>JAGMVL010002405.1:624998-1249997 GCA_019202695.1 Populus x sibirica | reverse complement strand
ATTTTTAGTAATTTTTTTATTGGTTTCATCCATTGGCATTTAGTTTGTTTGAGAATTTTGCTTTATAATTTTTTTTAACTTTTTCAGCTATATAATGTGGTGTAAACCTTATAAAAAAGGGTAACAAGTTTAGAAGGTTAGCTTTAGGGGACAATACGTTTTTTTAACATATATTTTAAATTTTGTTTTCCAACATTTGGTTGGTGGCGAATTAACCTTTATTATTTTTTTTTTTACTTTCCTTTATTTGGGGTTATCTTGATATCATGTTTTGTGTCACGATTTCATGGTTGACGAGTCTTTTATGTTGTCACTTATATATATATATATGTCAATTTTTTTATTAATTCGGTTTATTTGACCCTATCTTCACCCTTTTTTAAGTATTATTAGATTAGTTAAAGTTATTAAAGCCCGATTGACTCAGTCGTGTAATTCTCTTATTTGTTTTTAAATCTCAAGCTTTTTTATGTTCGAGATAAAAATAAACTTTTAATCTAGAAATAAAATTATAAATTAAGGTGCTTGTGTTCTAACTCCTATTTTTAACCAAAACTCTCATGTTTGTGTTTCTTTCTAGATCACCATGTTAATGATATTTTTTAAAGTTCTTCTCCCACCTACAACATGCCAACATTGTATTATTAATTTTTTTAATATACACTTGCATCAAAATCATTTGGCCACTATCTTTATAGAATTGAAATTTGCTTTTAGAATAATAAGAGAATGGTCTAAGAAACAAATATTCTGGTGAAAGTTTTCCTTAAAAAAAAACATTAATAAGAAAAAGATTTTAGTTAGAGAAGTATATTTTATCTTTATTTTAAAATGTCTTCATCTTTTTTGTATGTTTTCTAGATGTTTTTTATTTTTATTAAATGGCATATAAAAGTAGTTGTATTTTCAAAAAAATTAAAGATCATCAATAAGAAAAACAGCACTTTTACTAGAAAATTATTTCATTTCAATCGAATTTAAATTATTCCCCTTCATAAAAAATATCAGTTTCATATAATTAAGTTAACAAAATTAAAGGGCTTTCGACAATGTATAATTAGATATATTTATCTGCACGTGTTTTTCAAACTCCATGGCTAATATTTAAGTTAGCTTAAGATTTTTTCTTTAATATTTATGAGCATAAATAATCCTAGATCTATTATTGTATTAAAATGTGAGTTAATAATTAGGATTGTTTTTACTGCTTTAAAATATATTAGCGACACTTTAAAATTCTTTTTTGTGTAAAAACACTGGCCCAACTTATAACGTAACGTGGCCCAATTACTCCAGTGACTGCTACATAAACAATTCTCAAAACCCGATTCATATAATCTCTGGTGACGTGACGCCACCAGTGTTTTTAAAACCCGACATCACTGATCAGCCTCTATAACTGGGATAAACAATGAGGTTTAATAATGGCCCATATACAGTTAGAAAGCAAGACGTCCAATAACATTGCCGAAAGAGATGGGAGTGGTTAGTTTTGGCTTTTCACCACAAAAAGTAGCTTCCATGCTAGACACTGGCTCTTGCACCATGCTTTCTTGAATTTTCTTCTTCTTCCTCTTAACTTCTTTTGAAGGTACTAACCTGTTACTGTTACCGATAACACCATATTTACCTGGAAACCCTCAAGTATTAACTTGCAAAGAAGGCTTTATGTTTAAAAATGAGCTAAAATAATATTAAAAAAAGGGTTATTTTCGAGAGGCGAGTCACTAAGGTAAAAGTTGATTCGTTACTTTCCACCATCATGAAAGTTGCCTGCTTTCCGAAAGAGGACGGCACCTTTCACATACTAACATGGTGAAAGATAAAGGTAAAAATCAAAGCCAAAAGTGAACAGTGAGAAAAGGTTAAAAAAAAACCAGAGAGTGTGCATGGCAGGAGGTCAAAGAAGGCGATCAATTTTCAGAAACGGAGAGAGAGAGAGAGAGAGAGAGAGAGAGAGGGAGAGAGAAGGCATCGCTTGTAGCGATATTTCTAGAAAGGAAATTGTGAAAATCAAAGAGGCAAGTTCAGAGTGTCTTTTGTCATAAATTGAGTTCAATCAAAGGACGACCAAACAAAGCTCTCTGTCCCTTTAGCTGTTGCTTCACCCGCATTTTTTTATCACACGTGTCCTTTTCATGTTAACGTAATCTTGTCGAGAGTGGTGGGGAGATTTTTGAAAAAACAGCATCATCTATTGTTTCAATCAAACGGCATCCTTTTTCTTTGCCACCGTACACCATTTCCCAAGCATGTTTGGCCGGTGTAGTTACGGGTATTTTTTTAAATAATTTTTTATATTAAAATATATTTTAATAATAATATTTTTATTTTTTAAAATCGTTGTTGATATCGACATATCAAAACAATCCAAAATATACAAACCATATTAATTTTTTTTTTAAAATTTTTATAAATGTTTTAGGAACGTCGCCACAGCCCGCGTTCCCCGGCATTCCCTTCTTTCCTTTTCTTTTTTTCCTTTTCCCATCACCATCTAGCCATGATTTAATTTCTTTCTACTATTTTTTTTTTAAATCTCGTGGGTTGTACAGAGGGTAACGCCAGATGGTAGATAATTACATATATAAAAAATAATAAAATGGGTATTTTCTGCTCATTGCATAGTGTATTTTTACTGTTTAAGAGGCTTATTATTGGACGTTTTGATCCTTGTAGTTTTTAAAGTTTACATTTCAATTATAAAACTCTATTTTCTTCATGTTTCAATCCCAGATGAAATATAAAATCGTTGAAAAAGGAGAAAAAAATTTCAAAGTCCCTTTTTCAATCACATTTCAACAATGAAAAACGCCTAATCTCGGTGTTAATAGACTAGTCTAGATAGAAAAATTCAAAGGGTATGTTTGACCCTTTAGTCATGTAAAAAAAATAGATCAAAATTCAAAAAAAAAAATTCATATCAAAGACTCGTTATTTCCTAATTTGTTATAAAAATAATTTGGTTTTCATGTAAATTAAGTAAAACAAATAATACACATATACAAAAAAAAATTATGTGAATAAAAAATATTAAAATTAGAAATACACTTATTTATCAAGTGAAATAAAAACCCATAGCATAGGAAAAATGAATTAAATTAGTAAGTACCAATGCATTTAAGAAGATTCCTAATTTTTTTTATCATGGGTGTTCGAAGTCAGGTTTATACGCATTTCGATTAATTCCCTCGAGATCCCAATTTAACGACAATATAAATTTCAGGTGACTTAGAGGTTTGTGACCCACGAATTAATACATTCGAAAAAAAAACTCAAAACTTAACTAGTTAAATTACACCATTCAGGATTAAAAAATTCCTAACTTTAACTATGGTTTCCTACTCAAAATGTAAAGGTGGCAACCTACTTTCTTATGGAACATGATTGAGGATCTAATTCGAGTACTTTATTTCTAAAGCCGATCATTTTTTGTGTCCAGTAGCTTTACCCCCCACCAAGTTATTTAATTTAATCAATGTTTTGAAGTTACTTTTTAATTTATTAATTCAAATTATTATTATTTTTGTTTTGTTTGATAGCTGCTTTTTTTAGTTACAGTGTGAGCTGCTTTTTGATAAATAAGAATTTGTCCCAAAGAAATTCAACAATGTAGAACTTATATTAAATCAATTAACTCTTTGTGATATAAAAGTCCAACTGTTCAAGGGAATCCAAGGTGCTGACAATGGTTTTTGTGTCCTGATGTATAAAAATAAATCAGAAAAAATAAATACAGAATAGCTGTATGTAGAGTCCATAGGAGCACAAAGATAAAATAAAATTATTGTTTTTTTTGTTGTTTGGGTGGTTGAGTCAGAGTTTTAAATATTTTTAGATTATTTTAATATGTTAATATCAAAAATAAATTAAAAAATATTATTTTAATGTATTTTTAAACAAAAAAATATCTTTAAAAAATCTCTATCACTATATAAAAAAACCCTTTAAAATGAAATAAAATATTAATAGGAATCTAATAAAATTTCATAGAATTATCCGGCCTCAATTAGAAAACAAAACGGCCATTGAATCATCCATCATACACAAGTAATGGCCATCTTTTTTATTTTTATTATTATTATTATTACCGGCCCTCCGTACTGGCTTTTAATTTGACTCTTCAGACACAGGCTCCGAATTTCTTCCATGGGCTAAGATTGTCAACACTCATGTGAAATACCATGCTGAGTGTGCCCGAGTTAGGGTTTCCCACCCCCTTGACCCCACCCCTCTCCAAACCAGGGATTAATAAACAATACATACACAAGCTTCAATACCTTTTTTTTTTTTTTTTTGGGGGGGGGGGGGGCATGGTAGATTTACGTATCCTTCACATGTTGAAATCCCAGCACATCGAGTTGGACTCTTGATCCATTACATCAGCGGGAGCTTGTCTTCCGTCATCTTCGTTTGTACATGAGGCTATTAAATATTTTTTTATTTAAAATGAATAATTTTTTTTTTTATTTAAAAACCATAAAAAAAACATCTACAAAAAATTAATTTAACATTTAAACAGGCGGAAAACATTTTAAAATTATTTTTTAAAAATGGATTGAACCCAAGAAACAAAAAAAACAAAGAAACCCTCCTAACATGGAAATTTGTTAAAAATAATCACTCACCACTCCACACAAGGCTGGAATGGAAAACGCTTATAAATTCTCAGTAACAACTAATTTCTTGATATATCAAAGAAACAAATTAAATCATAAAAGTAGGGCCCATGATGGATCACATCACATCTACTGCTCCTTGACAATCCGATGGAGGAAAACAGTCGATTGGTTACAGCTATCGTAGATCTTCGTCACACCATCTATCTTCACCCTCTTATCTAGCTGACAATAAATTGGACAAATTAGAAAATTGATATATAAAATAAAAAAGAAATGATCACTTAAAATAGCAGCTTAAAGTTTAGTGAAGTAACGTAACGGTTTTGTAATATTTAATTAAATTTCATGTTTTTAAATTATGATTTCAATTAAATATTATTGTTGGGTAATGATAATAAAATTTTAATTAATATTATAACTCATAATAACATTTCAATTAAATTTAAGATAAGTTGGTCGATCCATTAATACTAAAAATAAAAAAATAATTATTACGTGAATAATAATTTTTTAAGATTTTAATTGTAATATGTTTTTAAGCTTTTAAAAAATATTTTAAAATATTTAATAAATATCATATTTTTTAAAAACTCAATAAATAAAAATGCTATTTGGTCGAATTATTTTTAAAATGATGTTATTGCGCATAAACTCTTAACTTAATTAGATATTTTTTTTAAATCTAATAAATTCCAAATGTGAACGTGGGAGTCTTTTTAGAAAGTCGTTATCAACTGTACACCTCTCTGTCTCTCTTTCCATGTTTTCACTCACTGCTGTCTGAAAGTGCTGTTTGCTCATATATCTTCAATTAACTGCCTCTGCGAAAAATCTGCACCGGCTAGAATTTTGAGAAAGAAAGAGAATTGTGTGTCTGCTATCTCTTTTGCTTTTTGGAATTCCAAAACAAGTATAGTGGAATTATAGAGAATACAGTGAGAGGTTTCAAGAAATCACCAAGAGTCCAAGTGAGGGAGATAGAGAGAGAGAGGGGTACTACTTTGAGTCAACAGCATCTACAGCTCTCTCTCCTAGCTTGCATTGTCAAACTTGGAGAGAGATTTGTCATTTGAGAGCATAAAAGAAAAGAATAGAGAAATATATGCGGTCTTGTGCAAAAATTCCAAGAGCTAGAGATAATCTAGTCTAAAACGAACAGATAGGTTTTTCCCCCCCCTGCTATTTCCCCCCTCCTTTAATTGAAGGAACAAGAACCAGAGAGAGTTTTGAAGCAGAAGTAAGGATGGGTTCTTTATGTTATTTCTCTTCTCTCATTCTATTTCTTTCACTGTTAACTCCACAACAAATTTCTGGAAACAATACGGAGCTTGAAGCTTTGGTGAAGCTAAAGTTTGCTTTAGACCCAAACAATAAATATTTACAGTCATGGACTAGTGATGGCGACCCCTGCAGTGGCTTATTTGAGGGTGTGGGCTTGCAACGAGCATGGCCAAGTGGCTAACGTTTCATTGCAGGGGAAGGGACTATCTGGTACAAATATCTCCTGCAGTGGCAGAACTGAAGAGCTTGTCCGGTCTGTATTTGCATTATAATTCGTTGTCTGGAGAGGTACCAAAGGAGATTGTTAATTTGGTTGGGCTGTCTGATCTTTATCTCAACGTGAATAATCTTTCTGGGAGAATATTCCTCCTGAGATTGGCAACATGGCTTCTCCACAAGGTTAGTTTCTAGTCAATTTTGTTGGAAAAAGTTACAGCTTTGTTGAAGACCAAATATTGGGTCTCTATATTTCTCTCTTGGTATTTATGTTGTGTTATTGTGCTTTACATATCCTGTTTCTCTTCTAAAAATTGAGTGAAGGGTAACTCATATGTTGGATGTAGAAGAGATAAAATCTAGTTTTGCTTGCAAAATTATGGCTTCTGCATCCTGGATTAGCGTGACTGGCCGATTGTGTCTTTGTGATCTTTTTTGATGCTGATAAAACGGAGGAAAAGCAAAGAAAGTAAGCGTTCACTTATTCGATCTGTTGATTGAGATGTCAAACAAAAAAACAAAAAACTGAAAGAATTAATGCTACGATTAGGCAAAAAAATATTGTGTTAGTTAGTTTGGCACCAAAGTCTTATGGAGAGAAGTGATCAGTTAAAAGATCACTCATCTGGTTCATCTTTTATTAAATATGCATCTTGATTTTGACTGTTCTCTTTTGGCAATCAGACATTTATGACCAAAGAATTGAACTTGAGATAGAGAAATTGAAAGCTTTCTTGAACATCTAACAAGATATTCCATTATACACAATTCAGTGGGATTTTCTTAGATGATTGTTTTTTCATGGACCAAGTGAATCGATAAGCTATACTTTTAACTTTTCTTTTCCCACATCTTCTCACCAAACAAACGCGCCACTAGATTCGGCTGTCTATGTTGTATACCTAGTTGTCAAGATCTATGGTGTAGAGCATTCTTAATAGATGGTAATGTTTCAAGCATTTTTGTGTCAATTTTGACTAATCGGGTATTTCTTTGTTTTGTAGTTTTAGAGCTATGTTGTAACCAGCTCGCAGGGTACATACCTACAGAGATGGGGTCCTTGAAGAGGCTAAGCGTTCTAGCATTGCAGTATAACAGACTAGATGGTCAAATTCCTGCCAGCTTAGGGACCTTGGGAATGTTGAAAAGGCTTGATGTGAGTTTTAATTACTTGTCTGGGACAATTCCTCAAGGAATAGCTAACATTCCACGTCTGGAAGTGCTGGATGTCCGGAACAATTCTCTTTCTGGAACTGTCCCTTTTGGTAAGCATATTTTGTCTAACCTTAAAAAAACTTCTTCTTGAATTATTTTGTTTCTTCTACGTCTCATCTTCCAAGTGATAGCCAATGGCTTGCTGTATGCATTTTCGTTCCTTGTAGATTTTTGTTATGCATATTGAGCTAGACTGAATTTATGTTTTTGATAATAAAAATGAAGCTTTGAAGAGATTAAATGGGGGATTTCAGTTTGAGAACAACCAAGGTTTATGTGGAACTGGATTTCATCTATTGAGAGCTTGCAGTGCTTTTGATAATATGAACATCAACCAAGTTGGCTCGTTGGGACCGATCGCTAATAATTCCGCTAAAAAAGTTTACCCCCCGGTCTGCAATTCTGCAGGCACATTGCAACCAAACCCATTGTTCAAATTCATCAAAACTTCCACAGGCTGCCATTGTTGCAGGGGTTATTATAGTCACTATCACATTGATGGGTGCTGGATTTCTTATCATTTTCTGCTATCGCCGGAAGAAACAAAAGATTGGGAATACATCTGATTCTTCTGATGGTCGGCTAAGCACTGACCAGGCTAAGGAGTTCCACAGGGCTGGTGCCTCTCCACTTGCAAGTCTTGAGTATTCTAATGGATGGGACCCGTTAGGTGACAGCCGAAATGGCATTGAATTCTCTGTGGAGCATCTAAATAACTTTAGATTCAACCTGGAAGAGATCGAGTCTGCTACCCAGTGCTTTTCTGAGGTGAATGTATTGGGAAAGAGCAGCTTCTCAACTGTCTACAAAGGAGTTCTCAGAGACGGTTCTATTGTAGCTATTAAGAGCATTAACGTAACCAGCTGTAAACCTGAAGAAGCCGAGTTTGTAAAGGGTTTGAACTTGCTAACATCTTTGAGACATGACAACCTCACTCGGCTGCGAGGCTTTTGTTGCTCCAGGGGCAGGGGTGAATGTTTTCTTATCTATGATTTTGCTCCCAAGGGAGATCTGTCAAGATACCTTGATTTAGAAGATGGAAGCAATCAAGTTCTTGACTGGTCTACAAGAGTTTCCATTATCAATGGCATCGCAAAAGGTCAGTTTTATTCTCATTTTCTGCCGCCACAATTTGATTTCTACTGTATTTTGCCTCAAATAAGTCAAAATGTAGGTGGATAGGCTATTGATAATGAGAAGTAGATGAGAAAGTGCAACGAAAAGTTTGGCAATCATGTTTTCATTTCTGACATGTGTAGCTCTTTCATTTATTCATCAATCAAAAGTTTGGTTTTTGCCTCTTCCCATTAATGGTTTGCCTTGAAATATTAGATCAAGGCTTGAGTTTTGCTCAATAATTTCAAATAAAATGCTACATGGGACATAAGATTAAAGTTCCTTCTAACAGTGAGTGTCTGGACACTTACTCTGTCCTTTATTGTCAATTAGGTATTAGATATTTGCACAGCATTGAAGAGGAGAAACCTGCCATAATTCATCGAAGAATATCCGTTGAGAAGGGGTCCTCCTTGACCAGCAGGTAAATCCATTAATCGCAGACTCCGGCCTTGCTAAGCTTCTAGCAGATGACATTGTCTTCTCAACTATCAAAATCAGTGCTGCCATGGGATACCTGGCTCCAGAATATGTAACCACAGGACTTTTTACCGAGAAGAGTGATATATATTCGTTTGGAGTGATCATCCTCCAAATCCTATCCGGTAAACAGTTGCTGTCCAATTCAATGCGATTGGCAGCTGCATGCTGCAGATACAATGACTTCATTGACACAAGCCTCCGAGGAAACTTCTCTGAGTCTGAGGCAGCTAAGCTGGCAAAAATTGCACTAGCTTGCACTGACGATCTCCCTGACCAAAGACCAACCATGAAGGAAGTGATTCAAGAGCTGAACTTAAGCAATGCTGGTTCTTAACGGCCTTATTTCTCTTTAACCCACAAATTGTTCTATCATGCGACCAAGGAGACCTTACTAAACAGCGCAGCTGCTGTGACTACTGCTGATATCGCACTCTGTCCCTTGGATGGAAACTAATGCTTACCGCAAACAGGAAAAGATGGTTAGTTGGTTGATGAGAGTCGCTCTAAAAATCCCTGTAATCTTAATCCTAATAATTTTAGCTTTAACTCTTTGATAAGCTGCATGTTATAGTCCCTTGTAAACTACATCTATGGAAAAGAGAATATTTTGTAGTATTATGATTGATTTTGTCTCTGAAAACAGTTTTTCGAATAGGATCTTTTCTTTGTCCGTCTGGCGCAATTGAGGTGGCTTCATTTTCATTTTATTTTAGGCTCTGGTACTGTTTATCACAGGAAGAAGGAAAACAATCAAATATCTTACTTATCAGGATACTTGTGTTTATTCATTAACCTTGTCGCAAAAAAAGTTCTAATCAATCTAGGAAAGATAGACTTCTAAGCTCTAGGACCTCTTCGGAAAGTCCTAACTACTAAGGGGTTGTAAATCATAGATTCGCAAGAAATCATATAAAAAGCGGCTAAGCTTCTTCTAGTAACTAACCATTCCCCCACCCCCTGCTCTTCATCAATGGAATGCGAGGAAGTGGCCTCCGAGCTTGGCACAAATTGACACACCATCCCGAGCTCAAGAGACAACTTACTCGGTCATCATCAATTTATGAGCAACCAGTACTTACTCCTCCATTCCAACCCCTACAGCCTTCGTGACTCGCTGTATGTCATTGAGGACTGCGTTTTTCAAAACAATACTGATAAATGCAAATAATCCCACCCTTCAAAAATTATGTGTACTCCAGGTTTAGTTCTGTCTCTTCCCTTGCAATAGTTTTCTGTATCCAACCCACTCCGAACAGCGTGACTATCCTAACTATGGTCAAATCTGCGTTTACGGCCAAAGGGTTCTCGCTTGCACCTAAGTGCATAATGATGGTTAGAAGGGGGTACAATGCAGCTTTCGGGTGGGGGTATGATCCTTGTAATCACAAAGACTAGTTGAAAGAATAATGAATCGTTCTAGGGAGATTGAGGTGTTCATCCAAGGACAGGGAATTGGAAGCGCATCAAACTGGTCTCTTCATTCTTCCAGTACAAACATGTCAAGCTTCGGTTGGAGCTCTTCATTGGATGGGCCAAGCAAAGGAAAAGAGACTCAAAAATCTGTCACTCAACCTTTATGACAATGCCTTACACGAAATCCAGAGTCTATTCTGCAAGCTCTATTGTAACTTCTACCTGGATGCCTTTGGAGGGTCCCTGCCTGTGGTTGTGGTAGGGACCCGATCCGTCAATATGTAGCAGATGAATGATTGTGGAACACAGACTTGCTGGATATTAATCATGGGATCAAATATTTCAAGAATACAAGGAAGCACTCGACTTCTATGCCTATTCGGAAGGGGCGAGTTATTATCTTCTTGTGATTTACAAGCGCGGTTAAGGCATAAACAGCAGCCATCCTTGGTCTCAAGCAGTTGCTCTTATGAGGGCCTTGTCACATTATTCTTATGATTTGTTTGAACAGTTCGTATTATTTACCATTCTCTATTGCAAACGTTGAGGTGACTCGGACAAATGGTAGAGGAAGCCAAACATAATAGCTATAGGATTCTTTTCTTTTATTCTCTTTTTTCCAGTAGGTTTTATTCTTTCCATGCCATTCACATTAGTAAGGTGAATGGGTTCTGGAATAGAACAACGGATATTTTTAGTTATGGTTAATTATTAGTTTAGGATTGATACGACAGTCATACAGTTTCTGTTTCTTTGACAGTGGTGAAATTGTCTTTTCTTACTATTCAAGACCACCTTATCAACGTAATGCTCTTTCGAGTCCACGTGCTAACACTAGTATTGCACTGATGTTGTATTAATGCAGAAATTTTAAAAGCACCAAAACACGAAAATATATGACAAATCCTTTGTTGGATAGTTAAAATGGCAAAGATAATCCCCATCAAAAGAGAAGGACTGGCTTAGATAATCACATGGGCATCACAGGATTATATTTATCTTCAAAAGCTTGTGCTTTGGAGAGAAGTCCTATTTCAGTGGTGTTACTGTACACATGAAAGCCACGAACACCTAACAAAGCTTATCAGGAAAAAAAAATTCTAATAAACAACACTAGTGTTCGTTCTCCTTCTAATTAACTAATCAAACCAGTCAGTTTTTCTTTCTTCCCATCTAAGTAACGAATTGATAATGGACCTCTTCTGCGAGATCAAGATCAAAAAAATTTATTACACTTATCAGAACAGGGAAAATTTAATAATAATCAACCATGCATATGACATGGGAAAACGGGTAGAAGACAATCAATATAGCATAAAACATTTAAATTCCGTCACACACCAGCAAATCAACGGTTAGAAAGAATTGCATGAACGTTGGGGCAACTTTTCAGTTTTGAAATTGACTTTTGTCGTATTAATGCATGCAGTTAGATCAGTACATACGAGTTTAACACCCTCTTTTTATTAACTCCTCTTGAAAGAAAGAAAGAAATATACAATTACATTTCCTCCTCAAAAAAAATTGATAAAAAAAGATCCAAGTTTTTAACCTGTAGAATACCTGCGCTACCAGAAAGGAGGCTAACAGGTGCAGGATTTTTCTCATGTCCAGAAGATAACCTTTCCTTTTACTTAATTGTGTTTGTGTTCTAAACATTAAGGTAATGTTTTCTATTCAAGATGAACCTTATCCTTCATAGCTAATACTCTAAGCCACTGCACTGTACTGTTGATGTTCTGAAAAACTAATCGGCAGACCACCATTTTGGTCTAATGGCCTCAACCTTTATGTCCTCCATGCCCTTGTATGGTCAACGAACCTGACCCTTTAAGGGCTTCTTTTAACCGCTTAAAAACACCCAGCCCTCTACAGCCAAGTGCAGTCGTCACATACCCAATTTTTCTTGCCAGATGCTGTGTTGATGACTTCTGAACCTGGACCAACTTTCTGCTCCACTTCTAAAATACAAAACAAAAATTGCTCAGGATGTATACATAAAAATTGGATGCTAAAAAATCCAAATGGAACAAAGAACACCTTTTCCACTATCATCCAAGAAACACTAAAGAAAGCAATCGTTCACGAATGAGGCCCCTCTGTGGATGTGTTCGGAGCTATAAACTCTTGGCCCACATAGCATCCTTTGTCAAAGCTTATTGCATTTAAGCCCTCCAGATTGTATTCAAGAGGGATAGCTTCACCTAAACAGCCCAAATATATTAAGCTCAGGTGATAGGTCAGACTAGAGAGAAAGATTATGGCGCAAAGGAGAGCAATTTGAGGATATACTCAGAAGATAATAATGCCAGTATACCACCAATATTGTTGGACATTCAAAGAGTAGAAGAGATTCCTCAAAAGTGAAGAGAAGGGCGAACCTATGGGGATCTCAGTTGAGCCTTCTGCAATTCCATTCTCAATTCTCCATAATAGGTAATTCAGTTCATTTGTTTCTTTGTCAGATTCTACCAAAGGTGCTGTAACATCCAAAAATAGCATGAAAAAGGCGAATTAAAAACTAAATAAACAACTACTGATTTAATCAGTCAGAAAGTTTAATGCATAATGAGCTCTTCAGCCTCATAACCTATGTGCTCTTGTATATTAACATCGAGCAACCAATGAAGGCTCAGGAAACTCACGAGTCTCTTTAGATGGAAAGACCCCCCTCAAACCAAGACAATCTACTCTGGGGTCCTTAAACCATTGCCATCCAACATCATTCCCATGTGAAGATGACATGGCAGAATGATCAACACCAGGGCTTGAGCCAACACTAGCTGCCTCTGGCTCTTCTTCACCTTTTGATTTTTCAGCAGGGTTCCCCCCAAACCGTTGCCAGCAAGAAGTACTTCTGCCACATTATCAATTTCAACCTTTGACCTCAACCGGTATCTGCAGAGCAGAAAGAAAGTAAACAGGACTGCACCAATAACTAAAATTAAAGAGGATTGAATAAGCAACCACCACAAGTTATAATTTTTTAAACAGTCTAATTGCTTTTGCTCTACACCATAATGAGATCTACCAATGCAGATATACGAACTCACTCACGCACTTTAGTTACTAGCAGACCACATTCACCGAGTTTTCCAAGCAAACCCCCCCCCCCCACTAAATTGATAACTACTCAAACTAATTGCAACCAAGAATGACTATGAACATTAAAACAACTACACACAAATATATCCCCTCAACATCCAACAACACTACTCCTAAACTCAAGCCAGCATGCCCTACCCCCTTCAGTCCATCTCCTACTTAGCAGGTTAAAATTTTAGAATTTCGGAAAGTTATACCTATTCTTAATCGAGTTTCCCTAAAAACTCCAAAAATATTTGGCATCGAAGAACCAATTAAGAGAAAACGAATCACTTACCTTTTAAAAGTAAGCAATAACTCATCAAGAACCGAGCTATCCACATCAGCAAACAACTCCAAATCCCCACCCGAATCCAACCCAGGACCCGACCCGGACCCATCAAGCTTCTCCTCACCCAGAGGCTTTCTATACAAAAACAAATCATACAAGAACCTCCCTTGTGGAGTCAAAAACGCAGCGTACATAGGAGGAACATAGACAGAAGGCAAATTTGGAGTGGGTACGTACGATGTTGTCCCGCTTGGGAGTTCACTGAATTTTTTAACATCGTTTGTCAATAAACCTTGTAAGAATTTGATTGTGTCTGGACCGCTGAACCGAATTACGGACCGGGATTTTAAGAGGGAGACAAGAGGACCTGTGCTTGTGTTGTTTAAGGTGTGGTAGTTTTTGGGGAAGATTGTTTTGAAAAGATGCATTTTTTGGTGGTGTTTCTGGGTTCTGTTTTGGGTTTCAAGGCTTTTTTGGAGGCGGTGATGATGGGGTTTAAGTGAGTTGTGCTTGCGACACGTGGATTGTGATAGTATTTGAAATTTTGATTGTAATTTTTTTCTAAATATTTTTACTTAAATATATTTTAAAAAATTATTTTTTTTAATATTAGTACATGAATTATCCAAAATAATAATAATTTTAAATAAAAAATTTAAAAATTTTGTTTTTTAAAATAGAGAGAGAGAGAGAGAGAGAGAGAGAGAGGGGGAGGGGGAAACTATCAATAAAATTCTGAAGAACAAGTTTCAT
Source organism: Populus x sibirica (assembly GCA_019202695.1). Lineage (NCBI taxonomy): Eukaryota > Viridiplantae > Streptophyta > Magnoliopsida > Malpighiales > Salicaceae > Populus > Populus x sibirica. The sequence goes on along the minus strand of JAGMVL010002405.1, from coordinate 1,235,522 downwards.
TTTTAAGAATAATTTCTTCATTTTCTATGGCTTAAGAATTGCTAATGTAATGAAATCGGCTAAGGAAAAAAAGTGGTCGTCAAGGTTTGGAGGGCAAAAAGTCTGTAATGGATGATGAATAGTGGCTGGGGCCTGAGGTAACCCAAAAATTTTACAGGTATTTTAAGATATTTAAGAATATGATAAAAAATTATTTTTTAAAATATTTTTTTTATTTGAAAATATATTAAAATAATATTTTTTTTAAAATTTATTTTTAATATTAATTCATAAAAAATACAATAATAAAAAAAATAATTTTAATAAAAAATAGATTGAAAATTCAAAACCAAACAAATGCAAATTAGGCTGAGGTCAATTGACTGGCAAACACTGGTGAAAGTCTTGGACTCGTCTGCAAACAGATCTTGTAATAAGGCCAGATATCATAACGGACCCAACCCAATACTAGTTAACATCTTTGTTAAACTGTAGTTTAATTCCAGCTTTTAATTATTTATTAGAGTATTAGATTGCTGTAGTAATTAGTTTTTAAAGTGTTTTTTATTTAAAAATATATTAAAATAATTTTTAAAAAAAAAGAAATTAATTTTTTTTATATTTTTAAATCTTTTTAATATATTAATATTATTGGTCTATGTTGTTGTTATTACCATAATTATTATTTAGTAGGAAAACCCAAATAATTAATTAATTGAGGTGGTCACATGGCATTTCTTCTCGAGCGATTTAAATCAATTACGTAAGATACTGGTGTTTAAACAAACTGGGTCTTGACCCATGGAAGGTAGGAAGCGGGCACAGCCATCCTTGACATTCATTAATTTCTCTTATTTCCTTGGTAATTAAATCCATAACAAACCGATATTTTATTATTCAAATCGGAGTAACATCATCACCATACATAACTTATAATATCGGCCTGATATTTTGTTCTGAACATGTTTTTTTTTATCTGGTCTTTAGCATATTGGCTATAGGCTAGTCACCCATTTCACTGATTCGCATGCGCATCAGCTACCAACACATGAAAACCCTATGCATGGTGGTTTTGGCTTCTAATATTGAGCTCCTCCATTACTTTTCAATGGACTTGAGCTGAGCAGTTGTTTCTTCTTTGATTCCCTCGCAAGGAAGCCGCAAGAAGGGATACACATGGAAGATTGGATTGCCATCGCACGTCAAAACACGAGTAATCTCTTCCATGAGTTATATCCAATATCAAGTTTAGGACGTTTAATTTCACTCTATAAGAAAGAGTGAAAAGATTATATATAGAAGTGGGTTAACCTAATTTAACCAAGTTATTGTTGGACGTCAACTTCATGCCCGTCAAATCTGAGAAGTAAGAGTGAAAGTATCTTGCATGCAACTTGACGTAGCAAAAGTCATGAAAGTGAGGAGAGTCTGATCATACGACTACATCAGCAATATTTCTTCCATTTTGTTCGTGCTTAATAAACAGTTGTTTTACTTGGAGAAAGTCAGAGCTGGAAATGTCTTTTTGATTTTGATGAAATATGAGATAGCACGATGGTTTATTAAGCTTGGTCTGGCGGCTTCAAGCATGGTGGGATTTTCATCTCAAAACGACGTTGTTAGAGGGAGTTGCTTTCAGATTTTGACAACAGATGACTTGCATTTACCATCCTTCTAGGAGAGGTGGAAAACTACAGGGATATGCATTGTTTTCATTGTGCTTTAACTGGTTGAACTGTTACGAGCGACCGACTTTCATATTATTTTTTTACAAAATCCTTTTCGACTTTCGTTATTCCATATTTATCATCCGTACTGTACATTATAGATAATATGATTCTACTAATCAAGCAGTTGATGCTACATTAGGCATGCATTGGTATTTGTTTTGCCTTGCTCAGTAGGATCTTTTTCTGAAACAACAATTCTCTCTGATAGAAGGAGAAAAACCAAAGATGATAAGGGTTGATAGTGACAAGAATCAGAGTAGACTGTGCCCAGAAGCAGGGAAAGTAAAGATTGTCTGTTCTTGGGCTTCGACCTAAAAATTAATAAAACAAAGAATCCCTCAATCTCTCAACTCTTGATACGAGTTGAATTTAGAACCCTTTACATATACATATTTAGGAGAGTATATATATTCCATTTATTTGAAAAGTATATTTCAAGATTAATTATTAATACATCGAAGACTAGAGTTTAATTATGTATTGAATATATATACTGATAAATTAGGAGAGTTAACTTCTTATATTCTTATATTTTAAGGTTATATAATATTCTTACATGTTTAATTACAGCCAATGCTCTTTAAATATAAGCATACTTTTCAATAGATATTCTACTAAAATTCCATCAAAACTAATGAATTTTCACTTAGGCTTTTTTCTTTTCTTTTGGAAAAATTACCCTTTGAGGATATACACATTCACAGCACATTTTTTAAGATATTTATCGAGTAAGAAATAATTATTTATTGAAAATATTTTTAAAATCTTAACAAATAAAACCCATTTAACTCCAAAAGGTCAAGAAATTAATTATTTACTTGGTAAAGACAAAAACATACAAACGTTTAATAAATGAAACTGAGTGAAAAGGTTAACTAATTCAATATTTCCTTCGTAAAGAAAAATATACCAAAACGTTAAAAATGATCTATTCTAACATAATTTTCTTGTGAATAGTTTGATTAAAATGTTTTACATGTGCAATTCATATGTCAAAATTAGTTAGTTTAAATGGAAAAATCTAAAAGAAACTCGTATTAATTAGAAATCATTGTTATTTTTAGAAACATATTATATATAATTAGATATAACAAGTAAATTCAAGACTGATGGTGCATAAAAACCAAATATTTTTTAAAAGAAAATTCTAGCCGTTTGACTAGTACCGGATGGCCTCTCTCCTTACCCAATCTCAACTCATCTAAGTTTGTCCATTATTGTCTCAGGCATATCTCTATGCATTTTATTTTATTTTTAGTTCCAGGAGCTGCACGCACACGGATTTTTTTAATACTCTATTAAGATTGGTGTTAATTTGAATTTTTGAGACTAATAAATATATTTTTTTATAAAAAAAATAATTTTTCTTATAAATATACTTATCAGTTGACATGTATACTGAATTAACCCGAATGAAAATTCTATATAGACAAATCACTTGTATCTATAAAAAGACACTCGTGATAGTTATGTAAGTAACTCTTAAATTTAAAATCACTAAGTTATATTATATGGAAAATATCATGTTTTGATCTTGACTGCGTATTGCCCTAATAAGGGTAATGAACAAGCAAACATTGGTTATAACACGAGTTATATGAAAATATTTGAGTGATTAAGAAAGGATTCATCACTTTAGATGAATTAAAAAAGTGTTTCACGGTTCTTAAATAGTATTGATTGTGATGTTCTTGTGTAAGGTAAAATATGATTTAAAAGAGTTCTAAAGTTTATTTAAGAAATCAATCATTTAGATGTTGAGAATAAGCATGATTTGATAGAGTAAACATACTTTACTACTATAATATATAAATTAAAACATTCATGATGAATAGATAATAATTACTTCCAAAACTATTTATTAAAAGATTACATCAAACTACTTATAATTTTTTAAATATTTGAAGGATTATGATGTGCTACTAAATGATATAATTGATTTTTAAATATAAATTAATTAATTATTATATTATAATAAAATAAATTTTTTATTTTATTTAATATTATTAGTTTAGAATCATGACGTATTATACATCTAACGAGTCAAGTACATTATTAAAATCATTGTTGAGGCAAACTTTTCTAGCAAAACAAAGAGCGGCTAAGAAGAAATTATGTACGAGTTACCAGTGTCCAAAGGACCAAATCAGTTCAACGAGAATGGGTCATATATGACGTGGCAACCAAACCCACCAACCAGCGTTAGGATTCAAGAAATGTCGAGGTCAGCATCGTGGCGGCTAATACTAGTAAAAGAAATTTGTTTTGACTTTTAGAAATCGTAGTCTTTGGGATTAGTTTACAGTTTACACGGGCACGGTGACCCAAGAACACACCTCCTTTTCGACTTCCAGCCGTCTTCGGCCTCACTTCTTCTCTCTTGTCCTCAATAAATGATAACCCCTCTCCTCTCCTCTCCCTCTCCTCCCCCGCCAGAAACTGACAGAGAAACAAGTAAGTATCCATCTCCAGTAGCCGTACGTATATCTCCTTTTCAGGTCGAAAGAAACGTTTCCGAATTCGTGTCATTCGTCCAAGCTTGATTTATCGATCCATTGACCATGAGTTATAGTTGAGCTTTCATGGGTCTGGAATTGACCTCGTGCGAAAAGAAAATATAACGATGACAGCTGATCTCCTGTTGTAAAGTCTATATCCACATTGATGCTCCGCATCAGCCAAGTAATGTACACAGTAACACAGTTGACCAATATTTCGTCTGGTAATAGCATACAACATCAATTTGTCGACGCACTAGAGTTCTAGATCATTGCATCACCGGACAGTAGATCACTGCACTGTTTGAGACTTGGAAGAGTCATCTGATGCATGTGAATTCAGTTTCTGTGGGCAGGATAGCATGACCATATGAATTATGATGGTAAAGTTCGGAATCACGAAGAGGTTGCACGGTGTAAAAAAAAAACCCATTCTTGCATGATTAATTTCAATCTCAAGCAGAAAACTAGGATCACATGCAGAGAAAGAATGGCGACAACGAAATCCCATGGTTGAAAAAGAAATCTTATTGATATGGAGGTGGAGAAATAAACTCAAATTAAGTATCCAATGATATGAATTCAGGTGCTAAAATTAAGAAAATGTAACCTAGATAATCCAATGGCTACCAGCTGTTGAATTAATGTCTTTTGCGCGTAACGTTGTAGATACACACCAGACGAGACGATCTTTATCTAACAAGATCACCAAACACAAGTAATTGTATTCTCGAGGAAAAGGGAGAAGATAATAGCATTTCTTGATGATATTGATAGCCAACTAAAATATACTAACCGTGTTACTTCTGAGTAAAAAAGGGTGGGGGTATAATGTACATTTCGAAATATTTTTTAGTTTTACATTTTTCTTTCTTTACTATTTTTTTGAAAAAAATATTTTTTTTTATTTTTTTTATTTTAAATATTTATTACTCTACACTTGATCTATTTATATTTTTTTTTTCTTATCTTTATTTTTTTGTAAATTTTTTAATTTTTTTTCTTTATATTTTTTTTAAAAAAATTGTTATACAACGACTAAGAAAATGTTATTTTATTATAACATTATTTTATTTTTTTATTATATTAAAAAGTAGCTTGAGATCTTAAATGTTTTTATTAATGTATATGATTTTTATTATATTTTATTATATGTAAATATTGACTTTTTTATTAATGTTTATTTTTTTCACTCGATGTCGATTAAAAACGCTGTTAATAACACCTACACATTAATTCTTTTGGGTTAGAAAAAAGTTACTCAACGAGACAAGTTGAATAAACACGTTAACATTTTGTTTTTTATATTTATTGACACATATGTTTCTCAATATATTTAATTAAATGCATATGTATATTTTTTTATATTAAAAAAATATTTAAAACTCATATATTTATTTATTTATTATCAAAAAAATTATTCGACTTTCAATTCCAATTCCAATCCCAATCCCAATCCATCACAGGTTAGATTTGCATGGTTTAGTGTGTATTTATTATTACGATGAAAAGAGCTCTTCAAAAAAAAAATTAAAAATATATAGAATAATTTTTTAAAAAAATTATCTAAAAAACAATTGAGCCTCGTCGCAAAACATCATCTTAATGTCAACGGTCAAATAAAAAACCTACTCGGTCAAATAAAAAACTTACTTCGTAGAACCCTTCCTGTCTCAAATAAAAAGCCAACCCTAGACATCAACTTCTTGTATTGTCAACTACAAAGCAAAACACAACTTGAACAAAGAATACGAAATGAAGCTAGTCTGGTCACCTGAAACAGCCTCCAAGGCCTACATCGATACTGTCAAATCTGTATGAAAACAAACTTTTCTTTATTATTTTACACAGTTTATTGCTATCCATATATTCTGCTTGTTCATGATTTGATTAAAATATTCGTGAGTTATAATTAATTTGTTTGCAGTGTGAGGTTCATCAAGAATCCAGTGTCGCTGAGCTTATTTCAGCCATGGCTGCAGGATGGAACGCCAAACTTATACTAGAAACATGGTCACAAGGTGGAATTCTTGCCACGAGTATTGGTCTAGCCATAGCTAGCCGCCACACGGATGGAAGACATGTTTGTATTGTGCCTGATGAACTATCAAGATCGCAATATGAGGAAGCCGTGGGAGAGGCTGGGATATCCCCAGAAATTATTATTGGGGAGGCAGAAGAGGTTATGGAGGGGCTGGTAGGCATAGATTTTATGGTGGTGGATTCACGGCAAAGGGATTTTGCTGGAGTATTGAGGGTGGCAAAGCTGAGCAGCCGGGGTGCAGTTTTGGTGTGCAAGAATGCTAGTTCAAGGAACGAGTCAAGTTTTAGATGGAGAAGTGTTGTTGATGATGGATCGCGACGACTTGTGCGTTCTGTATTTCTTCCTGTAGGGAAGGGTCTGGATATTGCACACGTAGCCACCAGTGGGGGAAGTTCTAGTAATTCAGGCAAGGGTGAAAGCCGATGGATCAAGCATGTCGATAGACAATCAGGGGAGGAGTATGTCATCCGAAAGTGATCTCCCATGGACATGACTTTGATGTTCTTCAGTTTTATGAATAGAAATTTCGCCTTTTCTCGCCTCTTTCCTCTTCTTTAGCAGACAATGACTTGTACAGATAAAACTTTAAAAGAGAGTGAGAGAGGGAACGAGAATTTAGTTGGTGTATTTTTTTTTTATATTGTTTTGTTGTTTCTTTTCACCCTCTTCCTTTATAACCCCACCGCTAAACAGTACAGGGATTTTCTGATGAAAAATATACGGGAACTTCCAGATAGCCAAATCAACTGTCGTTTTGAATCGCAAGAATTTTGAGGCCAAACAGGCAGGCACATGCTTACCAGCTTTCTGAAAGAACGTAGTATAAAGAGTGGGGAAATAAATTTGCTTAGCTTTTTTCTTCCCAGGCAGTAACCGTGCTATGAGAACTTAATTGCGCGTTGTGAAATATCTAGAAGCGATTTGGACAAGTTGATCCACACTTATGGTGGTGCAACTTCGACAAAAGTTAGATCTTAAGCTGTAAAAGTTCACTATCTATTCAATCAATAGCCTTCAATGACTGGTCATACGCAGCATCAAATACTTTCCGGCATCCTCTATTTCTGGAGGACTTCTGGGGTGTAATTTGATCCATCTTTACTTGTCAACTGGATTTGCATCATGAAACTGAACAGTCGATGCGTTACATATATTCTAAATGGAACATGTTTACAAGGAGAAAAAACAATTCATGTAACCACTCAAAAAATCGATAATACTAAACTCTGGCTGGACTTCAATTCACAAATTGCTCCAAGATTGATAGGTTTACTAATAACAATCTAGTCCCAACTTGTCCTGACTTCTTCTAAAAGCCTTCTTGTCCGAAAGGGCTTTCTTACTTCTCAGTCGCTTCTGCTCCCCGATAGAAGCCCTGTTAAACATGGAAATTTTAGCAAGAGTCAATCCTGAAACCTTCACAATCTAATCATGCTGACTCAGATTAGATAACGAGAGAAGCATAGGGGAAATCCAGATATTTCTTGGAAACTACAGGGGTTCTAAAATAAACAAGGAAAGTAGGCACGGCGCAAAAGGAGATGCAATTGGAAAATACAGATGGTCAGTAACACTTACAGGCTTGGCAATCTTCTTCTTTTGCTCTTCCGAAGGAGGTGGTGGAACATAAGAAGCCGCATCAATGACTGCCTGTTAGCTCAGCAAAACAGAAACAACTAAGAAATATAGTAGACAATGTAATGAACCCTCAAGCAAAGGAAATTTTAACAGCATGTGACATAGTTATATAGCATAGATCATCTGCAAATGAGTTCAGAATTTAAGAAACAAAGGCAAGCTCATTTCATTTATGTGCTTGACACCGTTTGGTCTACTATCTCAAGAATTGTGTATAATAGAAAGCAATGAACTATCACATAATCTTTGGTACCTGTAGTTTTTCTAAAGCATCGTCAATGTTACCCCTGAGGAAAGAATCAAAGCAATTGTTCAGCAGCAAATAGGCAAAAGGGGTAGCAGAATAGAAAAAAGGAGCAGAAACTAACGTCTGTGTTCTAGTCTTTGTTGAAGATATCACAATCTCACCATCCTTGTTAATGCGATTCTTTTCCTGTTCACAGAGAGAAAAGCAGATTGAGAAAGACTGCATGACTATTGTTAGGGTATTTTTATAATTGCTTACATACTCTATATATGTGTGTGCGTGCGGTGTGGGTCTAGCAGTGTTAAACACACAACACTTCTCTTCTTTTTTATTGTCTCTTTTTCTCTTTTCTTCTCTTCATCATTTCTGCTTCTTCTTTCTCTATACTAGTGGCATAATCATTTAGGGCATCCCTTCTTTTGAAGCCTAAATAGCATTTTTTTCAACTCTGTCCAAACAGTGTAATATGAAAAACTTATTATGTGATGCATTGAATTTGCAGCACACACGTGCTACTTATTCACTTATTAATAAGAGAAGCATTGGGCCATCTTTTGTAACTATTCATTCTAATGTTTGGGTCCTAGTTAAATTGTTTTCTCGTTTGGTTTTCCATGGTTTGTCAACTTCATTTATTGTTACAGTCTCACCACTTGGGTTTACTTGATCCATAATAATAAATAAAAAAAATAGGTTGGAGTACTCATGTTTCCAAAAAAAATTATAAGATAGTGTGCACACATTCAATAATAAAGTACAAGTTTAAAGAAGTGATTATGGTACAAAATATATAGATAAAACCTTTCAAAGTTATTTTGCTGACCATGGTATTGTTCACCAAACAAGTTGTGTAAATACACCAAATCAGAATGGTGTAGCTAAACAGAAGAATTGACATCTTCTAGAAGTTGCAAGATCTCTTATGTTCACGATGAATGTTCCAAAATCCTATTGGGATGATTTAGTCCTTACGTAGCATGCCTTATCAACTGAATACCCTTGAGAGTTCTGGATTTTAAATCACCTGTAGAACTTCTACAAGGAGTTTGCTCCTTTATAGTTCCTCCTAAAGTGTTTGGTTGTGTATGTTTTATTCGAGATCATTGACAAACAATTGAAAATTTTGATCCTGGAGTCTAAAATGTGTATTTATGAGGTACTCTACCACTCAAAAAGTTACAAATGTTATCATCCTCCTAGTAGAAAATCATTTGCTAGTATGAATGTGATATTTAAATGAAAGTGAGACCTATTTCACTAAGTCATCTGTTCAGGGGGAGTAATATAAGTGGTATGAAAGAAGATCTGACTTTGTCCTTATCTCTTTTATGGACTTCTAAACTTGATTCAGAAGATGGAAGTAGTGGGAGAAAGAAAAGATAGCTCTATGGATGAGGAGAAAGGGGGGACTACTAGTAAGGAAGGAGAAAAAAAAATATATATAATAAATCAAAAGATGGGGAGAAGAAGATCTTGACTTACTCTCGGACGAAGCCAATAGATAAAGCTATTTTGTGTACTCTTACAAGCCAAGAGCCAACCTTTGATTCAATGTCATAATCTTCTTGTTCTGGTATGTCTCTTATCCCTATTCTTGAGTTCCATGTTCCTAGTTTGGATGCTAATGATCTTCCTATAACTCTTAGGAAAAGGAGTTTGAAATTGTACAATGTAACCTATATTTAATTTTATTTCTTATGACTCTTTATCTCTTGTATAGAGCCTTTGTATCTTCTATATTAGTTCCACGTGATTGGAAAGAAGCTTTAAATGATGCAAATTGGAAATTTGCTATGATGGAGCTAAATAAATGTGTTGGTAAAGAATGACACATGGAAGCTTACCACTCTTCGTGCTTTGGGAAGAGAAAATAAATGGGATGAAAGTGGGTCTTTGTTGTTCAAACAAAAACCTGATGGAGCTATTAGAAGGTTTAAAGCAAGATAGTGGTAAAATGCTTCACTCAAACCTTTGACATTGATTATCAAAAAACATTTGCTCTGATAGCAAAATGAACTTTATATAGGTTCTTTTATCTTGTGTTGTAAATTTGGGATGGGATTTATAGCAGGTTAGGCGTAAAAAAATGCATTTTTACATTAAGATTTGAAAGAAGAAGTTTGCATGGAGATACACTTGGTTTCACTTGCAAAAGGATAGGGAAAAGTTTGTAAATTAAAGAAAGCCTAGTATGAGCTGAAACAACATTAGCGAACATGGTTTAATAAATTTAGCAAAGTTGTTGTCAATTTTAGGTACAAACAAGGTAATACCGAAGATATTGTAGTGATAAGAAATGACTATAAAGAAACCACCTTATTAAAGAATTATCTTGCCTAAAGGTTTGAGATCAAGGATTTGGGCAAATTACAATGCTTATTAGGTATTGAGGTTGCTTTCGATCAAATAAAAGCATCTTCATTTCTCAAAGAAAATACATCCTTGATTTACTTGCAGAGACCAAAATGTTGGATGCAGACTTAATGATTCTCCTATGAAAACCAACGGTCACCACAAAGGTTGTGTAGGTGAGTTAGTGGACAAAGGGAGATATTAAAGATTAGTTGGGAGGATTCATCTCTCTTATATCGGTCCAAACACGGCCTATTCAGTCAATGTGGTTAGTTAATTTATGCATGATCATCGCTATTTCATCTAAATGTTGTTTATCGCATTCTTAGATGTTGAAGTCAGCTCCCGAAAAGAAACTGAAAGTCTTCAAATGCTGACTAGGTTGGATCTCTAGATGATAGAAGATCTACATACACTTTTATTAGTGGTAATCTAATTTCATGGAGAAGCAAGAAACAAATAGTGGTGGTAAGGTCTAAGGTCTAATACAGAGCTGAATATCGGGCTATGACACATGAAGTTTCGGAACTTTTTTTTTTTGGGGGGGAGATCCGGAACTTTTTTTTTTTTGGGGGGGGAATCCAGTTCTACAGTTCAACATGATAGAACAAAACATATGGAAATTGATACACTTTATCAAGAAAAAAATAAATGATGGGATAATTTGTATATCTTTTGTAAATTCTGAAAATCAATTAGCTGATATTTTTACTAAAGATCTTAGTAGTCAGGGTATTTCACTCAATTTCCTGCAACATAAGCATCACAAGCATTTATGCACTATCTTGAGCGGGAATATTGATAGGGTGTTTTTGTAATTGCTTACATACTCTATATGTGTGTATGGTGTGGGTCTAGCAGTGTTAGACAGCACTTCTCTCCCTTTCATATCTTTTTCCTCTTATTTCATTTCTTCTTCTGTCCATCCTTTCTTCTTCTTTCTTTCTCTATTTTTTCAGTTATTTCAGTCTAGGAAAACCATCGGACCAAAACAACAAGGACAAGCATTGATGATTTAATCCCTTCTCTTGTTGATATAATAGAAGACACAGTTCCGGTTTCCAAAAGAAAGGATATATCTAATTTTAATTCCTCCCACATCTGCCATGAGAGGGGGGTGTATTAATGTGGTCTTATGTACCACTACCGATCCTCAGATCAAGAACACTATCTTGCTACTGTCTGACCACAAAAGTGGAACTAGACTTTGTTGAGTTGGTGACATACCATTTGCATGATCCTCTCTCTGATCCTGTCACTTAGCCAATATGCTTTTTGACATTGAAGCGCATGTCCACCTTGGTGTTAACTGTAAATACAGTTACGAAACCATAGGATTAGGGATCATAAGACACCCAGGATTAGGGATCATAGGACATCAGAAGGGAAGAGAATAGACCTTTGTTTACATTCTGACCGCCAGGCCCACCGCTTCTTGCAAAACTCACAGTAACATGCCCTGCAAAGACATAGATTGAACCAAAAATTACTTGTAGCCCAAAGAACAAGAATTTATAATAAAGAATGGGGTAAGCAGTTTCTTAATCATAGGACAGGTTATACCGGGCATGTGTAATTTTCAAAATAAATTCCCAAAAAACAGCTGACAACCATGAACAAAATAAGCCAACAAGAATATTTCAACAACCCAAGAAGGGGAAAGTAGTTGACCCTCTTACTCTATGTTTCCATTTTTCAGTTGTGAGAAGAAAACAGAACCTGCTCCCCTAACACAAAAGCAGGCCTATGAAAAGCGACAGAATCAGCATCAAGCCAATGTGGGATCCAAGAATGCCAGACTCTCATCCAAGATTAATGGATGATCAATAGTCTGGCTGGTAAGCACTTAGATACAGGGGTGTCCAGTAAACAAATACTATGTATGCATGCTAATCAACCAAACCGTACGTATGCTCTTTATAAGTTCCAGAGACACTTTTCAAACTAAATCTTTAGTCAGGCAATGAAATTCTGCTGCAACGACCTCTCATGACAATTTTGCATGGCTTAATCTTCGGCAAAGCCAAAAGCAGGATCGATTATTAGCATGGCACAATAACCAGTTCTCCAATTGCTGCATCTAAAGCACCGGGTAATACAAGGATTTATAGAGCCCGTAAAGTCAAAAACAGCAAAAAGAAAGGGAAAAAATCCCATAATAACTTTTATAACAATTTCTAGCCACTGTAGCTGATAAATTTCATCCAGTTATTTTCAACAATAATTAAGATTTAGATTGCTGGATTAAGGTCATCTTACGTTCTACTTGGCTAGGGAAAAAAAATCAACTTGATATTTAGATTAATTGAGTTAGATATCATATATTTTCCTTTCTTTTCTTCATTTTTTCATTGCAGTCAAAAACCAGACTGCAAATATCGGGATTCAATTCCTTCTCCACATTTCCTTCTAATGGGCAAGTAATAAAGCCAAGTATTTTTTAAATACCGCGTGTGATTTTTGGAGTCGGCTCGTTTCCAACGGTGCTGGCTCGCTCCTCCGCTTCTTGCAGTAACTGATGAACCTGAGACAACCGAGCGGATACCTTCTTATCATCGGAAGCCGCACATTTAATCCGGCAGAAGCTGATTTGGCGATTTGGTACTTCAAGGCTCGCCCAGTGTGAATTACTTAATGTTCTAGTCACAGACAATGGTGGTAATAGTCGATGATTGAGGAAGACTTGCTTGAGAATCATGTTGGTTGTGGTTCTGATAACCGCCATTTTTGTGGCTTGTTTACCTCTGCTTTTATTTTATTTTATTTTTATTTTTTAAGCAGAGTGAAACCTAAGTAAAGTTACAAGTGAGATATGTTGCTCTGTTTTCCGCCCAGTGGTTCATGGTTTTTTAACCCAATGCCAATGAATCAATGATACGCCGCCCAGATTGGCTTGAGGCCTCTCTTCAAAAAAAAAAAAATTAAAACATTTTGAGAATTGAGATAGAGAAGTATTTGATTAAAAAAATTGCAATAAAATCTATTTTTAAAATAATTTTAGAATAATTTTTTTATATATTTTTAAAACAAAGGTATAAGAGAAATATGTTTTTTAAAAATATTGCTTTTTTATTTTTTATATTTAAAATATTCATATAAAAATTCTTAATTTTAAATTATCCAACTACAACTAAAACATTATAATATTTTTAGAAATGATTATGCAGGATTAATCCTAATTTTTTAAAAAAAATTATCAAAATAAAATGTTTTGATCCAAAAAAAAAACCAACTTGTTTATTTCTCCAGTTTTTCCCTCAAGTTCAATCTTTCTTGTTTTTTTTAACAAGGTTAACTCAATTATTATTAACTATTATTAATTTTAACACTAAATATAATTTAAAATTAAAAAAAAATCATTAATATCTTATTATTTTAAAAAAAATATATAAGCTAGCAATAATATATATTAAAAGTAAAATTAAAATAAACTTTTTTTGTATTTTTATTTTATCATATAAATCATCGATCACAAAAAAATCTATTACTGCATTATAATATACCAAAAGACAAAACAAAAGAAAAAACCTTGAATCAATCATTTTATTTTAGAGATAAATAAGTTATTGTAGTTTTTAAAAAATTTGGAAAAAACATATACCCTCTAACAGACAAGACCAAATTACCCCTAGCACAAAGGCTTCCATTTTTCCACTAAAAGATAAAATGATAATTTCGTATATATTTTTGTTACAAAATGCAGACAGTAGGAACGAAACCCTAGGAGTTCCAAGTTGAGCTCTAAAGGGTTTCATACATCACTAGCATTATTATACACCCGAAACTAAGGTCCAATACCATATGTTGTAGCATCCAGTGAAAAATGAAGATCTTAATACAATAAGCGTGGTCGTACGGAAAGAAGAATCACTGGCGGCAATCATCCAAGATGCAACTTTTCTGACCATCTTATCTGGCTGCGGCTGACGCATACATTGTGGAACTGATTGCTAAACAGCTACAACTATTTCCTATCTCCATTCAAATACTACAAGGGAGTAGGGAAAAGTGGGTACAGCACTGGGAAGGAAGCATGTTGGATTGCTTCTTAATCCATTTGCCTATTTGATGCGTCTCCTCACTGCTTCTTAGGATAACCGATCATGTCTTTGACATCTGATGAACCTTTCACTCCTTCCAGACTGCTGTTTGCCTGAAGATCCTGCCCCAACTGTGGTGTCTGGTACCCATTCTCCCAGAGTGCTGTGATTGTTCTGCAGAAGGAAGAGCCCAACCTCCTCTGCTTGCCTGTTGCATTCTGTCCACTTCTGCTAGCCCCTGTACCTCAAAATTATAAAGCAAAATAGGAATCAGTAACCCCAACAAAAACAGGTATCTCACATAATTGGGTCAAAATTGAGATTCAGTTTTTACACATTCATCCAATACATGCATATCCATTTAATTGGCGAGGGGGCCAAACAGTCAACAAAGATAAATAGCAAAGTGCAAATGTGCACCAAAATATACAAAGCTATTCCCAACAAGCTTAAGCCACATCAACTACCTAACACCTTAATCCTAAGTACATGGATTTGGGTAATTTATCAGGTAGGAAATTATGAACTTGTGAAATTTGACCAAATATCTTACATAACCATTTACACTGCAAGGTAAAGAACTGTAACCATCCCTCCCTCACCCTTATTACGTTAATTTGCATATCATATGCACTAATTGATTCTTAAAATTAAACTAAAATGAAACAACCCCCCATGTTTTCCAGGGCAGTGTTCTTAGTCTCTGTGCTATAACATGCACAGTTGCCACTCAATTTTTATACAACTGCTTCTATACAGCAACCAGTCACATGAATCACAAGAGACAGTACAGTAAAAAAAATCTCCACAGGTCTATCAGCAACTCAACATTATTATAGCAAATAAGCATCTTGCTAAAATAAAAAAAAAAAAAAGAGAAAGACACCTTAACACAACAAACATCCTATCCAGCAAGAACACAGCAATTTTTGAAGTACAAGCATCACTGCAACAATAAGAGAAGAGAGCATTTCAAAGCAGCCAAAGCAAGCTTACCAATGTTATCAATCCCAGTGAACTTCCAGTCCAGCCAGGCAAATGCTTACCAGCAATTTCCCTTCCAAGCTTCTTCAAAACCAGTAAGCTCATCTAGTAACACACAGATCCCACATCTTCAACTTAATCCTTTTGGGCATGTAAATATGAATCGGGACATGATAGAAAATATGACTGTACCTTCATTGAGGATTGTGCAACATCTGCATTGTATTCACCCTGCCATCTGAATTAAGCTTCCTTGTAAGGGCTATGGCCCTGTAAAATTAACCCAAAGCATTGCAACACATTCTATATCAAAAAGGAAACCTAAAAAGCGAAAGCAAAGGCAAGAATAGCCAAAATGACATTACGTAAAACACTAAACAAAACCCTGGCAAAAAAAACAAAATGACATTACGTAAAACACTAAACAAATACCTTGTTGTGAAGTCCTCTAGACACCTTGTGAGTTGCTTGGCCAGTAGCACTATCAGCTGCTTTGCTTTCTTTGAAAGTCCAACTGTTTCACAAGGTCACATAAATAACAGAACTAAGGAACCATCTGCAAACATCTCTCAAGAGAAAAATATCTCACTCCATCACTCCCTGCCCTCCTCGTCTTGGAAGAAGTATAGTACGCTCCATTTGCACCACCATGTGTGACAGTCGAGCTCTGAAAAGTGAAGCTGCGTCCTTGGGGTTGTGACTCCATACCATTGAAGCTACTATAATCATTAAGCTATACTGCAAGTGCTTGCTCTTTCTCGCTGTAACAAGGAAAAACGACATACTTGTTTACGCGGTCTAACAATTATCAACAGCAAAATAGATAAGATACCATGTACCAGAAAACAGAATACAAGAAGACGTCTCACCTTCAGCTTCATCATCTGGGTCCTCAACGTATGGCTCCTTGCTCGACCTACCATGTTTCCCTAGGATTCTCTTTCTTCTCTCTATCTCCTTCACCTTTCTCATTATCAGAATCTAGCTCTTCAATAATCGGCCCCCTTGATTTTTTCAGCTCTGGAGCTTGGTGATCAGCAAATCCAGATGGATGCAGATTGGGAAAAGGAGATGGATGCATATTGGGGAAAGGAGATGGATGCATATTGGGGAAAGGAGATGGATGCATATTGGGGAAAGGAGATGGAAGCATATTGGGAAAAGGAGCTGGATGCATATTAACAAAAGGATTTCCACCAGAACCAAAGAAATTCGACTCGAGCATGCCTCCAAATGGGCGTGTGAAAAAAACGGATCATCGAACGGATCCCTTCCCCAAAAATATCAGACAGCAAACTTCTCTGACCCCCAAAGCCACCAAAACCACCAAAAGGGTCACCATTATCAAAGAAAGGATCTCTGTTACCCCTGCCTCCTTGCATTTTCAAACAACCCACAAAACCTGAAAAACAGGAAAACATCATTCACTTTATAATTAAAAAAAAATCGGAATTTTGGATGATCAAAGTAGACAACGATCATAATTTATTTCGCCCCGTTTGTAACTACCGTAATTAGAACTAAATTCTATAGAGAAAAAACACAGAATTGGTACTGGCAGAAATTAACAAGACACTGATCAAAATACAAAACCCTAGATACCAGAGAAGGGGGAGACAGAAAGAGTACCTTCAAAGAGGGAAATAACGGCGATTTTGAGAAATTCCAAGAGGCAGTCGAATCAAACCCTAACAGCCAAGATGAGACTTGAGAGATGTAAGGGATTTCGTGAATTGTTTTGGTTTGTGTTGTAGGGGTATAAATGCTAACGGACACCGACTCTGGAAATGAGAAAAGGAAAGAGGTGGAAGGGTCTGGTATGACCACGGCTGGAGGAACAGATATTTATTATCAACGAAAGTGCATATTAGTCGCTATAGTTGTCCATTAATTCCACTTCGGTTCTATTGCTTATTTACCTTTTAATATCAGCCTTATTTGTCAGTTTCAAATCTTTTTAGTGAGAAAATTTTGCTTCATGTTTTTTTTATATACTAGTATATTGAACTATGTTCCGCCGTAAGTAAAACTAAATTTTTTTTAAATGTAAAAATATATTAAGAGCTTAGAAAATTTTTAACAATTTTATTGAATATTTAATGTTTGTTTGGAATTGTTATTACGGTGGCGGTTTAAAATATTTTTTTTGGCTTAAGGAAAATACATCAAAATAAAAATATTTTATATTTTAAAAATTATTTTGACATATCAGCACATCAAAATAATCTGAAAATATAAAAAATAAATTTCATTTTAAGCAAAACAAAATTCAAATTTTTTTTGAAACACGGTTTGCACCGCGTTCCCAAACACACATTAAGTGGATTAATTTGAAATCTCCTGGTAAATTCACCTCTTTGTCTTACTTAAGTTTTTAATTAAACCATGTGAGAGTTAGTTTAACTTAAATCGATCAATTTTATAAGTCCAAATACAACCTTGATGATTAATAAAAACATGACTAAACTTATAAAAAAAACTTCAAGGTGACATCTTTTTTTAAAAAAATACTATGTCAATGACAGATTGGATTGAGTTCGGTCCCCATGCGCCCTAGGTCATGGACTCTACTTCAATAGATTTTTTCTTATAAACTTTTTATTTAATTATATGATAAAAATAGATGTTTATAAAATTGAATACCAACCTAAAAATAAACACTTATTTAAGATAATTATCCCTATAAAAATCAACAATGCAATCTATTTTCCATCCAATCAAATATTAAAGAATGAAATCAAAAAAAATAAATTAAAAAAAACCCAAAAGACCAAAAACAAAAAAAAAAAACAAATCTTATTGGTAAGTAAACTCATCAAACTTGTGAATTGAGTAAGCTAGGTCGGGTACGTCAAACCTATAAACTAAGTTATGGACTCCACTAAGATTATAAAACTATTTTTTATTTAACTATATGATAACAAAAATAGACAATTACAAAAATCAAATATCAACCCAATACCGAAATGTTTTTTTTTTAGATCACGCATAATCTTATAAAAGACGAAGCAAAACCATTTATGAAATTGAATTCTCAATTAACCCAAGATCCTATAGATGAAATAAAAAAACTAATTAAAAAAAATTAAACTTGTCGACTAGCTAACCAAGTGAACCAACCAAATTTGTGAATAAATCCACTAACTTTATAAAGTTTGACAACATAACAAACTATTTTTTTTAACTATATGAGAAAAAAATAGACAATAAAAAAAGTCAAGCTCAATTTTTTAAAAAAAACACCCCTCCAAACTTCGTAAACTAAGGTAACCCAAGTTACCTTGAGAAACACCAAACCATGCTAACTTCATAGAAACGTAAAATAAAAAAGAAAACAAATTATGAAGTCAAATTCTCAATCATCCCACTATTAAAAGATGAAGTCGACGAAAAGGAATTTCAAAAAAAAATCACAACCAAAAATCCATAAAGAAAAAAGAAAAAAGAAAGAATACAAAACAACACTGTGGATTACAATTGTCATTCACAATGCAATGCTGTATGGGTGAAC
The DNA here is from genome assembly GCA_019202695.1 of Populus x sibirica. Lineage (NCBI taxonomy): Eukaryota > Viridiplantae > Streptophyta > Magnoliopsida > Malpighiales > Salicaceae > Populus > Populus x sibirica. The sequence continues at coordinate 1,216,499 of JAGMVL010002405.1, read as the reverse complement.
AATGATTTCCTCACACCCTTTAATTTTTGTTACTTTATAAAGTTTAATAACATGACTTTTCTCATAAACTCATTTTTTTAACTATATGAAAAAAACAAATAGACCGTAAAAAAAATCAAGTTCATTTAAAAAAAAACAACCCACCAAACCCGAAAATCGGGCAACCTGAGGTTACCTCAGCAAATCCATAAACCACGCCAACCTCATAAAAAGAAGCAAATTACAAAGATAGAATTCTCACCAAGCTCAATTTTAAAAATAAAATTGACAAAAACAATTTTGAAAAAAAAAACATAACAAAAATTTAAAAACAAAGAAAAACAAAAACAAAAAGCAAAACCCCGTGGATTACTATTACAATCCCCAATGCAATGGGTGTTGGGTGAATAGTGGTTTTCTCCATCCTTTATTTTTTATTACTTTATAAAGTTTAATAAATGACTTTCCTCAAAAATTATTTTTTTTAACTATATGAGAAAAAAAATAAACTATAAAAAAAAGTCAAGTTCAATTAAAAAAAAGACTCACCAAACTTGTAAACCGGGGCAACCTTGAGTTATTTTAGTAAACTTGTAAACCACGTTAACCTCATATAAAAGCGAAATAAAAAGAAGAAAATCACAAAGCTAAATTCTCAACAATGTCAATTTTAAAAGATGAAATCAACAAAAACATATTTGAAAAAAAATCATAACAAAAATTAAAAAAAAAAAAAAAAAAACAACCGTGGATTACTATTGTAATCCACGATGCAATGAGTGTTGGGTGAATAGTAGTTTCCCCACATCCTTTAATTTTTGTCACTTTATAAAGTTTAATAACATTGTTTTTCTCTAAAACTATTTTTCTAGTTGCATGAGGAAAAAAAGACTAGAAAAAAAAACTAAGTTCAATTAAAAAAAGAGAGAGAAAAAAATGAAACCTCACCAAACCCATAAATTAGGGCAACCCGGGTTACATTGACAAACCTACAAATCATGCTAACCTCGTAGAAAGATAAAAAAAAATACAAAACTAGATTCTCAACCATCTCAATATTAAAAAAAATGAAATCAATAAAAATAATTTTGTAAAAAATCATAACAAAAAAATACAAAAAGGAAAGGGAAAGGAAAGGAAAGAAACCATGTGTTTAAGAAGCAAACAATAATGTGTTATATCACCGTGTAAAGGGCACCAATATCTTCAAAGCACTACTCTAAAATGCAATGTTTGATGGTTGGACGACTCCTCACATGCCAATAATTTTTATAACAATATCCCTGAGTACCTTTAAAAACTACAATAAAAACAATGTAAAATGATTATATATAAAAAAGAGGCCTTGAGTGAGGGCTGAAATGGTTTTGTCTTTAAAGACGCCATAGTAATTACACTATTCTAAAAAAATAAAAATACAAAAATTTCCTCGAGTAATAGGTTTTAGATTATTTAATTATATGGTTAAATGAGTAATTTTAGTGTGCATTAAAAAACAAATTTACCAAACTAACCTCATATAATTCATAAAAGACAATTGTGTCATGATTAAAAGATTACATTGCCCCAGTACCCAGTTCAAAATTTCAACGCCCAAAGGGCAATATAATAATTACACTATTACAATAAATAGTAATATGTGTCTCGGGGCACAATAACTTTCCTTCCACCTTTAGTCTGTTTTAACTAGATTAGTGACACATGATATGTCGCGGGCTGATTTAATTTCTTAACGTAAAAAAGATACTCAAGTGATAATAATGTTTTTAAAAAAGTAAGAAAGACTTGATAACCGGGTCATTGACTTAACTGGATATAATAAGGTCGGATAATCTAATAATTTGACTTAAAAAGTAGGCACCAATAAAGACAAATTGTTTAAAATTTTTTGACAATAATTTATTATAAAAAATAAGCTACCAATATCATCCCCAAGAGAAGAAGAAAGAAAAACCCACTGGAAACTCATCATTACTCCATCATGGACACCCCTGAACACTTGAAGAATTCATTAAAAAGGTTAAACCCTCACTGTAAAGGACTGCACGACGACACCTAAAGAAACTGTATTGGCCACTAGAGCAATGACTTGAAATGTGAGCAAAACATTATAAAGTTAGCATCTCATGTCTGTATTTAATCAATTAATTCTATTTAATTAATGAATAGAATTTATTCTAAAAAAATAAATTGAACAAAGAATGATAAATAAAAAGGCCCAAATAACCCAATTAAATAAAAAAAAAAAATGATAAAACAAAGAACATAGAAAGCAAATAAAAAAAGAAACTCAATTTCCAGGTAAATAAATGTTTAATGATAAAATTTAAAAATTATTAATTTAAAAACATATTAAAAAACCCCAAGCAAGCTCAGGTGAAACTTATAAAGTTAGGTTAATCTCTCAAACTTACAAACTATGAAATCCTAGGCACAAGCTCAATCAAAAAGCTCAAATTCAAAAAAATTTAATGTTGAATGATGAAATTAAAAAAATCAATTTAAATAATTTGTCAAAGAAAAAAAACAACGATAAAAAAATAAGGATAAAATCTAATAGGAAAAAAAAATAGAAGATGAAATCGTAAAAAAATTCAATTCTAAAAATTATATCAAATTAGATAAATAGCCATTAAAAGAATATGGTCCAAATTTGACAATAAAAAAATTAAATGAGGATAAAATGAAAAGAAATTTAATTTTATAAATTATTTAAAATAAAATAAATAGTAATAAAAAGAATAAGGACTAAATCGAAGGGAAAGAGAAATTAAAGGGCTGAATTGAAAAATTGAAGGGCATGACACAAAATCGAGGAGGAAATAAAAAAAAAGAAAAAAAAGAAATGACGGTCAACACTAAACCAAATGTCCGTTGTGCCATGCGCTATTGATTTATACAATGACCATCGAGACGGATCGAAAGCCATCTTGGAACCACGTTTTTTGCCTTCGAAATTAGTTGTATACGTTGTTTAAGATGGTAGAGCGACTGACACATGTAATGCACACTTCAACTAATTTTTTATAAATATATATTTTTTTATTTATTAGAATATTAAATTGCTCCTAACTAACCTCATAATAACAAAAAAAAAAAACAATAATGCGATGAAATTTTAAGTGTAATTAAATTATTTTACTGTATTTTTAAAATTAAAAAGTTAAAAAAACCTTTTATTGCCTATTGCAAATTAAAGTATTTTTTTTATTAGAGGAGTAAATATATGAAACTACAAAGAAACCCTCTATAGTAACCTTATAATTATTCTACTTTTAAGAGTATTAAAATCATTTTACCATATAATTAAAAAATCAAATGTTCATTTTATTCTCGATTAATTCTAAAATGTCAAATGTTGTCAACGCAAATATAATTTTACCCTCAAATATTAGCATGCGAGTTTTTTTTGAAAGGCAAGATAGTAAAAAAAAAAAAAAATTCCTATCTACAGCATTGTGTACAGGGGAAAGTGTTTTTACCATCTCTTTCAGTTTTTTTTTTTTTTAATCTATAATCATCAAAGAATGAAGAATCCCGGCCAATGTTAAGCATCCTCAATTCAGAAGTTTTTTTTTTTTTAGAAAATGCCTTGTCTCCAAATAAAATTTTATATTTTACCTCCTTCTCTTATAAAAATTAAAAAATAACATTGAAGTGACGAATTAAAACCAGATTTAAAAATATAGAAATAAATATCTGGTCCCAGTTGTTTTTATATTTTCAAAATATTTTTGAAAAAATTTAAATTTTTTTATTTTTTTTATTTTAAATTAATATATTTTTTAGTATTTTTAGATTATTTTGATAGGTTAATATTAAAAATAATTTTAAAAAAATAAAAAAAATATTATAAATATAAAATATTCTGTAAAACAATCACACTTTTAAATAAACTTTTAATGTTGAAACTAAGAGGACTAACTGATTAAATATTTAATCTATGGAACTATCAGACTAGCTGATTAGTTACATTAGTGACAATCTTCTATCTTTATAAAGAGGTTATCTTGTTTCCTTTCCCCTCAAATTCTCTCAATCATAAAAGAAAACAAACTCTAACCCTAAAACTCCTCGATCTCTCTCTCGCATTGTTTTCAACCTCCGTCTGGTACGTCTCTTTCGATGTTCAGGGTTACTCTCTGGTGTTGTTTTTTGTTTCACATTGCGTAATTCTACGGTTTTTGACTAGCGATATTGACCACGATTGAGCATTTGTTCATGTGTCAAGCTTTTGTGCTAGGGTTTGATTTTTAGTCATGGATGGTGTTTTTAAGTTTTGATTTGATATTAGCGTTCGTTTGTTTCAGTGTTACTGTTCAATTACAATTTAAGGCTTTGTGTTTTTGCGTTTCTATTGATTTTTATTTGCAGAATTGCTGATATTTTTAGGTTTTTGGATTGTATTTTTTATGGCTATGAAATATTGTTTTGTGTTTTGTGTTTTGATAATAAAAATTTATTGCCTTGTATTTTAGGACTTCCTTGTTCTTTTTCTTGTTGATTGTTTTTTGTCTTTTGGTTTGTTTAGCGCTGTTCAATGCATATACTTTTCATATTTAGTGGTTTGTAATTGGATCAATGCCCTTTGTTTTGTAAAAATGACTGAAAAGATCGGCATAACAATGCCTGCAGATTTGGGTTTTTCACTTATTAATTCATGGGTGAGCGCAAGACTATTGAACTTGAGCAAGGATGGGAATATATGCAGAAAGGGATCACAAAGCTGAAGGGGATTCTGGATGGATCACTGGAGCAATTCAACTCAGAAGAATATATGATGCTTTACACGTATATTTTCTTTGCTTTTTTATTGAATGTTGTTTTGATGAACTAGTTAGAAGATTCTTGCAATTTTTCTAATCTCTCTTTAATTTTCAACACTTCAGAACTATCTACAATATGTGTACTCAGAAGCCACCCAATGACTATTCTCAGCAGCTTTATGACAAGTACAGGGAGGCGTTTCAAGTATATATAAACTCCACGGTGGGATGAATGGCATCGGTTTATTTCTTTTATTGGTTATCATTCTTCTTGTTAGTACATCTGCTGGTCCCTGTGGATGTAGTTATATTTCCTTCCATCTAACAAAGCTTTTTATGGTTTATAAATTATGTGGTATTATTTGCTGGATATGCTCGTCTCTTTCCTTTTACAATGCACATAGCCTTAGCAAAGAAGTACCACTACAAAACATTTATGCCTGGTGATGTTTTCGTTCTAAATCAACAGCTGTTAGCTTCAACTACATGCTTTGCTGTTTTGTGCAGTGTACTATGAGCTCTTTTGTTATACAGTTAGGTGGTTGTACCTATCACCACAATATAAATTCTTTCAGTAGTTCAATTATTTGTAAATTGACGGTGGGTTGTGGGTGATTTGTTCTTGTAGTGTATCCTGGGTTTTAGTTTTAATCATTAAAGAAGTTGCAGCAGTAACATTTATCATGGGCAGTTGTTTTTTTGCTTATACTAATCAATAAAACAACTTTTAGCATTTTACACCGTTTAACATCCCTACCTTGTTCTGTTTTCCTTATCAGGTATTACCATCGATAAGGGAGAAGCACGATGAGTTTATGCTGAGGGAGCTTGTGAAAAGATGGGCTAACCATAAAATTATGGTTAGGTGGTTGTCACGCTTCTTTCATTATCTTGACCGTTACTTCATTGCTCGGAGGTCACTTCCTCCACTTAATGAAGTTGGACTGACTTGCTTCCGTGATCTGGTTTGCTAATTCCTTCTAATGTTTCATTTTCTCTAGCCATTATTTGGATGACTCACTTTCCAGTTTCTGAGATAATTTAAATGATTTTGTTATCAATTTTCAATTTTTCAGGTTTATCAGGAAGTGAATAGTAAAGCAAAGGATGCTGTGCTTGATGTGGTAAGTTACCCTGGCAACTTTTTTGCTTCTTTAAGCAGTGTAATTTCATTTCCTATTTCTAATAACAAAGTTGAAACCATTGTTCTGTGGACCAGATTAGTAAAGAACGCGACGGAGAACAGATTGACAGAGCACTGCTGAAGAATGTTTTAGATATATTTGTTGAGATTGGAATGTCACAAATGGATCATTATGAAGATGATTTTGAAGCACATATGCTTCAAGGTACTAGTGCTTACTATTCTGTTAAAGCGGCAAACTGGATTCGAGAGGATTCCTGTCCAGATTACATGATAAAGGCAAGGACTTGTTGATGCTGCTCTTTATAGTTTTATGATTGACTTTTTTTTATCCTAATACATTCTGTGGATATGCAGGCTGAGGAATGCTTGAAGAGAGAGAGAGAGAGAGTTTCTCATTACTTGCACTCAAGCAGTGAGACAAAGTTAGTGGAGGTTAGTTCGTTGCATATCACATGTACAGGACTATTGGTTTCTTATGCCTTCATTTTATTCCTCTTTGCTTGAAAATATGTGTTTGCCCATTTACCATGCCTCTTCATGCCACATGTTAAGCAAATATATTTATTTTGTTTTGATTACATGGTGTGTTTCCTAGTAGCAATTAGCTGACTCTATTCTAAAAGGAAGCTATCAAATAAATATTCATCTCATCTTGTTTTCTGTTCCTGTATATGTTTATTTAGCACATCTGGAGAGGATAGTTGAGCAGTTTCAGGGCATCTTGCTATTGATTCTTTACCTGGATTCTATTACCTTACTATATCGAATGTTTTTTATGATTACATGTAGACTAACAACAGCGACATGTTATATAGAAAGTGCAACACGAGTTGTTGGTGGTCCATGCGAACCAACTGCTAGAAAAGGAACATTCTGGAGTTCACTCATTGCTTAGAGATGACAAGGTATATGGTGGTCTGGAATTGCTTCGAGTCCTGATTCTTGAATGATGCTTAGTGGCTATCTTGTAATATATGGTGAATTGTAATTTATTTTCGGATACACCATGTCAGTTGGATGATCTATCCAGGATGTTCAGGCTTTACCATAAGGTTCCCCATGGCTTGGAACCTGTTTCTAATGTATTCAAGCAGGTTGGTTGACATTCTCTGTCTGAGCTATTTTGCTACCAACAGAGCCTCTTTTGATGTATTTTTGGATTGCTGACCCTTCCCACAATTCTCAACAACTTACCCTCTATTTTTGTGCATTGTTCAGCATATTACTGCTGAAGGAACAGCCTTGGTCCAGCAGGCAGAAGATGCTGCGAGTAGCCAGGTTTGTCCATGTGATTTTATTCCTTGCACTGCTTAATGGCAAATTGTGCATCTTAGTATAGTTTTAGTTGTGTGCTGCGATAATTCAATGTGTTAAATTACTATCATGTGTATATTATGTAGTCTCCGAGTTATGTGCATTCTTCATGTGATTTTGACCATACTTAGCACTATAGTTGTTGGGAGAGGAAAACACCAGTCTTGCAGTTATAACAATGTGTCTTTTACATTTTTGCTGACACTTATATATGGTCATACCAGAAAACATCTGGAGTCTTTAGTCTTGAGGTTGTGATGCTGTGACTCAATATTTCTTTAGCTGTTTTTTGTACACAATGTAACTTTTCATTCAATATATTTAGAAATAAGCTAGATGTGTCTTTTTTCAATTATTTATTGTGGTGCTAAAGATGGTGTGTGCTTCCACAGGCTGCAAATGGTGGTGTTCAGGAACAAGTAAATCTCTCACCTTCTATGTTTTAGATACCTACTGCTAGTTGGGAATGTCAAAAAATTTACTTGATGGATTGGTTTTCAGGTTCTCATCCGAAAGATAATTGAGCTGCATGATAAATACATGACTTATGTGACTGATTGCTTTCAAAACCACACCTTGTTTCACAAGGTAGGTGGCAGACAGCATAGTCTTGTTCTTTAACTTTTGTTTTATCGTTTCATTTAACAGGTTTGTTCTTTTTTTGGGTTGCTAAATAGGCCATGAAAGAGGCTTTTGAGATTTTTTGCAATAGAACAGTTGCTGGGAGCTCTAGTGCTGAACAACTGGCCACCTTTTGTGATACTATCCTCCGAAAGGGGGAAGTGAGAAACTAAGTGATGAAGCCATTGAAGAAACACTGGAGAAGGTGATCCAATTTGTCATGTTAATTTGTGAATCTTCATATGAGTCTGATAGATTTTTCAGAACTATGTGCTGAGACTTGTTAGTGATTAGAAATTTGAACTGTGATGGATTTCTGTAGGTGGTTAAGCTGCTTGCATATATTAGTGACAAGGACCTTTTTGCCGAATTTTATCGGTAAAACTTATTGTTGGCATGTCTTTAATTTTATAAGCTTTTTATCTGTACCTTTTCTTCTTATTCTTTCTTTGTACTTGATTTGTTTTCTTTGTTTTTTCTCCAGGAAAAAGCTTGCCCGTCGTCTTCTTTTTGATCGAAGTGCTAATGATGAACATGAAAGGAGTATTCTTTCAAAATTGAAGCAGCAATGTGGTGGTCAATTCACCTCAAAGATGGAAGGAATGGTGAGCTGGCCTGGGTACTTGGATAATGTGTGTCAATCTGTCCATGCAACTGTGGTGATAGATTGTCTTTTTTTTTTCCAGGTCACAGATTTGCAACTGGCAAAGGAACACCAGTCCAGCTTTGACGAGTATCTTGGCAATAACCCAACCACACGTACTGGGATTGATTTGCAAGTTAGTGTTCTCACAACTGGGTACTGGCCAAGTTATAAATCCTCCGATATCAACCTGCCTGCAGAAATGGTAAAGATTTACCTTGACAAATCATGGCAGGATTTTTCTGTATTTGTGACATAACTGTATTCTGGCAGTAAATGTAGGAAGCAATTTTGTTTTCCTTTATCTTCAAAATGAGCATTCTGGAACCTTTTGTTTCAGGCTAGGGGAGTGGAAGTTTTCAAGGAGTTCTATGACAACAAGAGTAAGCACAGAAAACTTACATGGATTTACTCGCTGGGATCTTGCCACATTAATGCCAGGTTTGACCAAAAACCTATTGAGCTGGTTGTGACAACCTACCAGGTGCTGTATTAAACCTTACCTTTTTCAAGGATAGTGGATGGATGATTTGCATATCATACTGTTATTATTGGATTGAGATGTTTGATTCTGATTATTTGATTCCTGTCTATCTTCTACAGGCTTGTCTCCTGATGCTTTTTAATACTTCAGACAAGCTTGGTTACCCTGAGATTATGACTCAGTCAAACTTGAGCGACGATGATTTGCCCCGATTACTTCATTCCCTGTCATGTGGAAAGTATAAGATCCTTAGCAAGGAACCAAACACAAAGACTGTTACCCAAAATGATTCCTTTGAGTTCAATCGCAAGTTCAATGACAGAATGAGGAGGATCAAGGTTAAACCTCCCTACTGTCAGAATTATATTTTAATTTTTTACTTTTAACTGCCTGCAAAGCATGTCACAGAAACCATTGCCTTCTTGCATTTGGGGTTTTATTGCTTTACTCTAAGATATTAAGCTCTTGAAATTCTGCAACTTAGGTTCCTCTTCCACTTGTTGATGAAAGAAAGAAGGTTGTTGAAGATGTTCACAAAGACAGACGGTATGCAATCGATGCTGCAATTGTGCGCATCATGAAGAGCCGGAAAGTTTTGGGTCATCAACAGCTAGTCATGGAGTGTGTTGAGCAATTGACTCGCATGTTCAAGGTATGGCATGCACTTCCTCTCTAATTTATTTGACAAAGTTTAGAGGAATTGGAAAATATTTAGGAATCTGAGGCCTGTGGTTAATTTTATGGACTTGTACCAAGAATAGAAAGTGCTATTACCTTGTTGGTCCAGTGGGGGAGGGCTTTTAAGAAAATCGGACTCTCTGGTTCTTACATAGAGTGGATGGTCTTACGAATTAATTATTAAGACAGACATGAGTTTTTCTACTCCGCTATGATACTTCTTTCTTAACATGCATAGTTACTCTCTCTGGAAAGTCCCTGTAAACCTCATCGAGCGAGAATTAGGAGACTAGTAGCATAGCTGCTGTCAGTAGAAAGACTGGTAAAGGGTATTGATAGAGTTTCCTCGAGATATTGGAAGATTTTTCTTTCATGTAATCTGTCATCCTTGAATATAACGATGGATTGTAATTTGCAGCCTGACATTAAAGCTATCAAGAAGCGAATAGAAGATCTGATATCCCGAGACTATTTAGAAAGAGACAAGGAAAACCCAAACATGTTTAGGTACCTGGCTTGATTTTTGCTTAGATGGAGCTGAAAGGGAGTATACAATTAATTGCTGTAAATGGCGTAGTTGCAGTGCCTTTAGTGATTACAAAATGGAGAATACAGGGTTAGAATTTCTGTACATTCCCCCCTCCATGCAGTTTTGTGCAAGTGGTCTCATCTAACCACGGTTACTGAAGATTAATAGAAGGAATATAGCTATCTATCGGCACAAGCTTGTTTGATGCTATATTCTATTTTGCATTTGCAATTACCGCATTATCTCCGTTGAAATATGGGATCATCTCATTTAGCTTTGATTTGCTACGTTGCATGGTGACACTAAAAATTTAAATCCTGCTCCACGGAGAACTTGCTTTAGAAAAGCTTGTTACACAATGTTTGGAACTGCAACAGTGCGTTTATTTCTTGAATGCACAAAGAGGATTCCGGTTCGCCTGTTTGTGCAAATGACAATGCTATACTAATCAAAGGCCACGGGTGCCTGGTCGCCCTAATTGATTGTTTGAAATTAATTTTCTCTTGTAATTAAATTTAATTATAGTGTTTGATTTGATAAATAAATTGAATTCACATAAAATTTAATTTTTTGTTTTTTATATCATTTTTATTAACTTCATCTTATTTATTCAAAGATCTTTAAAATAAAGAGTGAGAATGGTATTTTAAAAAAATTAGTTTTGACATTAAATTTTTTCATTTTGAAATTATAAATTAAAAGGGATGTTCTCTGGTTTATTTTTATAATATTTTGAGATTAAATTTTATTTAGAATTTAATTCTTAATATTAAAAAGATAACAAACATAAGATTTTATTAAAATCTCTGAATAAAATGTGGCTTAATCATTGTAGATGCATCTATAAATACTTATCATTGTGTTTTTTCCTTTTATTTTTTATAGGTTTTTTTTTAATTTCATCTTTTTACTTTTTTGTATAAATTTATTCTGATTTCATGATTCAGGCTGCGAGTTTAATAAGTTTACTCGAGTTGATTTGTATTATTTTTTTGGACTGTTTTTTCTTTGATTTTTTTTTATTTCAATCTTTAATATTGGGTGTTGAAAATTGAGTTTTGTAATTTTTATCTATTGAGTTATCTCGATGTCATGCTCTCGAGTTGCAGGTTTGACAAGTTGATTTTATTTATTTTTTTGGTCATTTTTTAACTAGATATTTTTTTTAATTGTGCTTTATAATTTTATTTGAATTGTTTATATAGAGTTATTATAATATCATGACGTGAGTGATGGTGTTGAAAGGTTAATTCGAGTTGACTAAGTTTATTTTTTCTGAGTTTTTTTTTTAATTTTACTCTTATAACAACTTAATTATTTTCTTTTTATTTAGTTTTTTTAATAGTAAATTAACTATAAATTTATTTTAATAATTTATTTTTTATAAAATTATAACGGTATCGTATCAATCTAATATGCTATCTTTGAGAATATTATTTAATACGCTGTGCGTTGACCAATAATCTAGAGTAGATTCTAATGTCTGTACTATGACGTCTGTGCCATGTGGTATCCCGTCCACTGGTGTAATTTCCAGGTGCGGTTGCAAAATTTCTCAAAGTCAGTAATTTCTTCACCAGTCGCTCTGTTTAGAACAGAAGTGGCAATATCTGGCTGTAGCCCGCTCTCCAAAGTTACTTTTTATTATTATTATTATTATTATTAGGGTAACCTCAACCGTCTTTAGGTTCCCCATAAAATTTTAGATAACTCCTTCCTCTTTGGAATCCAGTTTTCTAAAAGGGATTGTTTAACTTGTGAGTGCGTAGTATGAATCTGTTTTAATTTATTTGGTGATGCGACTAGCTTGTTTTTTATACCTTACTCTCACGTGCTTGTCTGCTTGTTCTTTTAAAAAATATTATTTCATACGAAAAAGTTCCACATGTCTTCCTGTTATATAATTAATGAAAAAATCATTTTAGGGATAAATAAATTATTTAATTTGGTGACGTAGATAACCAGATTGCGAGAGCTTGGTTGGTTGATTGAGATTTATGAAAATTTTTTTTGTTAAATTAAATATTATATTTTACTAATTTTATTAAATAACATTGAGTTAATTAAGAATTGAACTTTTAAATTTATTTCGCGAGTTTTTTTAATGAACCTAGGTTGATCTAAATCAATTTAATATGTTATTATCTAATATTAAAAGAAAATCATTTAGTATGTAACCGTTTTAATACTTTTTAAAAAATCATTTTAATGTGAATTTGAATTAATGGTTAAAATCTTTTTTATTTTAAAGCAAATTAGTGATGCCCATATTATTTTTTTTAGCGTTCAAAAATTTTTTTTAATCAAACTTCCAGAGTATCATGTGTAAAAAGTTTAGTAATAATCTAAAGTGTTAGTTTTGCATAAGATGTTTCACAATGTTAAGGAAATAATAATTTAAAAAACATTGTGGAAATAGAATATGATAATAATGTGTTATGATAATGAAGTGATGATGGTAATAGTTGTGGGATGAGAGCGGGAGAGAGGTTAGTGGTGGGGGTGGTTGTGATGCGAGGATGGGGCGGTGGTTGTGGGATGGCAGTGGCAATGATAACAATGATTACGGAGGTGGTGGAGTGATGGGGGGTAATGGCATCACTTCTGGTCATGTTTGCCATTACAAACGAAGTCTTTAGGGCCATAATTATGTGCGCTTTACAATGACCACCACTGTATGGATGGATCTTGAGTCCTTGTCTCAGTTTGTTATCCGAAGATGAAATTTCTTGGGACTTCTGAGAGTAGGAATGGAGCGGGACTCCAATCCAGTTTGCGAGTTTTCTGTGAACATATTTTCACCGTCTGTCCGTGATTTCATGGTAGAAATTTCACAGTTGTCCGATGCTATCCGAGTTGTATCCATTTTATGTTTTGAAGTATCAGTCATATTTGAAAATATGATAATATTTATTTGAATTTAAAATATTTTTCGCTTGAAAATATATTAAAATAATAATTTTTTTATTTCAAAAAAATAATTTTTAACACCAACATATTAAAACGATATTATAATACCATAACAAAATTAATTAAAAATTAAAAATTAAAAAAATTTCATTTTTTTTAAAAGACACTTTTATAATACAAAAACAAGTAAATACTATCTATATATTATTTGTATTTAACTAATCACCTGATTTTGCAGTTTGAGTAAAGATTGATTGACCAATGTTCCATGCATGTAGCCACTTTTCTCTGTGGTGAGAACTACACATTCACGGGATAGTGAGCTCAAAACACATGTACAACTTTTAGAATGCCTTCATGAAGGATAATAGTTGAAAGGTGGTATTGCTAGAATTTGTTTTTCCCCAACTGCGCGCACTACGACGTTCCAAGAACAGCATGTTTGTTTTTCAAAATGGACGCATCTCTACACAAATATACTTCCATGTTCCTCGTCCGGATCCGCTCGAGTGAGCCTCCTTCTCCAGATTGTCAAAGCCCTAAAAGACGGTTTAATGTCATTCAACCTGATAAATGCCGTTAGAACTGCTGGAGCTCATCCAAGTCTGGTCTTGTTGGATATTCAAAACCTTGAAGCACTGGCATGCATTCCAAATCCTCTTCTGAATAAGCAGGGATGAACCAGTATATCTTATCCGTCCCAAACACCTGACATAGAAAACAATACTTCACCACCATGATCAGCATTTTACTTTGCATGCATAGGTATGAAACTTAATCCTACATTCAATAGCATGACCAATCATAGCAAACATGATCATGGGGAGGCTTTCGGACCATGTAAAAGCCGAGCCTAGAACCATTCACATGCCAAAGTTTGAATCTCACGTTATTGCAACGTTTTCTATGTGCAGGTTGACGTACAGTGCCAGCAGCTTGGGAAATGTCAATGTCCATGTCCGCCCAATTGCTATGAGCAGATGATAATTTTCTAAGTGAAATGTGACTTCAATAAAATAAGAATATGGGTTGGGATGGATGTCAACAATTATGGGGACATGAACAAGCATGACTCTGTGGTTGAGTAAAACTGAAACACACAACTGATTTCATCCAAACCTCAATTTATAGTTTTATCTATGAATCAATTATGCTGGGGAACGGAAGTGATTATGGAAATGTGTAATGGGAACAGTGTAGACTACATTACAATCCAAACCTCAATTTCAAGGAACAGTGTGGCCCTTGTGTTCATGGAAGAGGTCTGTTCAATTGTGTAAATGTGTAATAGGTCTGCAATTACTTCGTGGAAATTCAGAATCAAGTGTGCAACATATGCAGGTTTTTTCTGATCTAGCAGCACAAGCACAGTGTGAAAAACCTCCTTATATGATGAAATGGTTATAAATCAAAAGGTCAATGAAGCAAGCATGCATACACAGTGGTTGGATAAAGATTAACAGAAAGACCAAAAGTAACCTGTTCAAAGTTTTTCCTTCGACCAAGGTCATAATGCCATTTAGGATTGGATTTCTTCTCAAATGCCTGAAAGAAAGAAGATGAGCTTTTAATCGATGCACTAGCTGAATGCCTTGCTAATATACGATGTTGGGGGGGGGGGGGGGGGCAAAAGGCATCACCTCAATGGTGGTGGTATTGCCTAATACCAATGATATGTGCATAATCAGGAAGCCCATAATACTCAATGCAAATGATAAGTTCAAGACTGAAATAATCAAAGCATAAAAATAAGGAAAAGGAAAAGGAAACAAAAAAGAAATGAAAATTGATACAATATACAGATTTTCATCCAGCTTACCAAATGTGACAAAAGTGGCTACAAGGGTCTCTGGTGTTCCATTTTTTTCACCAACAGTAAAAAATGCTAAAAACTGTGGCAATAATGATAAAGTGACAAGAGTTGTCACAAGAAATGTGTAAAACTGCATAAGGAAAAAGCAACCAAAATTAGATTGGGAGTTCGTATCAGAGAACAGAAAATATGCTTGTAGCATGAAAAGCAGGGGATATAATAATTATTAGCAATCAATTTATGTCCACACTCCACAACAGAAAAAACAGAGGGGGCGGTTGTTTGCAAGAGTGCACAGATGACAAGAATGACTGGTGCTTTAGATGCACCTCAGTGGCTAGTTGCACCAGCCATCTGTAGATGAATTTAAAGCATCACATATCATGTTTTTTAGGGTGTTTGCAAGAATGTATTAAAGAATACTATCTCAAGCATAAGTCTCGTAAAGCAGCAAAAGCATGAAATAAAATGAGTCTGGAATTTGCAAAAGTTATATATGGAATAAAAAGTTATTTGCCTTCTTGGTGCTTGTAAGTTGCGAATCTTGCAACCCTCAGAATGAAAACAGAGAAAATGGAGTTATCAAAACGGCGAGGAAATCACAAGATCAATGGTCAGTGAAAGAGATAGAGCAAATTTATATAATTTATTCTGGAAGGTCAGGAAAGATGCTTTCACAGAAAGGAAAGTATAAAGGTATAATGACATAAAAATATGATTTGGCACAGATAAGATCATTTATCCTGTATTTTTTAATACAGCTTTCAAGAGCAACAGGCACCTTATAGGTGCCATAAGAATTTCACATTTATCTGTACAAGCTCCATCTTTATGCATGGCAATGGTCAGTTTCTATATAGTTGGGCAACCTTTCTCACAAACATTTTTGTGATACTTAAGGGTGAGCAGGCATGCTGTGAAGATATAGGCATACAATTGATACCATCAAAAGCACTTGTCTCTCATTGCAAGTTGAGTTAAAAGACTTGAATGAGTCGAGACAAAGCTATAAACATATAAACCATTTCTCATATGCTGATTTATGTTTTATGTCATATAGAAAGTTTGTTTCAAAATTGTTAAACCATAAATTAGCTGGATACAATGATAAGTCCATTCATTTGATAGAAATAATCTCCATTCCCACTCAGGCATATGCATCAATATATCCAAGTTTTTTTCTATGATAGTTAACATACCAAGAAAAGAAGGAAATACTTGTAATTCAATGCCCCGACACAATTCACGACCCATACACAATGATGGTCCATTTTCAATATACACCTCCCGCCTGAAACAATTAACAAATGAAGCTACCTTTAGTTGAAATGAAACAACAGCTAGGCTTCTAGAAAAGAAATCCATGTAAACCCTAAAAAGAAAAACTCACAAACAGAACAGTGATGGCAGCGAGGAGGTTTAAACCAATTGCATTTTCGACAGGCTCGTGTTCTTGGATTAGCTGGCTCACCAAGCATAGCTGACTGATTTAAATCTAAACCCGTACCTTCATGTGCTAATCCGACCAATGGATCTGCATCGCCACTCTCCTCGTCTATTGATGGCCTCCAATTTGGTGGGACACCACCAGGATCAGTCAGAACAGTAGTAAAGTAGCTCCACAATAGCATCACCAGCTGCATAACCAAATCCCACCAATAGAAATTCAGTTTTATAGAGTTCCTTATACAGTTATTGGACAAACTCAATTTTAAATAGAGCACCATTACTATGTTCACTGAATAAGTTCACCTACATTATCTCACCCACTTAGAGTGGCGGCTCGCATGGAAGCATCCATTGTGCATGGATATTATCCAGCATACATGGAAGCCAGTGGCAGCCAGCCACATACCTCGGTGGATAATTAGGTGAAGGAATAACACCCATCATTTTCCTTCCATATGTTGTGCTATACATGGGAGAGAAAGACAGCTTTCCAAAGTCCCACAACTCATTTCCCCCCAAATAATCCAATCCATACTACAACGTAAAAGGACCAATGAATAACACAAAACTGTTCTAGATAGTGATACACCAGTTAACGACCATTAGCAAACTGGGATTTGTGAGATGTTCAATTTAAAGTCAACCCCACCTGCCTGTATGGAAATCAACAAAATCAAGGAACCAGCATAGAAATCCGTTGTTTGGTTGGTAAGAACTAGAGGAAACTGAGTTCAAATATAACTTCTCTCAGCAAAACGAATCAACATGAACTGCATACAAGCTAACCAAAATCTATTCTGTGATAGCCAAAACTTAAATTGCATATAAACTGGTATGACAATGCTATAAATGTGTGTGTGTGGCCGCTCAAAAGCCCTTTTTAGTTTCAATGGTAAATGTTGCTACATAACATTAAAAACTAGAAATAAATATCATAATAAGGAAACGCACTTCGAAATCCATGTATATAATTTCATTCGTAGATAAACAGCATTCTTAACACCGGCTCGACGTACGCATTGGTTGCTTACATTTCAAAGCACGGTTACCATTTCAAGTATTGGCCTAAAAATTCAAGCTTTTCGTGCAATACAAATTAAAGCAACCATAGAACATCGGTAATAGCAAGCAAAAACACTAAACTTTCAAAAAAAAAGAAGAGGAAAATGTAACTTACCAAAGAATGGAACAAAACCAAGACAAGGAGAGCGACAAAAGAATCAAGGCCACCATGAAAAAGAGCGGGACCATAATTAGCTACAACAATAACATAATATGTAACCCCAATTATGCCAAGGACCAATACTATCATGATAGAACCAAGAGCTCGCAGTGCTGTGCAAAACTTGAACACGTTCCATGCCATTACCGCCTCTCCTGATTTCTGCACAATTTTCTTTTTATTGAACCTAAGAATCAGACTTTGCTGGTCAAACCATGGAGATGATAAATGGGCTGTGGTTGGATTCTCTAGTCTTTTAAAATTAAGGTGAAGACTTGATCTTTTTTTCTTCTTTTTCCTTGTCCTTTTTGGGTGCAAAGACTTGGAAATTTTTATTGTCTGAAAATCGTGTTGTGTTCCATGGATGTTGAAGAAGATGTAGAAGAGAACATCCAGTGCGGACCATGGTCCATTATTCAATATGGGCTGCGTTTGACAATTGATTCTCTATTGGGCTTTAGTTTTTATCTTTGGTTCTAAACTTGCGCGCCCTCTAAATTTGCCGGGCAAAATTGTCGTCTTAGGTTTTGTCTGATGCATGATGAGAGGGGAGGTTTTTATAAAAATAAATTATTACAATAATAATTGTTAATAATGTAAAAAATGGTTTTAAATTTATTTAATATGTTGGTAAAACAAGATCATAATTTATAATTATACCTAGCATTAGTACTTTTTGCTCCCTCAATTAAAGATCATTATTTTAGGAGTTCTTGCAATAAAAATTCAGGCAGGATCATTCATGGTTTTTATTCCAATTCAACGCCGTTAAAATTTATTTCATTTAAAAAAAACCCAAACAAACTAATTTAATTATAAATATCAAAATTTATTTTTTAAAAAATACTATAAAATTGTTAGCAGGAAACAAATTTTGAAAAAACTTGGTACTAAAATGATTGTTAAAGTAGTATAATAAAATTGGGTTAATGGTTCAAGTAGATTTTTTTTCTACTAGGATAATATTTATCATTATGGTTGCAGTTATTTTTTAAAGTATTCTTCACTTAGAAATAAATTAAAATAATATTTTTTATTTTTAAAATTTATCATTTATATTAGCATATCAAAATGATTTAAATATATATATATATAATAATAATTTAAAATAAAAAATATAATTTTTTTTTTTAAACACAGACACTCCTCAATATCAATCGGTCAAGAATCTATGATCCTCAATATTGTTGTAACAGTGCACAAGGGTATGCGCATGCGCCCCTGGTTCCAATCCTTGTTTGATGGTTGTGTTTTTGTCCGGACTCACCATACATCTAGGCCTAGGTACTATTTGGAAGTATAGTTTTTTTTAAACGCGTGCAAAGGTAGACGACAACACGGCTACAGTCTGCTGGCGCAAAATAAATAAACGATCACCGCTTAAAAGAGGGGCACTCTCTTTCCCCATTGTCTCATTTATTAACTTCACATGCAAGACCAGCCTCCCTCCCCCTCGCTCTGCAATTATTTAATAATAATAATAACAATGCTATTAAGAGGAATAATAATAACAATAACAATAATAATAATAATTATTATTATTATAATAATAGCTATAGTAATAATAATGGTGCTAATAATATTTCTAATAATTATAATAATACTATTAACAATAATAATAATGGTAATAATAGTTTATAATAATAATAATAATAATAGTTGTTATAAGTTATAACAATAATAATAATTATAATTATAATAGTGACAAGAATAAAAACAATAGTAATATTAGGAGTGATAACAACAATAATAATAACAACAACAACAACAATAATAATAATAATAATTGTATCATCAATAACAATAATAATAATGATAGGGGTAATGATCACGATAATAATAATGATAATGATATTATTTATTAATAACAGTAGTGATAGTGATAGATGTAATGATAACAATAATAATAGCAATGATAATAATAATAAAGATAATAGATTTAATAGTGATAGTAATAATAATGATAATTTATCATTCGATGTTAGATTTATTGGGGATTGAGTTTCATTATTTTTTCATGTATGGTATTTTCAATTTAATAACCCAATTTATAAATTTAAAAAGTTTAGATGATCCGACATCCTCTTTTATTTTTTACCTTATTACCTTAAATAAAAACCGATCATTCAGGTTTTCTTTAAATTTATTAAATAAACTTAGTTTGTACTTCGTAGCCTTGCACTAAAATCCCCCAACACTCGCAACCTCAAGAATGACGAGATAAAAAATCCATGAATGGGCATAGTGTGGATATAATTAATTAACTATGACCATAATGGCACCATGTCACACGCTGCCTTCATTAACATCATCAGGCATTATTTTTTACCTCGCCTCAAACCAGTTGTGGCTTGATTTTAACAGAAGGGAGCTTCATTGACGTACCGGAGTCGCCTTAAGCATCTGGGCTTGACGGTATTGGATGCATTCACACCTTAATCTTGGAATTTTTTCCATTTTCATTTAAAGATCAAAGGAATCAGTCTTTCCATCTATTTAGAGTGTGTTTGGTATTGTGGTAGCTGTTGTGGTTGTGGTTTAAAAAAAATTGTTTTATAAAAAGTACTTTTAGTTGTGGTTGGTTTGAAAAAATAGATGTTTGGTTAAAACTGTGGTTGAAATTGAGGTTGAAGAAAAAGTAGTTTAATGTGTTTGGTTAAGAATGTTTTTGAAATTGAGTTTATAAAATAATTTAAAAAAATATAAATTAATATTGATGGTTTTTAATTTAAATATTATGGATTTAACTATTGCGGTAACATTATGAAATAAATCATACTTTATATATAAAAAAAATTTATTGTTCTATTAAACTATCTACAATTCCATTACGTACAAAATTTATCTGACAAGAACTACAGTTTCCATAATTTTTTAGCTTGTAATAAAATTAAATAAAATATTATCATGTATAAAATTCACTCTAAATTATTTTTTTTAAAAAAAAACTTAACACACTTAAAAAAAAAAAAAAAATTCCACGCAGTGCAAGTGAACAGTGCAAGAAAAGTATACTGTTCACTATTTTTAACATGAACAGTGCACTTTTCGTGCACTGTTCATGAACAGTGCATCATTTTGCACTGTTCATGTTAATTGCACTGTTCATTGGACAGTGCAATTACGTGAACAGTGCAAAAAAAGCATGTAATTCTGGCTTTGCAAATACTACGTTTCCAACGCAGAAAACAGGTGGGACTCAGTAAACAATAAACTGCTATTTTTTTTAACCAAACGGCTGCAACTGTGTTTTAGAAAAAACGCAGCCACAGCCGCAGAGCCAAACGGGCTCTTAGAATGTTCACCACGCTGGAGACTCCTTCCTCGGTATGTGCTCTGTGGTCCAGTTTTAATGGCAGCAAACGACTTTAAACGCCAGGGTGACCGTCCAGAAGGGACATTGCAGCAAAAATTAAATTGTTGTGCCAGGACTCTGACCCAGCACTGCCAGCAGAGAGCTTACTAGCCATAGATTTTGGCTGACTTTTATTATGTCACAGCGAACCACTGTCCGGGAAGGACACCTAAAAATTGACCTGCCCGGCCATATGTGCTCAACGGAAGCTTTTCTTTCCTGTTTCATCAGGATCTTGGTTCCGTGCGGGCCTCCTCATTTGTGTGAGTTATGGAAAGAGTCAAACACTTCGCTTTCTTCCTTTTACATTCTTCATTGATTCGTTTGGCAAGTATTGTACGTTTGATCTTACTTTGATAATAAAAAAGAAGCCCCTCCGGAAATCATTCAATACAAAATTTGGAAATCCCCGGCTCACCTGGAACTAGCAAAATATATCTTATGGTCAGTCAATTCTCACCTTAAGGTACGAGGATGGCTGTTGTGAAGTGTAAACCCCAAGTTGAAATTAATTAGAGAAAAAAAAATCAACATTTATGGAGTAAGGTCAGAATAAATAAATAAATTAGAAGTCAATCTAACTATTAATCAAGTGAAGAGATAACAAGTAAACTTGCCCTCAGAATTGACCAATATTCACAATGTATTTCATGTGATCTTACCACGAAAAGCAGGCATTAACCCTTTATGAGTGTTAACTCAAGTTCTAGTAAAGGTAAAAGAAGATCTAACTTGTGAGGTGAAACCAATAAAAATTCTTGACTGGGGTGAGAAAATCTTCACTATAAGAAAATTTTTATAATCGGAGTTTTGTGGCGAAGCTAACAAATAAAAGAAAAAACATGGATAAAAAAATCGGAGATGAAACAAAAATATCCTGATTTATTTAGAAACTCAAGTGTATTACTCAATTTTGATGATGAAATTTCTTATTAGAAAGTTGAAATTAATTAGAGAAAAAAAAATCAATATGTATGGAGGAAGTTCGAGCTAGTTCCTGGGGATTTAATCCAATGCATCCACCGACCATCGTCCCTAAATAACTTAGTTAGCTGAGTAGCTGACATCGATCGAATGATAATATTAATTCGCTTGCTCATTTACTGTATAGCTTAGAGTAATACCATATTCTCACTGTACTGGCAGGAATGAGATGAAGTTGTAGAAAACCTTCATTAAAAAATGTTTACTTTCCTTCGTTGAATTTTTTTTTTTTGTAACAAGGAATACTATGATGCTCCAGTATTATCAAGTGACAAACATGTAAAAATTTAAGAGGATAAAACATTTATTTTTTGTATGCAGAGAAGATAAGATGTTTTTTATTTTTGATGAAAGACAAGAGAGAAAACCACAGGAAAAAAAAAAGGATAAAAAAGTTTTGGACAATTATATTTTATTTTACAAAAGATCAGTCTCAGTATTAATGAGTTCACTTAGAGAGTGAAATTTAATAGAAATAATTTTTTTTTATCTATTTTAAGAAAAAGTATATCTGAGTTTATATAAATCTTTTTGTTTAATTTTATTTTGAGTTTTTAGAGTGATTAAATAATATTTTGGGGTTAGAAAAAGGGTTATTGAGGTTTTAAGGATATTTTTAAAGCCATGCATGAGATGATCTATTCTCATCCTTCCAGATTCAAATGTGTCTAGTTTTTTTTACATTGGCCTTTCCTTTTTTTTTTAATTATATAATAAAATTATTTTTAAATAAAATTATTAAAATGTTATTAAAAAAATGATTGACCATGTCATAGTTTTCAAATAAAATTAGAATTATTTTTATAATATTAACAATTATTTTATGAATAATTATATATGAAATTCAAACTATTTATTCTTTTATTCTTCATATAGAGGATGAAAATAATTGAGACATTAATTTTGTTTTTTTTTTAATTTTCTTTACATGATAAGTATATTGAGAACCAAAATTTTGATAAAAAAAAAACATTGATGGTAAAAAAAAAGAATAAATGAATCTATAACAAAAAAAAAAATTGTCTAAAAAAATACACTGTTTACTATTAAGTTCAAATCATTTGAATTCTATTTTTTTTATTTTAGATATTTTAAATTTATATTAAGAAAACCAAACTTTTAATAAAAAAAGAGTCATGACTATGTCAAATAAAAAAAATACATAAAAAAGACATGATTTTGACTTAATAATTATGTATTTTTCAGTTCATAATTTAAATTATTAAAATTCTTTCAAATATTTATATTAATTTCCATAAAATCTAATAAAATATTTTTTTTTAAAAATGATACTATGACATGGCGCGGGAAAAAAACTAGTACCTCTGAAACCAACTTAAATTTACTATAACTTGATATTATTTTTTCGTGTATATAAACTCGATATTAACATATATAAGAGTAAGTGATTTTGATGTTTAGTTATCATCTCATTATCTAATTGAACAAGAGATTGAAAAAAAAAAGGATTTTATGAAAGAACAAAAAATCAATGAACGGAAAACAAATTTGCTGGATGATAAGTGATATCTAAGAAAATAATTGGAGGTACTTTGAGGTTACTGCTTATACTGTTTTTTTTATATATATATACTAGTTAAGTGGTCAGCGTTATATTATGGATTATTTTTTTTTACATAAAAAATAAAATAAAAAATTAAGATTTAATTAGGTTTATCTGCAAAGCTAAACCCAAGAGTCTTAGATATAGCTACAACGCTTAACCTAAGAGTAATATTTATAATATTAATTATAATACTAATAGTAATATTTATAATACAAATAATATTATTTTTAATATTAATAATAATATTAAAATTGCATGACTTAAATTTAAGTGAGTTTGTTTGCAATGCCAGGCCCAAGAGCCTTGGGTCTGACTGCAACACCAGACTCAAGAGCCTTGGATGTGGGTCTGGTTGCAAGGCTGTGTCATGAAAGTGTGATAACTAAATAGAAAAAAAAATTAATATTAAAAAATGAAATTAAAAAAAAGATTAATTGAAAAAAAAAGAAGCAAAACACTATTCCAACGAATAGTGCTTTGCGAGGAGGGGTACAATAAAATCCCCTCATGAGATCACGATGATCTAATAAAAAGTAAACAAAACAAATCATTAAGTTTAATTCTCAATCAAATCGATATTAAAAGATGAAATTAGAAGAAAAAAAAAATGAATCAACGGGGTTAACCCGCCAAACCGGGATAACCCATCAAACTTGAAATTCTTGTCATGAGAGTGTGATAACTGATAACTAAATAAAAAAAATTTAACATTAAAGAAATAAATCAAATAGAAAAAAGATTAATTAAAAAAACAAAGAAAAAGGCAAGAAAAAAAACCTATAACTAACAATATTTTTTTTCAAATTTATTAATTGTTATATTAGCAATATTCATTATAATAAAATAATAATATTTTTAATACAAATAATAATATTTTTAATATTAATAATAATATTAAACTTGCATAATCCAAGTTTAAGTGGGTCTAACTGCAATGCTAGGCCAAGAGCCCTAAAGATTAATTGAAAAGGAAGAAATAAAGCAAAGCACTATTCCAATAAATAGTGCTTTGCGAGGAGGGGTTTAGTAAAATCCTCTCACAAGATCACAATAATTTAATGAAAAGTAAACAAAATAAATCATGAAGTTTAATTCTTAATCAAATCGATATCAAAAAATAAAATTGGAAGAGAAAAAAAATAAATCAACTGGGTTAACCTGTCAAACCATGTTAACCCGTTAAATTTAGAATCTGTGTCATAAGAGTGTGATAACTAAAATGAAAAAAAAAATTAATATTAATTAATTAAATCAAATAAAAAAAATAAAAAAATAGCCTTTTCACCGTGGATTGCATAGTGCAATCCACATTTAAAACCTAATAAATAATGCCTTTTAATATATATATATATATATATATATATATATATATATATATATATAAAAGCTCTTATAATATCTTATTCACCAAAAACTAACAACACAAAGTTATTTTTTAATATTATTTAGCTCGTTAAACTATTTAAGTAGTTTGGTACTGTAATAATAATTATTTTTTGAAATATTTTTTATTTAAAATATATTAAAATAATATTTTTTATTTTTTAAAATTTATTTATAACATTAATACATCAAAATAATTTAAAATTATTAAAAAAAATAAATATAAAAAATAAATACATTTTTTTAACTCTTAGTATTTACTAGTGATTGATCACCATGATTACAGGACGAATAGGACACAACCTTAGAAAATGAAAGAAAACGAAAAGAGACTGCAACGGATAAGAAACAGCTGCATGTACCATATCCTAGAATTTTATTTTTTTTTATTTAAAGAAAAAAACATCATATATATCCACGTCTATTACTAGATGGACCAGTCTACATGTAGTCCTAGACTCCTAGTTAAAAAGAAAACTACACAAAAAAATGAGATTGATAACAAATAAACATGGCTCCTTCCTCTTCCTCTTCTCCTTCCTCCTCTCCTCCTCCAGCACCAACAGTAGTACCCCCTCTTCAAAACCCTCATATCACACCTGTAAGTAAATGATGGGTAATTCAAGAATTATTTACTTTAATTAATCGGACCAAATGGTTCAGTACTTAAAAGTTTGCAATATTTTCCTTCTTAATTACCAGTTTTCTTAACTTTGTTGCTGTTGTTTGTTTTTCTTTTAATTGGTGTCGCAGATTCAAGAATGTGAAAAAGAAGAGCACGGAGATGAATATAGTGAAGAGAGAAGCCAAAGTGCTACTACCAAAGCAACACCAGCTAGTTTTATAGACAAGATACCGACGTCAAAGCTCCATCCAAGATCACCTCTCCATGACAAAAACAGCAAGCAAAGCACCAAGAAACGACATGGTGATAGCAGTAATGGAGATGACGGTCGTGGTTCAATTTCTTGCAACAAGTGCCATCCACATGCAAGAGAGAAGATTTCAGTTGTTCCTTTGGACAATAATGGCTTAAACAAGCATTCATCTATTGCAAGTCCAAATGGAATTTTCAAGTCCATATTTTCTTCATTGACTAGGAAGAGTCCAAAATCCACTGGTGATGCCTCAATAGCAAGAGAAGAGCAATGGAAGACTGCTGTAGCTGAGCTATCTCATAAATTGATTCAAGCAACAAGAAAGAGAGATGGCGCACTTCTTGAAGTTTCAAGGCTCAAGTACTCAATGGCTGAACTTGAAAACAAGCTTAGCATGCTTGAAATTTATTGCCATGATTTGAAGTCTGGACTTGATGAATGTAGCAGTAACAACCCACTTTATCGAGGTGAACACGGCTACAACATTCATCAATATCAACAAAATGGTCTTATGGGGGTTAGTGATAAAGTGATAGAGCAATTTTTGGTTTCAGTATCTGAAGCTAGGTCCTCTGTTAGGCTATTAAGCAGGTCACTCGCTATGCAACTAAGGCACATGGGAGTTAGAGTTTATGAGAGAATATCGGCGTTGCTTCAGCCTTATGATATAAAGATTTCATTCTATAAGAATCCGAAAGGTGTGCTCTTTTGCCTTGAGGCTTTGTTGAACAAAGCTTTCTTCGAAGACTTTGAATCTGTTGGGTTCCAAAAGAACTTTGTAAATCAAATATTGAACCCGATTGATAGATGTGAAGCAAACTACGCGTCATTTAATGTGCTTAAAGAGTTGACATGGGAGGAGGTATTGAGTAAAGGGACAAGGCATTTCAGTGAAGAGTTTAGCAAGTTTTGTGACAGGAAAATGAGTGAGATTGTGGCTATGTTGGGGTGGAATAGAGCCTGGCCTGAGCCATTGTTGCAGGCATTCTTTAGTGCTTCTAAAAACATGTGGTTGGTGCACCTTTTGGCCAATTCGGTGCACCCTGGCTTGCCAATCTTCAGGGTGGATAAAGGGATGAACTTCGACTCAGTTTACATGGAGGATATGGGTGGAGACAGGGCAAGGAAGTTGGTCCCAGCCATGGTTAGGATCATGGTGGCACCTGGGTTCTATGTTTACGGTAACGTGATAAAATGTGATGTCCTCTGCAGGAACTATAATCATAATGTTAGTAATGATAAGGGTTTAACCCCCTCTCCTTAGGGTTTTGTTTGATCCAAATCTTGAATATTTTGATTAGTTGGTACTGATACTTTTTTTTTTCCTGTGTTAATTGCTATGGGAATTGTCAATTAAGTGATGGCCAACAACAAATATGTTGTTAGACATCTTTGTTTTATTTTAATTTTGGTTAATCTTTATTTTAGATAATCGAGAATTAAATATTAAAAATAAAAAAATTATTTTAAAATATTTTAAGAAAAAAATATATTTAAAAAATATAGTACACCAGCAATATCAAACATACAAATGTTAATAACTTGGTGGATGGAATAATTAAAAGACAAAGAAAAGATCCAAGTGGATTAAATGCTTCTCTTGTGACGATTTTTTGGATCTTGTATGGTTTGATTGTACAAGTTTTAATCCTACCTGTGAAAGTCAGTTCCTCCATGGCACAGCCAGCGCACGATTTTAAGGTCTGGCTGAAATGTCCACTTCAAGCATCACAAGCTGTTAAGGAGTTTGACAACAATTTTGTGATATGTCTACATTCATGCGTAGAGTCCCATCCATCCATCCATCCATTCTCTCCTTCTTTCTTTTTTTGCTGTTCGAGTTTTTAGTGGTTTCAGAAAAGGTTAGCGTAAACTTCATGCTCTGAAGCCAGAATGCTTTCATTTCTCCCTCGTATATGTTATTCTTCCAGAGACGAGAGAGGATTGGAGAGTCAAATTCAGTCCCACCACCTTTCTCAATCCATAATAATAATAATAATAATAATAATAATAATAATATTTTTTAAAAAAGAAGATGACTTCGTAAATCGTAATGCTTTTTCTGAAAAGAAAGAAAGAAAGATTTTTTGGGCAAAGATTTAGCAGAAAATATAAGGGAGCAGGGACCATAGTTCATTGGACCTGTGCACATTCCAGAAGAAGAGAGGTTGCCTGGCCCAGATGGTCCTCTTCATTATATTTTACCACTATGGTACACAAAGCAACACCTCTTCATTATATTTCTAAAACATATTTGTAAAAAACTCTGAGTTTTAAAATTATTTAAATAAAATAAGTAAGGATAAAAATAATTATTATAGCTTTAAAACTCAATTTAAGAATCGATTCCCGGCAAGGTCTAGGTCACGCGTCAAAAGATAAACTCAAATGGACACGAGTCAATATAAAAATAAAAATAGTTATTATCATAGTTTAAAACTTGACTCGGGGGGTCGACTCGAGTCAAGGCCTGGGTCATTGGTCAGGAAGGTCAACTTGGGTTGATCCGATTTAACATAAGGATACAAATGGTTATTGTTATAGTTTTAAAACTTGATCCGGGGGTATACCAAGGGCAATGATGGTGTCATGGGTCAGGAGAGTTAACCCGGGTTGATTTGGGTCAACATAAGAATAAAAATTGTTATTGTCATAGTTTTAAAACCTCATTTAGGGGCAAGCTGGGACAATGCCCGAGTCACGATTTAGAGGGTTAACCTAGTTTGACCCGAGTCAATGTATAAATAAAATCATAAAAGTTATTATTATTAAAATTTTAAAACTTGAATTGAGAGTCGACCCCGGCCAAGGCCCAAGACACGGGTTACGAGGGTTAACCTAGGTTGACTAAAAATTTATTAAAAAAAAATAATCAAAGCAACATCATTTTGGTTAAAAAAATCAAGAAAACTTTAATGGATTCATGACCCGTGTTTTATCCCAAGTTGACCCAAGTTTTTGATCAAGTCAGGTCGGGTAAATCATTCCTCTATTTTTTTCTTAAACCAAACTGATTCAGGTCGCGGATCAACCTGTTAGACCAGTCCAAATTTTATAATTAGAGTTACTATAATATTGTTAATTTCAACACTCAATCTAAACTAAAATGAAAAAAGTAATATCTATTTTCTAAAACAAATATGTAAATTTAAGTAATAAATATTAAGCATAAAATATTTTTTTCATATTTTTTTTTATCTTATCCACCATAAAATATGATACAACGACAATCATTTTATCTTATACACCACTACCAAACACAATTATATCTTTATCTCTTTTTATGTCTTGTTTTCTTTGTCTTTACTATCATCATCTCTTTTGTACTAAAACAGTAACCAAACACTATTTATATAATCATCAGAATATATATATATAAAAGTCACATGTTCAATATATTTTGATATATACTAGATTTGTGTGGATTGGATTTCGCTACAAGCCAATCATTTGTTTTGTAAAAAATGCTAAAGAACAAAAAAAATCTAAGACCTAAGTTACTAGACCAATTGGTAATTTAAATAATATGAATAAAAAAATGCAACAAAAAAAAATGACAATGAAAAAAAGATAAAAAGAACCCGACCTGAACCCATTTAAAGTATAAAAAAATCTAATATTGAAGGGCGAAAAAAAAGCAATAAAAAAAAACCCTAATTAAACCAAGTTAACTCCCACAATTTGTGCCATGGATATAAGATTGTGATAACCTTGTAAAAAAAAAAACGCTTGAAATGAAAAGGAAAAAAAAATAATAAGACCAATTTCCAATACATCAAATGTTGAATGAATAAATTAAAATTCAACCTTTACATGCCTGGAACCTGACCTTGGTCTGATCACCAAACATCCAACCTTATGGATCCTTGACTCCGAGGGTATTGAGGAGGGCGGTTTACTTTTCAGAAATTTTAAACTTTTTTATTTAAAATTAATTTTATTTTGTGTTTTTAGATCGTTTTGATATGTTAGTGTCAAAAATAAAATTTTTAAAATAAAATAAATTATTATTTTAATGTATTTCGAAGCAAAAATTATTTTAAAAAGCAACCTCTACCACCATTACAAATACCCCATAATCAATTTATTCACATTCATTTTTATGATATCTTAAATCCAACTTGGCTTCTGGATAATGTAATGACATAAAACTTTTGAAAGCCAAAAAAAAAAAATATTTTTAAAAGTTTCCAAAACATTTTCTTAGAACAACAAAAAAATAGTCAAAATGAACAATTTTTCACATTTTATTTTTTAAATTTTGAAGACAAAAATAATATCAAATAACTTTTAGTAAATATTGCATTTTGATTTATTATACATATGCGAACACATTATAACTCTAAATATGGTGGGAAAATCAATGTGCCAAAAAACATTATTTAGAAGTGTGTGTATATATAAAGAGACATTCTTTTTTCGTAGCTTTACTTATTTTTTTTCTTTTAATTTTATTCAATTATTTTTTTATATATGGTTTTTGATTATCATTTTATTAAATAAAATATTAATTTGAAAAACAATGTTATTAGATATAATTAAATCTATGACTCATGTTTCAAGATTAAATCTGTATAGCTACATTTATTTCTCAATTTTTTAATTTAATCTTAGGTTAAATATCACTTATTTTTTATTTGGTTTTCACATAAAATCATAAGATTGTTTTTAAATATGTGCAGCCTTGCAAAATATTTTTTTCCTTTGATTTTATTTAATTGCTTTCATGTGTGTCTGTTTCTATTATCATTTAATTAAATAAAGAATTTATTATAAGAAATAAAGATATTAGACACAACCGAATATATGATTCGTATTACGAAATCAAATATCTTGATCTATATCCATTTTTTATTTTTTAAGTGTAGTCTTTAGTTATCGCAAATGACTTTTTTTTCTACGTTTTATTTGTACATATAATCGTTTGATTAAATAAAAAATTTATTTTAAGAAACAAAGTTATTAAACACAATTGAGTACATAATCCGTGTTACAAGATCAAATATCTTAATCCATATTTATCTCTTAATTTTTCCAGTTTAGTCTTTACTTATCAATACCAATATTTTTTTTTATGTTTACTAGCACAAATAAGTTTTATTTTATTTAATTAGAAGTGTGTATAAATATTTTAATTTGAATTTTTTTATGGCAAAAAACACACTGAAAAAAGCTTATATATTCATTTTATTGCTGAAAAATAAAATAATTCTACATGGATAAAAAACATGTCAAATAGCTAAGTACATGATACCATTATATATTTCAATTTTTATTTTTTAATAGGTGAGATTCTTGAATCAAAATTCATATGGTTTTCTTAGTTTTTTGTTTGGTGTGAAATTATTGTAATTTTATTCTGTAAATTGATGAAATTTTTGTTTTCTTCGAGAGAGAACGATTCTAAAATTTTGTTTTGGGAGAAATATTGCAACTGCAAGTGTAAAAGATGATAAATATAATTAATCCAATAAACAATGGCTATAAACAAAATTAAGAAATCCAATCGCAGACCGGTCAATATCCTTTTCCATTCCACGACGAAACGCGAATTGAACCGGCTATGGTCAACTACCAAAACCCACATTATAAATTTCAAAAACTATTCATATATATTTTTTTCAATTAATAAAATAAAAAAACCCTGCAATGACAGTAAAGATTAGCCAATTTTTCACTATTCTTTTTCCTTGTCACCATTTTTGCTCCCTCCCTCCCTCACTACCTTTTTCTTTGTCTCCCTACTTAGCTTACTAGAAAACGATCTCTGCAACTGTCGTTTCTGGATCCGCCGATCGGGAGAAGACTAGAGAGATAGAATCAGAGGCTCTGAAGGCTTGAATAATTGTCGACATGTCGCTCTCGGATTCTGACTCGTCGTCTTCTTACGGTAGCGACTACAAGAATCTTAGGCAAATCAGCCGTGAACGTAAGTTCAATCTCTCCTTCTCTACTCGAATTTTTATAGGTTCAGTTTGATAGAGTCAAAAGCAAGCAGTTTGATGTGATCTTGTTCCCTTTTCTCCCTGTCCAATGGAGTTTATAATTTGGTTTGTCTTAAGAGTAATCATTTAGTTTTTTTTTTCTTTTTCTTAAAGCTTCATTGTGTAATGTAACGATGACATTGTGTTCCTAGTAATTTTGTAATATTTCTGGTAACTAATTAATAGAGTTATTGGCCAAACTTAGTTAGTATTAGTTGCTAGGAATTTCTTCAATTTCTATGCTATATCGAAGTTTCGTGGCGGTGGAGATTGCAGTTTTAAGATTGTGAGGATTATTATTAATGGAAATATTTGTATCAGTGTTTGGATTCTAGAATTTGTGAAGTGGATGATAGGAGTTGAAATGCTTGGGGTTGGATATCTTATTTTACTAAGAAGAATGGCTTTTGCACGAAACAATTTCTGTCCATTGGAATAAGCTACTTGCTAAAGAGACCAAAGCTAATTAGACCATCTTGAATTGATTGATGCTGTTATCTTCTTTTGTTGAGTCTATCAGAAAAATAGGAAGGGAATGTTATGGAAGTGAATGTTCTCGCATTTATTGCTAGTGCACTGTTCATTCTTGATCCTAATACTTTTTTTTTCTTATTAAATAGGTGCGTTTTATGAACTTTGTTTGTCATTCTAAATTTACCCATTGTTCAGGTTTGTTGCATGAAATGCTTCGATCAGCCAAAACAGGGAATTCAAAATCAACTTGGAAGGTATCTCACGTGGTTCTATTATTTTGCTATTCCTGTCATCTATACTATTTTCTTAATACCATTTAGATCAAGTAAATGTCCTTGCATTTCATGGAGTTTCAAATAAATATCCTAGCATTTTCGCAGTGTCTGGAATTGATTTCCTGTCAAGCGTAGAAGTACGACACCTGCGTTCTGATACAAATGGCACATGTCCAGCTTGTGTCGATGATATTTTGACTGTATCCAGATGAAATTATCTGTTAGTGAAAATTTGGGACTTG
This sequence comes from Populus x sibirica, assembly GCA_019202695.1. Classification (NCBI taxonomy): domain Eukaryota; kingdom Viridiplantae; phylum Streptophyta; class Magnoliopsida; order Malpighiales; family Salicaceae; genus Populus; species Populus x sibirica. Next base: position 1,183,802 of record JAGMVL010002405.1, on the reverse strand, counting down.
TTAGAATCATGTCTATTGCCTTACCCAATGACTTCCCGGTTTAGACTAGTGTTTTGATACATTTCTGTGTGATTAAAGCTATCTTGCCACCGCTTTCCATCTCATACAGTACGCATATGTCATTAATGTCAGGACTTGAATCTCATACCTGCAGGTACTTATCATGGACAGACTTACTGTGAAGATCATGTCATACTCATGCAAGATGGCTGATATCACACAGGAAGGAGTTTCATGTAAGAATAAAAGGGCAAACTCAAAAAATTTGAGATAGTTCAGCTGTTTCGTTACAATTTAAAAATCCACTTGAGAGACATAACATAGAAAATTTGCTTTTTGTAGTTTTTCTGTGCAAAATATTACTTGGAATGTATTATATGCATTTTAGATCACTTTAGATGACAGGCTGCAAACACCAATGGATATTATTTTAGTATTCTATGAGATGGAGCAATTCATGAAATATTATGCCATAAAAATAAATGATTCAATTCTACACATGGCTATCCATTGAAGCATTTTATCCTCCATGTAATCGTACCGGTATTCTGTTTGCTGTAAATTACAGAAAAATGCCGCTCCAATATACTATTTTCTTAGCTTAGAGTAAAATTCCTCAAGTTGCATTGCAAGTGGGATTATATGGTTTAAACGATGGGAGAAAGAAAAATCTATGTCCATTTGAAATTTAATTGCTGTACTCTCCAAGTTGCTTGATTATCTCTTTTTTTTCTCTGCAGTGGTAGAAGACATATACAGACGAAGGCAGCCATTGCCCTCCATGGATGCTATATACTTCATCCAACCAACAAAAGAGAAGTAATATATTTTTGACAATATTCAGCATCCTGCCCTTCAAAAAGAAAAAAAAAAGAATATTGATTTCCTGGAGCTTTTCCAGTTTAATTGCTCTGCAGCAATTGGGACCTGCCTGAATAACATTGGGACATATTTTGTTAATTCATCTTGAATAGATTGTATACAGTGTTCAATTTCAGAGTGGGTGAGATTATAAATCTGAATTTTAGTTCTAAGGGCAGGTCAACGACTTCTTGTAATATACTCAGTTTCAGTAAACATGATGCCCAACCTTTTTGGGCATTGTTCCTTATTATTCGCTAAGTTACTGAGCTGATCTGGTAGGTTGACTAAGGGACTTTACCTCTCAATTCCTGGGCTACATTGTGATTTTTTATTTTTCTTTAGCAAATCTTACTTCCATTACTCACCTAGTGCAATTTTATCAGTAGCAATGCATGTTTTGCAGTGCCTATTTACTTGTAAACGAATACTGCCACATGCTTGACATGGTTATATAATCATGCTATCTTTAAAGAAAGAATTGAAGTTCTCTCTATAGAGAAGTCAATGGATGGGGGCCTGTCACTCTGTCCCTTGTTTTTTTTCTGTCCCCATGTTATTAATTCTGTCTCTATTTGATTTATGTAATGCTGGTGGTGTTCTTATTATTGGTTTTATTTTGCAGTGTTATAATGTTCTTGTCAGACATGTCTGGGAAATCGCCTTTATACAAAAAGTATGTGAAAAGTTCTATTCATTGTCCTATGCTAGTCAATTTTACCTTTTGGAAGTTCAAACTTACAAATGTTTCTCAACTTATTTTATTTTTCTTGTCTGCATATGAAGGGCATTTGTTTTCTTCAGTTCCCCTATTTCAAGAGAACTGGTTTCTCATATCAAGAAAGATTCAAGTGTATTAACTCGTATAGGGGCATTGAGAGAGGTACGGGTCTCTTTCTCAGTAAAACTTTTTGTCCTTTGGATCAATAATTGTGCTGAAGCAAATTTGATTTTTCAGCTAGATATGTGTTTTCTCGATCCATCATTTGTTTAAAACTTACAAAAGATATTGACATATTTTTTATTTTGATGTGTGAGCCATGCAGATGAATTTGGAGTATTTTGCTATAGATAGCCAGGTTTGTAATTCTAAATCATTTATCTGGTTCAATATTGCATGCAAAATATTGTTTACCCTTTCTATTTTTTCATGCATTAAATTACAACAATAGCTATTGTTTGAATCTTCATTGTTGCCGAGGAAAAGCTCTTTTATCATGTTGAGTTTCCAGCAACTTTTTAGGGATGCCTCATTTCATTACTGATATTCCGTAGCTTCCATGATCCTTTTGTTTTCAACCAGAATTAGCATCAACAAGATTGATTTTTAGGACTAGATGCTATCTTTGTTTAAAAGTAGTTACCTTTATTTTCTCCAGTGCAACATGGTATCTCAGAAGGCATATGACATGGCAATCTGTAATAATGCCAATTTCTGAACTTTGCAGCTCTTTTGGTATCCAACTATTTATGCTTCTTTTGAGTCAATATTTGCATTTTTTTTAAGAGAAAAGGCCTTTTGTGTCTTGAGCTTATAACTCAATGGTAGAGATGGGATTGGGAGCAGCATACAACCTATAAATGAAACAAAAATATAGAGCTTGTGAAAGAAAAAAGAGGAAGAGAGAGATAGATGTGATTGTTCATGCATCTGGTGCTTTTGCCATAGTGACTGATGATTATTTTTAGGGCATCTTAATTGACTGAGCTCCAATGCTAGGTTCTTGAAGATCCAGTCAATGATGATGCCAATGCTTGCAGATAACTTGAAATTGCAATTTGTTTTTAGGGGAAATGAACTTTTTTTTCCTTTTTTTAAAGAATCCCCCTAGGGCATAGTTTGAGTTGGTTCTAAGCTAGCTATCATTTTTGTTTCCTTTTGTTTTTTAAAGAAATCCCCTAGGGGAAGGTTGAGGTGATTCTAAGATAGATATCAAACTGAGCAATTTAAAACAGCTTGTGTTTTATTTCACTTTTTAAAACTATTATTTGTTATTTAAACTAATTGTTTGATCCTTTTTACAAATTTCCGATTACAGCTTATGAAAGTTGTTTTGGTTTTGTGAATGTTTTATTTCCATCCATAATTTCCATTTTTTTGTGCCTATCTTCATTATGTTATTTTTTCTCCCATTAGAGGTGATATATTATTCCACACAGGGTTTTATTACTGATAATGAAAGGGCTTTAGAGGAACTTTTTGTGGATGAGGAGGATTCTCGCAAAGGTGATGCGTGTTTGAATGTGATGGCTTCTCGCATTGCTACAGTTTTTGCTTCGCTTCGGGTATATATAATGGCTTCCAAATGTTGATTCACAATCTCCTGATAATATTCTTAGGCATGCATGTCTTTTTTTCCAGGAATTTCCTTTTGTGCGATATCGTGCCGCCAAGTCCCTTGATGTAACAACAATGACAACTTTCCGTGATTTAATTCCTACAAAACTTGCTGCTAGAATTTGGGATTGTCTGATCCAATATAAGCAAAAGACTGAACACTTCCCTCAGACAGAAACATGTGAACTGCTTATCCTGGATAGATCTATAGATCAGGTCTCTCAAGTGCATGTTGCTTAGAAACTCGCTATATGCTTGTTGTATGGCTTGGTTGTATTGCTTACGTGCTTATTTTGCAATTCTAGATTGCTCCTATCATACACGAGTGGACATATGATGCCATGTGTCATGATCTATTGAATATGGAGGGAAACAAATATGTGCATGAGGTAAGTCAACAGTTGAGAGTTCTATATACTTCAGCATTTACTGATTTGAGGTTGGATCTCTTTGTTATACTGTTTATCAAGGAATTGCATTTTTCAGGTGCTCAGCAAAGCTGGTGGTCCACCTGAAAAAAAGGATGTTCTTTTGGAGGAACATGATCCTGTCTGGCTTGAGCTTCGGCATGCACACATAGCAGATGTAAGTATGGTTATATGTTTTGTTAGGTTTTAAACCTCCACTCTGTGAATGCTCTAAGCTTTGGTTTCTTTATTAGGCTAGTGAGCGGCTGCACGAGAAGATGACCAACTTCGTATCAAAAAATAAAGCAGCCAAAATCCAACATGGTTCAAGGTTGATGAAAATTCTTTATCCATGTAAATTGCTGACCATTGTCATGATGTCATTAGTGACCTAGTGTATTCTGTTAGTTTCATCAACTTTAACTTCATAGAAGCATTGCTTAATGATTCAAAATTCACAAATGAGTAATTCAATAGAAAATTCTTTCCCTGTTTTCAAAGGCACTTAGTTACTGATGCTACTTATGAGATATTGCTCTAATAACTGTTCTGTGTTAAATTGAAGTTAAAATTTTTCATAATTCAGTGTTGTTTAATTAATGGAGTGTTTTACATGTCTTCTATTCCCTTTCTTGTGATCTGAACTTCTTTTTTCTCAGCTCTTGCTTTGAACCACCTGGTTCATAATATTTTGCAGTCTGGGATCCCATTGCCAAATGGTCTAGAGTATTTTTCATGAAGAGAAAAAGGTGTAGAGAAGACTAGCCATTAGAAATCTGGGAGTAGTTGACATTGCAAAGAGTATTCTTTCATGTGCCTACTCATTTATCTCCTCTGGAAGTGCCCACATCAGGGGAGGGTTGAGAAATTTTAGATTCTTATAGGAAGTGGGGAGCACCTGTATGGTAGGGTGGTTGTTGTGAGGATGCTGATATTTTGTTTTCTTTTACACACCTGTGGAGGGGAATTGAGAGGGATTGTTTTTTAAGGAGGGAGGTGGCCATGAAGTATGGGAAATGAGTGGACAGATGCCTGATGCAGTAAGAAGTTAACAATATCAATGGTGTTAATGTACTGAGAACAACCGCTACTCATATTATCTTAAAGCGAATTTTTTCTTGTTATGTTTCCATCCTCTTTCTTTTTTTTATAAATACCTGTCGAAGCTGGGAATTGATATGTGCTTGTTTCTATATCAACCATGTATAGTTCACTTTGATTGTTCAATTAGAGGTGTGGCATATGCCTTGTGTATTTTTGTTTCTTCCTGTTTTGTAAAAGCTACTTGTTAATCAGTTTTTGAGTTTATGTGATGGTATATCTCCAACCTTGAAGTTTACCTGTGTAGAGATGGTGGTGAACTTTCTACAAGGGACTTGCAACAGATGGTTCAAGCATTGCCTCAATACAGTGAGCAGATTGACAAGATCTCCCTCCATGTGGAGGTTAGTTTCTTGCTTCTGGCAGCAAACTACCTCTTTTTTTTCCACTTTTGTTGGCAATGTGTAACATAAGCAAAGGAATACAGTTTTAATATGATGCTCTTATTTTCAAATCTGGCTCAGAAGTTTGGCTTCGTTCTTCCCACTTGTTTAGCAAAATAATCTTCAGGCTCCGGACCACTATGCCATGTGATGCTTTCGCCATGGCAATTTGACATATATTGTAGCTACTATACATGGTTATTTGAAACTAATTTCCCATTCTAGATATCCTTTCCAAACAACTTTTTTGATGAATGAATAGTTATTTTATGGGATGGGTATTTGAATCCCAGACCTTTTCTTTGAAGGAGATGTGCTGTTACCACCAGGTTATGCCTCTGTCTCACCCCTTAAGATTGAATGTTGGTGTTGTACATAGTTTTAATTACAAATGAACAATGCTTGGCTTGATGACACCATGATTTTGCTATTTCATTCTCATGAACGATTTTATCTTTGAATTCCTAATGTTTGTTGGCATTATGGCTTTAATGTAAACCCCCCCCTATGATTAAGAGGTCATTGATGCTATTTGCTTATTAGCTCATTAGCTCAAATGCTACCGGTTAATGGAGATCATTTTGTGTAGATTTGATCAGTAACAAAATAAGATGAGGTTATTGACCAAAGTGCATTCTGCTTTATTTCTTGTCCAAATAATTCTCTATTCATTCCATTACTGACTCAAACTAATGAGGCAGGATACTTTTTGAGCACTTTCTTGATTGTTGCTTTTTACTCTTGCTTGTCTCTATACTTGTATTTTAGTTAGGCTGCTGAAGTCCCTTTTAGAACAGCACAATGTTTTAGAGAGTGCGGCAAATGGACCCATTTTTTGTTTATCTACTTCTCAATGTTGCCTTTTTTAGAGCTTTATGTTTAGGTATCCTACTCATACTCCCTCTGAGTGCAGTGTCACATAGATATTGTTAAGGCTCTGCTTGGTTTATTTGAGGTGACTTGTTAATTAATTAACTTACTTAACCAAACCAGTGTGTCATGATTGTGAAGCCTCACTGGAAATATCAATTAATATTAGGGTCTTCAATTCTTCCTCTTCGCTCAGTTCTCCTTCCCTGCATGTCACTTTTGAGTTTCAGATAATTTTACATAACATTATACGAACCTTGCTTTTGATACCAGTGGGTGGAGTTTGAATTTTTGCCCTGATGGAAATGCCATTAGATTATTTGGTTCCATATTTTCATTTGCCTGCTTTCTAGTAACTATGAAATGCTACACTTTTGACTGCCTTTGTAGATATCGATGTTGAATTTCTGCTTTCTGAATATTAAGTTGTGTGCTCTGCTTAAAACTCATAATTCACGGGAGCACAAATGATTAAGGTCAATTTTTTTTCCTGATGGAAGCACGAATTGCAATCAGCTTAAATTGTATTATTCAGTTTTTTCCCCTTTGGAATACACATGGAATAGTTAGTGCGTAATCAGAAAGAAAAAGAAGAACCACTGGTTGATGGAATTTTCTTGCGGTCCATGGCTTCATGCAAATTATGTTTTATGGATGCAGATTGCTGGAAAAATTAATAGAATTATCAGGGAGTCAGGGCTTCGAGAGCTTGGGCAACTAGAGCAGGACCTGGTTTTTGGAGATGCAGGAATGACAGATGTTATCAAATTTTTGACTACAAAAGAGGTAAAACTTGAAGTAAATTTTAATGGATGCATTTCAACTTGTCAATAATATTTATCAAGTAGGAGTCTCACTCTTTTGCAGGATGCAACTCGTGAAAATAAGTTGCGGTTGTTGATGATTCTTGCAGCCATTTATCCTGAGAAGTTTGAGGGTGAAGAAGGTCATAATATAATGAAGGTATTTTTCTTTGTTTCCGTGCTGGTTTTCAATTTCTTGTACTGTTTTGAGGTCAATGAGCAGAGCTTTTGCTTACATTCCTGGTTTGATATTATTGAGAACATTTTCCATGCATATCACAATTAATTGTTCGAATTTCTTTCAGGTGGTAAGATTACCGCAGGATGACATGAATGCTGTGAATAATATGAGATTGCTTGCGGCGGCATCAGAGACCAAAAAAAGTTCAACTGGTGCTTTCTCCCTGAAGTTTGATATTCATAAGGTGAACACAAATGTTTGTTGAAATGCCACTTCTGATTGACACTTTCAAAGCTTACAGTTTCTGTTCTCCTTCCCAATCAACTGCCAGAAGAAGCGCGCTGCCAGGAAAGACCGCACTGGTGCTGAAGAAACAACATGGCAGTTGTCTCGCTTTTACCCCATGATAGAGGTACATCCGAATTCTTTGTATTTGGTTTTTCATGTATAGGCTGACCTATTGTGCTTTGTTATCTTTGACGTCAAAAATTTCCTTTCAAAAAGCTTTTATTGTTCCCCTTTCATTTTTATATTGCTTTTGCTACATGTAGTTTTGTTACTAATTCCTCCCTCTTCAATTATCAAATTTGCTTCTAAATGGGGAGAAATCATTGTGTAGATTTAGTTTACTGACTCATTCATAGACTAGGCATATAAAAACAGAACATGTGGTCAAAATCATGCAAGACTCACACTTCATTATATGGGATCATTGAGCTTTTTATCCGTGTGCCTTGTGTCTATGGGTGAGTTTGTGGTTTCCTAAATAGGTAATTTCCGTTGGCGCGAAATGTTTATGTGATTTATCAACAGCCTTGATGCCTTAACTTTTGGTTAGATAATATGAAAGGATGGTACTCACCCTAATGCAAATCCTTTTCAGGAACTTATTGATAAACTTAACAAAGGAGAACTCTCCAAGGATGAATATCCATGCATGAATGACCCAAGCCCAACTTTCCATGGGACATCCCAGTCTACACCAATGCATCAAGCTCCAGCACCCCATTCAATGAGATCAAGACGGACTCCTACATGGGCTCGACCACGGAACTCTGATGATGGTTATTCAAGGTATTGCTGTTCTTTCATGCATAGTCAATTGAATATTCTATGATTGTCTGAGAAAATAAACCATGGAATTCAACTCCTGATATTTTCCTCTTTAAACTTAACACATTCTTAATCTTTTGTTATGCTCCTGTGCTGTATCTGTTAAACGAATTCCCTGCTTGTTTATGGTCTCCTGATTGATGTAGGTTGTTGCTCTTATGACCTCAAAATTAACCGTGCCACCGTAGTCTGTTGTGCTTGTATTTGGAGTGTTAGGGAACTTAATAGGCCAAGAGTAGCTTTATTATCCTCGTGGCTTTATTTGTAATGTTGTTTTTTTGCATTTCCCTACAGTGATTCTGTTCTAAGACATGCATCTAGTGATTTCAAAAAGATGGGCCAGCGTATTTTTGTATTCATCGTAGGTGGAGCTACAAGATCTGAGGTAAGAAGATGTTGAATCCCAGATCAATTATTATGGTTGTCTTTATGTTGAATCCCAAATCAATTATTATGGTTCTCTTTTTGGCTTGTTTGGTGTTTCTACTCTAATTAATCTCCAGCTAAGAGTTTGCCACAAGCTTACAAGCAAGTTACAGAGGGAAGTAATTTTGGGTTCTTCGAGTCTGGATGATCCTCCACATTTTATTACGGTAACTAGTTTTCTCTAGAGCCTCCAATGACCCTTATACGTTATTTTTTGAACTGAATGTCTGGCCAAAATAATAATGTCATTGATTTAAAATTGCAGAAGCTGAAACTGCTGACAGCAAATGAACTTTCACTGGACGATCTGCAGATATAAATGTGTTGGGATTAGAAGCGGAACACGAGGCTTCTCTAGGTTCTGACTATCCGATTTGTAATTCATCAACACATTCTTTCATTTTATTGTATCCACTTTTTTAATGTAAAATGTCTGCCCCTTGATAGTCGTAGTTGTGTGGTTCATGTTTCATGTTATAGGAAGGCGCCCCTGCTCAAGGCTGTAGCTTCTTGTGTGTTTTGTAATACAAGCCTAAAATGTCTGCCCCTTGATAGTCGTAGTTGTGTGGTTCATGTTTCATGTTATAGGAAGGCGCCCCTGCTCAAGGCTGTAGCTTCTTGTGTGTTTTGTAATACAAGCCAAAGCTGCAGAGAAACTGACTACGTGTATAAATATTGCTTTACTAATTAAAACTGAAAAAAAATCAATCTAATTTTGAAACTGAAAACAATGAGTTCCCGTACTATATATGATAGTGATAAGATGTTATGGCATCCTGGTTTAATCTTTTGGATATTATGTTTTTGGCGCACCATCAGATGTTAGCTGCACCGCGCCAGTTGTGAAGGTTGTTGGGGTTCAGCGGCGACTCATTGGTTCTGCAATTCATGGACACCGAGAACAGATACATGTTTAGTGGTGGTAAAGACGAAAGGAACCACGCAGCACTGCTTTCAAATTTTATGACTGGGATGAAGATGAAAAAATTCTCTTCTTAAATAGGCCAGTCCAGGGAAGCCGGAACAAGAAGAACGCCACTTACGCGGTTTAGAAGCAAGCAAGGTGCGTTTTCTTTTTGGGTTCATATGAGAAGATCCATGGAGTTAGCATACGGCTAATCTTTCAGTAGGAAAAACCACGACCATTATTACTCTAAAATCCCTTTGGCATTGTTCAAGGATACGAGCACATGTGACATAATTAGAAAAGTTTTGTAGAGCAGTTAATTGCTGTGCAGCCATTTACGTAAACATGGAACTCAGTCTCATGCATAACGAGAACCATCTTTGAAGAATAAATTTCTCAATGTGTTCACAAATCTTATTTTAAATTTAAAATAAAAGTACTGTGTCACGCTGTAATCCGCACCGCATGCTTATGCTGCTCCGATTACGGTACACACTCTGAACTAGGTAATTGTAATGAGGTACTGGTTCGGCTCAAGGCTGAGAGGTTAGGTGAGCTGGAGTCGCCGGAACAGATCACATCGATCTGTGTTGAAAATTTGAATACACACTAGGAGTTCACAGATAATTTTCTTTTAACAGATTATTCCTAATCTTTCAGTTAAAGCAAAACTTAACTGGGGAGTTCCTTCATCGTTTTGTGGAGCTCATTTTCCGCTTTTCTCTTCTTAATGTCGCCCACAATTCTCTTGACATAAGTAATGTATCCATCAACATTAAATTTCCGCTTGCAGCCTGCATAGTTCATATAACGTATTTTCCCAAAAATCGGTCGCTCTTTCCAACCCTGAAATCAAAACCAGAAGGGCTAGTTGATGCCACTTATTATGTAAAAGAAAGATTAACCAGAACCATTCTTAGTTTCAATTTTTTTTATTTATTTACAGAAGAGATTAATACTACTGTCGTAAATTTACAGTTCATTCAACTACGGAAATCACGCATTCATTTCACTCAAAAGTACATTATTTTTATCTATACCAGCTTCTTACTATGATATAGAATGATGTTAGATGGATTTCAGGAAAGAACTTTAGCACTGCATAAAATCAGGAGGTAGCTTATCCCACTAAAATTATTGAAACCAAACCTGATCGTGGATGCCACATATTGACCACATGCAACCAACATATCCACCTGGATCCCTCCCATCTATCTCATACTGCAGGTAGTTTAGTTGAACACATTATGCTCTGGTTTGAAAATTCATGGAAACACTATGTCATTGTAGTAAAATTACCTTGTCATTTAGATATATGGATATTGCAAGGGCTTCTTCAGGCCCTCTTGTCCACTCAAGAATCTTTTTCGCCCAATACATACTGCACAAAGTTTTCTAGTTTCTAAGAACATCAAATGACAGCAACCAAACCAATACAAACAGGTAGCCAATATTGACGCCAACAGTCAATACTCTCAAATTAAAAGCACCACCACTTAACATGCTTGCGGATATATAAAATGACACTGAATACCATTGATATGAATATATGTTCAAAAGATTTCACATTGGCTTCTTCATACAATCATGCTTTTGCATTTCTCCATCAATGTAACGTCAGTTGCTTAATTTCTTTGCATTGGTTCACCTGGCTCTATTATATTCATTCATATTAGATATCCAATTTTTCCTGATTTTCATTGACTTACTATCAGACCAGATAAAATAAACATGAGAATAACAATCAGGAAGTTACTAGCCACACATTATCAGAAAAAAAGAAAAGTTACTTGCCGCATGAAACCATGCATCTTCCCATGGCAAACCATCTCCAGCTGAGAAGCATTCCAAAGCTGCAAATTGATATAAGATGATATTAGCAATGCATAAGCAAAAGAAAACTATGAAAATAATCTTTGGCAGGTCCTCATAGAATAGTATTTATGGACAAAACATAGGCTTACAGGATCAGCTGTCTGTGCCTTCTCTAATTGCTCTTTCCTATAAATGCAGTTGTCATTTGAAATTTCAGAAAGTCTGGCATGCGACAGAAACTTTTGCAGTATAAATAACCAAATGAAAACAATTGCACTCACGAGTAAATATGTTCTCGCTTGTCAGAAGCATGGTCAGCCAAGGTCTTACGTGCCCACTCCCATGCCCCTTGTATGGAATCATAATTGGGCTGGTAAAAGCAAAAGTTGTCCGCAAGTTCTCTACGCACAATCAACTCCTCCAAAAATGCATCGGCTGACTTCAGAGTAACAGGTACATGCACATATTTTAAGCTATACATTAGTTGTATGTAAGAACCACAGAGAAAAAGCAATTGATGAAACGATCAACATGTGATAGATTGTTAATTACGGGGGCTTACGAAAAATTAACATGTAAAATGACAAGCCGAAGGACTAAGTAATTATAATTATCCATGCTTCACTTGAAAATAAAATTTGAACCAAGATTCTAGGATTTGACACTGCAAACCTGAGGACTAAGATTCCTCACTTTACGTGCCTCCAAGGCACACCGCTGTGCAGAAATCTGCCCAAAATGAAGATATGGAGACAGACCGGAGAGCCCTTTAGGTTTTAGTGGGTTATTCCTATCTGTAGAATAATTCTTCAACCTCTGCGTCAAGAATCCATCTTTACTTCCCATCAACACTTCCATTGCTGCATCTTCTCCTGGCTCACACCATTTGATTTCAGGAACTTCTGTCCCTTTCCTACACATACGAAATCACGAATCAACACTACAATCCAATGAAGCTCAACGCAGCTTTACTCAAACACATTAATGTCTAACCTCAAAACATTGTCAATGAGATCATTCCAATCAATTGACTGCTTTGTAGCTGCAACCCACTTGTTCTTCGGCAGTTGTAACATTGGGAAATCAATGAGGTACTCAGGTAGCAATTTATTTATCTTACCCCTTAAAGTCCTAGCACTGTATTCCAACTTCTCTGACGCCACCCAAATAGGTACAATATTATGAGCATCAACTTCATGTATGGTCACTGAATCACTTACTCTCTTACAAATTTCATCTTGGCATGTACAAAATTGTCTAAGAGGTGAAAAATCAGTAACTAAAAGTGAAGCCCCACAGTCTTTTAAGAATGCTGGTATAGTCTCTTCAGCTTCTCCCTACACACCAAACCCCAGAAAAGCCAATAAATTTCACATGATAATGGTTTGTTTATAGCTAAGCGGGTGCAATGCAAAGTACTAAGCACATTTCGTCAAAGTTTGAGTCTTTTTTCTTTTTTGATTATTGAAGTTTGAATATTTTCATCGCCATATATAAGAGCACCCCAAAAAAGAACACAAATTACCACAAGCAGCACAGAAAAAACCAAACGGGTTTCATTCAACATTCTTATAAAACTGACCAGGAACAAGAAAAATGGGATCTGAAGTGTCTCTTCAATATGACTTTGAAGCTGACACAAACCCCTTAACATAAACCCTAATTGTCTTGCTTTGGCCCCCAAGAACTGATCAAACAAATTGAATGCCACAGCTACAGGCACATTGCTCCTGTTAGCCTGATCAACGGCATGGATCAAAGCCCAGTTGTCTTGAATTCGTTGATCTCTAAACATCCAGTAAACAACAGGACCACCGCCCACTTGCCCTCTGGATCCTTCTTTGATGACCCGGATCCGTCCCGGTTGGACGATGGTGTTTTGGGCTGGCGGGGAAGATAGAGAGGCCATAGTAGAGAATAAGAGGGCAGCAGAGTTATAGTGCTTGGTAACGTGCGCAATGGATGCAGAATAGCGGAGGATTACGTGAGCCAGAGTGCGTAGATTTAAGGAGAGGGAAAATCGGGAACTGTGGAGAAGAGAGAGAAAAATGGAGCGAAGTGGAAACAGTTAAAGTTGTGGTTTTGAAATGATAGACGTGGAGACTCTTTTTGTTTGATACGTGTTGGTTTAGTTGTGGGCCCATAAACTTTCCCGGCTGCTCCTCCTTCTGGGACAGTAAAATTGGGTTAAACAACGAAAACCGAAACTAAAAAAATCCAAAACTAAAATCTTTTCTCCCACTGAAACGCTATTCCTACGCCTTCCACACATCCCTGAAAAAAGCAAAAAAGCAAAAAAGCATGGAGGAGGTACTTATACCTGTTGGCCAACGACTCTTTTATCTACAGGTGTCCCTTGCTTCCCTCTTCAAAAACAAGAACAAGAAGCCTGCAAACCTCAAAGCCTTGTGCCCTAGCTTCTTTGTGGTTTACTAAGAAGAACAAGAGGCAGTTGTCCTTTGATTGTCCTTGCTCGTCAATTGATTGTCTTAGCCGTGCCCTAACCTCTCAATTCAGGTGATTATTGTCCTTGCTCATCAATTATTGCTTTACCTTTTCAATTGGCTTGCTTACCGTTCTCAAAATGGTTTTTTCTCTTTAATTATGATCTATTTGATGATTTTTTTTTTATTAGACTTTACCTTGTAAACTTTCTATTGTTGGTAGCCTGTCTCTGCGAATTTGAGTGTTGGTTTTGGTGATTTTTGGTTTGATTCGAAGCCTGTATTGGTGAAATCTCATTTTTGTAGAGTGATTTGAAGCCTGTGCGAACATGTAGATACTTCTTCAATTCCTTGCATTTTCATCTCCTAATGAAAAAACTAAGATAACAGTTTTGTTTTCAATTCCTACTTGGATGATGGATGATCTATAATGATACATCAAAGTACAAGAACTAGAAAGGATTCAAAAAGAAGAACAAATTATGAAAATTGATATTTCTAAGTTGCATCCGATTTCGAAAATATGAAGCTAGAAATTATGAAAAATATGGGTTTTAATTTTAATTTACTCAGTTGATGTATTGTTTAGGCTAATGCATTTTTAATTAACTATGTCGAGATTTCTTGGTTATTTTAAACATATCTTGTAAAATTAATTCACACATGATGCAACAATATTTCTTCATTAATTTTAAATTTAGTTATATAATTAATAACATTATTATATCATATAAAAATTAATTAAATTATAGTTGTATGATATCAAATATATTAAAATATAAATAAGTTGTTAAAATAGTGTCTTGTTAAAATAGCATCTCTCATTGGAGAGTTCCCATAAGAAAAGAAAATATATTTACTGTCTTATTAACAATTTGATTTTTCTAAATGGCTACTTCCATTGGTGATGCTCTCACTCATTCAATTATTTTCATGCGATATTTTACCTATTAAAAACAAGTTGTTAATTTTGTTCTGGTTGGTGTTCTATTATTCTTATTGGAATAAATTTTGATTTCAGAGCATTTCATCGTTTTGTCCTGACATCATATATTGCATGCACACACACATATATATAAAAAATATTAACTCAATATACATAATTCCAATTCAAATATGAAGATAAATTAAATTCAAATTATACAATACAAATACAATGTTAAGCATCTAAACATAATTTCAAAATTTAAAACATTAATAAATAGTCAAGAGTAAAAACTAAAGAGAACTTTAACTTAAAATAATCCAAGACAAAGAAAATGCTAAAATATTGAGAAATTAAAAGGGTTTTTATATGCAAAAGAAGCATAAATCAAACATCATCTCTATCATTAACATATAAATAAGGATCTTGATTTTGTAGTGGTATGGAGGGAAAGTCATCAACTAAATATTATTATAGATTGTCATTTTCACTATCAAAATGGATCTATTCATTCTCTAAAGTAGACAAATATACCTTAATAAATAAACAACTATCAATGTTTTTATAACAAAAATTATAATAATCTACCAAGAGGAATGGAATCTTAATTGTCAAAATCCAATCTTTCACAAGTGTTTGGATTTTAATGCACCCCTAACTTATGAAAACCCAACTGCCTATGAAAATAACTTTCTAAAATCAAAACCACACGTTACTTCTCCCATTTTATAAAGTCTAGATCAATAAACATCAAATGGTCAGTCAAACATATATAATAATAACTGCCAGAATATCAAAGTGTATATTTATAGATACAAAATTTTTGAATGGTTTATCTATTTACTTATTGTTATTATTATTATTATTATTATTAGTATCATCCCCAGCCAGAGCCATCATCCATGTATTAGTCTAGAAGGATTTAACTTCATGCATTTTGAGGACCAAATGGTAAGTTTTTTTTTTAATATATATATATATAAATAAATCCTTGAGTGATGAAGAACGAAAGTTGATTATCCGGAAAATAACAAACAAAGAAAACCTAAAACATCTTGGCTAGAATTTGAGTGAGAAATCCTAAATGACTTGAGATCCTTAGCGAGATGAAATATATTTCACTTTGTTCCATTTTTTAAAATGATAAAAGTATGCGGATCATTTCAGACATTTCAGACAGAATAGAACAAAATTAACAACCTAAATAAATAAACATAATTATAACTATAAGAAATATTAAAAAAACCATTAAAGCTATTCACTGGCATCTAAATCAGGTATACAATTCTAAAAACAAGAACAAATACTCTTGTTTTTAGAATTTAATGCTCATTCATTTATTTATTGCAATATCTTATTAAAAATCACTAACTTTATTATCAGATGGTCTTTAAATATTAAATCCCACTAAAAAAACTGTTTTACAAGTGTCGGGTCTTCTATTATCAATTATCAATTTTATAAATTCTGAATAAGAGAATATTAATGTTAATATATGATCACTCTTTATTAAAACACTACAAAAATCTTCATTCCTGATCATATTGGATTTGAGAACAGACCATCAATAGTTTTGATGTGTTCACAAGCTCAACTATTAGCTTCTGGATTTCTATCCTCTCATAGCAGCAGTCCTAGCACATCCCAAATGGTACACCGACTGTAGGAGTAGACATGTCCTTTTAGTGATCACAAGGGTGTAGGTGATGTAGATGATTCATATTTCATTTTATGCGAAAAGGGTTAGCAAGTGGAATAAGGATGCCGAGCCATACGGTCAGCCATGGGTTCTTATTGATATTTGTATTAATACCGAAGGTTCGTAAATACCGAAGCAAGTCATTCTTGACTCCCTTCAGGAAACCAACCATTCTCTAAATGGCCAAGATCTATCACTTCACCAGAATCAGGAACATCAAATAATTCATCAGAGGCATCATTCAGGCTCATTAAACTTCTGTGCCCTGAATTTGTTTTTTTCTGCCTCGTCTTCCTCTAAATCAGAATTCAGTTCGAACTTCTGTTGGCTTTTATCTTCTAGTTTAATATCCTCCATTTCAGCCTGGGACAACATTTTTTTTTCCTGCAGTCTGCAAAAGAGAAGCAGATGGATAGTTGCCGGCTTTGGCTCGGGACAGCCCCCTTAGTGCTGCAAAATGCATCAATAGAGATAGTGATTTAATAAAATGTACCATAGATGCAGTTCCCCAAGGAAAAGTAGAGATATGGAATAATGAAATGCAAAACTCTTTTAGTTTTATCTATAATTATAATAGATTAGGGTTTGGTGATGTGTAAAAAAGCATTTTGTCTCTGTAATCTTATAATCTTTCAATTTTGTCCCTGTAGTCTTGTAACATTCCATTTTAATCTTTCATTTATAATGTAGTATATCATTGACCTAACTTTTTTCTAGGTCGATTTCTGGATCTAGTCTAACAACCATGCTAGGAATATAGATTAAATAAACTAGACTAAATAAATGTGTACCCAATTGGTGTCCAAAATCATGTGGCAATAGCTTACTCTTTATTAAAAAAAAAAACTAAAAGAGGACGGCGTATTACTGTGTAAAACATTATTCACCCTCCCATAAAATGTTATTCATAGTAGTGTTCATTGACCAACCTTCCTTCCTTGGTCCCTCGCTTTTTTATTTTGATTTATCTCAGTCATCCAAACTTTAATTTCTTTCAATTTGGACTTGAAAAGTTTGTTTCTTTCTGTCGTAGATTTTTCATTCTTTTTGGATTGTCTTTTATCACATTCCCCGGGTGTTTAAGAATTTTTTAGTATTGGATGACATGTTATTTTTACTTTGAGATTTTTGAATTATTATAAAAAACAAAATTAGTAAACAAGGATCAAAATTGACATTTGATAATAAATGATAGCTTTTTTCCTTGTTGACTGTTATAAGATGTGTAAATCTACAATTTAGTCTCAATATTTTTTTAATTTTTTTAAAAAATTGGTCGCTTATGATTTTGGAATATTTATTTTGATTTTAAAGTTTATTTATTTTACGTCATTGAAACTTAGAGAGGAGAACAAAAAATCATCATAAACTTTTATGAAAGGAGTGTTTGAGTGATTGAAATCCAATCACTAATAAATTTGATTATGGTGTCTAAAAATTTAATGGAGGTGGTTTTTACTAATAATATATATATATTTTTTTATTTGTCAATTTATTTATATTAATTTCATCATTTAACATTTGATGTATTAAAAATTATATTTGTGTTTTTTTTTCCTTTCATTTGAAGTAATTATTTTTTTCATGCTTTTTTTTTTGAGATAACCTAGTTTATCTCGTCTTTTTTTTCTTGATTTTTTTTTTCTAGTTTTACTTTGTAATATTGAGTTTTTTATATTCTGAATGAGCACAAGTCTATTATTTTTTCTACCTTTCTTCATTATTATTGTTATATTTTTTTAATTAAAATTATTAAAATGATCAATTAGTCCAGTGACTTGGGTATACAAATTTTTATAATTAGCATTTTTTTCAGGTCGAAATGTTTTTATCCACAGCGTGCCAGAACGTAAGTACTCGGACGGACAAGCCCATATGACTCTTGTGTATGGACCTGGTTCCAAAAAAGTTTTTTCTTTTAAACTCATTTCGGGATAAAACAAAGTTTATCCAATGGGATAGAAAGGCCAACGCTAATGAAAACCAAAGAAAGTCAATCTTATTTTTGGTGACCGGTAATGCTGCTGCTGCTGCTATTTTACTGTGAATGTGCATGAGCCTTAATTTGGCCATCCGTGCGTTGATGCAACGATTAAAAGGGAGTTGAAGAAGTATGAGTATTTACATGCATGATCTGATCTGACAATGCTTTGAACATTGGATTGTTCTTTAACTGGTTTACAAGTTGATTGTAGATGATGATCTGCACTCGCATAAAGCTTGGTATGTACTAATACTAGTATTATGTTACACATTAACCAGAGACTCAGGATATTTTAAGCTTGTTTTCCGGCATATATATAATCTATTTTTTCAAATATATAACATTTTGGATGCAAGCTCGAGTACTACAAATTTATGGCGTTATAGTATCGGGTTTTCTATTCTATTTTTATAAAAGAGAGTTTTAAACCGAGACACCGAGAGAAGAAATGACGCCTGAATGTTAACTGACCCACCGCGGCAATACATCTTGCAAATGACCGGAAAAGAACAAAATACTGGGCATGGCCGACATTGTCTTTGGGTGGCGATTAGGATTAATATGTTAGAGGTGGTTTGCCATGTGGACTGAGGCTGCTTTCAAGAACAAGTTAATAAATGTTGGAAAGTTAAGACGTCAGTCAGGTCAGGAACTCTCGCGAGAAAACAAATGCATCTGATACCTACAAAGAAGCAAAAGTGAGGCTGCCTTCATATTTACCCCTACAGTCATTCTCTGTAAATGATCTCCTCTGGTTTATCAAGGAACAGAAGGATTACTTTTTCCACAAGCAACATGTTGGCAATCAACCTCGTATAATGACATGGTGAATCACTCTGTCATTAATTAATGCATGTCTCTCTTCAGACAAAGGAGATCGGGCGTTGAAAGGGATTGTTTCAACGAGGGAGTTGAAAGGAAGGGGCTGCGGGCCTAGAGCTTCGTGTCAAATTGGATTTCTCAGTTTTTTTTGTCCTCTAATTAAACTATAGGAATATTTTTCCATCATATTATCTGAGGAATGACTAATCAATCAAGAACTGGAAAGTGAGACTGAAAATCAACAACTTCGTGCTTGTTGTTGCTGGTGCATGAACATGCTTGAGAGCCTCCAAGATTTCAACTTTGAAAGCAGAAAATAAAAATGAAAAGTTACTCTCTCCCGTAATCATGCATAAAACAAAACCATAGTCAATCAGTAACGATTAGTTATTGCTCTGGCTAACAACCTTTGAAAAGATAGAGAAACTGTTTCTGTGCCTCCCTCCTATGGATGCCTTGTTTGGAGCTTCAAAACCATGTTAGGACATGATGCCTTTCCTTGTCCCAAGAGAATTTGACCTAATGATGCACATTTTGTCCTTAAATTCCAGGTCACGGAACTAGTTTAAAACCATATATTTTATAAGATATTTCCAATTATAATGAAACCAAAAGTATATATTAAACCTCTCTTCTTTTCTTTTTGTTTTTTTCACTTTTCCTTTTCATTCACAACTGCTATCATCATGTTCATGACCCCTAAAACCTTGTCCTTTGCTTCTTTTCTTTTCTTTTTCCTTGCCCCTTTCCCTCTACGTGAGTACTTAAGCCAGTACTGTCAATTAAGAAATGAGAACTAAGAACAAATGTTTATCTTATAATTTTTTATTTTATAAGACGTGTTTCTTAATTCTTAATTCTTATACATGTATAATAAGATAATTTATCTTTGCCTAGTTAAAATTTTGGAATTGGATCCTTTCATGTCTTTTGGAACATGATTTAGAATTCCGGACTATGATTTAAAAATAATCATAAATAATCCAAAAAATATATATTATCTAACCATCTACTAAATAACTGCAGCCAATATCTTTCGTTTTAAGCAATTAATTCAGTCGGACTTTAAAATACATCCCGTCGGACCTTGTCAACTTGCTTTGATAAATCAAGATTTGGTTTCCCATGTCACCTGACTCGTATTTGTTTATTTTATCTTGTCTTGCCTTTTCATCAAACTAAAAATATTGTAATAATAGTTATTTTTTAAACTAATTTTTAATTAACAATACATCAAAATAATTTTATCTTGGAAATAATATTTTTAATATCAATTCATTAAAATAATTTAAAAATAATTTTTTTTTAATTTTTTTAAAATACAAAAACAAAAGACTCTAGACACCATTTTTATTCCCGGCGATAATAAAAATAAAAGTAATGATTATACTCAGAAAGAATAACAAGAAAATCAAAGCATAATTGACTGCTCAGAAAGCGGAAAAAGAAGAGTGATGTCGACGTTTAAGTTGCCTAATGAAATAATGTTGGTAGGGGAGGGGTTAGATTTGTCCCACAGGACCAACCAGACATTTTCAACTAAAACCCAGTAGACAAATCATAAGCCCCACTTTTCTTTTGATTTGTTATGGACCGTTACTCGCTAGCCAATCAGCTTAGAAATCAGATTATTATTATTATTATTATTAAAATACTGCAGAGTTATATGAAATAAGTGGAGGAGATGGCAGCAATGATTCCTTTCGGTGTTTCAGAAAGCTATGTTTCAACTGAAACTATATATATAATATATATATTATATATATATATAGATGCTACTTTAGTTAATTGAAAGAGATTTTTTAAAAAAGAAAGAAAGAAAGAAAAGGACGAAGATGATGACCAGCCCACCCAGATTGTGCCATGGGTACTGTCGCAGGGGATCCCAGCTGCTTTCCATGTCGGGTTCCTTCACGTGCCAAGCACGTGGGTAATCACCAAATCCAATCTGTATCTGCTGATGACCAATGACCGTAATGGTGTTAAGCTTAATGGAGGTTGTGATATCATTACGCAGAAGATCTGCTTGATTAGGCAACTTAACCTCGAAGATTTCTTGTGCAGTAGACACGACACGACACGATGATGAGACTCTTTAATATAATTAATTAATTAATATATATATATATATATATATATATATATATATATATATATATATATATATATATACATGTTAGTTGGGTTAAGACACCTTTATGAACTCATTATTCATTATAGAAAAAGAAAAACCTCTCCTTTTAGCCAAGGGGACCTCTTACTCATGAGATTTACTTTAGATTTATGAGATTTAATTATTCTTTAATTTTCAAATATATTGTTTTGATCAATTCTCTCGTTGCAAAAGTATTTTTAAATTAAATATTATTTTTTTTATTTCATATTAATTTTTAATTTGCGTTTCAAAAACGTTTTTTAAAAATTTGAAATTTTTTATTTACTTCAAATTAATATTTTTTTATGTTTTTAGATATTTTAATGCGTTGATGTTAAAAATAATTTTTTAAAAATAAAAAAATATTATTTTAATATATTTTCTGAATAAAAAACAATAATAACCACATTTCTAAATATATATGTAATCCATTATTTTAATTTTTTATTCTTAATGTACCCCCCTCTCTCTCTCATGTACTTTTACTGTTTGGAATTTAAGGTTAGTGAAGATTCTTTTTATAGGTAATAATAAATGATGTATTTTGTTTCTTGAAATTTAAATTTATGATGATCACGTTATTGATATCATTGCCTTCCTTTTTTTAATTAACAAATGAAAGATTACTAAGATCAATATACTGTGTGTTTAATTGAGATATATGTTGCTGTTTATTTAATTAATTTTAATTTACATCATATTTTCTAACCTCGTTTACTAACACTAGTAGTAGCCTTTCAAAATAAATAAATAAAATCAAAATCATTACAGATTTGCTATTTAACACGCTTTATGACTCCTTTTTTCTCTAATTTACCCTTACAACTAAAACCATTTTATTAACTGGAATTAAAATCCATGGTCCTACACCCTTGGCTCATGTTAGCAACCGCCCACCGCCTCTGCTAAAAACAGTGCCGTCAGCAACCGCCACTCACCTCTACCTTTGGCTCACGTTAGCAACCACCCTTCTTCTATGCTAAATAGCGCCATCCCTCTCCAAGTCTCAACTCAGACGATTCATATCTAAACTCCTCACTCATCTTCACACCCTCCTTCTCCCCGCCTGCCTTAGCATCAATCTCCATTGTAACTTTTCTCCTTCAACAGCTCCTCTCTTTAGTATTGTAGTATTTTATCAAGAGCCGCGCGCAGGTGTAAGGCATAATAACAATTCTCTAAACTAGGCACTGCATTCAACCTCTCAAGTATCCTCACTTCTTGAAATCTAATTCGACACAAACTCCTCTATAAACCCATTTAACTTTCCACTCTCCTTCAGATACCTCATCTCTTACATCATCTTTATCTTTCTTCACCGGTAACTTTAAAACACACCCTAAATCATCCCAATTTCACCATAATTTTCAACTATTTCCCTTTATCCTACTGGTTTTTGTGGCAAATGTTGATGGTGGTAGTTGTTTTGAGTTTGTCGATGGTGGAATTAGATGATGGTGGTGGTTTTGTAGGGTTGCTAGGTCGTGTCTGCGATTTTACTTTTTTTTTTTAAGTTGGCGAGGCTGATTTTTTTTTTTTTAACGTGAATGTCGGGTTAGTTTGTGTGTATCTTGACTAATTTTACGGATCCTGAAATTAACGACCATGTAAGATTTCAGTAGTTCTGAGGTTTGTGAGACTCGAACCGGTGACCTCTAAATAACAAATCTAAAACTTGACTAGTGAAGGCTGATTTTGATGGGCAAAAAGCAAGTGATATTGGTAGCTGTGGGTCGAGTGTGAATAACTATTTTTTAAAATATGGTAGCGATATTTAGTTATTTTTTAATTTTTTTAATTTAAAAATATATTAAAATAATATTTTTTATTTTTTAAAAATTGTTTTTATATTAATATATTAAAATGATCTAAAAACACTAAAAAATTATTAATTTAAAACAAAAAAATTAATTTTAAAAAAATATTTTTAAAACTAAAAAATAGCTTCCAACAATTATTTGAGTGATTGTTCTTTTCAAGGTTTTTGGTTGCTTAATTCACCATATTTAAGTGGATTTTGGTGTTCTTCTACGTTCTAATTGTTTAAGGAGGAGAGGGAGATAGATTTGGTTGGAAGTAAAATATAATTTCTTTAAATATGGTAGCTAAGAGTCCAAATACCTCTACTACATTAATTGCATGATGTTTCTAGAAATTATTTGATAAGCATTTTACTGATTGTGATTTAAATTTCATCATATATAATTTCACTTCAATTAAAAGAAAATTACTCTTATCCTCTCAAATTCAAATATGATTTCATTTTTTCTTGATAGTTTTAGAAATTAGACTTATATAAAATTTAAATTTTAATGAAAAGATAAAATCAATCTTTTATATAATATAAACCTATATATATGATCAATCTAGTGGACACAGATTTTCATTTTAAATTCTTCCTTTGCACGATTTCTTCTCTCCCTCTCCACAAATACAAAATTAAACTTTGTTGGCTCATAGGCATTTTGTTCATCTAGATTTGAATTTGGTTGTCGTGATTTTTACCCCCCCCCCCCCCCCCCCCCCCCCCCCCGACACCTGATCAAGTGTTTGGTGATGCTGGACTTAATTGTTGTTCCTCTGAATTCATAAAACTTTTTATTCTTGTTTTATAGTGCAACCTTGGATCTTATATGTGATTTTTTTGGAGAAAAATTACCTGAATCAAAATCTACTTGGTATTATTATACCGGTTGTTTTTAAAATATATTTTGTTTAAAAATATATTAAAATAAAAATTTTATTTTTGACATCAAAACAATATAAAAACATTAAAAAAAAAATTAATTATCTTGATTTTGATTGACATTTTAAGGTGATATATTTATAGATTTTTTTGTAGAGAGATAAATTATGTGGCGTGGTGGGTGTGTGTGCTGGGTTAGTTCGGCTATGAGAAAGAAATGACTGGTACTGGGTTAGTTCCCAAAGTTTTATGAGGAGTCTGAGAACTTTTGGGTTGTCGTCGAGAAATTGCGTTCTGACTATGAATTCGACCATGGATGCTAAGCACCTTTCACGTGGGGAATCATCAATGTCTAGAACCCTAATTCGGCGAAGTCTGGAAAGGTTAGACAGGGAAATTATGGCTAGCTTGAACCATATGCTGCTTAATTCCAGATTTTTCTGTTACTGTGTAGAACAATAACTTGGTAGGAAGAGAAAAAAAAGTACCAAATCATTTTTGTTCATTCCATCATAATTTGTTTAATTAATTCCATATTTTTCTTTGCATTCCTTCATAAAATAATAATATATCATGCAATGTTGAATAAATATAGTAAGATCTTTTTTTTAAGGGAATGTTGGAAATATAATCGTTTTTTATAATGTTTTTAGGTAAAAAATACATTAAAATAATATTTTTTTTATATTTTAAGAATTATTTCTAAATCTAAAAAAATATATATAAAACAATTTTTCTTGGAATATTTGGGACGTAATTCCAAACGGCCAAAATCTCACTTAAACTCTTTTTTTTTATTTTAAGATTGGTTGTTTTATCATATATATGAATTGTTGGCGACTTCCATATATTACGTATCGTCTAAGAACCCGATTGACAATTGCAGGTAATGTTGTTTATGAACTTCAGCAGTGAAAGTGTTGATTCTATTCGAGTGGATAGAGTAAATTAATTTTTAATTAATTTGGTGGCGGATCCCAGATTGATTATCTTAAAAAGATGCCTAAATTATGTGGAATCAAAGGAGAAATTAAGGAGAGATGATTATTGTGGCCGTTGGAGATAAAAAGAAGTAAAATTGCATTTCATCCCTGAAAAGGATCAGAATAATTGTTCTTTTTACTAATTAACCATTGTATTTACTTAATATAAGCATTTAATCAATTAATAATTTATAAATTTTGATTTTTTTATATTGTATTGTTATTTTATGATTAAATAATCATAAGTTTCAATTTTATTATCTTTATTTTATTTAATAAAAATTAAATATAAAATAATATAAATATATATATATATATATATATTAAATTTAAAGAGCTCACATTTAAAAAGATATATTACGGAAAATTATATAAATAATATATTTCCACCTCCTAACAATTTAAAAATAATATTAACTTAACTATGAAGAATGTAGTTCAACTAGTTAGGTTCTAAATCTAAAGATTATCAGTTCGAGTCTCAGAAACTTTAGGACCATTAAAGATTTACATAGTTGTTAATTTCAGGAATTGAGATGTGTAAAAGCTAATCCAAATAATAAACAAATAAAAAAAATAAAGAATAATGTGAACTCACGAGTAGATCTTCTGGCTACATATCAGGTTTGTTTAGCAGCACCGACAGATACCGGCGATTGCACCGCCACATTCATAGAGCATGATCGATTTTATTTTTCTTTATCCTTTTTCCTTGAGGATGCTAAACTGAAGAAGACAGCCAGCCTGCTACTCTTTCTTTCCTTCTTTCAAGAGTGACGTCACTGGAAAAGGGATGGATCGTCATGTGTACGGACATGAACAAATATGATCACGTCCTATGAAATCAAGATTCAACAGTAGCTGACCTGGCAACTCTTGAAAATAATATTTCTAGTCCAGACTTGTCCCCTTCCCCTCCAGTCGGCTCCCTCACTCGCTCATTTGCCGTGTCTTGCGCTTTACCATACATTCAAGATTTCTTTTGCCAGCCAACGCAGCCGTTTTTTATATATATATATATATATATATATATATATATATGCAATGAAAGTAAAATATTTATTTTATTATTTTAAATAATTTTCTTAAATGAACTATTTTTTTATGTTTTATACAATCATGTAAAAATTATCAAGATATGAATTTGTTTTTATATAACTTGCTTTTGAGTTCTTATTTAAAACTATACTTTTGATGAAGAAAGCATGTTTACTTTAAAAGAAAAGGAAACTTCTTCCAATTTTTTTTTTCAAACATTTAAATCATCAAAACTTTTATAAATATTTAATTTAATTGATAAAATAATTAAATAAAAATAGATTTTGAATATAATCCCGCGGTATCACGCAAGGGAAAAAAAAAACTAGTTTCGATTATTTTAACTCGACCTGAACATACCCTGTTTACTTACCGTTATGCTATTTTCTTACCTTCATTCTTCACCAGCCTCAGACCCCTCACACGGTGGCTTTGATACGAAGACCAATGCCGACACGTCACAGATTATGCCTACTCACTTGTTGGAAATCAAAACAAAGTTTTATTTATTTATTTATTTATTTGCAGGGGATGGGATATTTGTGGGTTTCTAGACCATCATAATTTATTCGGTTTCTAGACGTAGTAATATCATGAAGGAATGCATGTTTGGTATTGTAATTAAATCGTGTTTTTAAAAGTATTTATTTTTAAAAAATTAATTTTTTAAATATTTTTAGATGGTTTTGATATCAAAATTAAATTTTAAAAAATATTATTTTAATATATTTTTAAATAAAAAAAATTTTAAAAATAACAAATAAGCTCTAAATTTTTAAATAAAAAACGTCTGATGCATTGAGCAATGTGTTACTACTTTTTATGAAAAGAAAAAAATAAGGAGGACTGAGGAAGCGTTTTTATCATTTTGCGACGGGATATTCCATCGTCCGGGTGGAAGAAAAATAAAAGTAAACGTGGGTACATGTTTTAATCACGGTCACAGGTCAACTACCAATGACAGCTTGGGGACACGCATTATTATACAGTTCACCTTCGGCACAACGAGCGATTTAAAGCAGGAGTGGTGGGCCCATTGTACGGCCTTGTGAATTATCTAAAAGTCCATGATTGTGACACGTGCCTCGGTTTCCCAACCCTGATTAACTTATTATATATGAATGGTGGTACCCTAAATCATTTTCATTCTAGCACTTTATACTTGCTTTTCACGGTAACCAATGCAGTTTTGATAAATAACTGAATCAATATTCAATAAACCCTCTGAATTAAATTAATGGGTAGAGATAAAGAGGTATGTGTCTATACGAAGTAGAAATAAAATAATTTAAATTTAATTATTTTTTATATTAATATATCAAAATAATATAAAAACATAATTTAATATTTTTTTTCATAAAACACTATTTAAAATTTGAAATTCAATGCTAAACTGCTCCTATTATATATTGAATAGATAGATACTGTCTCATGAATGAATGCATGCATGCATGCATGGTAAACAATACGTTATAGTTATTTTATTTTAATTGAATGGTTAGATTACATAATACAAGAAGGTTTTTTTTTTTTTTTTTTTTAGTTTAATATGAATGTCCGGGTTAACTTGCATGCACTTCAACTAATCTCACAGATCCTGAAATTAACTACCTGTAATCTTTTTTCTTCAGCCACATATGGTACTGTGATGAATTATTACTTTTAAGATTGTCTTGGAACAAGGTGGGATCATAATTTAAGTGACATTCATTATTAGCGTTGATATATAGCTCCTGCACTCTCGTAAGTTCAAGCTTCTTTAAATTCTTCGCTCAAATCTCATTCTATAAACAAGGCTCCTTTTATTTAGACCTATCCAATCCCTTGCCGTTAACATGTTTGGTTGCTGCGAAATCCAAAGTATCTCTCTTCTTTTTCTGTCGAGATAATGTATGCCATGTTGACTCTTAAGCCAATCTATCTTTTCTCCAGGATAAAAGAAAGAGAAATATACAGAAATAGAAATGATTGCAAAAGCACTACTATCATTTTCTTCTACTCTGTCCTTCGACATACGAAACAATCTGTGAAGATCGATCAAGATGAAGGACCCAAAGGGTCAACTGGGAATTTTTTGAAATGAGATAAATATTTAATGGGAGGTTAATTTGGTGACTGGTGAATCAATCAAGGGAAAGAAAATCAATCGCATATAAATTTGTCAATACGAACACACATGATTTTATGCAATCCTATAAGTAATTATGCTTGTGCGATAGGTGGATGCAAGTTATGAGTTAGGACCACAAAATTCAAAGGAGTTGCAACTTGCAAGACATAATTATATATATGATGTAAATTAACAAACCAGCCAAATTAGGGTTCGTGAAAGAACAGAAAGAGAGAACACTTTCTCGCAGCATTATTCTAAGATAAACTAGTCAGTTATGCAGGACAGAAATAGCATACCATGTGGAAGAACAGTGAAATGAAAGCAGAACCGTATCTTTCTTTCCAAAAGGAAGGTATTTTCTATGTTAACTTTGTAGTTGAAAAAAGAAGAGAAAGGAGTGGTCCGCGAAGCATCATGATGGGAGTAAGATGAAGTTTAATTTAGAACTGCAGTTCAGGTTTAACTTGACGACGAATAAACATAAATATTTGTGCAAATTAAATATTTATGAAACATTATTTTGAAAAAGAAAAGAAGACCTTTCTCAAGAACCCAAATGATATATATATCTTTATATATGTGAAACAAATTAATTGGAGATAAAAAGGCTCTGAGATTATTGTGCATCTCCAAACCCTAATCTAACTACCATCACTAAGTACTGAGCATGCGATAGTCGTCCTTATTATAATTCGATTTCTTGACATTTCACCGAAAAGTAGAGGCGATAAGATAAATATAGGCAACATCATGACAGGTGCAATGTAGTGCAAATGTCGTGCATCTTCTTCTAAATTTTACTTTCTCAACTTCTCCTACTTAATTTTATCCTCTCTGTTTTTTTTTTTAATTTTTCATTAGTTACATCAGAGGCTCATTACAAACTATCACACCTTCAAATCAATTAATTACCCTGATTCACACAATGCACATATATCGAGCTTTGATTTCTTATATATATATTAAGATAATCATCTAAAATATATTATAAAAATCATAAATTAATGGCCAAAAAAAAATACAAGAACATGACAAAAAAAAAATTAGACTTGGTTAAAAATAAAATTGATTTGCTATAACAGAAATAAAAAAATTATCTAAGATTTCTTATTACACCATAATTTGATATCATCAGAAGATCTTAAAAGATTATTTCTTATATAAATAAAATTTGAATTCATGGTATGTAATTATATAGCAACCCAATAAAAAATGAATGAGAAACAATCAAACAAGCTTATAATTCTCTTTTTAAAAATAATATTGTTCCTTAACCACCAAATGTTCTAAGTAATACCACCGGAGACTAGTCTCCAAGTTCACTTCTGAAATTTGCCCTATACTATTCCGAACACTTCTAGAAAAATTTATATATATATATAGAGGTAAACCAGACTCATTAATTATCAATGAAACCCATTTTAAAACCTTGGTGATCTTAATTTCTCCACGAAGAAAAGAGGGCACTGCACAATATATAATTGTAAAATCGTGCACATGTATAGTAAAATGTGAAAATCACCATGCACATACGATCATATATATAGAAGACAACGAAAATTTCTCTTTGTGCAAAGTGAGCGGGGCGATAGAAAAGATTGAAGAAAATAAACCCTAATTAATGTCGAAACAAAAATAAGGGTAAAGGAAAAGGAAATGGGTAACATTGGAAGAGGGACAGATTCTTGTATAAAGAAAGGGTGTCGTCCTGTACTAATCATTAATATATTTCTTTTTTCCCTTTAACCTAAAATGAGTGGAGTTCAGCATACCATACCAATGACAAAAAGTTCAAGATCAGGAGAGCGAATTAGCTGGTGAGCAGTCAGCATTGGTATGCCTTGCCGACAAGAATTTCTGTCTCTCCACTTAACGAGTAATTAGAAGACTCCAGAGTGGTAAAATAATACCATACTCAATCCACTCTACTTTTATACTCTCTTCGTTCACTCACCAGAAAGTGAAAATCGATCACACTTGATTTTTCACCTTTTTACTGTAAGTTTGCGGAGTTGGGTGGGTGAATCTGAAATCCATCAAGAGAGTTTGAAGTATAGGAGGGATAGTATGATGAGAGAATATGTTGACATAAGTGGATAGTTTTCCTTGAAAAAGCAACACATTAGCTGCCATGAAAAGTAATTGCTAGGGCAGTAAACATTATAGCATGGAAGACCGCTAGCTTTACTTGTAGTAAAAATGGTTGAAGCACTACTCTTGGTAATTCAATGTCTTTGTTTCGTTCCTCTTATTTTTGGCTCAAACTTTCAAATCCCCCCCAGCTCCTAGTTTCTCCTGATGAGTAATAAATTCTGAAATCATGCCTTCGAATCCATTCAAGCCGAGCAATTATCGTGGGAAGTTTAACGCCCCTAGCTGTGCCCATGCTAGTACTGTCAGAATGATGGGGTAAAAGTTCACATTTTATCTCGTTAATTTAGCATGAAACTTAAATATGAAACTTTAAACCATGCCTAGAAAAAAAGGACGACGACGACATGAATCTGTGAACGAGTGGAGAGATTTTACGACCAACCATTTAAGATTTTTGTGGGCTCACCGCAAGATTCGTTGGAAAAATTAGTTATGGCATACTCAATTGATGTGTTTGAAGCTAAATTAAAATTGAAGGTCCAGTTATATTTGAGGTGAAGAATTTGTCAAACAATATTTTTTATTATATAACATAGAATATTAACATTATATGAGAAATTGATCTTGAAAAATCTTAATTTACTTGGAAAAATACTCAAATCTAAACTGAAAGCGGCCATATACTATATTGGAAGATTATAAACATTTTTAGTAGTTTATAAGTGGTGACTTGAAAAATAAATAGGAGTGGTCGCTCCGATTTTCAAACATAGAAATTATTTGCTCTTTGTACCTTATTTATTTTCTTTTACTCTCCCTATTCTAGCTTTAACTTGTATTTCTGTAAAGAGAAAGTTTGAGAGTGTTTTCTAAGCCATAGGCATTGATTGGAAATGCATCCTTAATTTCAAAAGATATTGATGTTAGAATTTTGGAAGGGTTCATGCACTAAGATCGTTTACACTAATTGATGGTCAATTTAGCCTTTAAGGACAGAGAATACAGTCATTGACAATAATCTTTTTATGCTTTGTTTTGATTTGAAATTCTACTAGAAAGCACTTTATATTCATAGTTCTATATTTTGTACTTATCTCTAGTCTAATTTATTTATAAATTTGTATATTACTCTTTTGATTACATGTTTATTGTTCATAATAAACAATCTCTCTCTCTCTCTCTCTCTCTCCACACTATTAATTTCTTTTTTTTTAATTGTGAAACAGAATAATAATCACTGCTTAAGAGAATGTTGATTGGAAAAGCACTACTTCGATATAAAATTTTTCACCATCACCTTTTATAGTGCATTGTGAGAAACCTGAGAAATTCAGTGATGTGAACTTTAAAATATGTTATTTTATCTCACCATCTTGAACTAAAAAAAAATCTTGATAGAAAATATGCCAAAGTTGTCTGACAAATAATCTAATCTTACAATAATAAAAGTTGTTGATGAATGGAAGCAAAATCATTTCATATATAGGAATTACATCTTGAATAAGATGGACAATTCAGTTTATGATATTTATAATTCCATCGATTGTCCTAAAACACTATGAAGATTCTTGGATTAAAAGTCTAATGATAAAGATGCTAGCTTGAAAACAATTCAAAGTCGATAAATTTTTTAACTTCAAAATGATTGATTTAATGAAAATGATGAGCCAAATCCAAGAGATTCAGCTCATCCTTTATGATATTCATGTTGAGATGATGGTTTTAAATTAATCTTTTCAAGTGGCTGCTATTATTAAGAAATTGTCAATATTTTGAAAAGACTTTAACAACTACTTTAGATATAAGAAAAAAAAAGATGAGAATTGAAGATCTTATTTTGAGATTAGGGATGTAAAAGGATAATAAGTTGTCCAAGGGATAGCTAGCTCCTCTTTAATTGCCCCTACGGAAAATATGGTTGGATAATTGGCAAAGTCTCATAAAAGAAAACACAGCCAAAAGAAAAGGCTTGTTGTAAATGGCAAAGACATTGCCAATAATTTCAATGATAAATTCTTTATCTATAACAAGGTTGGATAGTAAGCTAAAGATTAGAGAAATTAGTTTCAATAAGGCAACTCCAAGAGAGGAAGGGCACCTCGGGCTAATGTTATTGAAGTAGAGAACCTTTCAAATGACATGTTGAAGATGAGCTTATCTAGGGTTATCTCTGAGGTCAACCTAAGATCAACCTAGTAAATAATCCTAAGTAGTGGTGATTGTTACTGATACAATAAAATATGTATATGTCGAGAAAATGATGTTATCCACTTACAAAAAAGTAAATGATGAATATTTGTATATAAAGAGTTCTTTAACTTTAAAAGTACTAAGCTTTATAAAGGTCATATAGAAGATAACTTTCAAAAAACAAGTTACCTTCAATAATATATTTCATGTTGCTAATATTAAGAACTTAGTGTTTGACTTATTATTAAGCAAAAATATGTTCAAAATGGTCTTTGGGTGTAATAAATTTATCATCATAAAAAATAGAATATCTATAAGGTAAAAGGTTATTTTATTATGAAAAAAAAATTAAAAATAAGATTATCTTTTCTTCTTATTCACTTGAGTTTTATGATATATAGTATGGCATACTGGAACATATGAATTATAATTCCATGTAAAGATTAATTAATTTTGAATCATTACCAACTATAGGTTTTTTTAGAAGAAATCATAAGTTCGAAATTTATATGAAAGTAAAAGTTACAAAGATTTTATTTCAAATAATTAAAAAAAACAACGGACCTCTATATTTAACTCACTCCAATATTAATGATTTAAAACTCTTAAAATATTAATCGTTATAAGAAAAAAGTTGGAAACAAACTCAAAAAAAATATAAAAGGAATAAAAAATGATAGAGATGAAGAATACGAGATATCTTTTAATGAGTTTTATAATCAAAATAATATTATGCATCAAACTATTTTTTTTTATTCACCTCAATAAAATGGCATTAATATTCAATTCAACATGACAGTAATTTAACGTAAAAACCGAACTTTAAAAGAAATAATAAATGTTATGTTGATAAGTTTAAAAATTGAAAAATTGCTGAAATAAACTCTAATTAATTTGAACTAATTCTACAACTAATCTGAATCCCATGGCCTCCTATATAACGAGGAGTGAGGGCTTCTGTTTTCAAACAGAGAGATCATTTATTTACTTTTTCCCCATGCTCCAGTTTCAGGTTTTGTCTTTATAAAAAGAGAGTTTGAGAAAGTTTTTTAGTCTGTATGACTTGATTGAAAGTGTATCCTTTCAAATGATATTGAAATTCTAAAAGGATAAGACTTTATATTAATTGAAGTGCATTTCAACCTTAAAAATAAAAAATAAAGTCCTTGACAACAACTATATATATTTTTTTCACTCTGTTTTGATCTGAAATTTTGCAAGTACTTGTACATACAAAGTGTATATATATAGCATGCGGGAAAAACTAAAGACTTCTAACAGGATTCATGTTCACTCCTCAAACTATCAAATAAGATTCTCAACTTCCATTCCCAAGCAGACGCAGACGCAGACGCAAAATGTGGAGTCTTTGACAGAACCGAGGTTCCCATCATTCCTCCGATATCAAGCAGTGATGTTTCGATGCCTTCCATGTGAATAATTATGATTGGTAAAGGACATAGTATCCAGAACAAACAAAACAGGTTAACCCTTTTCTATTAGCAGCCATAAAAGCATCACATGTACATAGTGTTTATATTCAGGAACATACACACGGAGGGAAAGAAGAAGAAGAAACAACAATTCAAAACCAATCAGTATGTAATTCCTTAGCACATCATTGGTGAACTGCATAATGAAACTAAGGATGATTGAATCCACTGCGTCCCGTTAAACTATATTTTTCCAACTTGATCAGCTATAGATAAGGAACCAATAAAATTGGTTTGAATTTGTTGCAGAACCACTCTCAAGCATCTTTTGCAGTGCTTCATGCCGACAGTCTTCGTTTTGGGTCCTATTAACACCTTTCACGCAATTATGGGGAACATTGCCCAATTACCCTGCATGAACGTCACAAGCTTTGGAATGTTTAAAAGAGAAGTTACCCGAAAGATGATTTGATGGGAAAAACCCTGATGTCTCTCTTTCTCCCTCCATGACAACCAAAGTTTGGAAAAAGACTTCCACTTCTTTCATGGTGGGGCTCCACCTTCCCAAAGACACAAAAACCAGGAGATATAGATTGAGATATAAAAAAAAGAAAACAGTTGCAAGTGCTTCTCCAGCTAGAAAGTGTTCTTTCAGGTCCTTCCGAGGTTGTTGACCCACGTAGAGGTACTTGGCTTGCCATTCACCGAACCAGCTTGTTTAAGCAACCTCTGGTTACAAATTGACATTTCACTTCCAAAAATTTCAAGTCAAGTCCTTGGATCCTTCTGGCAGAATTCCACCTTTAATCATTGTCCATGGCATTGTACTAACATCCAACAATCTTACGGTGGTTTCTCCAGTCCAACAATATCTTTGTCGAACGCTTCTGCCACCACAAAGATTAATTTAGCATAATATCTCAGTTTTCTTCAGTTCAATTAATAATGATTATCACTCAGATCAAAGTTCCTGACAAATGGAAAATCATTATGTTCCCAGAGTAGATTGTTGCACTCACATATACCAGGCAATAGATTAGTATAGTGATTAAAGTTACATCATTAAAGAAGACTTATTAATTGTAGAAACAAAATATTATAAGAGGAAAGGAGCAGATCCCGCCTAGGAATCCCCAGGTTATGAACTCAGGGCAGAGAATGATACTGCAAACTTTGTGATTCAGCATTTAGGCAAGCAGCTCGAGTAGATGTGATAAAGATACTTCTAAGCATGACATGTGAAGGAGCTCCTGTAGGCAGGAACTTTACCTAATTTTGGAACATAACCAGGAAAATATGTGGCAAGGTTCAACAGAAGAATCTATTTTCATTGTGGGAAATAAAACTAGAATCCCATCCTAAGAAACCTATTTGGGCACACAAAGGAGCACAAAAAACATGAAAAGTTTTCAAGCAGACCCCTTCTAATCATTACACCATACATGCAAAACATGAAACTCAATTAGGGAAAATATGATCATATAAGGCAGTGAATCATGCTTGTTGCTCAAGGAATTATAAGATCATCAGGCAAGAATAGAGGGATCTACATCGCAATGAATAGGAGAACAGGCACTAAACTCCACAGTCTCGTTAACTTCAAAAGTTTAGCAGGACTTTTGGTTGAATTTAAGAACGGTGACAAACTTTTATGAGAGAAAGCAAGTCATCCTTGGAAATGGAGAACTTCAACAATCATGACATAATGGTGAAGAATATAATAACCATAATGGCTACCAGAGTTTCATAACGACGTTCTAAATAAAGTCATGAACATCATGCTCAGAAAATCAACTGCTGAACAACCCAGATATACTTCACCCAAGCTTAAATGAGAGTATTTAACATGTAGGTTCAGAGAATTCATAGCAATTGCTATTGTATAAACTCAATCTTAGAAAGTACGGAGAATACTTGAAGAACAAAATTGTACAAGTGTTCCCGTTCTGAAAAATCTGTTAAAAAGAAATTGCTATCTTTACAAACAAGATTCTTTCTTTCTTCTTTTTTTTCCCGCAAACTCAGAACCTCCAAAATTCATCCTAGAATGAAAGATGAGAACTTGCTCAATTTATGAGCTATGCATTACTAGGCATACAGAAACAGGATCCCTATTAATTCCTCTCTTCCTCCAATCTGACTGCCCAAAAATCTTCTAAAGAGTAAGTAAAGAAATACAAAAGGATATAAGAAGTGGGAAGAATTCAAATAAATCCTACAAATTTAAATTCAAAAGTAGTGGAAAAAAATGTTACACTGAGGATGTATCAACAAGAACCTCGTTTAGCACATCATCCTCACCATTTGCCAATGCAAAGAGATCTGCATCCTTATCTTCATCGCTCAAAACCTCCCGCCTATCAAGCTTTGAGTGAGCTGCAATAAATATCAACTTTTGCACCTTGTCCATGCCTTCCCTTGAGTGCCCATGGGCACACACCCATCTCAGCAAAGACCAATTGCATTTGAACCCGCATGAAGTGGCATGAAGAAAAATAAGCCTAACTGCAACTTTCCCTAGTGACTTGAACTCAGTAAGATAAGTCTCCCAGACAAGCCTACTACTCTGGGGATTTACTATCCTCATCTTTCCTGTAATGGGATCCCTCTCCTTCATCTGGACAGCCCTTGCATACACAGGATCAAGCCCTTCTGTTCTCCATTTCATGAGTTCCATCAGTGCAATATGAGCCTCCTCCCTTGAAACAAGCCTGGTTATAAGCTTGTCTACATCCTTTTCCTGCTCCGGGGTCAAGCATTTGAAAGGAGGAAGGTATTTGCCACTGTTGTCCCTCAGCAAATAAAGTGGATCTAGTATGTAAGCCGCGGCCCAAGCAGGATGATAATTCTTCTTGAATCGTCTTTCAATCACTTTCTCCACTGCTCCTTCAGCAATGTGGAACTTTGAACACCAATCCTTCACTTTTGCTCTAAGTTCATCCCATAGCGGCAGACATTGCCCTACTAATGGCCTCTCTATCTCAATCTCTTGAGCCATTTCCTTGATCAACTTAACTAGCGAATGCACCGCATCCAAATCATTCCAAAACCCCACATCTCTAATCATCTCAGCAACTTCTCTTGAAGTAGGATCCTCCATGGATACTATCTTATACGATTCATCTTGCAAGACCAACTGCAATGCTTGAGCTGAGCTCATTATATCCTCTAGCATTGTATACACAGGTCCAAAATCCATCTTCTCATACTCCCGCAAGGGCACTCTCAACAATCCTGCATTCCCGTACTCTTGCAATTGATATTTGTGGAAACTGTTTCGAATTGGTGTCTTATTATTGATAAAACTTGCAAGCTTGAAGCAATTCTCACTAACAGTCCTGAACAGTGGAAGCGCCTTACTAAAATCCTTAATCAAACTAGTGAACCCTTGTAACTGACAAGAAAGATTGACCATCCAATGGTTCTGGTTCTCTAAATTCCTCAATGCCTTAGCCTTAAACCTGTCTGCAACTATCCCTACACACTGTTGCACAAGACTCCCGCAGATGCCTGTTATAGTCTCCCAAAAAACCTCCTCTGCATATTTGGAAGGCACTGAACCACTAACAAACACAGCTCTCCTATACAAACCAGTTCCATTAGGCAAATTCACTGTCAAATTAACCAAATTTACATCACCAAAACCCCCATTACTCTTCACCTTCCACCCGTCTGACGCAATCTGAAAAAACATAGCATCTCTAATCCTTGCTTCAGACTCAGCCCTAGCTTCCTCGTACTTAACATTCAATCTCCCACCAACAAAATCCCTTCTTGAAACCACAGGCAACCCAACTTGATTCAGAAAAGCCCTGAACTTTGGATGCTCTAAACTAGTAAACGACACAGACCCACAAGACTCGTAAACCCAATCAGCTAAATAATCAAACGCGCAGTCAATCTGGGTCTTACTCAGAGCTTGTCCTGGCAAAGTTTTAGGACTCTTTAACTTTTTTACACTATCTTCCAACATAGCTAAAGCACCTAAATCCTCTTTGCCACCAGACAACATCAAATGTGGTTGTTGTGGCAACATAGCTATCTCATCTGAGAATCGTGATGGATCGACGATAGCAAGAGGACTCACTTGGTACGTACTACCCACAGCTGTCACTGGATACGTTGATGATGCAACGCCACCAGAACCAGAAATTCCTGAACTAGAAACGACAGGTCGCTTCCTATTACTACTAGTATGCACTACTGTAGCGCCACCGCCACCGCAAGAAGGAGAAGGCAATAAGGCAGTGTTGGGTGAGATTGAAGAAATGGGTTTCGGTAGAGAGTTAAAATTAGGACAAGTACCACGTTTCAGATGCTCAGAGGCAGTTCTGGAGGGATTGGAAGCGGAGAAAACGGCGTCGCAAAATGAACACCGTAGCTTCACAGCTTTAGGAAGGCCAGTGTCGGTGTTGTGGACCAGCATAGGCTCTAAATGAGCCCAATACCACGCGCCTTTTCCTTTTATTGCTTTGGTCCTTACCATCACCAAACCTTCATATCTCTTGTGAGCTGCCTTTGCTGTTAGCTCTTCTGCCATGGCTGTATCTACTTGTTGTTGTGGTGGTGGGGGTGTAGTTGCTGTGTTAGTTGTTGTTGCCATTTTATGTGCAATGTTATATTTATAGTAGTGGAAAAAAATGGTCAAAGTTTGAAACTTTTGCGGCGTTTCAAGACTGACATTCAGCTTGGGAAGGCTGCCGGCGGTAGTTGCTGCCGGATTTTCGTTTTCCGGCGGGTGTCCATGTCAAGAAGTTTTGGTCTTTTTTCTTGTTGTTTTCAGTATGGGGTGTGGCTTAGTTTGGTCTTTCTTTAAAGGGTCTGTTTTCTTAGAGAGAGAGAGAGAGGTGATGGGGTAAGAAGAGAGAAATAAGGGAGGCATGAAAGACTGGGAGACGAGTTTCAATGGTGGAATATGGAGCGTGGAATAACGCGCGGGTATATTTGCGAGTGGGGGGGAACAGGAGAGAGCCATGCTGATGGGAACCGAGCCTTTACAATTGAAGAAACACACTAACGCCACGGTCCGACGTACGAAAACACTACTGACATTGGCTGTCACTTTCTGTTGATTGGGGAGTGAAGTGCACGCTCATTGAAAACAAAGGTTCTAGTTTTGGCATCCTTTTCATGTTTCTTGCTTCTTCTTTTTCATTTTTTTCTCCCTTTTCTTTTTTGGATTGTGGGTCTGGTAGGGAAGGAGTCTTCTTGTCTGTTTCTCCCTTTTTCTTCTCTTTAAAAAAAAGTTTTAAGTTTTATTTTTATTTTTATTTTTTTCATGGAGAGTATAATGTAATTTGGGTATTTCCTTTTGTGACTTCTTGTTCATGTGGTTTTTTTCCAGAATGTGGACAGAAGAGGGCAGCCTAGGAATTTAATGAATTCCACCAGTTTCTTAGGGGGGGCAGTGTTGACCAAGACAACCATGGAGCTTTCTCCCTTTCTTTATTTATGTCTTATTACTATGAGTTTTATAGTATAGTATTACATATATAAGGGTTTTATATATATATATATATATATAAAAAAAAAAAAGTAGATAGCAGCATGCACGGTAGATATGAGGAACGATGAATAGCGGTTGTTTTTAAAATATTTTTTATTAAAATTAAAACGATTAATTTACAAGTCATATAACTAATATGTGTCCCATTCCCACTCCATGAAACAGTAAATCAATTTATTTAGTTAACCTATGTGGCCGTTTGGGAGTGTGGCTGCGGGTGAGGTTCACCCGCAGCCACACATAATATCGTTTGGTAAAAGAAAAAAACTGCTTTTCACTAGTAGAACCCACTACAAATTAAAATGAAACCGCAGGTTTTGGAGAAGCAGCATTTGGCTGCTTCTCTTGAGGCAAGAAGCTGTAACAGTGGAGCATGGCTCCACTGTAACAGTGGAGCCATGCTCCACTGTACAATGCGAGTGAATTAATTCACTCGCACTGTACACTTAAACTTAAATCAATTTTTTTTTTTTTTTGAAAAACCAGGAAAAGTTTAGTTTTTTTTTAATTATTATTTTGAAAAATCAGGAAAAGTTTAGTTTTTTTTTAATTATTATTTTGACAAACCAGGAAAAGTTTAGTTTTTTTTTTAATTATTATTTTGACAAACCAGGAAAAGTTTAGTTTTTTCTTTTTATTATTATTTCGAAAAACCAGGAAACATTTAGTTTTTTTTTTTGAAAAACTAGTGCAGTTAAGTGATTTTACTCCTACTATTCACGTGAACATGAACAATATTTTTTTTTTGTTTTTTAAAAAAATTAGTTTAAGGTAAATTAAATTTACTCGTACTGTAATCTCAATTTTATTTCTGATAATATTTTAACTAATTTTATTGCATGCTTAAAAAATCAAGAAAACTGTAGTTTTTATCGAATGAATTTTGTACGTAATGAAATTGTAAAATATTTTTAAAAAAATTAAGTTTTACTCGAAAAACTAGTATTTAATATTATTTAATAACACTATATAAATTAGAAGGATATCGCATGATGACGTAGCATTTGTGGAATTTGATCGCAATTCCAATTATGTTCTTGCCGGGTCGACCCAGTTAAAAAAAATTCAGGTTATATTTTTATTTTAATTGTGTTTTATTCAAAAAATTAGAAGGAGATCGCTTGATGACGTAACAAAAAATACAGTTTTTGTTGTTGCGTGCTTAAGAAACCATGAAAAATATAGTTATTGTTGGATATATTTCGTATGTGATGACATTGCATATAGTTTAATGGAATAATAAAAAATATTTGATATCAATATTATTTATTTCATGATGTAATAATAGTAGTTAAATCTACAATATTTAAATTAAAAATATTTTTTAATTATTTTATAACCTCAATTTAAAAAGCATTTTTTTAACCAAACACATTAAACTACTTTTTGTTCAACCTCAATTTCAACTACAGTTTTAACCAAACATATATTTTTTCAAACCAACCTCAACTAAAAGTACTTTTTATAAAAACAACTTTTTTAAAACCACAACCACAACAGCAACAGCAATACCAAACATACTCTATATCTCATGGACTACGCACTAATCTATGGTTCAGAAGCAAAACAAAGAAAAAGAGCTTTCATAGAACAAGAACTACAATGACAAACAATATGACTGCCTCGTAAGGATTTTAATCCACCATGAAATTATACAATATGCTCCACATTCTAATCTAAATGCATTGGACTTCAAGATTTATAGCGTCTGAGTTTAAGATTTATTATATTTTTCAAGGAAGGAAGAACTCTCTTTTTTTATCAACCAGAAGGAGGCAGCTATTGAAGTACTCTTGAATGAGGTTAGTGCACAGTATTAATGTCTCATGCCTGTCAATATTGCCAATTAGTCAATGAACCATATGTCACAACTGCCACCCACTTTCCAATCC
This sequence comes from Populus x sibirica, assembly GCA_019202695.1. NCBI lineage: Eukaryota > Viridiplantae > Streptophyta > Magnoliopsida > Malpighiales > Salicaceae > Populus > Populus x sibirica. Next base: position 1,142,633 of record JAGMVL010002405.1, on the reverse strand, counting down.
TAGGCATCAAGAGCGCTTGGCCCATGATTTGTTATTGGCGTGAAAATTTGAAGTATAGTACGATACATCAGAGAGCTTGGATGAAAGTTCAGATTAGGATCACAGCGCAGTGACTTGCTACCTAAAAGTTCTCTATGCATGCTCGTTAAGAGGAAAAAATATTGAATACAAGGCCATATGGGCTGGCCCCTGCCTCCCTGTTCTAACTCATTTTGGATATTCGAAGACCTTTTAAGGAGCTAGGGATGATGATTGAGTTTGAAGATGGGAAATTATACATCTGGCCTGTCATTTTCTCTACTTTAATGCCTGCTGGATTTTAGCTTTCCTTTCTCTAAGCATTTCCAAAAGGTGTTCGTCCCTTACTGCTCAACGTCTTCCCCGCTCAAGTAACATCTCCACACCTTTTTCCCCCCTCCAACGTACGTAATTTTGATGTGGCTGATACCTGATCTCACCTCTAAGGGCCGGCATTATTGAGCTAGGAGCGAATTTCCACACGCAAGTGACCATCCAATTATTCAGTTCATCTGTCGTTTGATTGTTTTCAAAACCTTAATTTGTCTTGGTTTAGAAGAAGAAGAAGAAGAAGAAAGCTATATTCGAGACTAAATTAATAACTTAATACAGGGTAGGTTCTGCTAGCTACTACACAATACCAATATGGGACTAACTTGATATCATGGAGTAGCTAGCTACGTATAAGAGAAAGGGTAAAAATAGCAAAAAAACACTAGTTCAACAAGAGAGAATATGCATATGGAGACATAGCTGAAATGGCTTCCAACAAGACCTAACTCTTCATGCCCCCCCTCCCACACCAACCAGGAACTTTCGGTGCTACTACAATATCAATATGGAACATTCATGAGCGTGTATTTTCACCATATAAAAAGGTAACCAACTTGGTGACGGCATCCCACAAACAGCTCCAGCAAGGTGGCTTTTTAAGACATAAAGGAAAAACAACTCTCGAAAAAAAAACAAAGGCAATGTGAGATTACAGAGGGATTCTATGCATTTGTGCGGGAGAAAGGATTGAGAACGAGGTTCTATTCAGCAATGGATGGTATCAGTCAGGTTAGTTACGAGAGATTGGATATATTTTTAAACCTGTACATTAGATCTAACTAAAAATTGAAAAAACTAGACTTACAAAAATATATTTTGATAAAATTTCAAGTGAATTAAAATTTAAAAACATATTTATTTAAATTGATCTATGTTGTTGTTACTGTTTCAGCAAATTTGTTGATATAGTGTTTTTTCTTGGCTATTTTTAGCTCAATTAGTATAGAATTTTAATGAATTAATTTTGAAAAGCAAATAGAGATTAAATGAAGCTTATTTAGACTCTAAACTTGTGCATGGACTTAGGCTACAAGGGTTTCTAATATTACAAGGATTTGTTGAAGAATTAAAGTCCATACTTTGCAAAGATTATAAGTTGATGTGGTATAATCTAAAGAAATCTTTCTCTTGGGTTTCTTTTTCTTATTTTGCAGATATTCCTAGCACATCAAGAATACTAAAAGGAGGCAATATAAGGAATAAAATTCTAGCAATCAAAACAAAGTTTCCTTGTTGAATTCCTACACTAAAAATTTCGGTCAAAACACCACTCGAGAGAGCTTGGAGATTTCGGATACATGAAGGAATAACATGAAGACTTTGTTTTTATTTTCTTATTTTATTTATTTGATGTTGAACAATTATTTTTAATTTGAGTTTATTCTATCTCATTAGACATTGTTTAAGTGTTTATTTCATTATTGGACTTGTATTAGTTAATTCTTAGTTTGGGTTCATTGGTTTACAACTCAAAAGAGATCTATTCGGATTATTTAGAGAAGACTCTATAATATTTTTGGAGCTGAAAATTTTAGCAGCTTGGTAATAATAAACGTGAGTTTCTTCCTTTTCATTGTTTATGGTAAAGCATCCTTCTTTGTAAGGACAAAGATTGTATATCTAATCTATCAAAGATTAATTAGCTTTACTGTGTCATTGGAAAGAAACCAATACCTTAAAGGAAATATGAGTTTCCTAGGTGATACCTAATTAAAAAAACCAATAAGGTATAAAGGAAATAACAAAACATTTCATTTGCAAAGTTTCACCCTCCTTTATAAGAACTTGAAAAGCAAAAAAGAAAATGAGCCAATCAAGCCTTATTACATTTTGAATCACTTATTATTTTCAGAAATCAGAACAATTATATATATATATATATATATATATATATATATATATATATATATATATAAAAAGAAAAATACCAGTTTCATAGTATATCAAGATAAATTGTAATCATTAATTTTTCATTCTAAAAAAAAACCAATGAATTAGTTATTAAAGGTAATACGATTTTTTCACAAGGATTCATTAGTCATTCTCAGATTGATAGGAAACAAATCAATCTTTTAATATTTTTAAAGCATAATAAAGTTATTATATTACCTTTTAAAAAATTAAACATGCGTTAAAGAGTATTTTTATATTTTCACTTTTTAAAACACAATCAAATAACTAAATTACCTTTAAAAATAAAATTTTCTAAATTCGAGTCCAATGAATTTTTTATATTTTCATCTTGGTTTTTTGTTATAACCATGTTGAATGAGAAACAATTTAATAATTTTATAAATATAAATATTATTTTTTTAAAATGGTTGATGTGTGCATTGCACACGTCAGCACATAGGTTATGATCGCGCCATTAGAGCATCGCATAAGGAGACCTTAGGTGTCCAAACGGTGGCTTCCAAAGCAGCATTTAAATCATCTCAGCGGCCCCTTCATCCCTAGGCGTCGCAAGTGGCTTACTGATCTTTGGTTTGGAACTAGCGGCCTTTTTTCCCCTTTTTTTGATCTCCTTTTTTATTTTTGCACTTTACTCTCTAAATTTTTAAAGCATCTCTTCATTTTGTTTTTCCTTTAGATTTGGTCCATGTTTTTTTATTATTATTTGTTTATTTAAAATAATTTATAAAATTAGTTTTTTTTCAATTTCACCCTCTAATTTTTTTTATCTATCATTTGATCCTCATTTTTTTTATTGATATTTGTTTTATTTGAGATAATTTTTAAAATTAATTTTTTTTTTCGTACTTCAATTTCTTTTCTATCAAATTTGATCTTTATTCTTTTAATTGCTATTTTTTTTACTTTGACAAATTTTTAAAATTGATATTTTCTTTTCTAGTTTTATCCTACAGCATTAAATTAGTTAATACTTGATCTTCTTGAATGAGCTAATGTCTAAGATTTTTGGGTTGCGAGTTTGAGAAATTAACCAAGATTTAGGAGTTTCACTTGGTTTATTTGATTATTTTTTTCTTTTTTTAAGCCCATGATTTTTCTAGTTTCATCCTTCAACATTTATTTAATTGGATACCAGGCTCTATTATTTTTTTTCTATAAGATTTTTCATTGATTTTAAAAATAACCCTAATTATCTCAAGTCTTTTTATTTATCATTTTTTTTTGTTAGAATTAGCTTTTTTTGTTAAAGAGATTTTGTTTTTGAATTAAATTAAATACAAGTATGAGATACTCACTTCATGATATTTTGTTTGATTTTCTTTTAGGTTGTTGCTTTGACGGCATGTGACACCTCTTTAATTGTCATCATGTAGCCTTTCACAGTGTTGTTAGAACTGTCTCAACAAGCTCTTTTTAGTGGTAGGACGGTGTCCATGAAAAAACAACAATGAATCTTCAATAAAGTTTTTTTTTTCTAATCCTAAATATAATATTGACAGCTCATTTTCTATAGTTAATTACTGTTATTTTTTTTATTTTTTTTATTTATTATTGATATTTTTTTAATAATACTATAAAATTAATTAAATTTATTGAACTCATCAAATCAAAGATGTATATCTCATATTTTTCTTACTTCATTCAAAAAAAAATATTAGTATTCTCCTCATATTTTTTTTATATTAAAAACATTTTACACGACTCGCGATATCTATCTAATATGTATATTATATATCTACCACATGATTATTGCTGGACCCACTTTGGTCAAATTGACATTTGGCTTGGTTCTACTTCCACCTGGAGATCACTTAAAATTAACTTGATTGGACAGCCAATGGCCTTGATTCTCAATCTGTTCGCTAACCACTGTTTTGCTTTTCTTTTCCTTTTTTCTTTCTCCATCTGATAAATCGCCGATTGGGCCATTCAGCATCTCCAATGTTTAGGGCTCACAGTAGGCCTCGAAAAAGTAAGTCTTATGAACCTCAACTTGCAACTTACAATAGTAGGACGGCCCATGTACACAATGGGCTTCTCTAAGCCCAGAACGTGACCTTTCAATTTTCAAGGCTTCCTCGTGCAAGATTTGTCTTTCCGGTTGGCCCAGGTAATAACTAACAACTGGGTGGGTTTATTCCTGAAAAAAAATATCGTGAATTCATCCATTCAAATTAAATAGCATCCTTAAAAAAATAATAATAATAAAGGAGAGTTTGAGAATGCTTTCATTGGCTAATGGATTAACTTTTTTGTTTTCGATAGGAAGCACTGCGCCACAGCTGGAAGCCCCTCACAGTGAATGGCACACTTGTCGACAAAACAAAAAGATTGCGCCCACCGTGGGGCTCGAACCCACGACCACAAGGTTAAGAGCCTTGCGCTCTACCAACTGAGCTAGACGGGCTTGTTGTCTTGTTTTCATATTTGGTTTTATATCATTTATAAACTAAGAGAACTGCAACGTACGTTTTGATTCCAGTGGAGTCACTCCAGGCTACATGTGCCGGTATTAAAAGAAAAATATTTAATTTATCTTTGTTTGTCATTGTAATAGTAAAATAATGATTTTTTTTTCTAAAAAAACTCTTGTATTAATATATTTTTAGAGGTAAAATAGAATTTTTTTTCATTTGTTATTTGAAAATTATTCAGAAATTTTATTGTCTTTTTATTATATTGATGCATAGTGAAGTGACATTAATATCTTTAAAAGTAAAAAATCATTTCACTGAGTTCAATTAATAATAGTAGTAGTAATGATAATGGTGATAATAATGGATAATAATAATAATAACACAACAACAACAATAATAGTATTAACAGTAATAATAATAACAATAATAACAGTGTCATAATAATAATAATGTCAGCCTTCTTTTTATTTTTCATTTCTATAAGGTTGGCATTACTTGCAGGTTTGTCAATGTAATCTAGGTTGTTTTAATTTATGAGTTTGTTGGATTGTTTTTTTTATTATTTTTTAATTGAACTTTACTTTTTTTGTAATATCCCACATCGACGGGTGAGGATTTAGTAACTGACCTTATTAGTAGTGCTGGTTGCTAACTTGTTAGACGTGTTTTGAGGTCATGCATGATCATCAAGAACAAATCCGTGAGGACGGTAAGGCCCAAAACGAACAATATTTGGCAGGTTGGATCGGGTTGTGACATTTTTGTCTATCAATTTTTTTTTTTTGATACTGTAAAAAAATAGTTTCAGAGGAAAATCATGTTATTAGAATTTATAGAGTTCATGAACATTTTTACAAGTTTGGTTGGTTGACTTGGTTAACAAGTCTAACAAGTTATTTTTTTTATTTTGTAGTTATTTTTCAACATCTTAGTAATCTAACGATTTTTTTTGTTATTATATAGTTAAATAAAAAATAGTTTTAAAAAAATTATAATTTTTAATTTTATCATTACAATCAAGTTTTTTATTTTTTATTTCAATAGTAATAATATCTATTTCAATTTGGTCTTTATTTTTTTTTTTTGAATTTTTGTTTTGTTTTTTGTTTGCCCTTTTATCAAAGTTTTTATGATTTTTAGTTTTATCCTGCAAATCAAGTTTATAGTTTTTTATAATAATAATAATAATAGCAGCAGCAGTAACTATTAAACCAATAATAATACTAATAATATTGCAAATAGTGATAATAATTGTAGTAAGAATAATAGTTTTTCATGACAATAATAGCTATAATGATAGTAATAATTATGATAATAATATTAATAGTAGTAGTAATTATGATGGTAGTAGTGATAATAATAATAATAATAATAATGATAATAATAGTGGCGATGATAATAGTTTATTAAGATAGTAAGTGGTAGTAGTAGTAATAATAATGATAATAGTTATAGTAATAGTAATAGTTTATTATGATGGCTATAATGGTAATAATATCCATAATTATGGTGATTATAGTGATAATAATAATGATAATGATAATGATAACAACAACAACAACAATAATAGTATTAATGCTATTAATAGTAATAGTAATAATAATTATAGTAATAGTAGTAATGATAACAATAATAATAATTATGATAATTATAATAATATTTATAGTAGTAATGATAATAGTGGCGATAATAACATTAATAGTAATAGTAGTAATGATAATAGTGATGATAATGGATAGTAATAATAATAACAAGAACAACAACAACAACAATAATAGTATTAACAGTAATAATAATAACAATAGTAATAGTGTCATAATAATAATAATGTCAACCTTCTTTTTATTTTTCATTTCTATAAGGTTAGCATGACTTGCAGGTTTGTCAGGGTAATTCAGGTTGTCCTGATTTACGAGTTTGTTGAGTTGTCTTTTTTTTTTTTCATTTTTTAATTGAACTTTATTTTTTTGTAATATCCCACATCAGCGGGTGAAAATTTAATAGCTGACTTTATTAGTAGTGCTTTGGTCGCTGACTTGTTAGACGCGTTTTAAGGTCATGCGTGATCACCAAGAACAAATCCGTGAGAGCGGTAAGGCTCAAAACGGACAATATCTGATAGGTTGGGTCGGGCTGTGACATTTTTGTCCATTAATTTTTTTTGTTACTGTAAAAAAATAGTTTCAGAGGAAAATCATGTTATTAGAATTTATAGAGTTCATGAACATTTTTACAAGTTTGGTTGGTTGACTTGCTTAACAAGTCTAACAAGTTATTTTTTTTAGTTATTTTTCAACATCTTAGTATGGGATTGGTCTTCAATCTAACAATTTTTTTTTGTTATTATATAATTAAATAAAAGATAGTTTCAAAAAAAATTATAATCCCACTAGAGTCTATAACCTGGTTTACATGTCTGGCATGCTAACTCAGGTTAGCTGGTTCACAAGTTTGATGATTTTACCCACTGGACAAATATGTTTTTTTTCTTTGTTTTTTTTAATTTTTTCTTAATTTTATCCTTCAATATTAAACTGGTTGAAAAATAAACTACAATATTTATTTTTATTTGTTTTCTCGTTATTTCAAATAAATATCTATTTTTAGATTGAAGCTTAATTTTATAAGTATATATTTTTAGCATATAATTCAAAAAATATTTATAAAAATTTATTAAATTTAATATAGTTCTTAACATGAGTTGTTGGGCAAGTATAATCAATACAACTTGTTATTATCTCAATATTTTTTTTAAAAAAAATTATCATTTTAAAATTTTTTTAAAAATAAAACTATATTTTTATTAATCATCAAAATTATATTTAAACAAATAAAATCAATAAATTTAATTAGGCTAGCTTCCACGTTGTTTAAATGAAAACTTGAGTTAATCGTAGGATTTCAAGATTACCAGTTTTGCTAAGTTTAATAACAATGTAAAAAAAAATTCGTGAACCTGATTCGCAGCAGAGCAGAGACAATGAACAAGTAAGATACTGATCAAACTCAGAATTGATGTGGGACTGTTATTTCTTTCGCTTAAAGAACTCCTTAGTCACGCAGCGCTCATCCTAAAGCAAAGACAACCAAGTCAAAGAGAGAGACCAAAACTAACAGCATTTGATTGCACTTTTCACGGATAACAAACACGAAAGAAAACCAGATTTCATTTAAACAAAACCCCCACATTCTGAAACTTGACATTGAGCCCTAACACCCTCTCCTTCTCACGACTACACAAAACATGAATTAATATCCACCTGAAATACTCACAACTTGTAATTAACCAGACTAGCATATGGACAACGTCAGCTTAAAATGGCTCGTTTACAAGAGTTGTACCCTAAGGGCATTGTGCTGAATAAGAGTTCTGCAGTCTGACAGCTAGTCGGATTTAAGATCTTGTGTAGCAATATGGTAGGAACCTCCATTCTGCTCACCACCACTTTCCACTCCCTCTTTCAACTGAATTACATAAAAGAAACATGATGTTAGCAGGAATTAATGATACAAAATCCAAGTAGAAATTGTAACTATGTTCATTCTGCTTCACATTGACCTGTACTGAACTACAATCGTCTGTATTTTTCAAACATAGATGATAGATATCAAACAAGTTCCATTAGGTAATCAACATGTTTGGAAAATGAAAAAAAGCCATTACCTTCCGAAGAAGCTTCTTCTGAAACCGATAGCCCTAATCATCAAAGAAAACATTCCAATATTAGTTATATAACTTCCAGGATAGCATAGTTAGTCACAAGAATTGTCTGTTTACCTTGTCAGTTCCATAAATAAAATCACAGTAAGTGAACACTGATGCAAAGTTGCTCTGGCTTTGTCCTCCAACATAATGATGGTAATCATGGTAGTCTGCACCACCATAAAATGGAATATATTTTGTGGGAGTCCAGGGAAAGTTGTAACTGCATAGCAAGATGTAAGTTACTCACATGCATACCATGTGTGCCCCCGAAAGTTAAGTTAAATCATCATTGCAAAATATATATAGCCAGGAGATGAAGAGTAGCAGAAGAATAAGCGGGTCCTTATGGTGCTTATCAACCAAAAAAACAAAAGAAGAAAGAAAGAAAGAAAAACAGAAAGAAAACTACCGAGGAAGGAGTCAATATGTACTAACAGGATCCGAAAAACTCACAAAAGACATGAAACATGCTCAATGTGGTTCATGCTGCAATTACCACCCATCATTGATGATGGGAAAAGGAAGTCCTGAAAATGTCCATAACTAAATGTGTATCACAATGAAACAATATATGAAGATGTCTAGTATGCACACCTCTCCATTCTTAGGCAGTTGCACAGACCCATGTTTTGGTAGTATTGTTCCTTTTTCCTTTTTCACTCCTTCATACGAGGAAGGAAACAACTGAGTAATATCTCTTAGCTCTATTTAAGCTATTTTTTATTCCCAAATTATATAGAAAAAAGTTTGAAAACATAGGAAGCAGCATTGTTATCTCTTAGCTCCATGCAAGTCATTTCAATTCGTAGTGAAGCTATCACTTGGAGCCATCACAACACCTGTCTGCAGGATAATGAATTGAGGGAAATCAAACCCATGGCTCCTTGTAGTAGCACTGGATTTTATCTCCATATATCTATTGCATACAGATTTGCATGTCTTAAGCCTACACAATAGTTAGATACTACAACTCTTACTAGGAGACTCCATCCCAAACATCAAATTTACTTTTAAACAGTTTCAACCCTAGCAAACCACTCTGTATCATAGTTAGAAAGCACACAGCATTTAGCTAATGTAACTGCCATAAACACAATGTTACCACACCATAGTTGTCCAGCGGGATCTGGTCAAGACAAAACTAACTTGGCAATATTTATTAAATACACCATTCATTCATCCTATACAAGGAATACGCAGACCCGTGAGCTTTAATAAATTTTGGGAAAAGTTAAGAGCCAGAATCTAATTAGGTAATATTCACTGATCTTAAACTCCTTGGCATGCATAATCTAAGGATAGGAACTAGTATACACTATAACTGAACATTAATCACAATATTCATCCATCACCTGTTGTATGCTTTTAAATTTTACAAGAATAAAATCAACAAAAAAAAAGAAAATTTGGTACTTTATAGGCACTTCCCTTTCTGTGGAGGGAGTGACATGGCCTAACCTCTCCAGAAAAACATTAGCTGCCTTTTGCAAGTTTTGGATTTTTATCTTGCCCTAACTCTACCAATTGACCAGGCAAATGATTGTCAATTTGCTTATAAATCAGTAACCATTCGCTGACTAAACCAAAGAAAAAGAAAAGTAATAACAAAAGAAAAAGTTCCATGCCGATCCCCGCATCAAAAAAAGGTAAGCCACTACTGAAGATACTTGAGATCTACTATTTTACAGATAAGTCTAATAATAAAACAGTAAAACAGCAGAGAAGTTCTAAAGTTGTTATCATTTTGTTACAATTAAGTAAAGTAGAAAGGGCTCTCAGCAAATAAGAAAAGCATAGCATGCGTACCCGCTGTGCGTCTCAATTGCCTCAATCTGCCGTAAAACAATCCACAACCAAAATGTGATCATGTGCCCAGGAACCATTGCTGGACCAAGAAAAGATGGAATTCCAAGGATCAAAATTTCAGCCCAGTGCGCATATGGGGCAGCAAACCCAATGGGAGCTGTATATTCATGGTGAACCTTGTGAATTTTCTCGTATCCCCATTTACCATGAAGAAATCTGTGGATCCAGTAATTGGTATAGTCCTCCACCATGAAATACACCAACAACTGTAGAAAGATTTCCCATCCGGAGGGCAATGGCAAACCTGTTCGAATCCCAATCATCTGTGGACATGCAAAGTTAAATACGCAACATCAGAAGTCTTAATCTCATTTCAAAATTTCCCAAAAAAAACAATAGCAATTATTTGTCAACAGATGGTTAAAAATATTCAAAATGTCACAACCACGTCTTAAAAGGATCAAACGTTAAAACTGGTTGATCAATATACTCCAATAAAATTAAACATGGTACCAGAAAATCAATCAAAGGAAAAAAAATATATACATACAGCAGGCTTTCATTAATAGAAATCACGCAATAATTACCCAAATAAACAAAACAAATTATCCAATATCACATAAATCAACAAAATATGTGATTTCCAACGGAAAACAATGCCAAAACCCAGCAAATACCATTACACAGAGTCTGTTAAAAAGCCAAATTACCCATCAAAAACCAAACTTTAACGATCAAAACCTCACTAACAAATTCTTATAACAAAAACACAAATCCCCCCCTCCAAAAAAAAAAAAGTTCCCAACAAAATCCAAAATGAGACTAACAAACTCTTTTAACAAAGACATTTTTTTTCCAAAAAAGAAACAAAAGTTGTTTTACCTTAATGGAAGGGTAGGAAACCAATTGTAAAGGCCCCACGACAAAAAAGAACATGAACATAACATCCTTGTAACACTTGAACTCTTCAGAAGGAGACAACTTGACTTTAGGCTGAATCTTGTACTTGTCAAGCCCAGCAGATCGCCAGAGACTAGTGAAGAACAAGGGTAAAGGCACGACAGAGAAGATCAGAAAAAGAAACAAGATGTTGTGGCAAAATAGATAATAATCAGACTTTTTTGCAGAGTAATTGAACCACAATGTCTCCGCTACAGTCAAATTCCTTCCTAGCGCCGCCGATGCCTCGCCGAGGGTGGAGTACGGGAGCATTGCGGCGGTGGAGAAGACAGAGGCGGAGACTAAATTTGGGTGATGAAAATTGGTGGTGGTGAGAGAAAAGGGAGAGAGAGAGTGATGGGTGTTAGTTAAACTTAAAATATGCGGGAAATTAAAACTGGATTGAGGAACAAACAAAGGGCTTTGGTCTTTATATCAGCGTTCGCGGGGCCATAGGAGTCCCATAATAGGATACGACAACGCAATTACACTAGGATGGCATTATGTTTTCTGATAAAATTAGATTTATAAAGCACAATGGACTTCTCTCTGTTTTCTTTTCATCGGAGGTGTTAGTTTGACTGTTCCCGTTTGCAAAGATATTTTTTATTCCATTCTTGATATAAGTACAACTAATACGTCATCCATGCAACTATTATATATAGTGTTTTAAAAGGAGAGAAAAAAAATCCGAATCTAGATGAATCTAATAAACTTGATTAAATTCATAATATAATTATAAAAAAATTTAAAAATAATAAAAAATAACAATGACTAGTAAAAGGTAATCATTTGCTAATATTATAAAAAATATATTTTTTAAATATTTCTAAAAGGTTTAGACAATTTTATTTGATAATAAAACAAAAATTAAATTAGAACATGGTAACTTTGTAAAGAGAAAAAATTAAAAACCTAAAATTCAATTACCAACAAATCAAACAAGGATGGACTGGAAAAAAATCAATTTTAAAAAGATAAAAAAAACACTCGACTTGAGTTGACATGCTAAATTCACGGTCTAGTCGTGAAACCAGGATAATCTCATACAAAAAAAATTGAATAAAATAATGGAGGTAAACTCTTAAGCAAACTAAATAATGAAAGACAAAATTAAAAAAAAAATCAATTAAAAAAACATGTAAAAAAAAATCAAAGTTAAATCATGCTAATCTTTGAAATCTATAACCCATGTCACGAGACCCGGATTACCCAATAGAAGGAAAATACAAAAAATAACGAAGCAAAACTCTCAATCACCCAAAATTGAAAAACAATCAAATAGAAAAAAAAAGGAACAAATCCAGTATAAAATAAAATAATGAGGGATGAAATTGAAAAATAAAATAAATCAATAAAATGGTAAAAAAATAAAAAAAAATAGCAATAAAAAAATGAGGGCCAAATTGGATACAAAAATTATATGAAATCAAGCATTGAGGAATTAAATTGAAAAATAAAATCAACTTCAAAAGGCATTAAAAGAAAAACAAATAGTAATCAAAAGAATTATAATTAAAATTGATAAGAATATAAACTAACAAGACACATGTTATTTGAAATATATATATATATATTATAAAGAAATAACAATAAAAAAATAAAAATCAAATTTAAAAAATAAAAAAATAGATGGGGTATGAAATTGAAAAAAAAATTTATAAATTATTCAAAGTAAAATAAATAGTAATAAAAAGAATATAAACAATATACAAAGGCATAAACAATCGAAGGGTTTCTTTGAAATTTTAAAGGTGTAGGCACGTAGATCAAGAGGAGAGAGAAGAAGGGAGGAAAAGGAAAAAAGAAAAGGTTGTGATGTTAAGGCAATTCAAAAACCGTTGTGAAAGGTAATATTTGACTATTAGGTGAATCCACGTATCACATAAATGGTACCGAGATAGCCCACATGATGATGTGTGCAACACACACATTAGGAATATTTTTTTTAATAATACTTGTATATTTAATTACTCAATTACTCGTTAACCAACTTGACAATTACAAAAAGCTGGAGTGCAGGGATAAAAATGCCCCTGAAAGTAAATTATAAAAAATCCAAACCCAAGAACATGCAAGTCATTTTATTATTCATTAGAAATGAAAAAGATGAAAACAGCCCTAAACGTAAAGCTTTAAAAGTATTTTAATATAAGGATATGAGGGTTATTTTACTATGCATTATAAACTAAAACGATGTGATTGCCCCTTAAAATTTTAGAATGACAAATAGATCATCGTGAAATTATTAAATTACCCCAGTATCATATTTTATTGGTTTTGTTTCCAAGAAAAAAATAGGCATTTAACCCTAAATTTAAAAAAAGCCACCTATTTTATTAGCTTTTTTTTTTTTCATTTGAACCGCTGTCTTTTATTCTCACATTCCCTTAATAAATTAGTCTGAATCGGCCTACTACTTATTCTATTAAAGGATAAAAAAAAAGATAAAATAAACACTGTGAATAGTATATTCATAGTTTTTTTAGTTTTTAACGTGGATGTCTGAGTCAGCTTGCGTGTACCTCAATTAATCTCATAGACCCTGAAGTTAACGACAATGTAAGCCTCTAATGATCATGGGAAGACTTAAATTCATAACCATTAAAAAACAAATTCAAAAACTAACCAATTAAATTACTCCTCAGAAATGTCTAGATTTTTTTTTTAAAGGATTATGTATAATCAATTCTCTATATATTTTAGATTTATTTATAATATTATTAATAATAGTAGCAGCGGAGCAGCAAAGTAAAATCTATAAGCTCTCGTCATCTTGAAGAGTGGATTCAAAGGTTGGTAATTATAAGCCAAATAAAACTATTAATATCCTATAACTGTGCATCATTGAATCAAAATCTGAACATCTTGGCAATTAGGTAAGATAAGGAGAGATATTAAAGATAAATTTTTAAAATTAAAAAACTTCGAATGAAAATTTTGTACAAAATATTTATTTTATAAATTATTTTTATTTTGGCCAAATAAAAGATCATATTATAAGTTTTCATTTAAGTGATAAATTGCATATTCTTTCTTTGAACATAAAATACGAAAAATATCTTCAAATTCGTATTCATCCATTTTAAGGTCCCTTAAATTGTTTAAAACATTATTTTAATATAGAGATTGAATTAAGTAAAATAATTACTAGCTAGCACCTCACATATGAAGGCATCGAACATCAATAGAATAATTTATAAGAACTTTCCAACTTCATATGGCCATAGGATTTGATGTATGTGTATACGCATATCTTTTATGTAATATTCAGCTTGAAATAATAAATAAAAAACTAAAAGTATTTATATCATGGATCAGAAATAAAAATCGGGCAGGTCCTCACAACTACAAGGAAAAAAAAACAGGTTATTTATCTATAAAATTTAAAACAAATATTATTAACTAAGCAGATAGAAAATACCTTTTAGAATCTGTTTAGTGTTCACGTTTCTCAAAAAACACACTAATTAACCGTTTAGTTACGGATTGTTAACTATTAAAAAATGTGGGACCCGTCATTTTTTTTCGGCAAGAACTCGATTTGTAGGAAGCAAGGAATTCATGCTTTTCAAAAACTGTTTAGGTTAATTATACTGTTCACTGGATAGTACAATTATATGAAAATTTTATTTTAGTGTGTTAATTTTTTTAATAATTTTTTTTTAAAAAAACACTAGTTACACTCGCACTGTGATGTGAACAATATTTTTTTTCTCAAAAAACTAGCATGGAGTGAATTAAATTCACTCGCACTGTAATATCAATTTTATACCTGATAATATTTTATCTAATTTTATTACACGCTCAAAAAATTATAAAAATTATAGTATTTATCGGATGAATTTTGTACGTAATGAAATTATAAATAGTTTAATGGAATAATTAAAAATAATTTATATAAAGTATTATTTATTTAATGATGTAATATGAGTAATTAATTCTACAATATTTAAATTTAAAACCATCAATATTAATATATATATTTTAAAATTATTTTATAACCTCAATTTCAAAAGCATTCTTAACCAAACACATTAAACTACTTTTTCTTCAACCTTAATTTCAACCACAGTTTTAACCAAATATCTATTTTTTCAAACCAACCTCAACTAAAAATACTTTTTATAAAATAATTTTTTTCAAATTAAAATCGCAATACCAAACACACTTTTATACTGAATAGAAAAACTCCATTCACTGTATGTTTCTTAATAAATAATTAATTCAAATAAGATTGGATTTATAAATTCATTTTGTTTTTTCACAAAAAAATCCGACACAGCCCAGGCACGCACGTGTAGATGGAGGGCACATGTTATTGTCATGGACTGGAGACACGCAGGCAACAAGTAGCCTCGCAAGTCTGCAAGTCACAGGCTGAAACTGGAAGCGTGTCTACCTTGTCCTCTTCTCTAACACTCCAAACTCCGGAGAAAAGAATCTGAGATGCACGTGGGCTCCAAGCCAATGAGATTGAAAATGGATTAATGGTATATTTAGTATTCCAATTCTTTGTTTATTCTTTTCCGTCGCAGTATCATCCCATACTCTCTAATTATGCCAATCATCCGATCATCGTAAGTGTTGTTAAATAAAGGTGGCGATGTGGCGGACCTAAATTTTTTTAAATGAATAAGTAAATTATTAATAAATATTTGATATTATATATTATATAAAAAAATCAATTTAAAATATATGTCCTAACTCATATCAAACAAAATTAATTTAAGAATACTTTCAAAATAAAAAAATTTATGTTATAATTGTTCTTTTGGAGTTTTTATATTTTAAAACTGTTTCATAATAATTTTATTATCAATCTCATCAAAGATATTTTTCTTAATATATACAATCAAACTGTCATTCATCTATTTTTAATTTAGGACGAGTTCAATATTTATGTTTTCTAAATCTTTCAAAGACTAATGAAGTTCTTGGCAATAATTCTATGCTGACATATGGTAGAGAATAACTAAAATCATAGCTTAAAAGGATTGTCATGACAAATTGATGTTATTATTGTTGACTTATTGTTTTCTACATATGGGTTAAACATAAATGTTTAATATTTTTTTTTATTTTTGTATTGTGTCCCTAATTTTCTGAGTTGTTCTATACTTCATTTTAATCACTAATAAGTTCATCACCATCCATTTTCAATATGAAATTCATAGCAAAATACTTCTCAATTCAGTAAAACTCATTTCAATTCATATCCATATGCATATAATATTACCTATACACATATTAATTCAACAAACCCTTAAATTACTATAAATCCTAACATTTTCAATAACTAATTGTAATAGAATAAAACTAAAATTAAACAATTAAACAAATAGAAAAGATGAAGGAAACTTACATAAAATATAAAGCATAAAAAGTTATTTGTTTAACTAATTAATAGTTTAGGACTTAAAGAGAAATTTTGCAAAAGAGAGAGAGGCAAGAATAGTAACTCAAAAGAATAAAGAAAGGCTCTCGGTTAGTTAATAAAAGAAAAAAAACGAAAAGGAAAAAGATTAATGAAATGTGATGAACATTATATTATATATTATATATTATATTATGTTGTAAATTAAAAATAACTAACTTAGATTAATTAGTAGTCATTAAATAAAATTAAACCTGTTAAGATATTATTAATACTAAAAAGTATTTTTTTAAAATTAAAAATTAAAAAAACAATTACCTCTTCTTGCCCCTACAGGGCTCCGCCACTTTTGCAACATGCTGGGATCAATTTCTAAACGATTCTTACATGGTGTCGAAACAGCATAGTTCAGACAGAAAGAGCATGTGAGCGGAAGTACAGTAGTAAGAACAGATGGGGCCTTGGACCGCTCCTGGTTTTCAACAAACTACTAGTTTGTTCTCGCTACTGGATGGTATCCAGAGACTTTTGTGTACCTACCTATAACTGTACTGCACAAGCAAACTTTCCTACAATCTTTCATCACCTATTTAAATGGATTCTTCGTATAAGAAAGTATGAGATATTTAATATTCAAATTCTTTCAATGCAATGCATCAAACAAAAGAATTGAAAATTATTACATTTAACAAAATATACAGGCATGGTCCATTCTATTACAGCAATATACACGCTGGATTGCTACAGTAAAATAACTATTTTATTATTAAGTGAAAAAAATAAGAATTTTGATTTTTTTTTATACTTGTTAATCATTAAAAAATTATTCAGAAGTATTTAAGTTATTTTTTTTTATTATTGTTTTACAAAAAAAAATATGTTTTTACTCTCAAAATCAATAAAATTTAGAGTTGTTGACTAATAATTTTTTTAACATTTTATAAATTTTTAAATAAAATGGTACATTTATTCTAGATTCAAATATGATATAAGAATTATAACTCTTATATGTCTTATGGTATTTATATGATTGGTTTATTTTAACCCAAGAAATAAAATAAATTTAATATACTTGAATCATGTTACTCTAACTATGCCCTTATTACGCTATCTAGTGTCTAGGTTGCCGATTCAAACTTGAATATTGGTGTCTCATTATTTATCTGTAAAATCACACATTTTAAGGAAATATTATTAGTTTATTAATCAGTATTGACTTTACTATGCTATTTTTTTCTATTCCTAAATTATCCAAACTTTGTGCATTCTTAAATAATAAATCTAAAAGGACTAGACGTCATAATGAAAAATTTAGTATCCATAAAACTTTAACTTTTAAAATAACCGGATAATTAAAAATTGTAAAAAAATATCAATAAAATGAGAGAGAGGGAGTGCTAGTTAACCGAGATATAACACAAGCTTAGTGTCAATTGAAACAATGCGCCGATCAGCGATGTGTCCTGATCACCCCAGATGCAGGAATCCGGATAAGAAAATTCTGTCTCCAACAACTGTTTCATATGATCATATTCGACTGAGTCATCTTTATGACCAAATGATTGTTTCTTTTGAAACACGAGTTCTGTCTACTTTCCACATGCGAATTGGACAGTTGTTTACAGAAACTAAAATCAGCTCCAAGCACGATGAAGCAAGTTCCTCGAGATGGGATTTACCTTCTACTTAATTTATTACCGAATAATTAAGATTTGCCGTCACCTTCAACTTAGCCGATCGGGCACAGTTCGATCTGGATAGATTCAAGAATGTTCTGGATCAAAAGAGAGAGGGAGAGAGATATCTATAATAATTCAAAATCTAGTGAGCTAAAGAAAGGGTAAAAATGAATGAAATTCATGACGGTGTGAATCAAGGCTCCTTCCATGTGTGCAATATGCATGCTTGGAAAGCAAAAGCATCTGCTAAAAATCTCGATTTTCAATTATATTCTCGTGCATTATGAGCCCGATTGGTTAACTTGTCTACTGTTAAGCTCTCATTAAGAAAGAACAAAATCAAGTTTAGCTTAAGAAAGTGACGTAGGAACAGGATTGTTACAGGAAGAGGATAGGAAACATGGCATCCTTCACATGATAAGTTGCCATCATAGCTCTGCGCTTCTCTCTCTCTCTCTCTCTCTCTCTCTCTCTCATCATCCATAGCTTTCATGCCACTGCTTTCACGTTTGTCTTTGACTTTGAGTGCCATCAATTATCATCTGATTCATGGAATTCATATCGGTGCATAATCTTGAGCAAACTATATATACGTGTTATGTTAATCAAAGTAGAAGACAAAATTCTTTTGCCACGTTACAATTGTTTTGACCATATATGAGCCAAGTATTTGTAATTAATTATCGTAGTTTCGTGACTTGATAGACAACCGTTTCTACCATTTTTTTTTAATTATTGATTTTAACTTTTGATGATTAAGACAATTTTAAATTAATATTTACACATTAAAACTACATATCCTTGAAAGTTAATCCTTTTAAGAAATATTGATGAAAAAATGGAAAAACTTTTTTTTTAATGTTTGGATTTTTTTTTAATATTTGGATCTATAATGAAAAATTACGTGTAAAATAATATTTTTTTGTGTTATTTACTTTAAAAAAAATTATAATTTTTGATTTATCCACTTTCTTTTAGGGTAAGATGTATTCACTATAAAATAAACTATTTTATTATGTTTGGTTGCAACATAAAAAATTAATCGAAAATTCTTTTTGTTTTATGATATCCATTAAAAAATAAATTACAAAATCCAACATGTAACAAGTAGAACATTAGCATGAAGTATTTAAACACAAAGAAATCCATAATTCCAATGAAATATATAACTTAATTATTATTATTTGATAATGAAATTTCAAGTTAAATTTGTAAAACAATAAAAATATTGAAAATGAGGATGAGAAGTAGTATAGAATGAAGAAATAATGGAAAGTAAGTTCTTACATTACAAAAAGTGATGAACGGTAAATCTCAAAATACTTTAAAACATTAATAATATGCAAATATATATAAAGTATAGTGTTAACATATAACACGTACAATAAAAAGCGTCTTTCCAAAAGTCGAAGAAAAACACTTCGATCCCCTCAGAAAGCATTATATCTTCCTTTGACTGATTTTTTTTTTTAATTTATTAGCCTATTAAAGGGCCACAAAAGACTAGAAAGGAAAAGAAAAACACTTTTCATCTAACAAATAAACATTAATAGATCTCTGGTCTAGGGACAATTAACTTACTATAATTTCAATTCCAAGAGGTTAACTTTTCCAGGATAATATCATAGTAATATGACTTCTTCCTAACTGTATTAAAAAAAATAATTAAAAAAGATGTGGAGAAATTAATATTCATCTACACTCATTATCTGAATTACAATAGTAATTCAAAATATTTATTTTTTAATTTTAGTTTCATCCTTCTAGTTTTAGAATAAAAAAATATATCTATTGTCAGGCAAAAAGCCTTAGTTGACTCAAGGTGAAAAATAACCATAAACAAAGAGATGAAATCCTTACAAAAAAATAAAATGTGGAAACTTATTGATCCTTCATTAGAAAAAAAAACAATTGAATACCGATAGATTTACATGATAAAGTACAAGGTTGATGACATAATTGAAAACTTGAAAGCAGGATTATTGATGATGAAACCTATAAAATCAATTACATAAAGACTTTTATACTTGTAGAAAAAATCAACATAATTTAGGTTTTATTATCTTTAACCGCAAAGTTGGATTGGCTAATACAATATTTTCATTTGAAGAACACTTTTTTACATGATGAATTATCCGAAAACATCTATACGAATCTCTTACCAAGATGCATGTTTCCTAAAAGGCATTATTAGAAGGTGTGTGAGTTAAAAAAATCATTATATGAATTCAAACAATCTTGAGAGCATGAATTGGAAGGTTCATAAAATCTATTATAGCAATTAAGATCACACACCTTTTTTTGAAGGAATAGCAAGGTATGTGTACTTTTGGCCATAGAATTTGAAATGAAAGACCTTCATCATTTAAAATGTTTTCTTAGAATCAAAGTTTCTTGATCTTATAAAAAATCTTTCTTTCTCAAAGAAAACATGCCATAAATCTTCTACAAGAGACAATTTTATTTTATTTGTGTTTTAATTGTGTACAATTTCTTATTGCTTATCCTTTCCTTACTACGGTTTGATTCCAATCAACTTAATACAAGCCTAGAACAGAGAAAGGTCGCTCGAGTGTTTGAATGAGAATCGTCACATATGATAATAAGAAGCACGATTACCATGATTATAATTAACTTGCAAGCTAAAAAAATAATTTAATCATTAGTTTCTTTCACGCTAGAGGATCCGATTTATGCGTCATTGGAGATGCCTTTTGATACTCAACTTATGAATCATAGAAGCTCTGATCAACACCTCTCAGCTTGATCGATTTGTGAAGAATTTAGGGATGGATTTTGTAGTAGATGAAACACGTTTATGGTTTAAAGAACTCCCACCAGCTAATTCCAATTAACAGAGGGAAAAAGGCCTTCCCGCTGCCCCCCTCGGTCTTTCAACTTGTAGAATCGCTGACATTCTTCTCTTCTGACATCATTTACGCGATCCCAATAGTGAAAGCAACTCACATAAAAGTTATCAAGCAGACAACAAAGACCAAAGCAAAGCTAGCTTCGAGGATGACATCATCTTCCATCTTTTTCTGTAAAAACAGTGTTGATTCACAGAGAACGCATCGAAATCCAATCATGCGATGGACTCGTCCATCTTCACTTTCATGCGGCCTGCCTTATTTTGATCAAATGACTCAGTGATGTTGATGATGATATGCCACGCACTTGCCGGATTTGAAGATATGATTGACCAGGCAGTGGTGAAGAAACTGATGCCTAGCATGCGAGAAGAGGCAAAATGGACTGCTGATAAATAATGAAAGGTCATCATTAACCTTCTTATTTGTCATCAATGGTTATAAGATCAACGGCATGATAACACTTGCACATCCTTCTACTGGTCGGTCTGCATAATTAAGTGATATATAGAAGCCAACTGAAAATGTAACTGGGATATCGAGCGCAAATTAAAATCAAGAAAAACTTGGAAGATCGGCTTGTTAAGGATTCAGATCCATGGATATAAAGAAAATATAATATTTTTTGTGGTACGATTGTGCCTCCACCGAGGAACAACAGGAGAGAAAATTACTATAATCAAATCAATACAAGTCTGAAGAACTCTCAACTTTAATTTAGCTTCCATTGAAAATACTATACTATTAAATAAAAAAAAAAGTTTAACAGCGTGCATTCCATGCTTAAATCCTGTTGCTGCTCATGAACACATGATTTACTTGACCATCGAATCATAGCCC
This sequence comes from Populus x sibirica, assembly GCA_019202695.1. NCBI lineage: Eukaryota > Viridiplantae > Streptophyta > Magnoliopsida > Malpighiales > Salicaceae > Populus > Populus x sibirica. The sequence goes on along the minus strand of JAGMVL010002405.1, from coordinate 1,120,734 downwards.
GTCCGATGATGTGTAGGTGTGATGATCTGTCCTGCAAAACAAATCCCTTGTATAGTCAGGGATCCTCTAATTAATTACTTAAATCAATGAACAAATAAATGAGAGAAAAATTACAGAGAAGAGAAATTAATGTTCCCATGCTCTTTTTTCTTTTTACTATTCAAAGGGAGTAAAAGTACACTCTGATCCCTAAATGTTTTTAGATTTTCATTTTTGGTCCATATTTGGAGCATTTTGCATTTATGTTCTAAACTTCATTTGTTTTTATGTTTTAATCCTTGAAATTTGAGAAAAAAGAGAAAGTTGTTGAAAATTTTGAGAGGAAAGAGGAAATTGTTGATTTGCTACATTTCGACAACAAAAAAATATTAATTTTGGTGTTATTAGGTTTCATTTGATGAGAGGAGTATCATTGAGGTGCTTTTGAACTTTTATCTCAAAAAAAAAAAACAGAAGATTGGGGTTAAAAACTTAATATTTTTATTTAATTTTGTGTTTTTTTAACTTTTTTTAATTTTTTGAGGTGGTAATTGATTTATTGAGTTTTTTAGGTGTTTTTAGATGAAAGTATATTACAGAAAAGTTTTTAGGTCCAAAAAATCTTTGTATGACTTTCCAACCATCTCTCTTTTAGTTGAAAACTGAACCATTGAACAACATGTCGTTTGCCACTACATATGACTTAAGGTTTTTTTTTTTTTTAATAAAAGAATAGACAACATGCCATCTGGTCCAATTTCTTTATTTTTTTCTCATTTTTTTCTTTTTAGATTTTGATTCAATTGTCCTGTAAATTAAATATTTAAAATAATATTTATATTATTATTTAATTTTGTCATAGTTTTTAAATAATATTATAAGTTTTTATGAGAGCGTTAAAAATTTATTTATTTTTAATTATTATATATATAATGTGCAAATAAAATTAAAAAATTACTCATAAATATTCAATGATGATGCAATTTGTTTTTATTATCTTTAATATATTCTTGATATGATTTTATCTCGTTAATTAATTTCCTTTTGTGTTCAATCACATACAAACGTAACAAAAATGAATTGATTTTAGAGTCAATAAGTTATTTTTAAGATGGAAACCTATTAATTTTATTTTTTATTCAATTTAATTTATGATTTTTAAGCTTTAAATGATGTTCGAAGCTAGAAAATGATTTAATAGGGATTTTTATGATGTTTTTAGATATTAAATGATGTTTGAAGCTTGAAAATGATTTAATAGAGATTTTTAGAATGTTTTTAGATTAAAATAAGTTTAAGATTTCATTTGGATTCGGTTTGATTTATGATTTTTTATACTTTATATATAAACCATTGTTTTTTAATAGTAAAAGATCATAATTACTAATAAGTAATGGCCGTTTCTGGGAGATGAGGCGGAGGCAGGAAGGTCATTAAGAAGTTAAAGAGAAAGCCCAGATAATGGAAGTGACGTGATATTCAATTCAGGTATAATTTCGTTAGTATAATTCATTTGATGTCAAGGGACTTTTTTTTTTTTTTGGGTTAAGGCTGAAAGCTCAAAGCTTAGTCATTTCTTACTGGGTATCTATGCTTGCTGATATGCCTGATGAAGAAATGAATGTATTTTGTTTTTAATTTAGTTCTCTGGTCGCTATTTAGTTTACTCGATCGATTCGTTGGAGATTCTATTAAATGAAGGCAAGCATAGTGAAGAATTTGAGCTCTTTTAGTGTATGGGTTCCTTTGAAGTCTGTAAAAGTAAGCTGGATGATTTGGTTTTCTTGTTTCAGGTTTGGGTTGTCTGTGGGAATACTCTCTGTTCAGGTTAATAGCTTGAAGGATTGAATTTCTGTTCTATAATACATTTAACCTTATCGTCTTTTATCCTTTGTGGGTATTATGGCCAATCATCCATCAGTGTGGTATGGTTGTGTGGGAGTGAAAGGCTTGACTTCCCTCGTTTTTTTGTGATGCCATTTCTTCACCTCAAGACATACTGATTACGAGGCAAGCTGAAACTAAGTTTTCTAATTGAATAGAAACGAAGAATTTACAACCAAATGGTTCAATAACCAGAGATTCGTTCTGGATTGTTCAACCTTGCCATGTAGATGTGGCCTGCCAAACTGACGACGATATTGAATAATTATCCGACTGCCAGCCAGACAAAACAAAGTCATGCATGCATGCATCATCAATGGTCTTAATAACCTGGAGCCTCTCTTAGTTCGTCAAATCCTCCTGTCTGCTTGTAATTACCATAGAAGAATTGATCAATATGTCCATAATATCCTTGACCATTTGCGACTTCCAGATCCATTCACATGGGGTTGCACTGTTAGATATTTCTCGCAGCAAGGCCAATTCAAGGAAGCCTTTAATCTCTGTGCTCAGATGCAGAGACAAGGGTTGTGTCAAGCGCATTTGATGTATCCTCTGCTTAATGGCGTCCTAGGACCTTTTACAAGATGGTTGGAATATTGATCCACGCTCAAAGTTATAAATATGACTCTCTAGCTGTGTTTATGCTCAAACAGCCCTTGTGGATTTATATATAAAACTGGGTGATATGAGCACTGCACAGAAGGTTTTTGATGAGCTGGCGGAGAAGAATGTAGACTCATGGAATTCAATTTTATCTGGGCATCTGAAATCTGGGGATTTAGTAGAGGTTCAGTGGGTGTTTGACCAGATTCCAAGGAAAGATATCATATCCTGGAATCCAATGATATCAGGGTATGCAAAAATAGAGGACATGGACCGTGCATTGTTTTGTTTCAACAGATGCCAGAGAAAAACTATTTTCTTGGAATGCATTCATTAGTGTATACGTTGATTTTGGGAACATAGAATCAGCACGGAGATTCTTTGATGCAATGCCCCAAAGAGACAGTGTTTCCTGGATCACAATGATTGTTGGGTGCTCAAAATGTGGAGATGTTGTTTTATCAGATAGCTAAGAAGGATCTGCTTACGTTTAATGCCGTGATATCTTGCTTTGCTCAGAATAGCCAACCGAAGAAGGCCCTTCAGTTGTTTAGCGAGATGGTTAAAGCTTATGCAAATATTCAGCCAGGTCAGATTGACTTTGGTGAGTGTTGTAACAGCTTGTTTACAACTGGGGGACAGGAGATTTGCGTCATGGCTATGTAAATGATATTGGAACAGATATTGATGACCCGTTGGTTACTGCTTTGCATTACCTATATGCAGAGTGTGGGAGTGTTGAAAAGGCATATGATCTATTTCATGGCCTAAACAAGAAGGTTGCGGTTGCTTATAGTGCAATGATCTCGGGATGTGGCATGAATGGAAAGGTTGCTGATGCCATCTAGTTGTTGGAAATGATGGTGGACACCCAAACTCGTCTGAATTTAGCTACCTTTACAGGGCTATTTACAGGCATGTAACCATGCTGGTCTGGTTGAAGAGGGCTACCGATTCTTTAGTTCCATGAAGGACCATGACCTGTACCTTCAATTGATCATTATGCAATCATGGTCACTCATTTAGGGAGAGCTGGAAGATTACAAAGAGGCGTGTGAGCTGATAAAGAGTATGCCAATGCAGCCTCATTCTAGGGCTTGGGGGACTTTGCTGCTTGCCTGCAGCGTGCATAACAATGTTGAGTTTGGAGAAATTGCAGCTCAGCGTTGTTTTGATTTGGAGCCTAATGCAACTGCTTATTATTCTCTTCTTGCCAACATTCATTCCTCTGCTGGAAGGTGGGATGATGTCAGGAGATTGAGGAAGTTGTGGAAAGAGAAGAAACTGTCCAAGTTATCAGGGTGTAGTTAGATAGAATCAACGTAACCCTTTGATAATTGAAGGATCAGATGCTAGTCTGTGAGACCTCGGAAATCATAGACCCCACCTGCTCCAAATCTAGTTTTGGGATGGCAAATTCGATTATCATGAATCTGCTTCGAGTTTTAAAATGCCTCAAGGGTTCATCAGGGAGGCCAATTCTGATATTATGAAGGCTAAGATTGACTTGGAAAAGGCAAATTCTGGTACGATATGAAGGATAAAGTTGATTGGGAGAAAATGAATATTTTCCCAGCTTCATTATCCTGAAATTGTGGGCTGGAATGTTCTTATTTTCCAGTGGATCATACTCAGCATGGCAAGGTCATATAATGTCTGTAAACATGTCCAATTTATGGATGGTTCACGAACAGCGGCATGATTATATACCCATGTTTTCTTTATCCTTTGGTTAATTCTTTGTCCGCACAAGGTGCACTGATTTTCTCCGAATAAATCATTTCTTTTCTCTACCTTGTTGGAATAGAGAAGCACTTTTCTTGGTACCCTTAGCGAGAGCATACTTAGCCAATACTAGATACACTGCTTGCCCTATGCTATAGGACTGTATCCTTATTTTAATCCAACACGGTTTACATGAAGGAAAAAAAAAAGAACAGAGAAGATATGAGAGTTCAAATTAATTTTCTTTTTTGGTAAAAACTCTGCATACATATGCAGAAGTCGTAGCAAAAATTGTTTAAACATAGATTATAAGATCTCAGAGAGCTTGTAAGCGATTTCTGGTGTGTTACCGTTAGGAAATTAGGGAGTGGTTATTAGCTCTCCTTTTCCCGTTAAGAAAGATTTCATGTCTGTTGCGAATCTTGTTTTTCAGGTGAGAGTAACTATCATGAGGGCAGGGGCCGGAGACCTCTACCAGCTTTTCTAAGAGAAGTGCGTTATTTTATATTTAGTACTCAAATTGAGAGTTTGATATATAATATATGTGATAAATTTCTAACCTCCATGCAAATCAATTACACTTTTTTTCAATATTTAGAATGCCCTTTACCATGTTTTCAGCATCAAAATAACAAAATCTATTCTTTTTTTTTTTTTGAGTTTAATAAAAAAAAAAAAAAAAAAACAGAGGCAAGCAAGTACAATTAATATAGAAGTTTCCTCCATCGTCACTCAAACACTTCGACTACCTCACCTTTCCAACGTTCCACCTTCCTTTCCCTCACTATCTTCACACAACCTCTACCTCTCCACTCTCATGTAAAAAAACCATAACTAAAACTTGTAATTTTATCACTGTTTTAATCGCACGTAATCAATATATATATAGCACATATATGCCAAAGAGGAATGTCCGGCGTAGAGTTCCGGAGAACGGTGGCCGGAAGATCAGGCCACCACACCCATCTCCATCTCCAAGGAGACCGACCCCATCACCATGGCGATCGGTGAAGCATTCCAGGCCTGTAAAGTTTTTGAAGCGATGGTCCTCAGAGCCCATGATGGTGTGGGGGAGCCGTACTGAAGATAGTGTTGATCAGCAGAAACAGAGGAGCAGCATCTTACTGTACGAGAGTGATGGTGGTGTTTTGTTTAGGCATCATACTTGTACACATGTTCTTGCTTCTTCTCCTTCTTTGATCGTGCCCACTAATTTCTCTCCTCGCTCCAGTCTTGATCCGGTACCTTACTTAATTAGTCCCTTACTAATACATTGTTGAAGTATGGTGAATCAACCCTCAATTTGGACACAATTTTACTGAATTCAAGAATTTCATTCATAAATAGCTATGCTGTATTGATACAAAACTTGGACTGTAGGGATACAAGAAGGATGCAGAAGTAGCGATTACTGTAACAGTTGAAGGGAGTCCAGGGCCAGTTAGAACCATGGTTAAATTGGGATCTAATGTAGAGGACACAATTAAGCTTGTGGTAGACAAGTACATTGAAGAAGGGCGAACCCCAAAACTTGATAAGAATGCAGCATCAACATGTGAATTGCATCATTCCTATTTCAGCCTTCGAAGTAAGTCAAGGTTTGGACTTTTCATCTATTTATTAGTAATTATGATTTTGCATTTTACTTAGGATTTCAGTGATTAGGTGCTCCTTGTCATTCACCAAGGGATAGTGTTGTTTTGCTGATTTCTTTTTTATTCAGCTAATACGCCTTGATTTTGTTGCTAGATTCGATACAACAATCTTAATATTTACATGTTGCTTTTTGTTTTTTTAATTTTTTAACTTTCTGTCATGTTATCCTCTTACCTTTTAAAGACGTTATCAATTATGCTTCTCGGTGTTAACAGGTTTAGATAAATCAGAAATGGTTGGGGATGTCGGTAGCAGAAGCTTCTATCTCAGAAGCAGCAGCCGCAATCGTAGAAGTAATGGAGGCTCAGCTTCTTCCATTACAGAGACAGTTTCTGGGAGAGCTAACCCACCACCACCACCACCAATTCCATGCCCTCCATTCTTACTTCCGGAATTCTTTGCTAGCAAATTTGGCAAAATTGTGAGAAGGACGCTTCAGCTTTGGAAGGTCTTGGTTTGCTGGAAATGACACCAAGATCCTGTCTTTGTTAGCGTTCAATAGCATCACATTATTTACTTGGCTCTAAAGATCCCTTTTTTTTCATCCTTGTATCCTTATTTATTTTTCTTACAAATTCTTGTTGATGGAATTGAATTGGGTTTTTTATTATTCATATCCAAGCTTGAATTAACTATTTAAACTTAATCTAAATCTTAAAAAGTATGAATTTTTAAATCAAAACCCAATCAAGTATCCATCAAGTATTCATGACATAAATTTAAATTTAATTTCAAATACTAAATCCACTCATTATCATTATGACTTATTCTCAACATCCATTAACTTTTTTTTTTTTGTCTTTTCTTGAAAATCAAATCTTTAACCTCGTGGGTAGCATAAATAATATCAGTATTATTTTTATTAATATTATTAGTTTCACCACGCGAATAATTAATAAAGAATATGTTGATATCAATCACTTTGATATTATTAGTTTTCATTTTCATGGACAACTAATCAAATTCAATTCAATATATTTTTTCCCATTAATATTATTACTAATCATCCTAGCATCATTAGCTTCTATTTCTATAAAAACTAATCATCTTTAATTAAATATATTTCTTTCACTAAAAAAATAAAGGTTTTGGCTAAAAACCAAGTTCCTTCCTCTTGATTTTTTTCAATTCTAAAATTAATTCCAACACAAATCAACTAGGAGACATTAAAACACATCAACTCAATTATCATAAACCAAACCCTTTCCTTTAGTCCTTTTGGCTGAAACCCCTCTAAAGAGTCATGTGTTTCTTTTTACAATTTCTCTAAACAAGTTTTATTTAACCATTTTACATCAAAATAAACAAGAAAGAAATCTATTCCATCATTGTACTCTTTGATACTCGTTGGCCTAACCTTCTAATTCAAGGTTCCATTGATTGTTTTTAATCTTTCCATAAATTTCAACACTAAACAACAATATTTCATATTTAAACACTAATTCTATGCAAAAACATCACATTCATCGTAATGAGTTCATCAAACCCTAATCCATTTACAACTCATCTCAATATTTCAACAAAATCACACCAAACTTATATATAAATGGAGGAAAAGAGGTGTGCTTACACTCTTTTAAACATAATCAAGAAGAACTTGGAAGATTTGCTCAAACTTTCCTTTCATTCTTTTTAAATTCATCAGTTTCTCTCACTAAGTTTACCATCCCAAAACTTGATTTTTTCCCTTTTTAAAACCACTTAGATCATGCTGTCCTCTCTTATAATCAACTCAATACTCCCTTTGGAATTTAATTTGGCGCATGGAAAGTTTAAGATTAATCCAAAAACAATATAACTATTAAAATACAAAAAGAGAACAAATTCACCTCGTGTGTTGGGAAAAAAGAATTTTATCTAACAAAAAGAAAGAAAACAAAACAGAACACGTATTTTAAAGTCTGAGCTCATGTACATGCGACGTGGACTCAGAAGACACTCAATTCATAAACCCAGTTTAAGGCCGAAGTAGAAGAAAAACAGACACGAATAGACAAAAATGTCCCCAAGTCGTGTACTTTTAATCCCTGAAAGAGTCTTGTCAGCTTTTAAGGACAGAATGGGGTTTTAGGTAATTATCTTAACTCATAACTTAGCATCCTTAACTATCTAAATCAAAGGAAAACCGAACAAGAAAAGAATTGTGGCATTTCAGACAGAAGGAAAACCAAAGCCCCCGTGCGTGCAAGAGTGATTAATAAGCACCCATCTCAGCTTTACCTCTTTCTTGAGCTAACGAAGCAGAGTACTTAAGGGAGAAGAGAGAGAGTAAAACATTAGAGCAGGAAGGGTAAGGAAGGAGCATGGGAGATCTCTTTGTATGGCTGATAGCCTTCTTCATTCTTATTGCCCTTCTTGTTATCGTCATCTTCCAGGTCATTCTTCGAACCCCTTCACTTGTTAATACATTTGGTGATTTTTTTTTAATGTTAGTTGTTTCTAAATTGAGAAAATTAGACTTTTGTTTTCTTTGATTTTGAGTGCTTATTGGGTACTTAGTAATGTTAAATTTCGACTGGGATTTTAATTGCTTTTTTACAGGGTAGCTGCATAGCTAAATTTGTCAGCTTGTCGTCCACTTCATGCTGATGGGTTGTTTGCTTGTTTGTCTGTTTGGTTTTGATCAATTCACTTTCCAACTTGATTAGGTCTGATATTTATTGTTTTATGTGGATAATAAAAATAGTGAAGACTGATTTTAATAAATAACAAAAAAGCCTCTGCTTTTTAGTGGAGTAATTGTAAAAAGTAAGGTGATTTTAGACGATGATTGATTACTAAACAAATTCGAAGAAAAATGCGTGGGAATTGCTCCATGTATGGATTAGTCCGGCATTTGTTCGCTTGTGTAAATTGAGGTGTATGATGTTGGCATATGGATTTTGACATTTTGAAGAATTTTGCTGCAGCTTATGGCCTTAGCAGATCTGGAGTTTGATTACATCAATCCTTATGATTCCTCATCTCGGATAAATAAAGTGATTTTGCCAGAGTATATAACAGAAGGGGTTTTGTGCTTATTTTTTCTCATTACAGGGCACTGGTGTATGTCACTTTTGTGTATTCCATACCTTTATTACAATGTGAGGCTGTAAGTTTTATCTTCTTCTTTGTTGTTCAGAATTATACTTTGCCCGCATCTGAAAATTGTTGTTTATCTGTCTATGGGAGAAAGGTAGAGATGTAGCTTTTAAGAGGAAGGGAGGTCTACTGTATTAAGACTATACATTTATTGCTTGCCAGTGAAAAGGGTACCATTTCATCAATGCAGTGTGAATAGGATATTTTCAACGAATTGCTGCTCAATCCATGCTATTATGATTGGTTGAGTTGATTCTTTGGTGGATTGTTAGAGAGAAGCACGAGATTTACTTCAGAATATCCAAACAAAGTAGTTGGATACCTATAGTTTTAGAAGGCTTCAATGCTTTAGAATTACAGCCTTGATTTCTGCTTAGACTTGAGGTTCCATGTTTGGAGCCATGAACTCATATTAAAGCAACATATTTGTATCCCGATGAAGCTGAGGGTATCACGAGCTTCACACAGTTTTTGAGTCTTGCTCTATGTTTATTTCACGTTTGTCAGTCTATCTACACAGTCACTTATATAATCCAGCCATGTCCGTATTAGAGATAGACTTGTCCAAAATTCTGCCAGTACTCACAGTGGATGCAGTAATGCTTGCTTGTCTCTCATCTTAACCTTGAACAGTTATAAGAAGTAAAATCATAATGATGTTATCATATATTTTATAATTCGTTGAGCTGACATGCCTGTATTACACTCTGTGTTGCCATTGTGAGGTTCTCAAGCTATGGTTTTTGAGTTTTGGGGTTGGCGGGTCAGGATCTTCCCTGATCTTCCAGACAAGTTGAATTGATTTCTTATATAGTTAGGGTTAACACACTCTTGCTTATCTCGCTGATAGAAGCAACCTCATGCATTACATAAAGGGATCGTTATGCAAATCACTTCATTTTGCTGTAGAGATCGCATCTTAGGAATATGCTAAGCTTGTACTTTGCTGGCTACATGTGATAGAACATGATATGATTTGCTTCTTCTAACTTTTTCATTCTTTTGATTAGTTACACACAAAGACAGCATTTGGTAGATGTGACTGAGATATTCAACATGCTCAACTGGGAAAAGAAACAACGACTTTTCAAACTAGGCTATCTTGTTGTTCTCCTGTTTCTTTCGATTTTCTGGTGGGTGAAATTGCTATATTGCTTCTACCTTTAAGGTTATTGTAATCGTTAGTGAAACAACTAAAGCAAGATTGTTTTACTCTTTGTTTACAGGATGATTTTTACCGCCTTGGAAGACAGTGATTATGATTAGTTGGGATAATTACCTGCTTTAGTGAGACATTGGAGATACTGGATACCATAAACTGCTCCCTTGTGCAAAATAAAGGGCGTGTTGTAACTGATTAGTTCCAGTTCCATGATTGTAAGATTGTTTAGAATGCTGTTGATGTATTGAATAACATTTGAGGTTCCACTTCTTTTGGCCAAGTCATGTGATTCTGTGGCTTTCTGCTGGTTTCTTATTTTTATTTTACTTTTTTTTGTTTGAATATTCTTCCTCGGTGACAAGATGGAGTTCAATTCAGTTCTTGGAACATATCTTGAAAATAAAACAGTTGTAAGAAAACCCTTTCAATGAATTGATGTGGTTTTAAGTGGCCTTCTTCAAGATGTTGGAAGCAACTCGAGTTCAGCTTGAATTTGATTTGTTTAGCTTTTGCCTTGTTAAGTGGGGGTAACGTCGATTACTGAATTGGTAGCAACAGTGTTCTATAATTGCTCCAGTGACCCCTGAAGAAGTCAAAATCACGATATTCTCCCTGAATGGTAGCAAGGCTGGGCCAGATGGATGTTCAGCCGATTTCTTCAAAAAAGCTTGGAGTACTGTGGGAGAGGATGTTATTTGATGCGGTTCTGAGTTTCGTTTCCAGTAGGAACCCTTTGAAAGCAATCAATTCCGTCGCGAGTACCTTGGTTCCAAAATTGCAAAATGTAAACAGGGTTGCTGACTTTGGACCTATTTCTTGTTGCTCCACAATCTGTAAATGCATTTCAAAGATTCTTGCTAATAGGTTAAGGTTTGCTTGCCTTCTCTAATTAGCTTGAATCCAACCGCATTTATTCATGTTTGGAAACTTGGAGGCCATATTTTAATTGGCTCAAGAAATTATGAAGGGTAAGGAATATTTGGAGTTTCTCAAGGTTGTGCTCTGAAGGTGGACATTATGAAAGCCATTGATTTGGTTCATTGGGGCTTTCTCTTAACGTTATGAGGGCAAATGATTTTCCATTAATGGTGGTCTCTGGTTATTTTGATGGAAGAAGGCGGCTTAGGCAGGTGGACCTCTCTTCCCTGACCTACTGGTTATTGCTATGGAGATCCTATCTTGCATTCTTAATGATGCTGCGTTCTCTTGAATTATTCCTTATCATCCAAAATGCAAGAAAATTAGTCCTACCCATCTTTGCTTTGCTGCTGATCTATTGATTTTCGCTGCTGGTTGTGCTTCTGCTGTTCGGGGTGTAATCAGCTCTTTGCAGGCATTAACATGGTATCAGGCCTTAAATGCAATCCTTCGAAAAACGAATTTTTCAGTGCTGACTTTTCTTCTTCTCTCTAGAACGATTTGCGAGGTGTGTGTGGGTTTAAATTGGCAAATTGTCTACAAGGTATCTTGGAGTTCCTTTGATCACAGGAAGATTAAACGTTGATGATTGTAAGTCTGTGCTTGAGAGATTTTCATCAGGGTTGCACTGGGCATAAAAAAAGTCTTTTGCAGGAAGACTGCAATTAATTGCAGTGTCATTTTTAGTATCCAGAACTATTGGTGTTCTATTTTCATTCTGCCTTTGCAACTGATTAAATGCATTGAGAAGCTTTGTAATGCTTTTCTTTGGAAAGGATAGGAATGGTCAGCTAATGGTGTTAAAGTTGCATGGAGGGTTGTAACTCTTCCAAACCAGGAAGGAGGTCTTGGACTATGATTATAGAGTGGAATAATACTTGTGTGCTCGGAAATTTATGGAGTATTTATCTTGCAAACAGGTTCTCTACGAGAGCTTGGATTTATGCTTATAAGTTGAAAGGAAAAGGTATCTGGATCCTGAAAATCCCATGCGACTGTAGGGATTGTGTGGGGTTAAATGGATCATGTGCTTGGGAATGGGAAGAAGACACATATGGTGGGATCGATTCTTGACATCCTTTCGGGCTTTTGGTGAAGGAATACGGCCTGAGAGTTTTCCACCATACTGGACCTTCTACTGTTGCGAAAGTGGCTGATGTTATACGTGCCAATAATTGGGCATGGCCTGCTGTGAGGTCTGATTATATGGCTGATGTTATTAGTGCTGTTTGTAGGACTATTTTTCCAGACTGATCAGCTGAAGAGATAATGTTATATGAAAAGATTGGTTCAGATGGAAAATACTCTGTTCGAAGTGCTTGGGATTTCTCAAGGTTGAAGGGCAGTAAATTAGATTGCATAAGTTGGTCTGGGGACCACTTCACGTCCCTAGACACAGCTTCATCTCATGGCTTGAAGTGTTAGGACAGATTTTCTACAGATATTAGACAATATCAGCATGGCAGATTGATCGATACAACCAGAGATTTGTGCAGTAACAGTGACAAAACCAGGGACCATTTGTGTCTTGAATGTGAATACTCTAAAGTAGTATGGTTTACAGAACTACAAAAATGTGGCATTAGTAGGAATGTGGATGGTTGGAGGTCTGCGTTTGCATGGGCAGTGCAACATACAGAAATGTTTTCCATCTGTTATTTTGCGGCTTTCTTGGAATGCAAGTGTTTATGGGATGTGGAAAGAGCGAAACAATAGGGTTCGTGGTAATGGCAGTCGATCTGCAGAGTTTGCGGTTAATTTGGACTGCACAGCTTTTTAGCTGCGGGCTTCATAAGTTACCCAGTTTTGCTGGATGCGGTTGTTTTTTTTTTTGTTCTTTCTTTTTTGTTCAAACCTCAAGCTTATAATTAACTTATCTCAATTATTATTCTTTTAGGGAAAATTATCACGATATTACAACTTTCATGGGAAAAAAAAACTAACAATTACATTGTTATTTTCTCCTTGCTAAAAAAAAAAACTAAAATACAAGAAATTATGAAAGATATTATTTTTTTTGTTTGAAACTTGTGTCTTAGATTAAGATAAATTTGTTTTAAAAGCGATGGATAAAAATATATATTTTTTTAAATAAATAAATTAATTAATAAGAAAATGGGAGTTGGAAATGAAATTTCTCACCCTTATTTAATTATTGAGATTCTTATAAATATTTATTTTTATTATTTTAGATTTGTTTATTAAATAATTACATTGTGAATAATAAAAAGATATTTTCATCAAATAAACAAATGCATAAACAAGGAAGGAAAGAAGACTTTAACTTAATAAATACTTATTTTTAGAATTTAAATATTTTAAATTCTCATGAGTATTTATTTTAGTTATTATATAATTAAATAAAAATCAGCTTTGAAAACTACCATGATATCTTGTGTAAAATTTATTTTAATTCAAATTCTCCTTTCAACATTGCCGATTCTTTTTTAACCCTAAAAGTCCCAACTCTACACTGAATTCCCTTTCCCCACTCGCCACCTCCACTTCTCTTCTGAGTTATGTCCCAATACCTACAATTTCACCCCTAATTTTTATCAAACATTACGTTTTGAGTGATTTTGGGCTTTGACTTTCATTTATTTTTCAACTAAAGGGCTCAATTAAAGGTCAAATTAAAAATTGGTGAAGTCGAGGACTGAAATGAAAATGCATAGAGCCAAACAACGTCATTTGTTTCCAAATTAGGAACTTCAATTGGGTAAGAGAACGACAAGTCATTTAATATATAAGAGGATGACGTGTCGTCTGGGAACCTAGACTTTAGCCTTAAAACTCAAATGACATGTCGTCTAAAAACCCTAAGTAAGAATGACATGTCTTCTAAGGTCTTGATTTGCCCTAATAGTGGTGAACGACAAGTAGTTCATTAATAAGGGCTTAGAAAACAGTGTCATTTTAAAGCTATTATTTATCTTTTTCCCATAGAAATCACAATTTGCCCAATGAGAAGACTTTGCCCGGATTAAAAAACAAATTATCACAAATTAATTAAAGATATAGGCAGAATAGCACAATTAAAAAAATAATTAGTGAAATACACAATTTGTATATGTCACGATTGAAAAACACAACTTTTATAACTTACCGTTATTTAGAATAGTGACATCTAATAACAAATATTAAATGTTCAGGAAAGATAGAGAGAAAAAGAAAGAAAAAAAACTTTGGAGACATTAGTAACATAAAAAAAAAATCTTGAGGAGGCAAATTTAACGACATCAAGAAAGGTGATCAATGATAACTCGAGTGGGCCACACTTATCGTCCAAAGGGTGAGGGTGGCTCACTTGTATTTGCCGGCAAGTGTGACCCACTCGGATCATCTTTGGTGACCTTTCATGATGGTACCTATGATGTTATAATTGGAGTTTTGGTGTGTCTCCGTATCTTTTTCTTTCTTTTCTTTTCTCTCTCATTTCCCTTCTCTCCTGCCCATTTAATATTTTTATTGGATATTGTTATTTTGAATAGCAACAAGCTATAAAAGTCGTGTTTTCCAATCACAATATTTACAAACTATGTTTTTTTGTCAGTTATTTTTTTAACCATGTTACTTTGCCTATATTAATTTTTAAATTATGCTAAAAACCAAGCGGTTTACCAAGCGCTCCAATGAGAACTGATTATACCGCTATACATGCAAAATGTATTGAAATGAATGAGAAAAAGGTTAAAGCTATCCAAGAATAACCTACACCTAAATCAATCATTAAGATAAAAACTTTTCATGGTTTGGCTAATTTTTATACACGATTTGTTAAAGATTGTAATACTCTTACCACACCTTTAACTAAAATTATTAGAAAATCAGTAGGTTTTAAATAGGATATTGAACAAGGTACTGCATTTAAAATTCTTGAATAAAATCTTTATTCAACACCTTTATTAGTTTTATCTAACTTACAAGAATTTTTAAAATTGAATGTAATACCTCGAAAATAGGTATTGAATTTGTTTAAATATAGGAGAAGCAACCTATTATCTATCTTAGCGAAAAGTTTAATGGTGCAGTATTGAGCTACTCTATTTATGATAATGAGTTTTATATTTTAGTGAGAACTTTAGAGACTTAACAGTACTACTTGTTGTTAAAAAAATTCATGATTCAGTTGGATCATGAATTGCTGAAACATTTATAAAGATAAGAGAAGTTGAATATGAAGAGTGTGGAATTCATTGAAATATTTTTACATGTAATTAAATACAAGTAAGATGAGAAAAATATAATGGTTAAGGATTGATTGAAAACAAGTATATGGTCCAACAAGTTTACCAAGCACGAAGTTCATTGTACAATGCATTTTTCAACCAGACCAGGCCATATGTTTAGTGATCATAAAATGTTAACAATGCTTGCATTTCTTTTTCCATCGAAAAAAAATATATTGTTCCATATCGCAGCGTCACGAGAATCAAACTAGTCTATATCTATATATATATATAAATCTAAAAACTTGTTGTCATATATTATCTAATTGACAGCTAGAGACTTTTTTTGAATTTTTATTTTTTAAAAGTATAATAAAATAACTAAATTACACTTAGAAGCAAAAAAAATAAAATTGAAGTGGTGTTTAGGGTTTTTTTTTGTATTTTTCATCATTTATTTTAGTTATAATTAAGTTGATTAAGATCAATCTGGTGTTTTAGCGAGTGGGAGACATGTGCGCTCTTTGTGCAACGTGTAAGGCGTCTTTTGGTGACCAAACATCGTCTTCTCTTTCCTGGTGTTCAGGCAGATGTATATGATAGCGCAATGGTTGGGCTCCGATAAATTTGTTTTCTTCTCCTCCTTTTCTTTTTTTTATTCTCGGATTGTGTTTTTCCGTTCAAAAATCAAATATGTCTTGTTAATTTGTATTTGTATCAATTTAGTCCTTATTATTTTGATTGCTATTTGTTTTGTTTTTAATGCCTTTTGAAATTAATTTTGGTTTTCACTTTCATCCCTCAAAATTTGATTTCATTTAATTTTTTCTATTTCTATTGATTTTGGTCCTCATTATTTTAATTGTTATTTTTTTTATCATTTTCTTGATTTATTTTATTTTTTAATTTTATCCCTTATTTTTTATTTAATTTTTATACTAAATTTAATCTTCATTATTTTGATTGCTGTTTTGTTTTGTTTTTTAATCCTTTTTATGATTGATTTTTTTTTAAAACAATTATCCCTTGATATTTGAATGATTGAGAATTTTTCTTTGTAATTTTTTTTGTTTTTGTTTTTTATAAGGCAATCTTAGTCTCATGACTCGGGCACATGTTTTGAAAATTAGCTTGATTTGACTTTGGTTTTTTTTTTAAATTGATTTTTTTTCAATTTCATCCTTCAACATTAAGTTATTGGGTCTTGAGCTTTGTGATTTTTTTCATTTTCTTTTCTATGAGGTTATCTCAATCTCATATCATGGGTCATAGATTAGTCAAGTTAACCCAGGTTAACTTGAGGTTTTATTTTTTATGTTTTTTAATTGATTTTTTTTTTCATCATTTAGCTTACTTGAGAGTTGACCTTTATTTTTTTATTTAATTTTTTTGTATAGGATTAAGCTATGAATTTAGCATGCTGACTCGAGTCAAATATTTTTATTTTTTTAAAAATTAATTTTTTTCACTGCATCATTATTGTTGATAATTGAGATTTGAATTTTTTTAATTTTCCTCTTAACAAGATTATCTTATTTTTATTTAATTTTTACTGTATAGTGTTGATGAACGTTTATTTTTCTCGATTAGTCATTATTGTTTTTTTATTATTGTTGACTTTTTTATAATTATATTATTAAATTAATCCAATTAAATCCATTCTTATCAATGCTCTAGTCCTAATTTTTTTTAAAAAAATAAATATCATCATCACCTAAACATTTTTATTTTACGAAAAAGTTTATCCCGAATCATAATCCACCTCCGTGTTACCCCACTAATTGGATACAAATCAGAGCAAAGCCCACGGATCCACTGCCTAATGCTAGAGTGTTAGCCGGACCGCTCCTTGAAACAGAGAGAGCAGCAGTCTTGGGGGCAACGTCATCTAAATCCGATCAAAGCCACTCTCTTTCTTGACGACGGCAGCAGCCTCTGAATCTCCGACTCCGTCAAAAAGGTCCTCTCTCTCCCTTTCTTTGGTTATTGCTATTGTAATTGATTACACCTTTTTTTTAAAAAAAAAAATAGAAAAAAAATTGCTAAACAAAGTCCAACATGGTGGCTTTCTGATGTAATTGAATGTGAAATCTCTGTTATTCAATTATGTTCTCTCTGGTGGTGAAGCAATTATTTGAAAATCCGTGTTTTGGTCCATGGGTTTCCGTAGAAATCAACAATAAGATTCTTTTTGTTGTTTTGGCTCTTTTGTCTCGGTCTGATGTTTTTGCATTTGTTTATGGTATTATATCAGTCCCAGAAAATGTGCTAGCTTTCAGATCCCTGTAACTTTTCTTGCAGTTCAGACTCCAGACTCCTACAAGATGGTTAATGCCACTAAAGGGTTGTTCATATCCTGGTAAATATCTCATTAGCTTAAAACCTTTTCAGCCCAGGAAATTGAGGAATTGTTTACTGGTGAATACATCTCTAGCCATTCACTCTTGGGCTGGTATGTGATTGTCATCAATTTTATAATTTGAAGTCATTCGTTGCTTGTAATGGAATGGCCAAGCAGGTGTATTGCATTTAGATGTGCATATATTTCATGCTTGTGGTGGAGGCTTTTGTTTAGTTTCACCTTCCCTTGCTCTTAACTTTGTTACTGAAGGACTCTTGTCATGTTTATATTGTAGTGACATACCTATGGCACAATTCATCATCAATTTGAATGCTTCGCTACCGGCATCACAGAAGTTCATCCTTCATATTTTGGACAGCACTCACATGTTTGTCCAACCCCATGTGTCTGATATGATACGAAGTGCAATTTCAGACTTCAGAGAGCAGAATTCCTACGAGAAGCCCTCTTAATTTGCCCATCTGTTCCCTCGTTTATGGTATTTTTATTATAAACACTCGATTAGACCATCATACCCATACTTCAGCTCATCAATATTTCTGTTTGCGTTTCTGTCATTCAATGCAAATCAAAGCTTTCTTGTTAATGGAAAGGAACAAAATATCTTCGGGCAATATCAGATTTAAGTTGGAGTTTACTTGGAAGGGTATGCAGTTGAAACCTGTTTTCCTGTATAGCTCCTGAACTAGCTGGCTGAGCTTGGAAAATGTAGATGGACATGATACTATATATCTATTTTACTGCACCGATAATTTCTTTTTTTGATTTTTGTCAAGCCATAAAATGCTTCTATCTAATCTCGATAACTAATTCAATTCCATTAAGTTTCGTAGGATACTTGTAATCAGCAACCCATTTTCGGCCTTTTCTCTTTCCTTTATTAATGATTTGTGATATTTTCATACCGATATTTATTTTCTATTTTGATTTCAAATAAGTCGCAGAAATCATTTAACTCGTGGCCATCATTTGAAAGCAAACTGTGTCTAAGAGGGTTTTTTTTTTTGTCACAGGGTGACTTGTTGGGCTATACAACTGAGGGTAACCCTTCCCCCATTACATTATAATTATTAACAAAAATATATTTGAGATAAAATACCGTGAATTGCATGGTAGAACATGATGCATTTTTTGCATGTGAAAGTTCATTTTAATTCTTGAAATTTTTAAATTTTACATATGTGATTCATGTAGTTTTGAGTATTTATGCTTCAGTCCTCAATCTTTATTTATATTATATTTCAATTTATAAGTTCTAAGATAAGAAAGAGAAAACTACTAAAAAAGAAAGTGAAAAGAGAGAGAATTCTTCCGACTATATTTTGATCACAAAAGGAACAATTTTGGTGTTAATAAGTTTATATTAGAGACTAGAGTTTATTGAAGATGATTTTGCCATGTAATCAAATATTAAAAAGTGAAGAAAGTAGTTTCTAAAAAAGTGTTTTTCTATAAACAAATAGAGTTGATGTCTAAGAAAGGTTTTTTATTTTTATTTTCATGGGGTGATTTGATGGGTTATTAGATAGAGGGTAACCCTCCCAAATTACATTTAAATTATTAAAAAAAAATAGATTTGAGACAAAATACTGTAAATTTCTTGGTAAAACACAATGTATTTTTTACATGTGAAAGTTAATTTTAATCCTTGAGATTTTCAACTTTTACATATATGGTCTATATAGTTTTGAGTATTTATGTTTCAGTCCTTAATCTTTATTTTTATCAAATTTCAGTTTTTGAGTTCTAAGAGATGAGAAAGAAAGTAACCAAAAAAAAAAAAAGAGAAAAGAGAGAATTTGATCGATCATATTTTGACCATAAAAATGACGATTTTGGTGTTAATGAGTTTTTATTAGAGAGGATAGTTCAATGAGGATTGTTTTTTTATATAACCAAATATTGAAAAGTGCAGAAAGTGATTTCTAGAAAAGCGTTTTTCTAGAAACAAACAGAGTTGATATCTAAAAAGGTTTTTTTTTGTTTCACGGAGTGATTTGTTGGGCTATACAATAGAGGGTAACCTTTCAAAATTAAATTATAATTATTAACAAAAACATATTTGAGACAAAATACCATGAGTTGCATGGTAGAACACAATGTTTTTTTTTCCATGTGAAAGTTCATTTTAATCTCTAAAATTTTCAACTTTTACATATTTGGTCCATATAGTTTTGGGTATTCATGTTTTAGTCCCTTTATTTTTATCAAATTTTAAATTTTGAGTTCTAAGAAATGAGAGAGAAAGTAATTGGAAAAGGAATAGAAAAGAGAAAGAATTTGACCATCCATATTTCAGTCACAAAAAGATAATCTTACTATTAATGAGTTTGTATTAGAAAGTAGAGTTCACTGAAGATAACAAACTTTGAAAAGTTGAGAAATTGGTTTACAGGAAAGTGTTTTCTAGAAACAAACGAGGTTGATGTCTAAAAAGGTTATTTTTTTTTTCAATGAGGTGATTTAGTGGGCTATACAATAATGGGTGATCCTCCCAGATTACATTAGAATTATTAACAAAAATAGATTTGAGACAAAAAACTATAAATTGCATGGTAGAATATGATACATGTTTTGCACATGAAAGTTTATTTTAACCCTTGAAATTTTCAACTTTTACATATGTGATCCATGTAGTTTTGGATAATTATGTTTCAATTCTCAATCTTTATGTATATCATATTTCAGTTCCTGAATTCTAAAAGATGAGAGAGAAAATCACTAAAAAAAGTAAATCGAGAACTATAAGGTTTTTATGGATTTTATTTTATTTTCAGTTTTTATAGTGATTAGAGGATGTTTTGGGGTTGAAAAATAAGATTGTTGAGGTTTATGTTTTTGGGTTGTTTTCAAGTTAAGAAAAAGTTGAAAAATGAATTATAAAGAGCTAAAAACTTGTCTCCCATTTTTCATAATCAAAGGTGGCCAAAAATTGTTGCAACAAATAATGCACAGTTTGTTGTCAATTTTTTTATTATACTAGGAAGAAAAAATGTGCCTTTTTTAAGCCCATGCTCCTCGAGGCCTTCTGTTTTGAAAGCCAGGCACACAAGCTAGTCTTCTAGGCTTAGACACCTTTTTTTAAATTTAAAATAAGTTTTTTTTAATTAATAATTACAGTGTTATCTAAAGAAATCATCTGATTATATCAAATTTTTAAAAAAAGATTTGAGTTTTTCATGATTATATTTTGCAATAACTTTGTTAATAATTATATTAAAAAATTAACCTTAACATCTTAAGTTTGATCAAAATTATACTCGTATGCTGAGTTTTAAAAAAATACAATTTGTATCATGAATTATTACAAATTTTTAAATTAAAAAAAAAATTAAACTACCCTTATATATAACATCTCATAAACTCAAGCAAAAGATAAATAAAAAGTTTGCCCTCCTTTAAACACATATTCTCTCTTTTTAAACTTATTAGGTAGAACCCTAATCTTTTAATTTTTGTCAATTTATTGGTGAAAGGAAATTGATTCTAAGCAGAAGGAATAAATACTCATTTTCCAAGGAAATTCAAATATTTTATGGGAAAACCTCTCAATCATCTCTTTGATTCTCCATGTAATCCACCTCTTATCTAGTACTTTTAGAGAAATTCATAAAATCTCACAATACTCAATCGAGATCGAAGCACTACCACTTATCTGATGATGATGATTACTGCAATAGCGATGATGCTGGAGTTTCTAAGTAGAATGCTAAGGCCGAGAAGAAAAAAGTGAAGCAGAAGAAGCCTAAAAAACCTAAGGTGACTGCAGCTGAAGTCGTCGTAAGAGGTTTTGTTGTTGTTGGATGTAGAATGGTTTAGTTTTGAGGGATATTGTGGCAGTGTGAGATTGGGGTTTCAATGAATAATAATAGTAATAATCCTGAAAGAAGTATTGGGAACCCACGTTCGTGATATTTATGTAGTTGTGCATTTGGTATATTTTGCACTTCATAGAATATCATGAAGATTCAATCTAATAGAAAGGATGCTAGCAAGTTCGTCATTTCCTTTGTAAAATTTGTCAATTTATTACATTTTACTCATAAAATAATGTCAAAATTCATGCAGAGAATAAGATTTTGCACGAGAGAAAGGCCAAGAAGAAGACTTCGTCGTCTAACAATTTGTCTTTAATGAAACTAATGAGTTGGTTGCTTAATGGTATGTTAAAGAACCATCTTAAATCAATAATTTAAGTTATTAGATGAGGTTTCAAGATATAATTTATATTATTTTTAACACATCACTTCAAGTGAAAGTTCTTTGAACTTGAAACTTACACAGACCCACATTACTTTGTGCTTAATTTTTATCACATAAATGAGGATGATAAGATTCGAACTCGTGACCGCTTGGTCATTAAGGCTCTGATTCCATGTCAAAGAATCATCTTAACTCAATAGCTTAAGCTGTTAGGTGAGGTTCCTGTTAGGAAATTCCAGAAATCAAACACACATAATTTACATTGTTCGGCAACTTGCCTACTCCATGGAGCTACTGGTTTGTATTAATCAAGCTTAGAAACAATACAAACAACAAAACAAGGAGGAGGAGAAAATTCTTCTATACTCAACTCAACTCTCTCTAGCTCTCTCTTTATGTTTCTCTCTATTTTCGTGTGTCACTCAGCTCTCATTAGCACCCTCTATTTATAGCTGATATGGGAGACAATCCTCCCCATTTTAGTCAATTATAGCAGCCACTCCTACCATCGTATTTAATATTCGGCAACCACTCTTGACCTTCATCATGTAGTCATGTTTGACATTGCAGCCAACAGCCAGTTTGTGTCCATACATAATTGTTCTAAAATATGATTTATATTATTCTCTAACATGGTATTTCTTATAAAAGAATTATTTGGAGCTCAAGAATAAAAGTGAGATCTTGAAAATGCACACATGAAATAAGAACTAAAATGGGTGAAAAAGTTTTAACACTAAATTAAAACATAAATTTTTTAAATTTGAGCTCAATGGTATATAAATAGGTGAGCTTGTGGGTTTATGGTTGGAGATGGTGGAGCGGGCTCAAAGGGAAGGGAAGGTGGTGACTAGGTTTAGTGTTAAGAGAAAAAAGATAGGTAAAAGAAGATGACTAAGGTTTTGTTTATTCAATAATAAATTTGTAATATTTAAGTTTTTTTATTTAATAAGAAAATTATAATATTTAATATAAGAACTTTTTAGTCATTTAATAAGAAATAATAACAAACTTGTAAATAATCAAATAATTTGTGTTGATTTTTTTTTTGTGCACTAGATATAGAATGTAAACTGTTACGTGCACACCAAAATTTAAAATATAAATAGTAATTTTTCAAAACTTGATAAATAAATGTAATTTTGATTAAATAATAAAACAATAGCAATAATTTTATCCGATTATATATGAGCGTAATATGCAATAAGTTGCATAAAAATTATATGTAAATTTTCAATGAGAATAAAATAAATATTTTTTTGTTATTGTTCATTTTTTATATAATGTTCATAAATTAATTATTCTTTTTTTTTTTCATACAACTTCATGAAAATAAAGAAGGCATGATTTTGTTTTTGTTTAAAACTTGCTTTCTAGATTATAATAAGTTTTCATTTAAAAAAAAACATACTACTAATAGAAAAGACATATTAAAAAAAATATAATAAGGAAATGAGATTTTTTCGTCAAAAAATATTTTTTTTACTTCTTAATTTAAACTATTGAAATTCTTGCTAATATTTATTTTAATTACATTGGATTTCTATTAAAAATGATATTGTTAATATAAAAAAGCTATTTTCATAAAAAATAAAGCATAAATAAAAAAATAAAGACTTTGACTTAAAAAATACATTTTCTTCTCTAGATTTTAAATCCTTAAAACTCTTATAATTATTTATTTTAATTATCATAAACTTAATAAAGATTAGCATTGTAATTTACTCTCCAACATTACAGGGCCATAAAATCTAGTGATAACTAAATAAAATGGAATAATGGTAACTCAAACCTGTTTTCGAAAAAGAAATTATTTGACGTAACTTAAATTAATTTTTATTTTTTATTTAAAAATACGTAAAATCAATGTATTTTTAAATGTTATTTAATAAAATTGATTTTAGAGTGTCGAGATTATTAAAAAAATAACACATAAAAAATTAAATTAATATATTTTCAAATGCAAAATCATTTAAAAAACTGACTTTACACCGCATTTACAAAGATATGGACATTTGCTTAAGCCAAACCTCAAAAGCTACGGCCAACATTCGTTGATGAAACGGTTACAATAGTAGCGGCACCATCCTATCCTAACTTATTCTAAGCACCTAAAATTTCCTCCCAATCCTCGTTCCAAACAGCACTTCATCTTCTTCCTGAAAATGGCATCCTCTCTCAATGCGAACCTCAGTCAGCCTTCTCTCAGGTTCCCTCTTTCTCTGCCTACATAAATATGCAAAGTATGCAACTTCTTTTATCCAATTTAATGTTAGTTTAGCTTTTGGATTTTTCAGTTGCGGAGCCAAACTTTATTCAGGATTGAAGCTTCAATTTCCAAGTTTGCTCCTTTCCTTCACTTTCTGCTCTTAATCTCAAAACCCATTTTCCCTTGCCCTTTGTTTTCTAATTCTGTTTTTTTTTTCCTTTTGTTTTAGGTCTGTATGCAACTGGGAGACCTAATTTAACTGCAGAGTTTTATGGAAAGATTAATAAGAGCCTTCAATGCGGGTAACTAATTTTCAGTTTATTTTTTCACTGACACGATTAGGGGATAAAAAATATTAGCCTGTGATAAACTCTCATACTCTGTATGTGTCTGTGTTAGTGGGTATGGAATTGGAGATAAATAGCACTGATTTGGAGATTCAGTAAAAGATAAAGGAGTAAATTTGACAAACACTTTATTTTTTGAGTATTGTTGGGGTTACTTGCTTGGATTATGAGCTAGGAATCAACATAAAATCTTTTTTAGCTGTTGAATTTCAACTTGATTTCTTATTCATGGGAAAAAGTGATTTTATGGTCGAGACATTGTGTGAAAGCATTCATCATATCATGTTTCTTGGCATCATTACAAGCGTTCTTCAACTATAGAGAGATTGTATTTAGCTGAAGTTTGAGTTATTTTGTTATATTTTGTTGGTATATAAATAAAGATTAAATGTTTGTTTGTCCTTTTAAATTTTCATAACGTGCAGTTGATCCCTGCTTGATGTTCATCTCCGTGCAACATTTTGTTTTGGTATACATGTTTTATGGATGGTACATTTCTCTGTTGACAGGACTCGTAATCATAAACCAACACGGGCAGCAGTTAAAATGATGCCTATAGGGACTCCCAGGGTGCCCTATAGAACTCCTGGGGAGGGAACCTGGCAATGGGTTGATATATGGAATGCCCTAGTAAGTGGAGCACTATAGGGACCTTCTAGCTTTTATTTATTTACTTTATACAGGTTTAAAACTGACCAAATTCATTGGTTTCAGTATCGAGAGCGTATTCTCTTCATTGGACAAAATATAGACGAAGAGTTTAGCAACCAAATATTGGCCACAATGTTATACCTTGACACAATTGATGATTCCAAAAGGATGTATTTATATATCAATGGTCCTGGTGGAGATGTAAGTCCTTTGCTTAGCAATTCCTCCTTGAAAAAATATGAAGTATCTGCTCTTTTGTATTCTTATTGCCTCTATTATTGTGCTCTTTTTCTGAAAAGCTTCTTATTTGCAGCTTACTCCAAGCTTGGCCATATATGACACTATGCAGAGCTTGAAGAGTCCTGTTGGTACGCACTGTGTGGGATTTGCCTATAACCTAGCGGGCTTTCTTCTTACAGCTGGGGAAAAGGTAATATTTTCACTATTGGAATCTGTATTGATGAAAGTTTTCCTACCAGTACCTAGGGATGTTTTGTTATTGATTTGGGGGGGACATCTCGTAAAGGCGTCTCAAAAAAAATTTAATTTAAGGCATCATAGGGATTTGGGAAATTTTTTGTGCTTCAATGTTTTGAGGGGTGTTAGAGACCAAGACCATCCCTAAATTCACCCCTGCTATTACCCATCTGGTCATTGTGAAGTCAAGACAGCTCAAATGTGGTATAGTTTGGGGGAGTGACTCCTATAACTTAAGAATTTGCGAGGTTCGACAGAATAGCAGCAAATATCTTTACTGTCCACACTAAATTTTAATTTTAGCTTTATCATATGTTCGTATAATTTTGTCTATGAAAAGGCCTGATCGAATTTGTGTAGGGTTTATCAACTCAGGGATATTAAGCTATGCCCCTTCAAATATACTCTTTACAATTCAGCAGCTTCATGTCATTCTTATGGTGTACTTTGTATGATTCTTTTTCTGTATCAAAGGGAAATCGCTCTGCAATGCCTCTTTCAAGAATTGCTCTACAATCACCAGCTGGGGCTGCTCGGGGTCAGGTATGAATGTCATCTCTCATTAAAAGTTGTTCTAGATATTATCCATATGTAATTTTTTGTACATGTTTGGGATAATATGAAACATGTGACATTTTTCTCACAGGCTGATGACATTTGTAATGAAGCAAATGAGCTTCTTAGAATCAGGGACTATCTTTACAATGAGTTATCTAAGAAAACAGGACAGCCTTTTGAAAAGGTTAGTTTTTGATTTCCTAGTATTTTATTGGTTGATTCATTCTGTGAACTTGATTTTTTGTTAGATATGCTATTGGCCACAACCTAGATTGAAATACTAGCTGAACAAAGATGTGCATATAAATTTCCCCTTAAAAAGTTTATTGTGATACTTTTTGCACTAAATAATGTGGCACATCTTAATCTTCTCATCTTACAGTCTATTTTCCCATCATTTCTTTAAACTTGCATTTTTGGGATGCTTGTTACTCTGTCATATGGTCTGATTCGCTTAAAAATATGTTTTACTACTGAATGTAGATTAGCAAAGACTTGAGCAGAATGAAGCGCTTTGAAGCCCAAGATGCCCTTGAGTATGGTCTCATTGATCGCATAATCAGGCCACCCCGAATAGATGATGATGTAGGTCCCAGTGATGCATCAGCAGGTCTTGGTTAGTGTATATGATGGTTGTTATTAGCCGGTGGGCATTATAAACTACCAAAATTTTCTGTCTGCTTGTACAACTAGCTATTTAATTCAGAATTGTTTGAATTTACTAGCACCTTAGACACAGCTTTTTGAAGGCATAAAAATGTCCAAATTGGTTATGCAATTAAAATGTTTGCAATTGCGCCCCCGTCATACTATGAAGGAAGAGGTCTGATGGGTTTGATTTCTAGTTCTACATGCTTCATTTTCAGTTCTCTCAGTCAATTTTCTAAAAAACGTGCTCAGCCTAAGAAAATGTATGCATATTGCATGATGAGGAATGCCCGTGTCTCTCTCCTTGTGGTTATTACCAAATGTATTTTTGTGACGTTCGCTTTGGCGTGTATTATTGCCATGGCATACTTTGAGGTTAAAACGCAATCGAAGCATCCCTCTTGATCAGGTTTCGTGTAGCTTAGAATCTTTACCTTGAGAGTTCCGTCAACTAAATATAATAAAAGTATTCTACCCTCTTCAAGGATTTGTGAAGCGAGTTGAGTAGCAGATTGTCCTACACATTTGTTTCATCTGACCAGGTCGTTGGCACATCATGAAGCATTTGGAAAAAATCTCCCCTCGATGTTTGCTTGATTTTTTGCATTAATTTTTATGGCTTTTGTGAAATATCTCTGAAATTGTTGAAAACGAGTAAAAAAAAGTCGAGGGTTGAAGAAAATTAGTTTATTGTGGTTGTAGATGAGCTGTTTAAGATCATTGAGTAAATTGAAAAAAATAATTGGCAACCGAAGTGGGAAAATTTTGAAAGGGAGAAAAAGAAGAGAAAAGAAAAGAAAAGAAAAAACACAATGATCCATGTTTTCCTCGACAATGCAGACAGTTTCTAACACCATTTAGATTTCTTCGTAATGTCAACACTTTTTTTTAATATAGATATTGTTGAATGGACTTAGATTAGATTTTTTTTCTAAATAATCTTTAAAATATATTTTTTTACATCAATTTGACGACGCATTTAAAATATTTTTTATATATAAATTGGTTTCTATGCCTATTTGTTTATAAATTGGTTTGGAACTGTACAAACTACAAAGAATTCTATGAAAGCAGAATCAATAAAAGAATAAAAAAGATTTGAAAGTGCCATTACAATTATTTCCAATATTGCTTCCAGTAAAGCACCATTAAGTGCCTTTCAAAAGAGTAGATGAAATGTTAGCAATAACAATAATTTCCAATCCGAAGAAAGGCAACTCAAGGGGAGCGATAAATATTACATCAGCTATTTTACATGACACAACAGCAACAGGAGCCTACCTAATCAGCTAACTAAAATTCTACCTGAAAAAGAAAATAGGTAAAATCGACATGCCAGTACTGATAAAACTTTGATAAGATTACAGATAAAACAAACACAGGAAGGTGTGAAGGTGAGTTTCTAGGATCCGAGGTTGAATGCCATTGTTGTCAGTGACAAACCTTTTGATGTACCAGTGAGGTGAACCCTATTGCCCTGCTGGCAAAGTTACATTAATGTCAGCCGGCTTGTTCCTTGAATCAGGAGGCAAAGGAGACCAGCTATCTCCACGAAACGAGGAAGATGAGAAGTTGGTTTTAGGATCAGCACTAGATATAGGAATGGCTGCAGTCAGCACGACACCTGATAACGAATCATGCTTCTGTTTCTTTGGCTTCTGCTCATGCTGGTTCCCAGCCAGAAAACTGCCTACTACAACCTAATCAATTAGCAAGAAAAAAAGACAGCACGTGTCATGAACTCTGTCCAAAAACCATCCATGACGATCATTACTTCTTACACAGGTTTAGCACCACAGTTTACAGTGCACTGGGATCAAGGGGAAAGAGACAGGAAAACAGTGAAATTTGACAAGCCAAACCTGTACAGGACTTGCAGCTACCAGCAGACCGGCAACTCCACCACCTACAACTCGTCCATCTGGACTAGCTAATGAAACGCTCATCCCACCAGATCTGCTTCTTGTTCCTCCAGTTTCAGTGGGCATAAATGAACCAGATAAAGACAATATCTCAAAGCGACCCTGGAAGAAAACAAGGAAAAGCTAGGACTTCAGCCAATAATAAATTGATATTGGAAATTACGAAGTACAAGCAACATGAGGTGATAGAATGAGATAGTTGACCAAAAGTCCTAAAGTGTTTTTTCAAATCCAATAATGAATTGGTGAGGAAAGGCAGTTTACAAGTTTAAAGGGCACCAGTAAGAGGAGCAAAATAGAACAAGATCCATTTTACAAATGTAATGTTTTAGATGAATAGCCAGCACCAGAACCCAAGGATAAAAGGCAGGAGAAAGGATGAAAAGAACAAGGACATGCATGTAACACATCACCAACCACGAGCATTTGTTCCTTTTCCATTCTATAAAGAGTTGAAAGAAAAAGGTTTCGTGATTAGGATTGCCAGTAACTCTTAAGGTAGAATTGCAATCACTAACTTTCATGCAGAAGTGCACCTTTACAGTAAAGACAGACAGTTGTTTCAGAGAACTAAAAGCTGAGGCTCCAAACACTCATCTGTGCACATTGCGCCATCAAAGAAAGAATGAGCAGGGTTGCAGATACCAATTTGAATGAAAAACCCAAATGAGAATTTTTTAAAGTGAATTTATTATCCCTGGATACAGCCAAGGGATGAACTGATATTGTGGACTACATATTCCCATGTGCAGAGGAAAAATGATGGAAAACAACATAAAATGAAATGGAATGGCTTGACCTTAAGCATATCAAAGGGAGATGTAAATCATATAGCATGAATCAGAATCAAGCATAAACAAAACAAGATAATTCATAACAGCTTAACTAGATGACAAAATCATTGTACATGAGGAAGGACAAAATGCCTCACCTCATATGTTAATGTGCCCCCAGAAGAATCAGGCTGGCGAAGCGTAACACTAGAGATCACACCATTAGCTGAGAGGATGCATATAGCTCGAGGCCCTTGTTGAGAAAATGATATGACCTTCATTGTGACGTCCTAAACAACCAAAATGATAATTCTCTTTACATAAGTCAACACAGTCTTAAAACCTAGGAAAACATATAATTCAATATCAGAAGTTATGAAAAAACCCTTGATTTTGCAACTTCCAGGATAATTCACAAAGTATGAGGGAATTTTACACAAATCAAAATTTTTAATTTTTATGCCTTGTCTATTTTGAAAATATATGCAAATCCTGATCAATTTTGGAAATATATGCAAATCCTGATCAATGTTCACAGTTGCTCAAATCCCAACCACTTTTTTCAAACACAAGTCATATTATGTTTGCATTTATACTAACAAATGACAAAACAAAAATCACAAAGTCAATACAGGGCATAAATACAAAACTACACTGGCTATGTTCAATATATACCTCGCCTGCATTGACCGTGATGATATGGGGAGTAAAATTAGCACCTACAGAGCATGCAACCCATTCACCTAGAAGAACAAATTACCACAGCATCAGCAACAAAGACATGGGAATTCTCATTCTGCAACAAATTCTCAATTCACAGGGCTTCAAGCAACAAAAATACACCTCAAAGATAATAGGAAAATCAATGCAGAAATTTTCAGAAATTTAAATTCAGAAATTCTTACTTTAATAGAAAATCAGGTAAGACATCATATTTGGGGTGGCCTCTTGGGCAATAGGAGACCCAATTGATGTGGCATAGAATACATGAAACCTTATGGTGGCATGGCCAAAGAAAACCAATTCCCATTGCCTTCTAATGCAGCATTACCAATAAAAATATGACATGCCTGCAGCCGATCAAGAACTTACAAAATTGCATGAAAGTCCCATGCATCAATGGCTGGTATGAATTGAGTACCAGTATAAAGATATTTGGGGATCCTTCAATCTCCAGGTGGAAGTTCTCTGTAATGGTATTTAAAGGCTCCTCAACCTGTGGGGCATGGATGTACGTAACTAACTCAAACAACCAGGAGAAAACTTCCAAGCCATATCATAGCAAAAGAAGAGCCTCTCCAAGTACAGAATCTCCCTAGTTAAGAGAAGAGCTTAATGACCCAATTTCTAGATAATTATGGAAAGCTATTATCATGCTCCAAGCAAATGCAACAATCCTTCGAGTGGTGCAAAACCAATGTACCGTGTAAGCCACTAGATTACTCATAGGCACTCATGGATCAGATTCAACACTGCAACCTAAAAACAGAAAGAAAGAAGGAAATTGAAGCACTGTTGCTATTGGGGTGGCTAGATAATCGCTAAGAGCTTGGGCTGCCTAGTAGAGGTGGTCTCAAGAGTTCAAACTCATGAATTTTGTATGTGGAATAATCAAATACCAGGTAAAATGAGGAGGAATTATAGTAAACGAATAATTTCAAGCAAACCCTTTTCACTTGATAAATAATATGCAAATTTTCAGCAAACCGTGAAAAAAGGAACTGATTTTGCCTAAAATACACTGCCAATGGCTTGTTGGAAATTGATGATACTCCATTCTACTGATGGCCTGCTAAAATTGAGGGCAGTGCATTTTATGGTCTCTGCTGCAATTTGCCAAAAGTTCTAAATAAGGCAGCAACAATGAAGATAGTTACATAGCTAAATGGAGAGCTACAAAATAATTACTCCCATCTTTTCATATAATCTAGAAAATTTTATTTTAGTAAGCAACCGAGATGCCCAACTCAACCAGAGATGGTAGAGATGAGAAGTCAAAACTCGCAACTCTCTGACTAGATTGTACATGCTATGGCATTTACTAGTCACAGTTGACCAAAATTCTTATCTTTCGTATGATCATGTAGGAAACTTGAGAACTGCTCGGGGGGAAAAGCCAACTTGAGAAGCAGCCCACGAAGACTAAAGAGGGCAAGTTCGGCAACTAAGACAGGTCAAAACAATAGATCCAGATATTCTTACATCCAGACCCACTTGGCAGGAAATGATCACACAAGGTAAGAATCTAAAAGATAACCACAAAAACATCCCCGATAGATAATATCGTAAACAGAACCAGCCATAAATACGATCAAAACATGGTAACCAAAAAACTCCCTCCTTTCTTTTGGAAGCAAAGCGATGACACCTCTCTCTATTCCAATTCTGTTAACCATACAAAACACAGCAGCAGACCTTTACCAGGTAACCAACAACAGTACCTTCCACAAATTCTTTCCCCAAAAAAGGGAACACAAGCGCCAAAATACACCCTCGTAACAGCAAGATTCCCTCGTTACCACACTGACTTACATACCCTCACCTCACTACTCTCTTTCCAAACCCACTACACACACAAACACACATACCAAGATCTCAACTGAAGCATCATTTCACAGGTCCCACTTTCACAGAACCCTTACTAAAAACCACCCAAATTTCTCTTACATTAAAACAGACGACTGATATAAACATCAAAGATCCAAACTTTAAACCTAAAACAAGCACAAAAACCACTTAAGCTCAAATATCAAATTTCTCACCAAGATTCAAACTTCAACCACAAAACAAGCACAAAACACTTCAGCTCAAAAGGAATCCATAAAATAGACAAATTTATCCATTCGTTACCTAAATTCTCCAGCTCATACTTGGCTTTGCTCACTGGCTTTATTTTCTTTTGTTTCCCAGCTGAGAAATCAATCACCGGTGGAAGCGGCGCCGGAGCCGCCGACGAAATCGGCTTCGGAGACAAGGTCACGGTGACACTCCCGTCCGGACCATACTTTCTAGGCCTCCCTCTCTTCTTCTTCACTGGCATAGACCCCGCCGCGGGCGGCGGGTGGGGCGGCGGAGCTTGCGGTGGAGCTTGCGGCGGAGCTGGTGGCGCGGATCCAGGTGTTGAATTTGGGTTGTTGTCGGACCTGGGAGCGATTTGGTAATCTGAGGGAGCACCGGATCCCACCACTGTCACCCCACCACCACCACTGGTACTATTTACAGTTGTTTCCATTCTTAAACCCTTCAAAAGATTTTTTTTTAATTATTTTTTGGGACAAGTTTTCCTAAAAACCCATTTTGATTTTGAGCTCAAATCATCTCCAAATATTAAAAAGTCTCGATTTTTCTTGAAAATTAAACCTAAAAAATTCCAACTTTTTTAGAGGAAAAAAAAAAACTCCAAAATATAAAACCCAGAAAGGAACAAAAAAATGGAAGAAAAGCTGGGGATGAGCTAGAAGAGAGAGCTTTATACAGGTAGATTTTAATCTTAAAAAAGAAACAAAAAAAAGAAAAACTTGAGATTTTTTTAGCTTAATTTTTGAGATTAGAGAGCTCCAAGTTAAGCAGAAACAGAACTTAACCGGGGTTTTAAGGAAAAAAGCAAAAAGGAAAAGAAAATTTGTGTTTTAATTTTTTATTTTTTTGTAGAGTAAAGAGAGTGATGAGAGCAGAAAGGAAGATTGGATTTAAGCTGTGAGAGTGAATTTAGATTTTTTGAATTAGTGGGGTGGTTTGAATTGCAAAATGGTTTTTTTTTTTTTCTGCGATAAAAATAATACGAAAGTTTGTTTTGGTTTTTAGTTGTTGTTGAGCTAATTTAGTTCCTAACTTCCCAAAGTCTGTCCGAAATGGGATTAAGAAAACAACAATAATAATAATAATAATGGGAAATCGAAAATATTTAATAATAATAAAAAGCTGGCATTGATGAATATATGTGTGTGATGATTATTGGAGATTTGTATTTCATGTTATATATATTATAAAGATATTGATGTTATGGTTGGAATCTTGTGGGAAATTAAATAAATTAAATAAAGTTGAAAGTGGGAGGGGTTTTCTTTTCTCTCTCTCTCTCTTCTTTTTCAATTTTTTTTCTTTTTTTAATTCTTGATAGGGAAAGTGACAAAAGATGATATTATTGCCATCATTTTAATTACAGTTTTCTTTTCTCTTTTTAATTTTTGAGTGAATGGCAAGTAAAATTAAGCTGTCAAGAGAAGAAGAAAAAAATGTCTGGAAAAGGGAAAAGAGGAGAGTGGTTTAAGGGCAAGCATGCCCCTTTTTATGGGGCCTGAATCCTGATAAGCTTCTATCTGTTGCAAGCAAAACCCACAAATCCATGGTGGTGTACAGTGCTGTAGATGGATAGCCCCTTGTGCATTTCATGCTTGTATTTTTGTTTATTTTTTCTCAAATTCTGGTTCTATTTAGAACAGGGGTTAGCGAAGAAAGAGCTTGCAAAGCAACAAAAGATAGTACAGCGATGCAATCCTCTGCTTATGCAAAATGGATTTCATTCTCTTGTATTGTTCCCTTGGCTTGTCAATGATGCAGTGATGAAAAAGATTGATGATGAAAGCTGTTCTCGTGTTTCTTATACTGTGCCGGGAGCGAAGATGGGTTTTCTACTGCAAACTTACTAGCTTTACATGATCTGAATCAAGGGTTTACTCGACTCACAAATAGATTGATATATGGAATGCCCAAACATAGTATTTTCTTCCTCTCCGTTAACTGTTGCCATATTTGTTTCATATTTTCATACGAAAAAAAAATCCATCCTTCTGTCAAAAACTCGTCGCCTTCGGGTAAAATTACTGGCCACGTTATTTCTCTTTATTGCCAAACAGCGATTATTTTCGAAGTGTTTACTAATATTTGAAAAAAGAATATTATAGAGATAAGAAAAATAGAGGGGAGATCAGATCATAATATTAATATGAGCACAATCCCCTTTCATGGGACCACGAGATTTGACCTTTAAAAATGCTGTTAACGACAGCTTTAATATTCACAAACAAGACTATAAAGCATCTTTTTCTGAACTGGGGTTAGATTATCAATTACCAAGAACAAGAAAAATAAATAAACTAACAAGGTTTAGATAAGAACCAAATTAATTATTAAATTGCTCGAGCATTTGAATAAATATGGTGATGACCTCGATGCATATTAACTTCCACGACTTTCTTTTTTGTAACTTCTTTTCGCATGCCCTGTGTATTAATATTTTAATTGTTGGTCGGTAATCAGACCTAACTTTTGCATTAATTTAGGTGATGGGATAGAGAAAACTTGATTTAACAATTAAGAAATATCAGAAATTCATATAAATAAATTTCCACTTGAAGTTAGTGGTGCTTGTATTGCACGTCCATGTCAAAAAACAAAAAACAAATGGAATCTCAAAGGAGATGGAACATTATAAATTAATCTCCTTTTCATAAAAAGAAAAATAACTTTTTTATGCCTTCCTGCACTTGGTAATTATAAACAAGAATTTGTATTATCTTACTCGCCGGCCCTCCATGTAATGGTGGGTTATCGGCTTGACAGTGTCACAACTTTTGGGAAAAAATACTCACTGGCAATATATATATATAGACTATATAGTTAGTTAGTTAGTTAGTTAGTTAGTTAAATCAAACCTAGTTACACTTGACATCGTTGCCATGTTTAGACAAGCTTGTGTTTTGGAAGTGTAGTCAATGAAAGTTGAAATAACAGTCAAATGGGGTGTTGCTATCTAGGTTGGATCTTGATGAAAATGTGTCTTGACTCTAGTTTAATTAATGGAGAAAGAGAGAGATACAAGGTTTGCTGCTATGGAGTCTAAAATCACATGTGCATATATCAGGCTTTAAATTTGTAGGGTATTCACGCATCGATCGATCAACTCCACAGAAAGAAGAGTCCTGCCATGCCCTAGTCTATCCATGGTTTGGTTCCTCGTCCTGCGTGGTGGTAGAGGTCTAAATCCAGAGCTTTTTAATTTAATCAGTTCATGATCTACATCCGAGTTTAATTAATTAATTGTTAGAGACACGATCAATTTCGCAGTTCTTTTTTGTTTTTGGTGAAGATCATTTTCTTCGTTATTAATATTTTGAAAATTAAGATATTATCAAAGTCAACAAACTACTGCTTTGAATGAGATGCAAACAAATTATAAAAGAAA
This sequence comes from Populus x sibirica, assembly GCA_019202695.1. NCBI lineage: Eukaryota > Viridiplantae > Streptophyta > Magnoliopsida > Malpighiales > Salicaceae > Populus > Populus x sibirica. The sequence continues at coordinate 1,085,220 of JAGMVL010002405.1, read as the reverse complement.
AAAAAAGGGTTCCATGAGCTCCCATGACTCGTCCAATTGGTTGTTGTTATTATTTTAAGAGCCGTGATTCTATAAGTTTTGTGAGAAAATGCATGAACCTACAGGCAAGGAAATTAAATCTAAATAAAAGACATTGCAGTTTCAGTTTCACATCGACAACTCACGACAGAAAAATAAGGCCATTTTTTCCTGTCTCTCTCTCTCTCTCTATTTTCAAGGGGAAAAAAGTCTCTGATTTTCTCACTCAATACTTGGGTTTGAGTCCTGCCAAAAACCTATATGGATACGCTGAACGTAATACATGCTGAGAATTGGAAATAGCTAGCTTTGCTGTCTCTCATTTTCTCATACCAAGATTGATAGCAACTCCGAGAATTAGCGGTCATTACTCCATCTGTTATTGTGTAGATCGCATACTTGTAACCTACGATCACGCAATGGAGAAATTGCAATCTTCGATTGTACAAATGGCAAAGAATCAGCTCATACCGTCAGTTTGGACTTCATCTGCAGTCTGTGACTGCAAGCACGCCATTTTTCCCTGATAATCCTGAAAGGCCGGTTTGTAAACTCGAGGCCAGCCCAACTTTATTTCCCATTCCCGCCGGTATTGCTTTGGGCTAGATAGGTGCCCCGCGATTTCCCTTGCTAGCCAAGTTGATTTTGTTTGTAATTTAAAATTTTTCAAATGTTGTTAGAGTGTTTAAGAACTCAATTCTCAGTAATTTAATATTCAAAAATAAAATTAAAAAAATCAATTTAAAAATAAAATGAAAGCAAAAATAAGAAGAAAAAAATAATTAAAAAAATAAAAACCAAACTTAATATAAAATAATATAAAAATATTGAGTCAATCCAAGTTAATATGAGAATTAATCTCGTAGCATGGGTCACAAAAATAAAAGAGCCATATTCTTATCCAAGTTCATCAAGTAAATACATGATGATATTATCACACATCAAAGGTTGTCTAGCAATAGTCATCTCGTCTGTGAGACACTTGATTGTCATGAAATAATCACTTGTAGAATGACTTCCTTTTCATGTAATAGAGAGTTGAAAGCGAACTTATACTACTTTGGCACAAGACTATAATATTGCAAAGGCAGAGTTTAGAGCCATCCAAACTTGAATGAAGGTGCTGTAATGAGCAACTTGCTCCAGTACCTCGTCTGAAAAGGAAGAATTGATGCAGCTAAGAACAAGATTATCCTGGGTTTCTCAATCAGCATATGATGGGTTTTAGCAGGTTGTTGAATGGTGTCATTTACATAGTCGAAGACCTCTAACCTTTAAGGTAGAGTACTAACATGGTGGCTTTCCATGTTGTGTAATTCAAACGTGTGAGTTTAATGAGGCTGATGGAGGAGGATGGGTTGAAGATGAGAAGGTTGGATTCAAACGCAGTTGAAGATGATTAATTAGACGTGAGTATTATGCATCTCTAATACCATATAAGGAGAGAAGAATACACAATGTAAAGGGTTTTATAAATAGACTATTTATAACCTTCTCCTCTGCATAAGCTATTTGGAAGTCAAAAAATAATATTACAATGTTAGCAAACAAATCAGTTAACCCAAAGTATTAGCAAGCAGTTTGAGTTTTGAATTCTACTTCCAACAACGTAGGACAATAGGTAATTAATCATGTTTGAGATATTGGAGTAAATTGTTGTAACTTATCCTTCAATAAAATAAAATAAAAAAGAGATTTAGAGTAAAGGTATAGTTATTGAGCAATTAGTAAAATTTCAAAATTACATTTGATATTTTGTGAAAATTATTCGTATGTTATGGACTTTAGTTTTTTAAAAGATAAATTTTGTTGAAAAGATAAAATTATTTTTGTCAATATCATAGTAAATATAAAGAAATCCAGGTTGTAAAATGAAAATAACTTTTTTTTATTACTTTTAAATTTATATAAAATTAACACTAATAAAAATAACGATGTTTTTTTATATAAAAAAAAGAATTATTGTGAAAAAAACATTAATAACCAACTCGGGTCATTGATTTATTTTTTCTTTTCACGTATTAAAATGACCTCTATTAAGTAAACCTCTAAGAATAAGATGGAAAATACCTTGGACCCACCACAAATTTTCACAGTGATTTATGAAACTGGATCGACCCTCTCAAAACTCTTGGGCAAAAATCCAGGTATAAAAATTATGAAACCTTTCTGACGGCCCATGAATATTATAGGTGGTAAGCTAGCCCGTTTATAGTACCTTTAAGACGCCTAAGCACTCGTAACGTTGGATTTGTGCTCTTACTGAATACAGCCCTAAATAAATTACAGTCCAAGACTTTAGGCCAGTGATCGCTGCCCATTCTCCTAGAATCGCTCCTGGTTTAGCCTTTTTGCCAAACAAATGGGCCATCAATTTTTAATATTTTTTTCTTTTTAAATTAATATTTTTTAGTATTTTCATATCGTTTTGATATATTCATGTTAAAAGTAAACTTTTTAAAAAATATATTATTTTGATATATTTCCGAGTCAAAATCACTTTAAAAAGTAATCGTTACAACATTTTCAAACATCCTCTAAACTTCAATGCAAGTTCTTTGTGAACTTTGTAATTCGCTCCTTTTAACATTAAAGAAACTCTTTGAAGTGTTTCATTGACATTATTTTGTGAGATAATGAACCATCGAAGTTTTTTTTTTTTTTTTTTCTTGCCATTAAAGATTTCATTTGTTGGCTCTCATCATGTTTATCCAACAGATTTCAAGCATTCATGGAGTCAACTTATCAATGGCCAGCTCGAAAACCCTCGAGTTGAACTCACCAATATTATTAACTGAACTCGAAAAACAATAGCTGTTTGAGCTGACTGACTGGTTCGATCCTTTTCAAAACGAAGCAATGGGAGTCCCTACATGACACAAAAAACATTTACTACCAGAAAATTGATAAATACAAACGGAAATACCGAGAGAATATTTCCGTCGGTAAATTTTCGAGGGATTTTACCGACGGAAATATTCCCTCGGTATATACCGACGGAATTACCGTGGGAAAAAAATTTAAAACAAAGCAAAAAAAAGATGACGTGTCATTTTTACCGACGGAAAATTCCGTCGGTACATTCCCTCGGTCATTCCGTCGGTACATTGTGAACATTGTTCATCATGTCAATTACAAAGGGAATCACCGACGGAATTTTCCGTCGGTATTTTCCAGAGAGTGTTATTTGGCGGTTTTCTGAAAAAATTCAATTAATTTAAAATTTTCATTTAAATATTACAGACGGAATCACCGACGGATTGAAAAACCGTCGGTAATTGTTGGCGGTTTCTGAAAAAAATTTACGAAATTGAAAATTTAAATTAAATATTACCGATGGAATTACCGATGGAATAATTAAAAAATATTAATATTCAATTATCCGTCGGTAAATCCGTCAAGTACGCCCCCAATAAAAAGCCTGAATCCCCTTATTTCACAAGAGACAGACTCATTTCTTCTCCTTATTATTCTTCTTCTTGTTGTTCTTCTACTTCTTCTTCTTCTTCTTCTTCTTCTTCTTCTTCTTCTTCTTCTTCTTCACTATATGTAAAAAACATCAATATATATTTCTTTCTCTTCTTTTTTCTCCTCATCTCCTTCTTTTTTCCTCCATGCTTGAGTATGTCTTCTTTTTTTTTTCTTCTTTTATCCTCTTAGTTTTTTTTTTCATTAATATGCTTAACGAAATTTTTTTTTCTCTCCTTAGCTTCACTTGCAACTACATTAAGGTAAGATTTTCCTTTTTTCTTCTTTTTTCATGATTTTTTCACTATATTTGTTTTTTATTTTATTTTTAATTGTTTTTGTTCTTAATAATTGTATAAATGTTGTTGTGAGATTTTTTTTTCATATGAGATCAATTTTTAGTTGATTTATTTATAGGATTTTTAAATTTTTAGCAATTGCAACTTTATTTTTTTCATATGAATTTTTTTAGTTGAATTTATTTTTTCATTTTATTTATTTGTTGCAAATTTGTTTGAGTTGATTTTCTTATTCTTTTTTCCAAGCATTTTGAGTATATATTATACAGTGTTAATTTATGCTAATTTAATTATTTTATAATTTTATAAAATGAATTTTTTTAAAAAATGTTTTTAAATAATTACCGACGGAATTACCGACGGAAATTCCATCGGTAATTCTGTCGGTAAATCCGTTGGTAATAAAAAAATATTATTAACGAGGGATATACCGACGAAATGAAGCGGATAAATTTATTTTTTTATTACCAACAGATTTACCGACAAAAAAGAAATTACCGATGAAAAATTCACCGACGGAGCATTTCCGTTGGTGATTCCGTCGGTAATTAGTTTACCGACGGAATATATGTTTTACGCCAACGAAAAAATTCTATCAGTAAAACTGTTAAATCTTGTAGTGATTAGCATGTGCCATATGACAACCAGCTAGGGTAGAGGGAAGCCGATTTTTGTAGCATAATTCGATGGTTTCAACTATTGGCCAGTTAGGATCTTTCTACAAGGCCTCATTTAGATGACCAGGCATCGATCCTTTTAGAACATTCCATTAACACGCCTTCTTACATCATCAGCTGGACAACTCAACGGCACATTCATGAGCATGTTACAACTAGAAAAGGACGAAAGCAAGCCATTTGGATAGATTCCAGTTACAAACACTAGCAGAACATTTTAGTTCCCAAGATTCTTACATAAACAAACTGTCAATAAGTTAGGTGCATTATGCATGGTCAAAGTCCGGCGACACAGGAGATGATGTTAGAAGAACTTGGAAAATTAATGAAGTTAATTAAGCAGGCTAGCTAGCTACTTAATTGTTCGTCTCTTTGGAGACATCCGGTAAAATTGGAATTACATAGTGATAGCTACCTTTGTACTATATTGGAGTTGCCGTTCTAGAATTATTCTGAAAAACTACATTGTTAGCTAAAAAAATAGCATAGTAATTATCCCTCTTAATATGTTGTCCTCCTCGCCTCTTCTTTTGTCAACGTGTAGATGATTTTGCCCTGTGTTTGGCCCTGCGTTTAAAGTAAAATTTTGAAAAATTTTAATTTTTTTTTTGTTTTAAAGTAATTGTTTTGATGTATTTTTGAATCGTTTTAATATATTGATATTAAAAATATTTTTTAAAAATATATATATTATTTTAATATATCTCTAAAAAAACAATATTTTAAAAAACAACTATTACTACTATTTCAAATATCCTACAGCCATCCAGCCAAAGCGGCTAACCTGGTCAAAGCTATATATATATATATATAAAAAAAAAAAAGTTTTTGAATTTAATTGTTGATCAGTCTAGTCTAATCTTTTCAAGGTGCTAGTTACTTACCTGATATACCGGGGAGGTTTTAAAATATTATCAAAGGGAGCTCGATCGTTAATTAGTCAAGTACTGATGGCGAGAATAGAACCTTCGTTCCTAGTTGAAAGGATAACTCATTATAGAGAGATGGTGGGTTGATTTTTATTCTTCTAACTGTATGTAATATTCCCTATGGATCGCTCATTTATTCTTCAGCTTCTAGAAGGAGAAAGATTGATTAAAGGAAAATGCCACCATGACATGTTAAATATTGTACTTGCCTGAGAATGAGATTCATGTATGAGATATTCATAGACATTTGCTACTCAAATTTGATCATATTTTTTAGCATTATAGGAGTATTCTCCAGGTCGGTTTGAATCTCCTTTACGAAAAAGAAAAAAAAAAGGTGCTGGGAGGCCTTACTGTTTTTGCTAGAATAGTAAGGGCATGCGTTGTAAGATTCATGTAATAGATGCTAATCCAATGCATTTCGCATAAGCAGGAACTGCAGTCCTGCAAAGCTGTGTGAAACTAGAAAAAGTCCACTAGCAGGAATAAAATTAAAGAGATTCTTACTCGCAAAGAAAACAGCTAATAGCAAACAAAATAGCTAGTCTGGCTGTAAAGCAATTGCTTGTTGGATTCTCCAGCAAACTATAGCAAAAACAGTTCAAGAAATTTGGATAAATTAGACTATAGAATTGGAACTAAACGACAGGAATTATATTAAGAAAAACAAACCGGATATCATTAATATATATAAACACACACACACAGAGAGTTGTTTTTCATTCCGTTGTCATGCCGATCTCAACTTATCTTCCGTCCCTTGTTAGTCAGCATAAAGGTATTAAGCATCTGTTTTTCATTATCTACCACTTGCAACTAAGAGATATGGGTGGTTTGTCTTGATCTTTGTCATTGTACGAATGATGGTAAGAACATTACAATGGTAACAGGACGACGCATATGTCTAGCTATTGAGCTTGCACAGATCTTATAATGTCGTATTCTTAACTTGCATGAAATTCCAGAGGATGCTCAACACCAAACCAATCATATATTAAGCTAAATTTGTCCTCTTAGAAGCACTAAATATTTTTCTTGCGCCACGAGTACACCAGTATGGGTGGCAAGGGTTCTTGGTTTCTTGGTTTTTTTCCCTTTTCCTTAAAGCAATATCAATGGAAGCTTCATATGGTTAGATTCCAAACAGTATTCATAAATTAGCAAAAACAGACAAAATATTCCACTCTATCCCAATGACGTACACAGTTATTGAGTCTTTTTTTAGTTTTTTTTGGTGCACGGAATGCTCAATTTTCTTTAGTGGTTAGTTATTATCATAATTATTAAAATTACTGATCATGTGAACCAGGCCTCCAAGCTGTGCGCCTTGAATTACAAGCATCTAAGTTTTATTAGGACCTATATATACTTCCTTTTGACAAGGTGCAGACATTACTGAGGAAATTAATTTTCTTTTGCACTAAAAGAATCAATCTTGTAGTATCAAGAATATTGGGAATACTGGGAAAGCGATTGCTGGCTATAAAAAGTCACGATGGGGTATATATCTGGTTTTCATTGAGGAGAAAGATCCAAGAGCTGACTCTGGAAAATCATCCTGCAATATTTTGGAACAAATGCTAGGATGGTCTGGCAATATTCTGCACACAATTCCTGCATTGCACCACTATCTTGCAGCTTCATTTGCTAAGTTAGGTGGCTGCCTAGTGGCTAACTAATGCCTTGGCGATAAGGTTTGAGCGCTGACGGCATAAATCCTCTTTAAAGTCTTACTGTAATGAATTTTTAATGTTTTAAACTCTTGCCACTAGTTAGATTTGAAACTAGCTCGGTGCCCCCCCAACGCCACCGCGAAACGCTTTTTAAATTTTGTTTTTATTTAATTATATGAGAATTAAAATAGGTATTTATATATAAGAAAAAAAAAGCAATAATTAAAATTTTAAGGAGAAATATATTTTTTTAGTCAAAATTATATTTTCTCATCATTCATGTATTTGTTTTGTATAATAATGTCCTTTTTTATTAGCAGAATGTTTTATTAAATAAAAACTAATAGTAATTAAGAAATATTCATTAAAAATCTAATAAATTAAATTAAAGAGGAAAAAAACTATATAAAAAAAAACACTTTCCTTATTCATGTATCTCTTTTTTTTTATTAAAGCATATCTTTTTTGTTATAAGTTTTTTTAAAAAAAATAATCATGATCTAAAAGAAATTTTTTATTTGATTGTATGAAAAGCTAAAAGAATAATTAATTTGAGAAAAATAGATAAAAAATTCATAATAACATCTCATTGATTATCCATGTGTAATTTTAAAAAAAAAGCATTTGTCTATCTCGTTCGTATATAATAATTTAAAAAATTATTATTAGTATTATCATAAAAAGATCAAATATTATTTAAAAAATGAAATAATAAATTTTTTTATTTTAAATATCATTGTGATTATTTATTTATTTTAAATTATAAAAAACAATTAAAAATAGGTGAAAGAGTCGTGGAGAAATCCTAGGCATGCCTGTTCTTGAAAAGAAGACCCATGAGCACCTAAACTTCGAAATTAAAAATGATTTTATTTTAAAATATAAAAAAACAATTAGTTTAGGTCAGGCAGGGAACCCATTCAACACTTCTGTCTTACCGTCTAGTCTCTCTCTTTTTTCTTTCTTTTTTCGCTGTGGAACACTGCTTATTCAAGAAAAGTAAAAACAAATATAAAAAAAAATAAAAATATAGTAAGAAAATCCATAAATTAGGACATGGCATGTATCCAAGATAAATCGATGAACAAGTCTCTGAAAAGCAGAGCCAAAGAAGATTTTCAACTGTGAAGAAGCACATGACTTGCACAGCATAACTGTCTTTTCTCTCTTAACAACAATTGACAGCTCACTTACCCGCGACAACCGGCGCATTAACCGGTACTCTTAACCCCACGCTAACGCGGTTAACCGAGGGCAAATAAAGAAGAAGAAGAAACATGCATGCAATGCAAGAATCTGTCTTTTGCCCTTCTTAGGAGTTTTTGACTCGCAAGTCAACAAAGACTCGTAGTTGGATATCCATTTCTATCTTCTTCTTCTCCTTCTTCTGCTCCTCGTGGACCACTAGGGACACTATTGACTGTTGTTCGGAATGATGTATTTATAAGAAGTTTTGTTCATGGTGTTGTCTTTTTTCTATTTTGAGCTAGCCCAATATGCAGATGCAACTATATATGTTGAAGGGTTGATGAGAGCCATTGCACCCTCAAAATCTGAAATATATATATATATATATATATATATATATATATATATATATATAGTGTGTGTGTGTGTGTGTGTGTGTGTGTGTGTGTGTGATAAATATTGAGAATTGTGATAACTTCATATCCTATATCAACTGGTTGGACAAATTTAAACGGTAAACATAAAAAAATGATTTTAAGACATATATACCAAACAATTTTTATTTTTTTGGGTATTGAGTAAAATAAGCTAAGTTGCATGTATAGGTTTTAGAAATGTTCAGGTTGTATAACGAGCCGAATTACTCCTAGATGCATATTTATTATAAGATATAGTTTAACCATGTCATGGATTGGATGGATTGGGTGGATTAACCTATAAATAATTAGAAAAAATATAAAAAAATCAACTTGAATTATCTCAATTGAGTTTTGACTTACAAACTCGTTCAAATTCAAACCTGTTTGAAGTTCAAAGTAGATACTTATTTTTTATTTGTTTTTCGCTCCATTGGACCTACTCAGACCGACAAGTTTTTGGATCGACTTTTCTGCAGCCGCTATACATAGCAAGCATGTCTATACATAGCAGCTACCGCGTGACAAGGACAAACCTACATTTTACCTTGCCCAAACCTTTAATTGCAAGAGCCATCGGTGAACTATCAAGATTTTCACGTGACGCAGTTAACGATAAAAAGAATAGCTAGCTAATATAGGTAAACGAGAGACTGTCCTCGAGCCTTTTAACGTAAACCAGGCACCTGAACGATTTTAATGGATGGATGTAAGCTAACCGTTGTATATAGCAACTTGCTAGCTAGGACGGAGGCAAGACTTGTACATCTTAAAGAGTTGAGGAGTTTACTTCCCATCACTTGGACTTAACATGGCAGCTACCATATGCATGTACAGTTTTTAGCTAGTTTTCAGACATCATTCAGCTAAACCAATCGTTCATAAATTACAGCGTCGACTCTATTTTGCAATTAAATATAATAATCCCTGCCATGGTTGAACAAAATAATAAGTAAACTTTAAAGAAAAATAAACATGCATTCTATATTGATTTGGATAATGTGTGGGCAATGTGCTGTTTGAAAGGATTAGTTGCATGAGGAAAGAGATACAATAAGCCTAAATTTTAACTCGATTATTAAGAGCAAAAATGGATCTAATTAGGGAAGCAAGAAAGCTATAAGCTGGAGAAGAACACTGAATGTCGGGAACCGTGTTTGTTTTGCTTGGACGCGCGAAAACATGGTGAAGACAACTAGCCGTCTTGCACTTTCTTTTGTAATATTTATATTTCTATCTTTGACTGCTTTTCCTCTCTTTTTTCAATTCTTCAAGAGAACCAACTCTCACTGTAGTAGCCAATCAATGTTTTTTTTAGCCATACTGTATTTTTCTTCGTTGTTAGGAGAAGAGGTTCCTAGAAAAATGTGGAAGCTACGGATTCCTCCGTCTCTAGACATTCTGAGAAATGGGGAGTCGCGACCCAATTTCAAGCTACAATTCAAAGAACGCGTCGTGTCCTTATTTCGCATGCCCAACTATGAGGGGTTTAGGACGGTGGTTCGGTGCATTCCGTCACGCCCACATCATGATTCAGACGCATTTTCAACGTAACTATCAATCTATTCAATTAATATCTTCACAAGATTACATGAAAAAGTCATCCTGCAAGTCCTGCCTAGATTTATTCCAAGCATCTACTCTTCCAAGTGCTTACAAACCCTTATAATGGCCCCACAAGCAAAACCCTATAATAAATAACACAAAAGGCTCTCAATAAATTATTATAATGATCCCTCGTTCCCTCCAAGAAAAAACAAAAGGGAGTCATTCTATATGATTCTTTACTTCCTAGTATCGATTTATTATTTCCCAACTTCACCCCAAATAAGGAATTAGAAACGGTTTGTTTTTGCGATAAAAATTGTATTTTTTAAAATTTAAATAAATAAAAATTATTTTCATCGACAACAAACACTAACTTAAGGTAAGTTTTAACATGGCTTAACAAAATCTTAGTTACCGACTCACAACTAATTATACTTGAGGGTTTTTAATTAAAATTAAAAGGGGCATCATCTAGAAGCATGCATGCATGCTTTTTTATTGATAATTGTTGGACCCCATGTCCTTCCAAATGCTATAATCAAAGAGAGCTTTCAATTCATCCGCGGGGGAAGGAGGGAGGGAGAGAGAGAGGGAGAGAGGGTTAAATAAGACTGGTATAAAGAATAAAGTCAACCATTAAAACTAATATATTAAAGGGGTCGCGTTATATGTACACCTGTGAGCGGTATTTGAATTTGAAGCCATTATTGATATTCGATCTAACCTCATTTACTCCCTCAACAAACCTCTCTCTATTTACCACAAACCCTCCACCAGCACCTTTTACTTTCCATCTGTTCTTCAAAGCATCATATGGTGAAGCGGCCTCCGATCTGTATTCTGTCAATTCAACCAATCATACCCTACTCTAATATCACCAAATCCCTCCTCCGCCTTTTCCATATGTACACAACACAAGCCCAAACCTGGAGCAAATAATATGGCCAGCAGCAGTGAACAATGTATCCCTTGCCTAACACCAATTTGTCTTTTCATGCCCTCCACTTTTTTAAGAATATGATCTGATCAATCCCAGATGGTATAAATTCTTTTTCACTAGGCTTCCAAGTGATAACAACACCGTCCCAGCAACCCCTGCCGTTTGATCTTCCCTTTCTGCCTCTTGATGGTAAATCAATGGTGGCAATTCCTTCACTTTCAAATTACTCACTCCAATCTTTTGTCGGACCGATTCGATTAGTTTAGGATCAGCCGGGTTACCGACTGCATCCGTTACATAAAATACATTTAGAGCCATGTCTCCTGCTGTGGATATCTCAGCCCTTGTCACATTAAGACCATTCTCTCTAAATGTTCTCGTCACATCAGCTAAAAGGCCCTGCCTGTCAGGTGTACATAATTCTAGCCTCACACCCTGTTCATGGAAAAAGATGTTCTCATTAACATTTCAAATGTTCGCCTAACAACTGCATGATCTAACAGTTTAGCTGAGAAACTCCACACAAATTCTAATAAAACAATTACCTCGGATGCTCTTCTTTCAACCGCAGCTTGTAAGCACTGAATTACACGTTGCCTCTCGGGCTCTGAACTAATTGGGGTTCCATCAGTGTGCCTGATGTAGAATTCCTGGAAGAAAAAAATATTAAAACAAGGTCAGAAAACTAAATCAGACAATTTGGTTTTAATAGTTTCATCTATGCAACGATACAAATAAACTAAGATAAATATATACCAGGTATGCTCTGTCTCCTGCTGTGTTGATAGTCGCATGAAACACAATGTATTCCATGTCTGTCAACGTGCAAACAACATCAAACAAAAGCTTTGTTCTATCCTTGCACTGAACATTCACAACCGAATAACCTCTCTCCACCCAATTTTGCACTGTCACTACCGGAGAATCACCACAAGGCTGCAAAATAGGCTCTCTCTCATAGTCCCTATCAGCAAACATCACTTGATGCAACCTTCTCTCGGTATGTGTGACGGCCATTGATACCATGGTTTTCGCGCTCCTAATATCATTGTCTCCCTTAAGAACATTCCTTAAACGTGCCTCTATTCTATCAATATGCTGTGTGTCCTCAATTGGTGAACCTGAATTGCAATCTTTCACATACATCAGTGATGCAATCCGACCATTGTGAGTCCAGACTTTAGCATCGACCACACTGCATTGTAGGTCAGCTAGTACTGCAAATACCTCTGAAAGAAGGCCAATCCGGTCGGTACCAGTTAGTTCTAATGCTGTTAGACCGTTAGAACCGGTTGTTTTCCCAGGATGAATGGTACCAAGTGACTGATAACATACAAAACACGAAACACACTTCAGTTACCACAAAAACCTCCATCATTTAGTTACTAATTAACAACGCGTTTAAGGATAACAAATCACCTGCTCAATGTAGTTAATAACACTCTCGTCAGTTAACTTATTTCCGTTTAGATCAGTCACATGAAAAACTGCAAAACACAATTTAAAAAATAAAAATTAAAAGAGAACTTCAAAAGGATTTGAAACTGCTAACGTGGCACATATATGCATCCAAGCGCACGCAAGAAACAAAATGAAAAATCATAAAAGAAAAGTTGGTGTAGTAAAAAAATCTTACCATCCATGAACCAGCGTCCATCGGAAGAAATGTAAGCCTTCTTTATAGAAAGGTTCAGATCCGTGAGGACTTGAACAGCTTCGAGTAAGATTCTATGTTTTCTAGCACTATCAACCTGTGAAACCAAACAAAAGAATCCCGAATGAATAGTCAATTTTTTGAAGGAAATACGGAAGATTAGTCAATTTTTGAAGCACTTAAAAGAAGACTGATTTGTTCTGTAGTTTGTGTATATCTTTTGTTTGGGTTTCGTAGAAGGATTACCTTGACAACAGTCGCTTTAGAGGAAACGGCATTGTCGATGACGACCCTGAAAACAAAGAAAGGTCAAGTCAGAGAGGGATTGCGTTTACACGAGAGTTTAAATTTTAAAGTTAAGGAATTAATATTGAAAAAGTCTCATAACAGAGGTTTTAAAGTTCTAGAGAGAAGAAAATCAGGAGACAAAGTCAGATTATTATTTAAAACAAGAAAACTGAAAAGTAAATTGAATTGGTATAAGAAAGGGAATGATTTCAAAGAGGAGATTTGAAATCAGACCATGTGTGATGCGGGTTCGGTAACCGGTTTCAGGAAAATGGAAAGTAAAGATTTCAGTCTCAGAAATTTCAGCTTTACCAAACAAAAAAAATTGTCAATGATTTTGTACAGTTGATCACTAAATTGGGAACAAGTAACAAATCAAAAGAGAAAATCACAAAAATGTGGCAGTACAGACAATGAAACTCAAACAAGTAGGCAAGAACAACAAAGAAACTCAAGAAAAACTTGTGAAAGTCAAAAGGAGAAGAAAACGCAGCAAACTCATGAAGGTTTTAAGAGAAACAAACCTGGGAGTGGTCATCCTTATAACAAGCTTCTCATATTCATCCAAACAAGCACTCCACTCCATTTTTGTAATTTCTCTTCTTTCAAACAACAGAAAAACAGAACCAAGGAGAGAGGTCTTCTCTTTCTCTTTCAAACGTTGTGTGTTTTCACTCTTCCCTTTAAAAAGCCTCAACAGACGACGAGATACTCAAAGACCCAGTAAGGCAAAATCCGTGAATTGGGAGAAAAAACCCAGAAGCTAGATTCTTTAAAATTCTCACTTCTTTCGAGCAAATCGAAACTAAACCCACCAAACTCAAACTTGTTTCCTTGTTTCTTTCTCTCTACCTCTGGCTCCAGAGAGTTTCTATTTTTTTTCTTCTCCCTCTCTCTCACTTTAACTCCTTTCGCTTCTTTCAAGCGTGGTCTTAACTCTCCCCCCCTCTCTGCCTCTCTCCTATTTATATTTCCCGTTTTTATTCCGTTTTTATTATCATATTATTATTTCTAATACCATGCCGAAACCACGCCTATAAGGAAAGGCTCGAGTCACGTGGCGTGACGAACGCCTCTCTCGCGCACAAAAAGTAGTCCGCAGTCTCCACTCACTGTGCCAAAGTTAGGAATTAAAAAAAATTCGGTGGCTACGTGTCACTTGATCCCCTATCCGGGGTGTTCAAAAGTCCAGCTAGGATGACACGTGTGCACTTTAAAGGTCCTTTGCGTGCCTTCGACTCAATAGAAATAGAAGGTTAATTCGATTCGGGGTGTTTACCCGTGTTTTAACCGGAGTTTTTTTATATTTATTTTAAAAATGAATTTAAAAAAAATAACTTAATATATTTTTAAATAACAAACTTTACTGTTATTCCAAACACCCATCCATTATAGATTAATTAAGGGCGAGCGAGGGTCGGTCCATGTGGTAATTCTTGTAGACATGGCTTTGTTATTAAGGTGAGATTTGCCGACTATTATCATGACGTCCACACGTGACAACACACCGCTCCTATCGGCTTTTCTTCTGTCATTTTTTCTCGCCGGTTCCCTTGTAGTTCTCGCTGTGAAGAGGATCTTTCGATCTTTGCACTTCCTTATAACTTACTTTATTTCCCACTTTCGACTTCACCGTATCTCATGGCGAGTAAGTTTTTTTTTTTTTTTAACAACTTATTTTTTTAGTTATTTTTTATTTTTCAGAAATATTTAATATTTTTAATTTGTTGATATTGAAAATTAAAAAAATAACAAAAAAATATTTTAATATATTTTTTTAATTTTATTTATTGAATCTTTTTATTATCTAATTCAATTTGATAAAGTTTTAAATTATAATAAAAAGATAAAATTAAATAAGATAGGACGACCAACAAAAAACAAAAAATATGTGTGATCAATTTTAAAGTTTTTAGAATTTTAATTTTAATCTAAAAATTTATTTTATTTATTTATTAATCTTTTTGATTAAGAAAAAATAGAAAAACTCTTTTAAAAATAGTGAATGGAAGAAAAGAAATTGTCCGTGGATCATAATCCAGCAATAAAAAAGTTAATCTTGGACCACAACTAAAAATCCTTGAAACAAAAAATTCTTCTTACAAATGTTTTAACTAACATGTATTTTTTAAAATCATAATTAAAAAAAAATTAAAATTTATTTTTAAAAACCATAATAGTGAAAGGTACAATAATGCCAAAAACGCACGATCTATTTTAATGAAGTGAATTCTGGATTTTTTTCCTTGAAAAAACACCTCATATTTTGAGGTTCTCAAATATTACTCAAATACACATTCAATTTGAGATATCGCATAATCATTTGACATTAACATAATTATTTAATATACTTGCTCTAAATATTTACTACTATTCATATAGTAACCAATTAGTCTTGGTGTTCGCAATACGCCATAAGGCCAAGCAATTTTTTATGTAAATAAAAATAATATTCAAGTGTCGAAATGAGGTTAAAAAGTAACATAAAAAATCAATAATAACAAGCTTGTAACTTCGGTTAAACTAGTACGGGATATCCTGTAAAACTTGAGGTCCATGTCATAAGATTCAAATAACCCGATAAAAAAATAAAAAGGATTTTAAAGTCTTTTTTTTTAAAAAAAAAACATGTTAACTTTTTAAACTCATAACTTGATTCGCTAAACTCTTTCCAATCAATCAAATGTTAAATGATGAAACTGAAAAAAAATTAATTATACAAAAAAATTTTAAAAAATAAAAATTAAAAGAATGAGGATTAAAATTAAAATACAAAATATTTTTTATATTTAGTTGAAAGGTGAAGTTAAAAAAAAAATCAATACAGTAAAAGGTCATTTAAAAAAAAGAATGAGGATCAAAATTGACATGAAAAATAAAAATAATGTTATGATTAAAGGGTGAAATTAAAAATAATATTATTTTTTACAACAAAATAAGAAGAAAAAATAGAAATCAAAATAATAAATATCAAATTGAAAAACGTAATAACATCAATATGAATTGAAGAATGAAATTGATAACCACTACAGCTTTCACAAAGGAGTCAGGGAAAAAAATTAGAAATCCAAAAAATAAGAACCACATTAGAGAATGTGATATTTGATAAATTGAGATTGAATAATAAATTTGAAAATAAATAAAACTTATACAAAAAAGTCAAGATAAGAAATTAAAGATAAAAAAATAAGAACTGAAGTTGAAATCAAAAGGGGCAAACTATATTTTTTAGGGGAGGAGAGGGGGAATAAGGGGAAAAAAAAAGTTTACCAAAGACAAACCGAATCACCAGTGTATACATGTCCCACATCAATAACAAGAGGACACGGTGGTATTTCCATCGACATAGTGGAAATGCATTTTAAGATGTAGGGAGGCGTAACACATACTGCCTGAAGGGCATGGGTGCTTCCTGTGCGCCCTTGGGTGTCCTACGTGTGTCCATCTTTTTGTTTGTTAACCAAATACAGAATTACCTTTGAGATAACCTTACGATTACAAAAAAAAAAAACTATTATGAAAAGCTTAAAAGAACCTCTTACCTCATGTTTTATTTTTTTAAGGGTATTTTCGTAGTCTTCACTATGTATTTTGTTTATTATTTTTTATATTTATGTAAATACCAAAGTGCTCCCCGACTTAACTGATAATAGCAAAAAAAAACTATGGTGAAAATATAAAAACACCTTTAATTCCAACTTTATTTTGTTTTGCTTTGCTTCTAGTGATATTTAAATTATTTTATTACTTAATCAAGATAAAAAATATTTTTTTTTTATCTCCGCTCTCTTTGATAATAGTAAATAAGCTATATTAAAAGAATTCAATGTTATTGAAAGCTGGTGTTAATTTTATTTTTCTCAATGAAAGTACAAAAAATCAGTGTTTTAGAGAGTGCATATATAATGATAGATTTTCCAAGGTGTTTTTGGCATCTTTTAGTTGCGTTCTCTCTTTATAGCCTTTTAGTACACTGAACATACTATTGAATAAGGTTGTACTTGAATTTCCTCGTTGCAGCTGGATCGTTCATGTACAGCGAAGCCTATACTCTCTTAACGGTGCGGTAAATAATCCATCCACGTTGTAACATAGAATTTAGGTAGGTGAAATAATTTCTCCCACTACACAATTATGCTCCGTAAAATTGAAATTATACCCACCCGCCAGCTACTCCCCACTTGTGATTGTCCTCTGCATCTCTTCCCTTCCATGTAATCTCCGCAGAGAGCCAGCTGTACGAGACACTTAACTGTACGGAAAGTGTAGGAGGCCAAACCTGTCAATTTAATGGAAAAAGTTGTGATCTCCCGTGATTGCATTTAATGGTGTTTTTGCTAGGTTTACCGTTGTTTTTTAAAATATTGATGTTTAGAAGTATATTGAAATAATATTTTAAAAAGATTTATTTTTTATATTAAAATAATTAAAAAATTAATTTTAAAAATATCCAAACCTCTTGAAAACATCATTCAAAACGCAATTGCAATCAACTCCGTAATCGTGGAGGGAGGCACGCCTTCGGACGTATTATGTTTTTTTTTTTTCACATGGGCACTCCACTACAACAGCAGCAGTAATGAGTTCTTGAATTTATTTAAATTTAAACTACGACACGTGTCTGACATATAACTAATGTCAACTCAAATTAGATGCTGTCACTAACCCATGCCACATGGGTCCCTGCCTTGTCTGTCTATCACGTGCAGGCCTGTCAGAAAACACGTTCGCCGGCTGGTCCGTTGTCTCTGGTCACCGACTGCCTACATGTCACCTATAAAATAGCCACTAACCACCAACAATAAAAAACTACCCCGTAATTATCAACCAAAACACTCTCCCTCGCGCCTCACGATTGTTACCACTTAAGTTAATGGCCAACTACAAGTCAGTCCCTCACTTTTTATATCAATATCAAGTCAGTGTAGCATGGATATAGTCTCTGCATGGATCAGACTAATTAAATTACAATATCCACTAATTACATTACTAAAATCTAGTGCAACAGATAACTAAATAGTCTTCATTAGCATGAATTTGAATTTTTGTTCTTCTCCACTTTTTCCAGTGAGGTGTTAATATAAGAACCAAAGATGCATGTTCACATTGACGTATAAAGTGATTGGAATATTTTCGGTAAGGAAAATTTATTTTAAAATATACTTTTTGACACTCAATTGAAGTATATAATTCTATATAATTCCTAGTTAGTTTTATAATTACTGCTTCGTGATGCAAAAGTGATACACACTCTAAAAGAATTAGGGTATTTTTTATATATACTTTATTGTTTATATAAGTAATAAAGCAATCTAACCTATTTTTTAAATTGTTTTGTAACAATTATTTGTTGTAACTCAATTAATTAAGAAGGTATACATGACGTGATAATAGATCACGAGTTTGAATCCCATTAACAATAATATTTCACCACACGAGCCAAACAACATATAACTTGACTATTTTTTTTAAAGCAAAAAGGGGTTGTCCGCCTCTTAATAAAAGACACGAAGAAGGGTCAAGCACTGGACTAATCCTTTTTTAATTTTAACACTAAAAAAATTACTAAATTTATCCACTTTTTACGTATGGCATGGTTTTTAAATACTATGATAATTTATTTTGTGAATTTTAATAATTTGTTTTTTAATTATCATGTACATGATATAAAACTAACAATACTAATGATTAATTGTTCATAAAAATTCAATTCAAATATTTTTTTTTTTAAAATTTTAAATAAATTTTTAACATGATTTTGTCATACGCACGAGGTTTTTGGCTTTCATTAACATAATACTATTTTGATTTTTTAAAATTTCTATAACAAGCATAAGATGTTTGTTTTTTTAATAAAAATAACATTCCAGTTCAAAACCCTAAACTCCCTAAAATAAATATGAAATACATTAATAATTTTTTTTTCTTGATTAATTTTTTTTAAAATTACTATATTCAATAACAGTGCCAACTTTGTAATCCGTGGGCATACAAAGTTGTTACTTTTTAAAATTGGAAAACTAAATGGTGTACTTGAATGTTTAAAAAAGTCATCAAATTCTGCTCACGTTTTGTTTTCTTAATGTGAAAGAAGAGGGATCAGATTAAAGTATGAAAGTAAGTTTGATTACAGAAGTGGAGGAATCTTAAACTTTATCCAGCGGTGTAAAACAACCACCCCTTGTATTAATTACACTGACAGCTTGGGGTGGTTGCATTCTGTCTCTAGTAACCGAATGTTAACGGTGAACGGTAACCCGTGTCTTCAAAACGACGCATCCGTTAGAACTGACAGGTTGTGGCGGTTAAACTCCCTTTTCATTTGGTTTTTAAAATGAAATGGCCTGACCTCAACCTTTATCCTTTATCACTTATCTTGGCGGGAAGGCGGTAGCATTCCCGCCAAATCAGACGGCAAGTGCGATGGTAGGTACTACGTGGGCAAGGGGTCTATTCATCACGAGAAAATATCCACGTTGGTGGAAGAAATCTTGGCCCACCTTTTTTTTGGTGCGTCTTTAAATATTTTGACGTGGAGATTACGTTGATTGAGTGAGGGCGGGTAATTTGAGAATGTAATGATTTTTTTTAGGTTTTAAGGTATTTTCAAAGCACTTTTGTTCGAAAATCATTCTTCTCCTCCTCTTTTTTTTCCATCATAAAATCAATAGTGCATTTTATGATTCGAGATGACTATCATTATATGTATTTTTAGAGCCTGTTTATTTTAAAAAAAATTAAAAATATTATTTTTTTAATTTTGAATTTATTCTTTTATATTATAAAATTATTTTGAAATGATGATGTTAACAAATAAATTTTAAATAATAATAATAAAATATTATTTTAATATATTTTTTTAAAAAAATATTTTGAAAATCAATCAAATATTAATAAAAAATTGTCTTGAAACAAGAAGCTTGAATGTTTTTTCTGAACATATTGTAATTATCCCACTCTTGCTTCTTCTTTTTTTAACTCTCTCTCTCTCTCTCTCTCAGAATAGGAGACAACTAACTGGTTACTCAGTTTGGAAGCTCAGTACCATCTCCCATAGCAATTAATAGGATCGTAACTCTTCGGAGCATCCAAAGGGTCATATACGGGTGGCAAGGGAAAGCAGAAATGAACGATGACACGTGGATGACAGCTCAAGGAGTCGGTCATTTGGGTCCCGTTATAGTAAATTCATCGTCTATTTGAAGTTTATATATATATTTTTTGGGAAATGCCCCTCCTTTTTGAGGGGCTCTTGCCTTTTTGACCGTTAAAAATCTTGTTTGGCGCCAAATTCGAAAACCGCATTCACATTTGGAAACTAGGCGGGGGGGGTTGGATTTTGATTGTATACAACGGCGCCGCAGATCTCTCCGTGAGACACTCGAGGCATGTTTCCAGACAACGTGAGAAAACATAAGCATGTCGATTTAATTAAAATGTTCAAACTAATTGATTAATCCGAAAGACCTAACAAATCTTATTTTGATATGCTATTGGATTTGGACCTGGTTCCCACTTGGGCCACTTCCCTTCTTCTTCTTCTTCTTTTTTTTTTTAATGTTTTTCCTGTTATAATATTTAAAATAGTCTGGATTTGACCCACGGTTTCAGCGGTGTTCCCAGATAAGAATGCTTCGAGATCATTACTTGATCAGAAAATCTTGGCCGTCAAACTAGGTCGCTGATTTTTTTCTAAAAGATTCGGTCAAAACGGTACATGTGAATTAGGAGACTTAAATACTTCACATGGTTTGAAAGAGCGGCTGCGGGATAGTCATGACCACGACGCGTTCATTCTCCACAGTGTCTTCGGCGTAGTGGGCTCGTCATGAAGAACTGTCTAAACGTGTTGAGCTCGATCGATTTGAATTAAAATGGCTTTCTTTTTTTCAAACCATGGCTGGAAAATGGCCTTTTTTGTTTTCAGCGCTGCGAAGAACATGGCTGGAACGCTATTTGATGGAATGTTTACATACACGTTTGTTGTCCTTTAATAATTCCATAATTTTAAAAAAGTATCGCAAGAATTTGAATTTTCATGTCAGTAGAGAGAAAGCTCAACTGTTACCGGGATATAATCGATCGGGGAGTTATTTCTCTTACCTCGTTGATGTGATTTGTATAATTAGGGGTGTTCGGAAATGCAATAACGATTATTTTTTAAAATATTTTTAACTCTGAAATACATTAAAATAATATTTTATTATTTTTAACACCAACACGTACAAACAATCCAAAAATATATTTTTAAACAAAAAGTTTAATTTTTCATGAAATGATATTCAAAACAGCGCCTTAATTGTTAGGATAACAATGGAGACCAAAATTTTGATAATCAATCACCATAACCATAATTTAAATCAAATGGTTAAGCTTGTTTATTAAAAAATAATTATGGCCGGGTAACCAAATGATTGATTTAATTATGGTTATGGTTATAGTTTTTATGGTTATTAAATTGAACTGTCTAAATATTATAGATTTAACTACCACTATTACATCATTAAATAAATAATATTTTATATCAAATATTTTTAATTGTTCCATTAACTTATTTACAATTTCATCACGTATGAAATTCATCCGATAAGGACTACAATTTTCATGGTTTTTTGAGCGTGTAACAAAATCAGGTAAAATATCATCAGAAACAAAATTAAAATTGCGATCAAATTTCACAAATGCTACGTCATCATGCGATCTCCTTCCAATTTATATAGTGTTATTAAATAATATTAAACACTAGTTTTTCGAGTAAAACAGAATTTAAAAAAAAATTTAAAATTTTTTTGGGTCGGACGCGGTTCAATAAACACTGTTCACATAAACAGAACAGTAACCCATGAATTCATTCACCTGGCACTGTTCACGTGAACAGTGCCAGGTGAATCCACTTGGCAGTGTGCAGATGATGATGATTGCCAAAGAAATACTCCTACTTGAGCTGAGAAGGAAGGAAGCAAACAACAAATTGGGTGGGCCCTTGAGTTTTTCTTTCCCTTGGTAGCAGGTGGGCAAAAGTGAATTGAAAAGCAGTAATTTTCTGCTTCGCAAAACTGGCTGTACAAACTTAATTTTTATTGGGATCCATCTCTAAAATCTGTGTTTCAAATGCTTACCAAACAATTAAAAATTGTGGTTGAAACAAAACACAGTTCCAACCACAATACCGAACACCTTCTAAAAGATTAAGCTATTAGAATTGTTTGGTTATATTAGAATGAACATTTTTATATATGTCAAGGATAAGAAATTTTGTTGATAAACTGGTAATACAAAGTAAGTTTTATAGTCTTAAATGACAACCGAGACAAATAAAAGAAGGATTACACAAAAAAAAAAACCGGGAGCAAAATCATTACATGGTATAAGGAAAAAAAACACATTTTTTTTTTTATTATTATCGTAGGTGTCCGAACCAACTTGCACGCACCTCGACTAATCCCACGGGCCTTGAAGTTAACGACCATGTAAACCTCCAGTGGCTATCATATTAGCAATCACAAGGCTCGAATCTGAGACCATAAAGGAAGCAAACCCCAAAAACACATCTTAATTTCATCTTGATAAGTATTGTTGTCTATCAAATCGCCTTCAATTTATCATTTTGATTATAGAATGATTTGTTGGTAATGGGTACTATAGTTTAGTTTAATTCAACATGATCAACATTTTTACCATAAATACAAACTTAGTAATTAGTTATCATAACAATAAATTTATAGATTTACATAAATTTATAGTTTAATTCAACTTGATCAATATTTGTATCCTTGCCATCTCCAGTTGTTTTTCATAAGACTTCGATCAATTTCAAAGTAGACTTTGATACTAATTGTGAAAAATCCGAGCAAACCAAATAATAATACAAGATAAAAAGGAACATGAAAACCTTACCATCAAATACTAGGTTTACAATCATAAATCAACCATACACACAAGCACTTCACTATCAAAAACCCAATTCTCGCAAAAAAAAAAAAACACTTATAAGAAAATATTACACCGATTCCTTTAATGGCAAAATCGCAAAGAAAAGTGACTACCATAAAGTTACGATCATCCTTCTCATTCTAAAATGTTTGTAGCATACACGCATACACATGATCAAAGTTATGCTACACAAATCCATATCTAACTAGCTAGAAAACTAGTGTCAATCCAAAGTCTTATTTTACTCAACTCTTGTCACTAAATATTATCTTATTTGAATTCAAAGAATAGAAATCCAAATCACTCCTCTTTATCTCCAAAAACCATATCTTTAGGTCTTGATGAGATCATTATCAATCAAATTGAAATTCTCAATCATTTTGATAATAGAATTCCTATAGATTAGGGCCACCTCATTACCCAGTTTAAGTAATAAATTCCCACATGTTGAAGTCAAGAATTAGACCCCTTTATTCTTAAGGCTAAACTTTGTGTAACTTTGGGCAAACAATTTTTATACAAATAATCTCTAGAATTCTAACACCACTATCTTTAAAAAATTTCACTATTGATTATGTTCCATGAACTCAGAGAAGAGACACAAATTCTCTTTACAAAAACCAAACCTAAACTCTATAATTAGATAATAAGAAAAAGAACTATTTATATAAGGAACATGGGCTAAAAATGACACAAGAATCACTACCGCAAAATCAATAAATACAAACAAAAATACCGAGCGAATATTTCCATCAGTAAATTTCCGAGGGATTTTATCGACAAAAATATTCCGTCGGTATATACCGAGAGAATTACAGTGGAAAAAAATTTATTGATTTACCAACGGAATTACCGACGGAATTTATTTCGTCGGTAAATCCGTCGGTAAATTCATTGGTAAAACTGTGAACACTTTTTATCATGTCAATTACAAAGGAAATCACCAAATAAATTTTTCGTCGGTATTTTTCAGAGAGCTCCAGAACTGTTCACTTTTCAATTGCACTGTTAATTGTTGTTCTTTACGGACAAAATAACCGACGGATTGAAAAGTCGTTGGTGTTATTTGGTGGTTTTCTGAAAAAATTCAATTAATTTAAAATTTTCATTTAAATATTACAGACGGAATCACCGACGGATTGAAAAATCATCGGTAATTGTTGGCGGTTTCGAAAACTTTTTACGAAATTAAAAATTTAAATTAAATATTACCGATGGAATTACCGATGGAATAATTAAAAAATATAATATTCAATTATCCGTCGGTAAATCCGTCGCTAACGCGCCCTAATAAAAAGTCTGGATCCTCTTATTTCATAAGAGATAAACTCATTTTTTATTATTATTCTTCTACTTCTTCTTCTTCTTCTTCTTCACTATATGTAAAAAACATCAATATCTATTTCTTTCTCTTCTTTTCTCTTCTTTTCTCTCCTCATCTCCTTCTCTTTCTCTCCATGCTTGGGGTATGTCTTCTTCTTCTTCTTTCTTCTTTTATCTTCTTAGTTTTTTTTAATTAACATGCTTTACGATTTTTTTTCTCTCTCCTTAGCTTCACTTGCAACTACATTAAGGTAAGATTTTTTTTTCTTCTTTTTTCATGATTTTTTAACTATATTTGTTTTTTATTTTATTTTTAATTTTTTTTGTTCTTAATAACTGTATAAATGTTGTTGTGAGATTTTTTTTTCATATGAAATCAATTTTTAATTGATTTATATATAGGGAGTTTTAAATTTTTAGCAATTGCAACTTCATTTTTTTCATATGAATTTTTTTAGTTGAATTTATTTTTTCATTTTATTAATTTGTTACAAATTTGTTTGAGTTGATTTTCTTATTCTTTTTTCCAAGCATTTTGAGTATATATTATAGAGTGTTGATTTATGTTAATTTAATTATTTTATAATTTTATAAAATAAATTTTCTTTTAAATGTTTTTATATAATTACCGACGGAAATTCCGTCGGTATATCCCTCGGTAATTTCGTTGGTAATAAAAAATATTATTACCGACGCGTCTATTCCGTCAGTAAATCAGTTAGTAATAATATACCAACGGATTTATCGATAGACAAAACT
Organism: Populus x sibirica; assembly: GCA_019202695.1. Taxonomy (NCBI): domain Eukaryota; kingdom Viridiplantae; phylum Streptophyta; class Magnoliopsida; order Malpighiales; family Salicaceae; genus Populus; species Populus x sibirica. The sequence goes on along the minus strand of JAGMVL010002405.1, from coordinate 1,060,107 downwards.
TTACCGACGAACGATTCACCGACGGATCATTTCCGTCTGTGATTCCGTCGGTAAAATAATTACTGATGGAATATGTATCTTACACCGACGAAAAAATTCTGTCGGTAAAACTGTTAAAACTTGTAGTGAATTAATTCTGTTAATTAAAAGGAGCACATTAATTCTGTTAATCAACAAATTAATTCTCGCCCTTTAATTATGTTCCACTTTGTTCATAAATACATAACATAATTCTCTTTAAATAATTGACGTTTTAAATTAATTAAAAGAAAAAAAATATGTTAAGGTCAAGTGTTAAACATGACTTAAACTGATCAAACATATTACCAATTTATAGGTTGGCAAAAAATACCTAATGAACCCTAGCTCGAGCTGATGGCATGTATGTGATTTAAGCGTAACGTCCACTTAGTCTCTCTTTTATAAAAGTTTTGGTGTTAAATGAGCTAAGCTTTTATTTCTCAAGCCATCATATAAAAGTCAGCACTGTAAAATCTTGCAATCTTTAAACATTATTGATAAATTATTTTTCGAGTTCAATTCATTATTCATCCACAAATAGTTTTAAACGTATTAATATTTTATATTAAAATACTTATATATAGATAAATATTTTTCAATAAAGTCCAGAATGAATTCATCTCCACTCTATAGTGATTTAAATATGTGCATTAGCCATATTTAATAACCATTTTCGAACATGATTGTTTACAATTACTTTTATAAAGTAAATACCCGGATCTTCCACAGGATTCAGCAGGGCGATACAAACAAATTAAGAACATGTTTGGCAAAGTCTTCGAGTGCGTATCAATAAAAATTTTATTTTTTATTTTTATTTAAAATTATTAATATATTGATGTTAAAAATTAAATTTAAAAAAAATAAAAAATTTATTTAGATATATTTTCAAATAAAAAAATACTTTGAAAATCAACTATTACTGTAATATCAAACACGCTTTAAAATAAAAAATATTATTTTAATACATATCTAAATAAAATTTATTTTGAAAAGCAATTTATGTGATTATCCTAAACACCATACCTAAATAAAATTCATTTTGAAAAGCAATTTATGTGATTATCCTAAGGTCCTTATGATAATCACATAGATTGCTCTTCAAAAAGATCTTAGGATAATTACATAGGTTGCTTTTCAAAATGAATTTTATTTAGGTATGTATTAAAATAATATTTTTTATTTTTTAAAATTTACTTTTGAAACCATACAATTAAAATAATTAAAAATAATTAAAAACAACAAAATTTAAAAAATCAGCGAAGTCCAGCAGCTGCGCGAAACAGTCCCTTAATAAAGCACATGCTTTGCGTCTAGCCAATTACAAAAATGACCGCTTGATTGCGATCAGAAGGCTAATAAGCAAAGCACAGGATGACGGAGAGCCAACGTTAAAATCCAAGAAGACGTAAACAAAAAGTAAAGTGTCCTGTTTTGGCTTTCGGCAAGGCTTGCCTTGCAAGTTTGGTTTCTACCTGCTCTGTTTATTTTGCAAACAATCCAAGAAAATTGAAGTGACTTGATGGCTCAGTGACTAGCTTTTTCTTTAACTGGTTTAAAAATGAAACCACCGAGAACCCCATAATGAATTGGCTCCTTTTTCCTTAAACTATTAAATTGTAAGGTTCAGTTGCTTGCCATATCTCAACCTTTGATGCGTTAGACTCAAGCGTATGATTAATCTCGGGACGTTTCCTTCGGTGGGCTAGCTGCTCTCTTTTAAAGGAAATTTGCACGTAAAAGGAATGTTTTATTTCCCCGACTTTTACCGAGACAGCGTAAGTTCGAAGTGTTCAGTGGTCGAAGTTATGATCACTCCCATCACAAAGAAAATAACACAGAGAGGGCCAAGAGCTGAAGACGTCCCCCCCCGTTTGTCGATAGAAAGCGAGCATGCATTGTATATTTCACATGTTTTTGTGTCAATTCCCTTTCCCTTTCCCTGCAGTCTCTAGCATATAACTCAAATGAGACATCAAGGCCCTTTCCCTGCAGTCTCTAGATATGGTCGGTCGGGTGTGGCGAGATGATGGGGGTTGTCATTTCAAGCCAAGCCAGCTGGAAAATATTGGTTGTTGAAGAGGAAGACATCGTCACAGAACTAAAACCAGATAAATGCTGCAATTTGAAGTGAAATCAAGATTCAAGATAGCGATAACTTGCCCGCTCCCAATATTAGACGAAGTACTGAAGACGTGGCCCTTCCTGGGCCTCTTAGATCCTACACGGAAACATCATATCCTATAGGGGTCTATTCTAAAATGTTACCAAATATTTTTCAGTTTTCAATTATTTAAATCATCAAATTTGAAACTTTTTAGCAAGTCCACCATGCATTAAAAATAATTAAAACTGAAGTTGTTATGATAGCGACAATCGTTTTCCAAATCTATTAAAGATTGAAGAGCATTATAGTCAGGTTTTCGTGACGGAGAAGCTATATATATATATATATAAATTGCTTGCGTTGATGCTTGCGTTGAGAGTAAATCGTAAGCAATCATCCAATTATAAGAGCTATGGCAAATAAAAAGCAAAAGCATAGTGAACATATTCAAGAAAATCTTTATCTTAATTTTAGAGTGCTAATTGCTTGGCAGTCAATTATAGGTTGAGATGGTTTTCTTCAAAATTAGAGGCCTGATTGCTTCCCTCTGCCTGGAATTTATCTAGGTTCTAAGGTAGCATTGCCTTTAGTGCGTTTTTACAGTTCAAGTGAATGCCACTGTTATCGGTGCGCCGAAGCATCAAAATTATTTTGTCATGCCACGCTGGTGGTTGCTCACTTTCATCTCTTAATCAATTCAATCCTCTCTCAATTCAATCTAAAAATTTAAATTATTAAATAAAATTATTAAATAAAATTTATATTATTTTGTAATATATTTTTTCAAATAAAAATATTTCAGGCTTGAAACTTGTATATATTTAAAATACATTATACTTAATTTTTATCAAATAAATAAAAATAATGAGATACGAACTCATGATCGTTTGGTTATTAAAATTCTAATATTATATCAAATAACCAATTCAACCGGTTTACATTATGCCTATCTTGTTGGCACCATTGATGATATCTTACAAATTTACCATGACTCTTCTACCGGTTTGCATGCTTTCTCTGACTCTTCTCTCAATTTACAAGCTTACTCTGATGCTGATTAGACACGGGATAAGAATGTTTTTTGCTCAACAAATTCCTATTTTGTTTATCTTTTAAAAAATATGATATCCTAAAGTTCTAAAAAGCAATGGATTGTGAGAATATTGTTCTAATACTATGTTAAAGAATCGATTTAATTTAAAAATTTAAGTTATTAATAAAATCTTAAAATATAATTTATATTATTCTCTAATACTTATTTCTTATCTCTCGTGAAAGGAAGAGAGTATAATTCTGAATCCAACAAATAATTCACAGGAAGAGGAAAATGATTGTAAACAATCCTTCTTTACTTTGGTAATCCCTTTTTTCCTATTGATGGAAGAAAACTTCATCATGTCACATGCTCGATTGTTGAGACATCCAAGAAAAAAGAAAGTTGAAAAATCGAAGCACCCAATCGGACAGAAAAATGATGAGCAGTTAAAATTCTGGCACACGAGTGTAAAGTAGCTTTAACATGATCACAATCGAAAAACAATTGGGATTACACGGAGGCGATCCCCTAAAGATGTTCTTAAATCTTCTACTCGGATTCTGTTGGTGTCTTTCAACTTCATAGGGAGACAGATGTAACTAACATAAAGGAATTTGTTTGACTTTGTGACTATGACATGCTCTGACGTATTGGCTTAAATCATCGTACCATTACAGCGGACGACTATGGTTCTAATCGAAGAAATGGTAAATAGAGCAAAATGACCGTTATGAGATTGCTCAAGGAAAAACTAGAATGGACGAAGACCGCCTCCAATGAGTACTAGATTATTATTATTATTAAAATTTAATCATTAAGAAAAAATCAAATAAAAATTTAAAAAAAAGAGTTGTCGTAAAGAGTCAAATGTAAGGAATTTCAGGGGGGTAGTGAGGGGACAAACTGAATTGTACGAGGGCCCCTCGCAAGAGATTTGGTTGGTGCAGCACATGCTGAGATCTTACTTGTCTTCTTGTTTCGTTTGCGAACATCCATTTTGACCTCACAGTCCTTGCCTTCCCTGTTCAGCAATCCTCAATTTAATGCAAAAATCAGACGGACTCAAGAAACATGTCGACATCTAAAAACTTAAGCTTTCAAAAATAGATTTTGTGACTACTTAAATTATTAAACGAAATCTTTAATAAGATGCTATATTGAAGAATTATTTTAATTTAAAAACTTAAATTATTAAATAAAATTTTAAAAATAATTTTATATCACTGCATGTATCATGTCGATCTATGAGCAGGGGTTAACCCAATCCAGGTAGGTGGACCACCATCTTGTCGACATCAAAAACCTATTCATGTTCTTCCGGCACCCCCACTGTCCGTACATTTTGCAGATGTTGCTCTCCTCGTGAAACTTTTAATCGCGGGCTGTTAGATTGGGGAAATCGTGATATTTATATAGAGTTCTCCGGATAATTCAAGAAGACAGTTCTCTAGGTAATGTATGGTGTTTATGGAGATGTAACTGTAACTGTGACGTGGAGCGGTGTAGGTGGTGTCTGCTCTGCTCAAGATATGCATTGATGGCTTCAAAAAAATTTAGTATATCTTAGTCTACAGTGGGGCTACTTGAATCAATAATTTTTTGAATATTAAAAAAAATATCTGAATTATAAGGAATTATTTTGTATTTTTATTAAACCCGACTTACCATGTTAATATTAAAATCTCCTAACTTAATTCTTTATCTAGTTTGGATTTAAAATTAAATTGTGTAGGATTTACTTCGACATGACCTTGTCAACTAAATAGATTCAAAGAAAAAAAACAAATCAAATTCATCTTAGTCAATCCGCCACATTCGTGATCCGAGTTATGAACTCTACTTAGTTGAATTATTTTTTTATTTTTTTGTATGATTAAAAATAAAAAATTAATTTACCATAAATTCAATACTTAATTATAAAAAATCAACAGCACTTGAGGGTCTAACTCAGTGGTCAATAGGTAAGGCTTGCCTTGCCCCCCGTCCCAAGTTTGACCCTCCATGTGCACGCCTGTCACCCCCGCAGTGCCTTACTTGTCTACTGGGCTTGCAGGATGTTCAATAGACCCGAGGAATAGTCGTAGTGCGCGCAAGCTGGCCCGGACACTTCGGGTTATAAAATTTTTTTTATAAAAAATCAACAATAAATTAAATGATGACTTGTTTTTTTAAAAAGCCCAAAGCATAAAAAAAAGGGGTCAGAAAAAATCCAAAAGCCCAATAAAAAAGAATCATCGGCCTATTATAACAAAGCCCAGGTGTGGGTCAAAAATACCCAAGTAGAATTAGAAAACAAATAAAAAAATAAAAAAATCAAAGGGTCCAATACAAAAGGACCCAAATGTGTGGGCCTAAATGGCGATCTCAGATTCCTTTGCGTGCTTCAAACTTTAGCTACTACGTAATGTTTGTTATTAAACAATTAAAAATATATGTTGACTACGTTTACTGTTTGTTGAGTAAATCCAACTTCAGCTTTTGTGGTTGTTATTACTAGATTATTCACCCGCAATATATTGTAAATTAGGTTAAATTTTTCTTTAAGTGTAAAAGAAGTATTCAATGTTGCTACTATTTTTTTTTTCTAGCCGGAAAAAAATCATAATTGTGTGAGGGTTGGCCTATGTAATTTAATTGACTTTGCGGGTCTATAAGCAATACATATGATATGTAAAAACATAATTTAATTAAAAAAAATTTCAAGATGATATTTTTTTTAATATTGAGATAACAATATATTGGATTGACTTGGGTCAACCCGAGTTAATAAGTCAAATCTATGATCCGGATTTTGAGACTATGAAAACCTAATAGAAAAAAATCAAAGTAAATTATGAAGCCTAATTTCTAATAAACTCAATATTGAAGGATGAAATTGAAAATAAAGTAAAATAAAAAAAAGACCTAAAAAAGCGACTTGAGTAACTTGACAACGCGTGACCCAGGTTATAAGACTGAGATAACCGCATAGAAAGCAAATCAAAACAAATTATGAATTTCAATTCCCAATCAACTCAATATTGAAGGATGAGATTAAAAAATAAATCAATTAAAAAACAACATAAAAATGACCCGGGTCAGTCCGTTCAACTCATGACTCGTGTCATCAAATTGAGATAACCTCATAGAAAAAAAATAAAAAATGACTTGATTTAACCCGGGTTGACTTGCCAAATCCACAACTTGATCATGAGATTGAGATAACCTCATAAAGAGAAAATAAAAAAATTATGAAGCTCAATTTTCAATCTTCCCCGTCGGACTCAATGCTGAACGATGAGATTCGTAAAAGTTTTAATTAAAAAAATGACACAAAAAATGAGTTAAGTCAACTTGGGTTAACCCATTAAATACTATTCCTAGGTTATGAGACCGAGATAACCTAATAGAAAGCAAACCGAAACAAATTATAAAGCCTGATTCACAATCAAACAGAATATTAAATGATGTATTTAGAAAAATAAAAGAAGTCAATTAAAAAAAGAAAAAAAATATTGAGTCAATTGGGTTATCCCACCAAACCTGCAATCCGGTTCATGAGATGGGAACAACCCAATAAAAAGTAATCCAATGTTGAAGGATCCTAACCCGGTCACAAGATCGAGATAAGCTCTTAGAAAAAAATATAAAAAAATAACATGATGTAACCAGGATTAAAATGTAAATCCTGAAACCTGTGTCATGAAAGTGTAGTTATTTAATTAAAAAAATCTAATATTAAATGATAATTTTTTTAAAAAAAACATTGATTAAAAAAATCAGAGAAAGAAAAAAAAAGAAGCAAAACACTAATCTAATGAATAATACTTGTGAGGAGGGATACAATAAAACTCTAATTAACCTAATATTAAGAATAAAATAAATTAACAATAGTATATATTATCATTATTTAATTTTGCCCATAATTAAGCTACAATGAAACATCCGCGCCATTTAATTTTATAAGAAGGTAATTAATAAGGTTGCTGTTTACTATGCTGGTACTAGGTGGACGTATGTACACTGTACATCAGCCATGCTTTGCCCGTCTTTTGAAAGAAGTGGACATGGGACAACTTGGGCCAAGCTTGCCTGAAGAAAAGACTAACGAAAGAAAGAAGAAGATGACATGGGCCAAGCTAATTAAACAAAAGTCTGCATAGCATGCATCATGTCACATGACACCCACCATTGATGCGTTTCTTTACATGGATTTGCCTAGAAACGGTGATAACACAATGAATCTGAGGCCATTTTGTTTAAGTAAGTCTACTATGAAGATGTTGAAATATTGAAGGTGATCCTTTTCCATAGTTTTTCTTCCTCCATTTTCCTTCCACTCTTCCAATTGCAAGCTTTGCTTTAACGACATCTCTTCTTTTTTGTCTTCTTCTTTCCTTTCTCTTTTTATTGATAGCTTATACATACCAAATTCTACTCAAAATTCATTTTGGTTTGACAAAGATGACGACTTGCAAATACCTAATTTCTTTTTCCTCTCGCTTTGTATTGATACTCCACAACCTTTTGTGAATTCTATACAAAGAAAAAATTAATAAAGAGGAAGGTCATGTATTAAAAAAAAAAATCCCTGGTTAAAATTATATTCACAACTTCTGAAAAGTATTTTCCATTCAAAATAAAAAGGAAATATTTTCTTGAAAACAAAGCCAAATTTTTCTTTAACTGGAAAGTGTTTTTTGTTGACCGGAAAGTGTTTTTTATTTACCAACTTTTCTAATGGCAAACAAACACAATAAAGTTTGGAAAGTGATTTTCTAGAAATCACTTTCCGGAAAACAAACGCACCCCTAAAGATATTGTTTCCTTCTTTTCATGTTGTATATATGACATAAAAAAATATTTCTAAATGATACTCTTATAGGATGGATGAGAAGCTGAGAAGGTGAAGAGTATACTTAAGATGAAAAATACTTGTGAGGAAAGTCGTGGTAGGGGAGAAGAGAGGAGTGGGATTGTAGAAAGAAATTGAGAATATTGATCGTAGTGGTAGTAAGAAAATAGGGGTGATGGAGAATAAATAAATAGGATTAAAGAAGAAAGAAAGAAAACATTTTGTTAAAAAATATGCTTGTTATTAGCAAGCACACCATGAAGGATGGATAAGACTAGCATTTTTCATGATTATTATTTTAATTTCAATCGCATTGATTGGTTTTTTATGATGACGATGACGACTAATGGTGGTGGATGATGACGTGGAGTATCTTGCTAAAGATCTTGGTATTGTTGAAAATATTACCTTACAAGACAAGGATCTTAGTTTATTGTATATATTAACAAAAACTCTAAATTCTACAATCAAACATGGTTCAAGACAAGAGCAAATCGCCCAGTTTGCCCTCGGAGGAGGAAGATGACTCTGCGTGCTCTCCAATAAGACCCTGGTTCAAGCCCTATTTTCAAAATTCAAAGGGGCCCAGGTGGTTCAAAATACCAGACGGTGATCCAAGTTAGGTAGCAGCAGTTTGGTTATGATGATCCTTAAAGCTATGAAAAGGCCCAGTCGTGGTCCAGCTAAACCAGTGTTCCGCTCTAGCCCAAAGATCCCACGATTCTATGAATGGATCTCTTTGAATCTACATTTTGGATTAGCCTAATTAACTCTTATTCTCACGTCCCTCGTTCGTGTAAAAATGACGAGTCTCAAGATTTTTTAAATGACAGAACAATACCTTAAAAAAGTATTTAATAATTTCTGATATCTAAATATTATTAAAAAATGACATGGGCACAACTACGTTACACTTCAGGAACCAAAGTTTATTTAAATATACAAAAAAATATGAATTTTAGAAAATTATTCAATATTATTATTAAACCTATATATATATATCTCAACGAATACAAAATATTTCACCGAAATCATTATTTTTGTTAAAAAAAAAAACATCCTATGATTGTTAGAGCAACAAAAAAAAAAAAACAAAAATAGAAGTTCATATTTTATATGTGATTGAAAGTTTAAAAAGTCATAGATGTGATAAAATTATCTTCAAAATCTAATTAAAAAAAATTCAAGAATAAAATAACAACCTAATTGAATTTCCATAATAATTTATTTTTAGTATTATTATTTTCATACCATATACATAATAATTGCAAACAAAATTATTAAAAATCAAATAAAAATTTATTATAATATTTAAGAACCACCTCAAAATTAGAAAGTAAATGAGTTTGGTAATAACTTTTTTAGAGTGCTAAAAAAATTGTAAAAAAAAAGAAAAAAAATAGAAAAGGGTTAATTCTAACTGTTGACCCATCAATAGTAGGCTAGACATGTGCAAGGCGGGCCCACATGCTTAACCATAACCTTGATTCATTTTTTTGTGTAATCCGCCCCTTATTAAAAAAAAACACAAATAACGGGTTATATGTCACCTTAAAGAAAATATTGTACAATTTTGCTCTGAAACTTGTAACCTCTAGGCTTAGATATGTACACTAATCAACTAACTTATGATACAAATTTGTTATTATATAACTTAAATAAATATACTAATTTTCTTTACTGTTTATATAAATAATAAAACACATTAAGAAATCCTGATTATTTTAGAGTTATAGGTAATAGGATAATTTTTCTTTAAACCATGTTATATTAGTATCATATATTGTCCAATGCAATCAAATCTGGGGTCATGTCGTGTTTGATTGTAGATCAAGTGTTTTTATCCTTATGATTTACTGTAAAAATGTAATTTTACTACAAATTTAAAAAAATAGGGTAAACTTCCCCCTTTTTTAAAAAATAATATTCTTACATTTAATTGATAATTTATTTTGTGAATATTTATTTTTGTTAACATATAATTAAATAAAAATAATTTTAAAGAATAAAGTTAGTAAACTCATTGAAGTCTAGGACCTGAGTTGCGGGTTTAGCAAATTAAATCGCGAAACTCAGATCAATCTAATATGTCGTTATTTTAATATTAAAAAAAAATCTTTTTAATATTTTTTTCTTATGAATTTTGAAGCAAGTCCCTCTCCCTTCCCCCCCATTTTGTCTTTCTTTTAGTTTGGTTCTTTTATTTATTTATAATATCTTGATATTTAGTTGGTGTTTGATTTTACAAAGATTTATTTTTATTATCATTTAACTAAGTAAAAAATATTTTAAACACAATTACTAGATCTAATAAAGTCTATGATCCAAATTACGAGTTTGACGAATTAAGCAACGGAGCCTGAGTTGATCTAATATATTATCGTATTAATATTAAAAAAAAGATGTCATCCTAATTTTTTTTAAATCAAACCATGTTTTTATTGGTAATTTAAATTGGGTTTTAACCCATCAAATTCTCTAGGTCACGTCGAGGTAGCTCCCGTGTGGTTTAATTGAAACTCTGGCTAGGCAGGAGGGTAAGTAGAGAGATTTCAAGGTTGACTAGTTAAGCCATATCTAATAATAATGCCAAAGAGTTCCATGCGGTCTCAATATTTGTTTTACATTCAAATTTCTTTTTGATCCTATTTGGAGTGTAGCGCATGCTTCATTATCCCTGATATTTTTTCTTTTTTTATTTTAGCCTTTTTGTCTCAGTTTTGTTTTATTTTTCATTTTGGTTCTTTCTTTTATAATATTTTGGCACTTAGCTAATGCTCGATTTTAAGAGTGTCTATTTTTGTTATCATATAATTAAGTAAAAAATAGAGTTTTTAAATCCAATGAAGTCAATATTCCGGGTTGCGGGTTTAGCAGGTTAAGTAACAAAGCCCCAATAAATTTAATATATTATCGTCTCAATATTTTAAAATGTTATATTGAATTTTTTAAAAACATATCATGTTTTTACTGGTCATTCAAGTTATCTCTTAACCCATTAAACTTAGTAAGTCATGTCAGAACATCCCACACGGTTTAATAAAAATATAGGCTAGGCAAGAAGGTTGGAAAATTTTTTTAAAATTAATTTACTAGGCTGGGTTTAGAAATAATATCAAAGAATTTTATTCAGCATGAATATTTTCATGCTTAAATTTTTTTTATTCAACCTCCAATGTAACGTTGACAAGGAAACTAGTAAAATCTAAATATGCATTTAATTTTTTTTTAAAATGCCAACAATGTTTTTTCTTAGTAGAATTGGGCCACAATAAGGAAACTAGTAAAATCTAAATATGCATTCTGGCCCAAAGAATGGGCTCGTAGTGGTTTGATTTTGCATATCTGAAATGCAAAGGTTCGAAAAGCCTCCATGTTTGTCCAACTTAATTGCAGTCTCAAATGTAGACGACGTCGTCGAAGTACATTGCCTTTTTTCCCCCTATCCACCTTCTACCTGAAGTCCAAAAAAACCCGAACAGAGAGTTTGAGAAAGAGGTAGGGCGTGTGTTGTCTTACAGAAAATGGCAGCAATTTGTTTCACAAAGCTTCCAAATCCATCATCGACAACAGCCCAACAAGCGCACAATCGTCAACGGCACCACCACATAACACAACCCAATTCTCTAATAGTACCTCCTCACTCTCTTAATTCCTTCACTTCATTACCATTTTCACGCAAAATCTTAACCACCCGCTTGTCCACCCACCTCCCCATCTCCGCCACTGTCCTCTCCAGCCTCCCTACTGCGTATTTTTTCCATTTAATTCCTCTATCTCCTTTTTCGTTTTCTTTTCTTTAATATTTAGTCGACTAAATTGCAATTTCAGGTTTTTTCAGGAAGCCAGAGAGATTTGGTTCTTCCGGTGAGAAAGTTCCCAAGTGAGTCTATGAATTAATGATTGAATATATTTTAGTTAGTGGGTTTGCTGGGATTAAGGTAAATCTGATGCTTTCTTTTTGGTGGTGTGAGTGGAAATATAGGTGGTCATGGAAGGCTATAAAGGCATTTACTATGGCTGAATTGGAAGCTAGGAAGCTCAAGTTTGCAACTACTGGCACTGAGGCTCTTCTTTTGGGTATCTTGATTGAAGGTGCTTTAAAAAAATAATAATTATTTTCTTATTCATTTGCATCGTTGATTTTGAGCCACTAGCCATTTGCTGTTTTGTTGTTATATTAATGTTCTTCTTTGAATCATAGGGACTAGTGTAGCTGCGAAATACCTGTGGGCAAATGGAATCACTGTTTTCAAAGTACGTGAAGAAACTATCAAGGTGCTTGGCAAGGCTGACATGTACTATTTCCCTCCTGAGAGGCCTCCCTTGACTGATGATGCTCAAAAGGTCCTCGATTGGGCTCTTGATCATAAACTAAAATCTGGTAAGTCCTGATAATTTGCTGTTTTTGGTTGGTTTTTGTTCAATATGAAATTTTATATCAATGAATGTCTTTTCAATGCAATCCTTAGTTTTTGTAGGATGCCATGGAAACTCAGTTGCTAGTATAAAGAACATGCAAACAAAATTTCTCTGAAGGGTGCGCTTATTAGCCAAGCTAATGAATTTGTGAGAACTAGTCTCTGAAATTTGTGATCCACATGCTGTTATCACACTTATATCATGTGTGATTGACTGTTGCCTGTGTTCCTTGATTTGATGACATCCTTAAAAGTAGTGGCTTGTAAACTTCATGGTTAACAAATCTAATTTATGGTTTCTGCCTTTTTAGGGCCCTAGTTTTGTAAGTCTTTATATTTGAGATCTCCAATGCAACTTTCCTAATACCATTGCCCAAGACTTCACCGAGACTCATGATGTTTGCAGCAGCTGCCAAAGATATTTTGTAGTATGTTTATGGTGCTGAAAGAAAAGTGATGTCGTGCACAAATGTGTGAATTATCTTTGTTCCAATATTTTGCTGCTTGGTTGCCCCTTCTACAAGTTCTGGATTTTTACCTTTGAGTCTGACTATCGTGTAATATGCTAAGAAACTAGAAAATCTATATGATTCTCTAATCACAACAAATACATGGCTTTTGTTATTAGAATCCGCTCATCTAACACCCCAATATATCTCTGTAGGTTTGGGATGTTATATGGATTTCTTCCCTGTTACATATAATCAATATACTATTTTACATTTATTCTTGAGTGCAGTTCTTCCAATATTGGAAGAACTGCACTGTTCTGAAAAATATTCACATTCTCCGAGTTCCTGGTTGAGCTCTATTATACCTACTTGGCTTTGTCTTTTTGCTTGTCCAAATTTTAGTCCTTGGCTGATGTAACAAAGCATGTTGTTAGTGTGTGTTTTATTTCCTGCTTTTTCTTGAATCAAACTTTGCTGGGAACTATTATCCAAAATAGAGGGAGACAAATAGCTGTTGCACCATGCAGAAAGCTTTTAATTTTTTTTCACCGATGTGTCTTTGAATTTACAGGTGATAGTGGTGGGGAAGTTACAACAAGTGATCTGCTTCTAGGCATTTGGTCAGAAGTGGAATGCCCCGGCCACAAGATACTGGCTGTCCTTGGCTTTAATGATGAGAAAGCTAAAGAACTGGAGGCTTCAAGTTCTGGACCTGGGTTTATAGAAGGATGATACCTTCAATGTTCATGATGTCCATCGATGCAATTTTTGTAACTGGACATGGCAGTTTGAGCCTTTTGACTGAAATTGAAAACCCCATCATTTATGGTTACGCACAAAAGAGTCGTTTCAGTAACTAACAAAAGTTGGCATCTTATCCTTAGTGAGCTTTGTAATTGTATTTTGCACAGATATGTTCATTGAATGTTGGAAACAAGGAGTTCTTTTGTATTGAATCTTGTATATGTTCGACTTTCATCTTTTGCTTCAGAAACCTTTCTTACGACCCATTTCATGATTTGATGAAACTATCTGAAGACAGAATCGTAAATGGCTGGCCATATAAGAACTGAAGCTACCAGGAATTGAAATTTGGAGTGATTCATGAACAGTGAATTGATGAAATGATGCCTTTGAATTACCGAAAGGCTTGAAAATGGATAGGAATCCTGAATTTTAAAAGTTCCATTAGGGCGTTGTCTCAAATGAGTTTGGTTTTGCTGTAATTTTTCCTTAAGAGAGTTGTGTCAGGAAGTCCAGCATTTATGGGAGTGTTTGAAACGAGACAACCGTTTTCTAGTCATTCTCATGCTTCAGCACCATCAACTGTTTCCGTGGTTCGGTGATTCACGCGTTCTTTAACGTCCACTTCTTGCACGTCACAGGACGCCAGTTTTTGTGCCTTTTCAGCTTCTACTTCCCAATCAATCCTCACAACAAATACTACCAACAAAATCAAACACGCGACCAATCCAATCAAGAAACCTACCAACAACCCACCGAGCCCTAGTGCTGCTTTGAAGGCTAAGAGTACTGCCATTGGTAAGGCTAGGAAGTAGAACCCACCAAGATTGGCATACATGCCCAACCATGGCCGAGCTGTTCCCCGGACGATGCCTCCACAAACTGCTAAAGGAAAATTTACTACTTCAATCAAAGCCATTAGCAACATCATCTTCTTTACACCTTTTATGATTCCCTGATCATGGCTAAACAGAGACCCCCAAACACCTCGGACTCCTACCATCACCAAGGCACCAATGCAACCTGAAATGGTGCTTGCTCCTAGAGACACATATGCTGACTGGTAAGCACGACCTGCTTGATTTGCACCGAGCTCATTCGACACACGAGTGGAAGCACAAGTTGCTAGTGATAGCATCACAGAGAAAAGCAAGTAGTCAAAGTTTAGCACAATTGCTATCACCCCAACTGCTTGCTTGGCATTTGGTAGTCGTCCGGTAAGCAAGATCAAGATCTCCCAGCACCACCATTCAAGGCAGGTGGTAAGGCAACATGGTGCACAAAGTTTTAGCAACCTGAGCCAGTCATGAACGCCCTGGTCTAACCACCCTCCCTCCTTCCAATTCCCTCCCTTCCTGTTTTCCATCATCAACACGTATGAAGCAAGAAAAATCACGACCATAAGATCGGTTATCCATATTGCCATAGACACCCCTTCAAGACCCTTGGCTTTTGCAAGTAAGATGTTGATCGGGATGTGAAAAGCTAGGCCCAAAGCTGAGCTAAACATTATAGGAACTGTTACACTTTGTGAGCTCAAGTAGACTTTAAGGGGACATAACAAACAGGTGATTATTAAGTCAGGGAAGAGATAGAAAAGGTAGTTCTTTGCAACACGCGAAACGTCTTCTTGTTGGCCACAATGGATTAGAATTTTGTCCACGTTAAGCCACAAGAAAGATATAGGCAGGGTTGCTAAAAGCAACAAGAATGTTACCATGAGGAGGGTCTTGTGTAGCAGCATGAAATTCTTAGCCCCATGAGCTTGACCACAGAGAGGTTCCATGGCAGCGGATAGCCCATTCAAGACAGAAAAGCCAGTGACGTTAGCAAAAGTGAACCCGAGAGTGCCGCTAACCAACTGGAGCTCTCCAAGCCTGCCTAAAAAAACAGTTGTGATGGCTGTTTTGGAAAACCATGTCAAATTCATTGCCAACAAGGGCAGAGTTATACCTCGTTGTGTTTTTATTTCCTGAAGAATCATTTGCATAAGATTTGCCGGCCATATTCGGGTGGTAAGTGAAGATATTGGTGGAGGTTGAGAGGTTTTGCCAATAGGACTCTCTTCAGATTTTGATGGTGGAGACATGATGGTTGGGCAAAATGGATTGGTGGGCTTATACCATATATATAATTTTCTTGACGAGAGAAGTAGTTTTGTGCTCTTTAAATAAGATGGATAGATATTTTCTTAGTGCGTGGTTTTCGTGAAGCTTCTGGTGTCTAAAGGAGGAACAAGATGAAGCTTTTTATAAAGACCAATCAAGGAAGAGACAATGGGTGGTGGATTCTTAGTAGTGTGTGATGAGAATGCAAAGCCAAATCATGCTTACAGATTTCCTTTCAGACATGTAAGATAATGTTTTCAATTTGGTGTTCATGAAAAAGCTATAATGGCTAAGAGGATTGCTGATTGCGCTTGTACTGTGTAACTGCCAAATGAATTCCCTCCTAAGCTAGCTGACAAAAAAAATCTAGTAACTGGCCTGTAAGTTGATTTTACTTGCCAATCATGCCTTAAAAACTTGGATATGTTCATCAACCTTTTTAATTAGTACTGTAATCAACGGTAATTTTGACTCGAGACCTACTCCTCCTGCCTTGTTTAAAATGATATCATTAGATCAAGGATGAATTTCGCTTAGCAATTCACTTTTACAATTGCAATGAATGGAAAAGAAGGTTATATATATATATATATAAATAAATTTTATCAACATGCTTTACATGTAAAAATTAACTAGTTTTCAATTGCAATAGTTTTCATATCTAAATTTAGCCCATAAAATGTTAATGAATATTGTTCTTTATTTTTCTAGTCACTTTAAGATTTCTTTCTTAGTTAGGTTTTAGAATTTTATTTGGTTTAGGTTTCTATAACTAGGTGGATTTTAGTTCTTATTTAAACATTATTATGTTATTTTCTCAGTAGAGATTCCATATTATTTAGAATTTACAAAACAAATTTTCTCTACAATTTGAGTTGTAACATAGGGCTTGATAAATCCTGATTTTCCATCTTTTGCTATATGTCACAAAATATCATTGTGTATGATGTGTTTTGGTCCTAGTTAGGGAGAAATTCTCGCAGAAAAAAAAATATTCCTATATGTCCCTACTTCTTAACAAAGAAACTAAAAAAGTTTGGGCTTTTATTATGCAATCCACATTTATCCTCTCACAATTTATTATTCATAACACTGTTTAACATGGAAGTTTTAGTTCTAGATCCCTCGGAGTTTTGATCCATTTTGTTTTGGTCATCAAACTTTATTTCCTGTCAATTAAGTCCTTATAAATTTTTATTCTTCATTTTTATTGATTTTTTTTATTCTTTTCATCTTGCATGTTATTGTGTATCAGTGATGTCGAGGTTTGTTCCGAGGTTAAATGACATGTTGATTTTACATAAGAAAAATTGTGGTTGTAGAAACCAAAATTGAAAGAGCATAGACCAAAATTGATATTTGTAAAGATTTAACAACCTTTTTCTCATATGAACTGTGCAAAAATCTACATTTTAGTCCTTCAATTTGTAAATGTTTAAAATTTGGTCCCTTTTATTTTTTTTTATTTTGTTTTTAAACTTTATTTATTTTATGTTTAAATCCTTGAAACTTATAAGAGTTGTGAGAGAATACATGGAAAATTCAAAAGAGAGAAAGCTTTTAGTTAGTTGAATTATGGCCACCATTAACTTTTATCTTGTCTCACTGGATTCAACTTTGAGTGAGGAACTCAATGGAGAAAATTTCCACATTTAATGATTTTAAAAAAATACATTAGAGCTTAGAAAGTTATTTTCTTAACTTTATTTGATTTTAAGTTCTTAGAATGATTAAAATGTATTTTGTTGCTAGAAATGAGGATATAGAGGTCAATGAGATGTATTTTTTTTTTTAAGTTTTCTAGTTAAAAAAAGGTTGAAATTTGGGTTTTTAGGTCCAAAATTTTGAATCCTAATTTCCTTGTGACTGGAGTCACCTTCGATCACTAGAAAAGATTGCAAACAAACGACGTATTATTTGTCTATGCAAACAACGTGTCACTCATTTTTTATTTTATTTTATTTTAGACATACAAGTGTCGTTCACCTTTTAAGAAAAAAAGATGTGCAGGCATGTAGACCAAGCGAACAGGTCTATTCTTCCAGCTCATGCATGTCTGGCCCTTCAATTCTTTTTATCTCATTATTATTTTTCTTTAGTATTTTATAATTACATCAAAAAATAACTAAATTTATTTTAATGATGTTTAAATAATTATCCAATTAGTTTTAAATAATATTAACAATTATATTTTGAATAAATATATATGAACTTAACATGCATGATTTTCTAAATGCAAATGAAATGAATATTTTTTTTAAATTTTAAATTTTATCAAGTTTATTGTTATTATTATTATTATTATTATATTTTTTAAATACATTCGCACCAAAATCATTGATTTTATTATTTTCTTATCAAAACTTATTTTTAAGATTATGATTGGTTTTTGTTTAAAAAACTATACTTATGATTAAAAAAAATATTATAAAGGAGCACATTATTAAACGAAAGAGGTTTTGACTAAAGATATATTTTTGTACGTATTCTTATTTTAAATTATTAATTTTTTATATTGATTTTAATTACTTGCAGTTTCTATACAATAAACAACATAGATAAAACAAAGTTAAAAATTACATTAATAACAAAAAGACGATTTACACTAATAACTACATTTCTTTCTACAGAGTTTAAACTATTCATTTTCTTACAAAATCCATTTTTATTGCTATATATTTTAATAAAAATATAAAAAAATCCTCTATCATAAAATCAAATATTTTTATCTTTTAGCTCTTTGCTTTAGTCTTTGGTTAGTATTGACATCTTTTTTTTTTAATAATTTATTGATTCATATGATTTTCAATTTATTTTATTGAAGATACACATCAACTCTTTAATTTTCAATTAAAATTTTTTATGATAAGAAAAAAAGATTCAAAATGTATACACATTCTTTTTTTGTATTAAAATTAATTAAAATTTTAGCTAATTTGTGCTAAAATAAATGATAGATATCTTTGTCGATGAAGCTTCAAAATCCGAATGGGTAAGTTATAAAAAGAGAGTGAATTTAATTAAAAGGTCTGAGAAATAATACTGTGGTCCTAAGTGACATTTCGGGTTGAGGTGGCTAAATGGGTTGCAAGGTTTTGAACTACGACGAATCAAAGCTTAACTGGTCAGGTTTTAGGTTTACTTCCTAGAAGTCACCAGTTAGAGTCTCACAAATCTCAGGGCCACTGGAGGCTTACATGGTTGTTAATTTCAGGATCCGTGAGATTAATCGAGGTGCGTGCAAGCTGACCTAGACACTCACGTTTATAATAATAATAAAAATTTATGGGCAACCATATCTAAGGCATTTCTTTCTATTACTTAAAAGGCACTAACAATTTTGTATTTTATATTTAATCCTTTTCTTTTACCAAGAGCATCCAGCTCTTGTCTGTTTTCAGATATAAAATAAGTCCCAGTGAAGTTTATACCTTATTAATTTTTTGATTTTATAAATCAATTTTATTTTTTCTAGTTAAAGTGATTGATATCTGATACCTGTAAAAAAGTTTTTTTTAGAAAATTTGAAGACTCTTTAATAATTAAGTCTGTGATTTTTTGATAGAAAATGCGATAATATTATAGGTAAATACTTTAAAAATAAATATGCAGTATATAATGAAGATTTCAAACTTTTTGTTTAAAGAATTCATGATCTATTTATAGTTCACAAGTCTTTTTATAAAGATGAGAGACTAAAATGTAATATTGCATTGATAGTTAAAAAAAAAAAAATATTATAAATATAAATATTAATATGAATGGAAATATGATGGAGCTGAAGTCTCATGGAAGATTGTCCCCTTGTACAAAACTTGTAATATGTTACAACGTTTGCAGTCAATAAATCAAATCAAATCCAACGATTTCCATCCTCTTGTTTCACTGGTACAAAATCATCATATATCAATTCATTTTTTTTTTAATGAATACAAGGATTGTTTCTACCACATGCTTCCCTAACCTTCTAGCTAGCCCATTCAAGACATCAACTTCTTCCAAAAAAAAGAAAAGTAAACTAGTGTGTTTGGTATTTGCAGGGCCTTGCTGCACATACACTTCACGATCAAGTTGACCACCTACTAAAATTTAACCACGGCACATGCATCTCCACCAAAATATTTTCATTTCCAAGAACCCCGTCAATCCTCCTCCTTTTCATTTCTTATTAACAATCATTTCCGTATATGCAAATCTCACTATAACTACGTACCAACACCTTTCCTCGCTTCTCCTCCCCACCATTACTACACTACAACTATACCCCCATCCCATCCCACCTCTCCATCTCGCTTCTCTCTATTAGTCATGTCCAAATGTTATGAATTTTACCTATAGTAATTAAGAAAGTGGGGTGAAAGTTTTCTTCATCAATTTAAAGTCCTTATTGGCAATTTCTAAGAGGTGTAATAAGAAAAGAGACTTCAAGGCAATATCACTACATTCTTCAAACTTTGCAGCCATGGAAGCTTCTGTTCTGTGAAACAACACTGGTTTTTAAGGCTTGACCAGGGATTGGGAGTAAGGGTTTTGGGAAAGTGGTGGTTCTCTTAGTTTTTCCTATGGTGGGAAGATCGGTGAAAGGAAATAAGAATAATTTGTGACAGTAGCAGGTTACTTCGAGGGAACCTGGGCCTCCAAGCTAGCTCAGTATTTGATGAATGATTTTTGATATCCCATTGAATGAGTAGAAGTACATATTTATAACTGAAGATTTCCACTAATTAGCCTTACACTAAGTATTATAGGAAATACACTGTTGAATCTTAGGACACAAATATAGAAAATTATGTTGCATTGTATAGCTTATATCTTTGATCATGTGTAGGGAGTTACACGGTTAATATTGTATACAATCTTAATTATATAAATAGAGAAGATGACTAATACAATTGGGGTTATACTGTTAAATTTTATATACAACTTTAATTATATAAATAGAGAATATGATTAATACAATTGTTGAACATCCTAAACACTTCTTATATCTAACTTGGTATCAGAGCTAATAATTTTTTTTTCAAATCCTATTGTATATGGATCCTAATCAAGACATTCCATCTGCTATTGACTCTGCTGCTGCCAGGTTTGTTGTGCCAATCCTAACCTCTATTCTGCTCCCGAGTCCTTCTTCTTCTTCGATTATCCCACAGCTACTAGCCTCTACACCAGCGCTTTATTCCTCTTCCATTCTAACATCAGGTTCTTCGCCATCCTCTGCATTAGCGTTTTATTCATCTCCTCAGTCTGCTGGTGAGTTCCTGACTGCTCCTTTTGTTGTTGATTTACATCCTTCTGCTCCTAGTTCTCACATCAATTCGGTGGTTTCTTTATCCCACACACAACAGGTTATTTATTTAAAACTATCTCATAACAACTACTTGTATGGAAGGATGTAGATAAAACCGTATCTCATAGGCCAAGGTGTTTACTTCTTTGTTGATGGTTCTCTACCGTTCCCTCCCTCTCATATTATATCATCATCTTTGGTTGTTCTTGTCCCCAACCCAACGTTTATGTCTTGGAAACAACAAGACCATCCTATTATAAGTGCTCTTTTATCCTCCTTGTCTACTTAAATCTTACACTTGGTTGTCGATATGGCAGACTCTTGAGAAAGCTCTTGCATCTCCACCGAATTCTCGCATTATACAGCTTCACGAGTCTTTCCAAGACCTAAGACAGTGTGATGACACAATCAATGTCTATTTACAGAAGGCCAAATCTCTCTTTGATGAACTTGTTGCTGCTGGACGACCAATTGCGTTGGAGGACTTCAATCTCTATATCTTCAGGGGCCTGCGTGGAGAATTCAAAGACTTGGTTACTAGCCTCTCCACCAAAGTTGAGCCTCTTACTTACACTGAGTTGCATAGCCCTCTACTCACTCATGAATATCTTAATAAGAGTTCTCTTGCTGGCACCACTGTTACAGTAACCCTGCTGCCTACCTCATCCAGCACCTCTTCGGCTTTCTTTGTTCAGCGTTAGCATCAGTTTAATGGATCATCAGCAGGGTATTTCCTATCAGCAGTGTATTTCCAATAATACTAAGCAACTAAAGACAGGAATTTCTCCTAAAATATGGCAACAAATAAAATGGCTAAAGCAAGAGCAACTCACGTGTACCCTCGTGTTAACAGGTGACCAATACCCACTTCCTCATTTGAGAGAGTAAGGTGTTCAATAGTAGTATTAGTGTGGCTAACTCAAGGGAAGGCCACGTAACAGCTTCTAATCAGCTAGTAATAGTTCAAACTCATTCACACTAATGGTGACGGAAAAATATCGTCAATTCGAGAAGTGAATTAGTGATCTTTTGGGGCACAAAACAATGTGCAGCCAAGAAAGAAGCTGAGAAATTGATTAGAGACTTGGATTCAAATGGGGATAGATCTGTTGACTTGGATGAATTTATGGAAGCTATAATTGAATGTGGCAGCAAGGAAGGTGAACTTATGAATGCTTTTCTTACAAAATATTTATAAGAAATTGATTTTTATATGTAAAATAAATAAAAATCAAGTCTTCATAAATATAAAAACAAAACAGGTTATTTTAACTTATACAAAACCAAAATTTAAAACACAATTATATATATTAGATATATCAGTACAAAAAACAAAAACTATTTCATTAATTAAACGATTTTTTATCAATGCTTGCGCTGCAACCATACCAAACATTATGGGTTGCTCCAATTTTACAATTTTAGCATGTCCAAAGTCATTCCGTCCAACAACAATATAGCTTTCAAATCTCCTTCAGTTACTTTTACCTGTCCTCTGTTAACTTGCCCTATGAAGAATGAAGAATGGGTTGCAAAAAGTGAAGTAATGTTATCTATTTCAAATCACTCAAATCATCCTCAGTGAGTTGATATTATTCGCGAACTCATTTCAGATGAATGCTCTTGGACGAGTGAGTTACTCATTGGATTATTCTGAAATGGAAATGGGGAAAACAAAGAAATAGAAAGAAAGGGAAAAGAAAAAAAAGAAAAAAAAAAGAGAGGAGAAATCGAATTTGTCCTAAAGATCCTGATTCCCACTGGGCCCATTGGCTGCAGAGTGCAATCTTGGTGATCTCGTTAAAGAGACAAGATCTTTATTGGGCTAGGAAGAAAATTGGTCTGCCCCGCTACATCTTGATAATCTCTCCAGAAAACAAAAACAACTGTGATATTTGCTTACAGTATTGTTATCATTATCATTATTATAAACCACATCTGCACCTTCCTATATTTCTTGAAATAATGTTTTGACTTTTAGCGTTTGTCACCCTCGTTGAAGATCCGTTTGGTTAGATGTTGGAAAAAAGAAAGAAAAACTCATAATTTTATTACGATGAAGATCCTATACATGCGAACTCAAAGCTAAGGAATCCATGTATGTACATATCGTCCTTTTATCATATACAGTGACTACCTACTTTCCAAATTCTGAACTTTGGTTTAGCACCACTAGAAAAATTAATTACACCGATTAAATATTCCGTCTATAGAAAAGTTGTTTGTTTATCGGTAAAATCTTTCTAATAGATTTATCAACAGAACCATATCATCTATTAGAGTCGTGTTAGTGATTTCACTTTCGTCAATAATTTCATCATTGATTTAATCACCGACAGTTAGACCGATATAATATTATTATCGATGATAAAAATATGCGATGACCAATTTCTGATGGTATATTAATCAGTAAATATTAACAACGGACTTTCAATAGATAACCCGTTGGTAATATATCAAATCTTTCTGACGGATAACCGACATAATCATTGACAACCACTTTCTACCAGTGATTTCATTGGTCTATATCAAAACACTTAGCAACTCTCTGTAATTCTTCGAGGAAAATTAAGATGTTGTACTAGTAAAGTTTTATACCCGTTGATGATTCTCTCGGTGGTGTACTAATTTGTTTTTTTTAATGCTATCAAAACAATTTAATATTAAACAACATTAAACAATAAATTTAACTTGAAGAATACATTTGATATTATTAATTTAATAGTAAAAATCAATTACAATGTTTATAGATATTGTTAAATACTAACACAATCATTGATGGGCAACAATATCATTATAGAATTACAGAGAGTTTGAGAGGAATTCAAGAATTTTTATTCTCTGATGGTTTTATCGATGGAAGATAAAATTATTGAATACTGATGATTTTATTGATGGAAGATAAAATTATTGAATAATTACATAGAGTTTTTTGAAGAATTTAGGGGATTGGATTCACTGATGGATATACTGATAGATGAAAAATCATTAATGGATTTGAAGGTTTCTAAAAGAGTTTATAAATTTTTTAAATGATTGACGGAGTCACCGATGGTTTCAAAATTTCCATCAGGTATTTAATTTGATGATAAACATGATAACATTTGAAAGGTTACCATATTTATTATTGCAATGCTTATATACGATTCATAACTTATCCTCTCAACCTATAATTGAAACCAAGT
Organism: Populus x sibirica; assembly: GCA_019202695.1. Lineage (NCBI taxonomy): Eukaryota > Viridiplantae > Streptophyta > Magnoliopsida > Malpighiales > Salicaceae > Populus > Populus x sibirica. The sequence continues at coordinate 1,035,909 of JAGMVL010002405.1, read as the reverse complement.
TCAATAAAAATGCTATATTAATAGCTAGCTCATCCCTTTCAAGATTTAAACTTAAGAATTTAACCACATGTTAAATGAAATGATTTTTGAATTAGTTAGCCTTATTATAGGCAAATGGCATATAGCAACATGAATTATCATATTTAAAAAATTCATTGTAAAATTAATTATTTTTTAGTTTATCAACACACTTTAAGACTAATCAATAATAAAAAATAAATTAATAATTTATGTATGTAATTACTCAAAAATAAAATTATTTTATTCAAATAACTAACTAAATTACTCAAAAATCAAAATCATATCTAAAAATCAATAAAAAAACAAACACATTGTATATTTGCTTAGTAGTAATTATTAAAAAAAAAAAAATTCTTTCTATAGTCTATTCAAATCATAAATTCATATAACATCCAAGATTGACATAAACCCTAACTTCCCTCAAATTAGGGATTTTTCAATTTCAAACACAATTATAATTGAAGAATGAAGTATAAAAAGAATGACAAGCAACACACAAAAGGGGAAAATATGAAAAAACAAAGGAGAATACATAACATGTCAATAGTAGAGTCTAATAGCTTAAAAGAAATCAAACCTCGAGGGGAGAGAAAACATTGTCTAGAGGAGAAAGAATGCTAATGATGAGAGAGAGAGAAAGAGAGGAAATGGAGAAAAACTAGGAATTGCCTTGACATATCTAGGTTTGAAATCACCAATGAAATTTATGTTAGTGAATCCATCAGTAACAAACCATGTTAGCACATCACTAATGGAGTCACCAATGATATTGTTATATATTGGTGATTGCATCAATATTTAACATATCATCGATGAAAAGCATTCTATCAAATAATCCATATGTTGGTTTACATTCCTGTATTCTTCCCTAGACTTTTTGTAATTCTTTAATGAATTTTTAATTTATCAGTAGTTCTATCGGTAAAGTTATATGGGCAACAGATCCACCAACGAGTTAATGAATAATTTTTTATTTTTTATATTTTTTTAGGTGATCCCATCAACAAATTTATTATAATTTTTTATATTGGATATAATTCCTCTCAAACTTAATTACGTGGCAACAACAAGTGCATTCATAACTTATTTAATAACTCATTAAAACCACAACCACAACCACAACAATAAATGTTTGATAAATGTACAAAGTTGAAATATATCATACAATGACAATAAATATATTGATTGCATAATGATATTTTACTTCTAAAATCAGTTCATATCCACTGTTTAATTCAAATCTTCATCATCTTCCTTTTCATCATCTTCATGTCCATCATCTTCTTCGTTGAATCGAAATTGTTTGATCTCTTCATCTTCATCAACGTCTGTAATTTTACTATTTAATTCAAATTAGTTCATACAATAACAATAAATATATTGATTGCATAATGATATTTTACTTCTAAAATCAGTTCAGATCCGCTGTTTAATTCAAATCCTCATCATCTTCCTTTTCATCATCTTCTTCATTGAATCGAAGTTGCTTGATCTCTTCATCTTCATCAACTTCTGTAATTTTACTGGTACTCAATATATCAACTCCTCAAGATCAATATGAACATAAGTATTCTTCGTGACATGAAAAATTGAATCTTCTTCTAACGCAATAGATGGAGCAACTTGATATGAATAAACTAACTCATCTAATTGAAATACATCTTCCCCCCAGTTACTTCATCGTTACCATCATGAACAACTTGAACACGACTCCTAGATTTGATTTTCATAACGGACAACCAATCAATTCTATTATGATCCTTTATAAATAAAGCAGTGTATATGTAATACAATTGTTAGCATTATTTGACAAATACAAAAACATCATTGATGTTGCCAGGTCTACCAATTTTATTGATTTTGATCAAACCATAGTGAAGATCTGCCATAATTCCTCTATCGGTATCATACTAGTAATATTTAAATAAAAAGTTTTATTTTATGCCCTATAATACTGCAATTGAATGACCTCTTTTAACTTGCCATAATAATTAACTTCAAATTTATTAAAAGTTGATCCCTTAATACAAATCACACTATCACAAATATTTCTACATTCTCTATAATCTTCATTATGAAGACATCCATTGATGAAATACATATTATAACACTGAATCTTCCTTTCAGGATCAAAAATAATAATTTCAAACTTTCAGCATTGCCTTTTATGTTATATACCTGGCTATAGACAACAACCATTAATAGCTAAAAAAAGGTAAAGTCAATGTATTTTTGTTACAATTATAAATTATTACATACTTACTTGTGTTTTATATCACATGACGAATTGTTCATCTTGTATTTAGGAAATTCAAGCTTCAGTGAGATACAATTTTTGGATAAACAAAAAATTACAATGTTACCTATAAGAAATTTAGTGATCATTTAACACAAATGAGAATACAAGAGAAAATGATTTATCATTTCAAAAATTATAAAATTAACTTAATAAAATGTCTCATTTTATTGCAGTTAAATATCACATAATTATATGCTTGTCTAAATTTGATGTCTGTCAAATATCTTATTGAAACTGTATTATTTGATAATAGTTAATCAAGATGGTAAAATATTGATAAATTTCCACTATAAGGTAATTCACCACCACATTATATCTTGGAATGCGGTTGATTCTTGTTCTCATATAGGGTTCAAAATAATATGAGATAAATATTGAAATCTCTTCAACAATATAAGTCTCGCATATTGAAGTCTTAACATGCGTTTTGTTTTTAATTTTTTTTAGGTTGAACAAGTACTTGTATGAAGGTTGAACAAGTCATGACTCTTCATTTTATATAATTTGTATTCCTCTAAAATCATCAATCTAGCTATGTTTCAAGCATATCCATCAGGAAATTGCAGATTGTTAAGCCATTCATAGACAATAAATTGTGCTTTTTTTGTCTAAGAAAAATATATCTTTGGGTTTTGCCACACATACCCCATCATTAAGCAACTCCATAATCTGACGGTCATGAAACAAAACTATATTCATTCTAGCTTTTATGTTGTCTTTTATTTTCTCTTTAACATCCCCTACCATGTTAAAAATGTTTTCAAACATATTCTTCTCAATATGCATGACATCTAAATTATGGCGGAAGACATTAGTCATCTAATAAGGAAAGCTCCCAAAAAATACCCTGCTTTACTCAATTATGAATCACATCAAAATCAAGAAACTTTTGATTACCAGATTAAAAACCAATTACAATTTATACTACGAGACTATATCATACAATTCTTCACCTGACAGTACCAGAGGTGCAACATTCTTTTCAACTTTACCTTCCAAGAAGTTTGTTATGTTTTATTTTTATATCAATGATGACTCGGCATGAACCCCTGGTGGAAATAAAAAAGCTTTATCATTATTCATTATGGTAAAGACCTTGTTGTTTTCAATGCAATATGAACATGCTAATTTGTGGCAAAACAGATGGGAGGGGCTGCTGTTTTGATTTGTATTTTAAGAAAAAAAAAGAGGAAGAAGAGGGGGAGAATGGAGCTGATGTCGGTTTTAACACTTTTAAATTTACTGACAAAATTTTCAAGAGAATATTGCGATAAAAAATACCATTAATAAATCTGTTAGAAAATAATGATGTGTCATATTATTGATGAAATCACCGATATAATATTTTTTTAATTATTTTATTGTGTCGGTGATTCCATCTTTAATTACCAACGAACTTTTTTCCATTAGTAATTACGTTGGAAATCACCGACATAAATGTTTTGTTGCAATTATAATTAGACATTACTGATGAAAAATATTTTGTCGTTGCTATTTTCTGATTGTGTAATAATTGGCATTAAACCACAATAATTTCCATAGCTTAAATAGTTCTTATTAACACATCATAAGCAGGGGCAGCTTATTATTAAATTTTTTTGCAGCTTAAGGAAATCAGGTTAAAGATATTATTTACAACTAATGATCGCAAAAGAAGATTGATGGTACGAACATTCTTTAACATATATACTAGCTAACTAGTGGTCATTAATTAAACTCCAATAAGTTAATTAATTATTTTAGTTCCATAGGAAATAGAACACTTAATTATATAAAATCATAGGGATTTAGATTTTATATGCAGTTGTACAATGTGGATATTATAAATGTGCTCATCAATTGAGATAAATCTATTCCCCAAAGATTGGAGGTAGTACTCTTGATCATGTCTAAATAATTATAACATATGTATATATATTCCTTACTTATATGTGACAATCGAAAAAAATTATTCTCGCTTCACGCACAAACAACAAAGAGAAAAATAAGCATTATCCAGACATTTTATATAGATTACTTTTTAATCCTTGTTTTTCCTGTTGATTGCTCCCCAGTTAAAATATAATATGGTCTTCCAATATCATTATCTTTTCAGAAATTAATATTCCTTGTAAACAATAGTGCATGTAAGTCTGCTACAAATTAAAAAGTGATTTAGACATCAGGAATAGGGAGATCAATTCCTGTGCTAATTGCTTATAAAAGAAAAAATAATAATAAAAGACTATGTACTTGGTTTATCAAAAAATAAAAATAAAAAGTCCAGTCCTAATTAAGGACAGCCTTTTATATCATTCTTTTCTTAGAAATTAAAGTAACTTGTTGAAGGTCATACATATGTGATCCGCTTTGACTTCAAAGTTTTTCCACAAGCTTGAAATATTAATCCTTACCGACAGGGGCGGAGCAAGAAAAAAAAAATCAAGGAGAGCCGAATTAAAATAATTACTTTAAAGGGGGTTAAAATTTCAAGGGAAGGGCTGGAAATTTTTTTTCTTCCAGGGGCCGGGGCTGCTGCCAGCCCCTCACCTCCGCTCCTGCTTACTGATTAAGGCTAATAGTCACTTTTTAGAGGGGGAAAAAGGAGGAAGGAGAAGTAAATACTTTATTATTAATAAAGATATTAAATCAATGTTGAAAAAAGAAGAAGGAATGCTTACTAAAATTATTGAAAAGAAAAATAAAGCAAAGCAAAGCTAGCTATCACATAAATTAAGTGAATTACTTTTATAAATAATCATATATTTTAATTTGTGCGATGACAGATTAAATAATGACTCCAAGTAAATCGATCATCTCTGATGCTTAATATAATTAACGACGAATTAATTATTAATCTGACCTACGGCTCTTGAATCCAATTGAGTTCCAAAATTGTCACATGGGTGGGATTTGGAATTCTCTCAACGCTGAGATTGTGAAGTCAAATGTTGAACGAAGAACCAAGAAAAATTAGCGTGGAGCGAAGGTTTGAACCCATAATTAACTCTGTCAAACCAGTTAAGCTAACCTTGGATCAAGCAGGACGGAGTAATTACCAGCAAGATTCCACATCGATATATATAGCCATCGATCACATGGGTCGTGCCTCGATTTGTCGTTTGCTCAGTCTCTAAAACAAGTCTTAATTAATCAACAGTCTATGAGCTATAATGAAGAGATTAATTTACATGTGAAAAGGTCACCCAATAATGGTCCCCTGGAGAGTGATTAGCAAATGGGAACAACAGCCTAGAATCGTGCAACACTGTTCCAGATTCGGTGGCTTTCACATGGGTTGAATTGTTTAACGAAGATGGTCCTGGTTAGGATAAGTTTCTTTATACGATTTGATTTCTTTAATGAATTGGACTTTGATTAAAATATGATTAAGTCACTAGAGAAAAAATTAAGCTGCTATGGTTTCTAGGCTTTCACGTCATCTTCAACAACTTCGTTCTCAAGGTAAGAGCCTGCCTTTCTTGATTTTAAGACCCCACATAACCATGTCAATGAAGCTAGTGGACTATTTTTAATTTGTCATTTTCTGTGGAAGATAATTCTACAGCTTGATTTAATGTTGACAATCAAATTCATGTGCAAGACCTACCTCAGTTTCCATGCCTTGTGACAGTGTTATCACCCACACAACTAATTAAAATAAATTAATTAGATTGACACGATGTATTTCATTTCTAATAGCCCTAGAACTCGTTAATTGCTGCATCATTAGGAAGACTTTGGTGCATGAAAGAAAGGGCTCTTAGCACTGTCGAAACTAGGATATTCTTCGGATAGAGCAATATTTCCGTTCTTGTGGATCGACTTGAAAGTCTTGGCAGAGATATCGAAGTGCAATAGCCAGTATATATTAAGCTATTATTTACGAGTCAAGATATATATGGTTTAGAATTAAGCGAGTATCACTTTCAAATCTATCTAGGGTTTAATTACTTTAATTCCTCACAATTGCTGCTGGTGCCCTGCTGTACGAAACATACCAAAGGCTGTGTTGTTAAAATACTACACAAGTATAGGTAGATTAACTTGTATAGAATTCTTCTTCTTCCCTTTTATTTCTTCTTTTTTTAAAAAAAAAATCCATTTAGGTTATTATTAAATTCTCAAAGCAGATGCATTGATATATTTGATCGAATATTGTATTGGCCTATATGTTAAGGCAACGGCGCCCAAGTGTAAATTCTTGTGTATTCTTTGTATTCTTGAAGATATATACATATATAGGACCTGTATTCCTTCTTCTTTTTTGAAAATAAATTTAGGTGCTTTTATCTACATGTGAATTAATAAGGTTAATTATTTGAGGCTTGAGTATCCTTAATATTGAAGAGAAACATTTCTTCATTCTTGGCTAGTGTATCTCATCAAGAATAATTGAGTAGTTTCTCTAGCTACCTTTTAGTTGGTGATTTGTTTGTTTCTCTTGTTCTTTGAATTAATTACGATCTTAATTAGAGTAAACAGCTTAGTTATATACTATTATTGTAATAATTAACGTGTATCATGATACATAAATTTCAATTAAAAGAGAGGTTCCGTTGACCCAACAAGCTTGAACATGGACGTGAGTAGGTTCAATTATATAGTTTTTTCTTTACATAATTTTTTGTTTTCCAAGAAAATTAAAGTCGGCAGATCCAGCAAAAGAGACAAAAGAAGTGGCATGTTGTTAAACGCAAGATTATTTTCAAACGGGGGACCTTTAATTCATGGATTAATTTATTTTAAAAGTGCACAAACATTATGCACATTGACTTAGGCAACTTGATTTCCAACGAAATGTTGGCTTTTGCTTGATATATAGGGATACTGGGGGTTCGAATTTCTTTCGAAATAAGGTAATTGAACATCAAGAACTGGCTGAACATATCACTATAGCATTTTCCTCCATATATGATCATGATCTCTAGCTTACTATTTGACTGTTATGAAAATGATGAGTAAGGGAACGGGAAGCTGAGCGAAGCTGAGAATTGTTAATGACAAAATTAAGGGATGAAGGCCGGAAAGATTGATGTGTGTCGTGTTATATGTCTGGTTTCTCTGATAAATTTAATCCAATCAAGATTAGATAACCATTCAACGTATAGCTCTTAGACATTGCGGGATACATGGCAGTATTTACTGAGGCTTTGGATTATCTACTCGTGTTTTTGTTTTGTTTTTTTCTTGGTCAACATGCGTATGATCAAGGTGTAATGAATTCCTTGCGATGGGACAAAAATTGTCTAATATATACACAAGGGACTTGGAGGGAAAAGAAACAGCTTTGATGATTAATTTGTCCCGTGTACGTTCCAAAATGAAAATTAATCAATCAGTATGATTTAAGTAATCGTAATCAAACAGTAATTACAAAAATTTTAACTTTGTGTTCATACCAATATAACCAATTAAAAACATTTTAAGATGAATTGCAAATAATTTGTTGTTCTAGATATATTGCTGTTAATAGTACTATAAGAATCGCAAATATTTTGTAAGTCATAGTGTTGGTTTCTATATATAGAAAAAAATATTATTGTTTTTTTGTCTTTTAAAAAAAGAGAGGGCATTCATCATACTAATTATTTGTAATGTACGTATAAGAGAATAAAATGCAGCATATATATTTTACAAATTAATGTCTATAAAATACTAGCTATACTTAAACAGTTGATTAAATTAATAGATATAATGTCAAAGGAATTACTTTATAACTCTATGCCTTTTGATGAAAATAAGAAAATTATTGAAAGTAAATATTTGGTATGAATAAATTAGCTATATATATAGACTATGACATTGTAAATTCTTTATGCTATTATTTTTAAAAATGTTTTGTACATTGTTGTACTTGTCAACCTATCATTAATTAAAAAGATTAAATGATCATAGAAAGAGTTTAAAAGAACAAAGAAAATTAAAAAAAAAAGGCCAACGTATAACAATTGACGATGAAGAATCAAAGACATCTTTAATTATATGGTAAAATATAAGATCATGCTAATTAAGTCAAAAGTATGACCATATCTAATAAAAAAAATATTGAAGTTGTACTATTGAGATAAAAGTTCGTGATTATATATTTGCATTTTAATTACGAAATTTAATGGATTAAGACTGATTTTTATAATTTTAGAGTTAGAAAAAAGATGTTTTTTTTTATAGTATAGAGAATAAAATATAATACCACTGTATTCTTTAAACTGAAAATTAAAAATAAGAATTGTTTCATTTATCATATTTATATAATACTATAAAGTTTGTGATGAATATTTTTTATTAAATAAAGATATTAAAATGTTGAATAAGTTAAAGGTGTACTATAATAAATATTAAAATTAGTGTTGATCATGAGTATTTTTAAATTAAAATGTTGTTTTTCAATACTTAGAGTGCGTAATATAAATCTTGACATAAATTTTAAATTCTTTAAGTTATCGTAACTAATTAATGGAAAGAAAAATAAATTAAACTAATTTCTGTATAATTTGGAGTGTTTATTATTTCTAAAATATTTAATATTATTAGCAACAAAACTATATAATTATGTAATATGATTGTAACAAAAATATGTCCCCATAGGATAAGAGTTTAAAAGCATTTCTATAAAAGAAGATATTATTAGTAATTAAATGGTAATGAAAATTGGAATCGTATATTTGAAAAGGAATTAAAGGCTAATAATTATCTCGTCTCCACTTAAGAATTGTCAAACTTGTAGGTAGCTAGTACTTTAAAGGAATGATCCAATAGCTAGCTAGCTCCCTCCTGCTTCCAAGTCCAATATCCAATGGGAACAAAGAGATTTGGAAGAGAAATTAAGTAATTGAAAGTCTAAGTGGCCAAAATGGTAGGGGAGAAAGACAATAATAAGGCAATGATCCAGAGTGTGAAGAGAGAGTAAGACGCGAGGGTGCCGCTGACACAAACTGCACCCGCGCCGGAGATATTGCTGCCGCCCTCATGCTTCTTCTGCCCCCCTCAAAAAAAAAAAAAAAAAAAAAAAAAAAAAAAAAAAGGACTTCCGATGCCTCCGCCCTCGCAGCCTGACCCGCTCTCCGCGAACCCATTTGCTTCCACTTCTTTTTATCTATTAAAAGATGCTCTTTGTCGGCTTCCCTCTCACTCTCTCTCTCTCTCTCTCTAGCCGATGGTGGCCCCTTCCCATCTATTAAAAGATGTTCATTTTTATTGGTAAATGTTTGGTGAGTAAATGAGATCCGCCCACGATTGGACATGTGATGGAATGAAAACTACCACTTATGAAGTATGATATAAAAGAAAATAATTAGACAACGTACGGGGGTATATATGTTTCTCATCAAATTAACAAAATTATAAAAGAAAATAATTAAATATGCTTTGAAATAAAATAAAAAAAATCAAACATGCGTTGAAAATACTAAATATAATCAAAGATTGGACAAATTCTATGGCATGGGAAGTGCCAGAATGGTAGATTTTAATTTTACCTTGTAAACGACCTTTTTCAATTTTGTAGGTATTCTCATATTGTAAAGCTTTGAAATAGTTTTCCAATTGATTCCTTACAGGTAAGCCCTGAAACTCTTCTATAAGAGATCATCATAATTTAAAGTTGAAGGACTTATTTAGCTTTATGACTGATCTTGTTAGATTTATGTTTTCCATATCAGACTACCTAATCTATGTCAATCTGTCCTTTATCATATATGTGCCATGATATAAATGGAGTTGTAATGGTATCAAGCTGATAGATCCAAATAAAAAAACTCTATCTAAAAAATTTTCTTGAAATAAATCCAATAAGAACACCTATTTCGTTTGTTATTCTAAACTCAAAGTACAACAGGGATAAAAAAAGAGTGAGCTCGGGCATGGTAGCCTGAGCCCAACACTTAAAGTCTTGCCTGAGCCTATGCAAGGTGCACGCCTAGCATCGACGTGACATGCCCAACACCCTTGGTGCTACGCGTGCACCCCTGAGGGCTCGGGCTCGAGAGCGCGCTCTAAGCCCAACATGTTTGGATTCAGGCACTCTATCTGGATTTCTCATCTCTAATGAGCCCAAGCCCAATACTCGCCAGAGATTTTTTGGGACCCCATGCAGGTCGCTCAATAATTTATATTGATCAAATATCTATTATTTTAAATAGAATGCATCTCAAAATATTACAAATGTGAAATTACATTCCAGCTCCTCCTCTCCATAAAAAGATAAGATTCATGAGCTATAAATATATGATCTTAATTTAACAACCATATTGATGTTATATATCTCTTATAAAACAAACAAAAAAGGTTAAATTCCTAAATTCAATTACATTTCTTATTATTGATGCAAATAAACGATCTTAATTACTTGTTTACTATCAAAACACTTACAATAAATTCTTTCACTCTTATATCGAAAAACTTTTTCTCTTTTTCTCCTATCAATTTTTTTATATGAGTTTCCTTATATAACTCAATTGGAGTCAGTTCTCGCCCAAGTTATTTTAATTTCTTGTAAATTAAATAGTTTGTTAAAAGTCTAACCAATAAATACATAATTAAAACTTCAAGAGAAATAATAAAGTATATAACAACAAGCTCTTACTAGGCGCTTTAAATTATGGACAAATTGAATCACTCTTTTAGCATGCTTGCTCGTTGCACCATGAGTTCATTTATTTTTATTTTGTGTGGATCTTGAGCACCTTGTGAAACCTTATGAAACCACAAGTTATTGATGCAATGCCCAATTATGTTTTGTTACATACCTTGGTTTGTAACCTTTCCAACTCTTCATGTCATTCGACCCAACCTTCTTAATCACTTGTTTATAAGTATCATACCAAAAATCATACAACCTGATACATAAATTTATTAAACATAAATTAGAAAAGAAAATAAAAGAATATATAAGTTTACAATAATATATCATTAATTGATTTAAACTTACCTAATTGCATTGTGGTTTTTCTATATTCTCATGACAAGCACCTCGTCGCTCTCGTTCTACCAAAAATTTTCCTTAATTGATTAGATATAAGAATTAGTTTTAAAGATTTGAAAAACTAGTAACTTAAATTAGAGATTATTTATTTAACTTTAAACTTTTTCCATTAAGCAAATACCATGTACATCCATTCATGATGGTTATAAAGTTGACTTAATTGAAACAATAGTTCTTTGAATGGACACTCTATCGTAGAGGTGAAGAAACAAGTAGCTTCAATATTAATTGGTAAACCTGAAAATCAATTTAAGGAAGAAATTTTTATATAATTATAAAACTTAAAACAACTCAATAAAAACAAATAACATCATAAGACAACAAAAATTATATAGAGAGGTCACCCTTCCATTATGTTATCCAATTGCTTGAAATGAGATCTATTAAATAAGAGATGCCCGATCTATTGTCCTTAGTGGTTAAGTCTTGGTCGGCAACTTTTATATTAGATGCTTCTTCATAATTATCATCTGGATTCATTGCATAATCACCTACACTAGTATTTGATGAAGCATTAGCGCTCTTGTTGGACTTGAACTTGTTTTATCTTGAATACATGGTACCTAAAAGAAAACAATGAACACAATTCAAAAAAACAAAACATACTATCAAACACAAATTCAATTATTTATTAACAATGAATCACAATTAACTTACATATTCATAATACATCATCATTTAACCCACTTAACTATAACTAGTAGCACTAATATCATTATCACAACAATAACAACAACCACCACCACCATCACTAGTCATTATCATCACTCTGCCTTTACCACCACTAGTTATCACATCATAATCATTATCAATAACATTATTACCATAACAACAGTCATCATAACCACTGATACTATTACTATTATAGCTATCACTATAAATATTATCATCATAACTACTACTATCATCATCACTATCTGTAGCACAAACATCATAAATTTTTATATCATACTATCATCAATAAATAATAACAACAATCAATACACTAATTGTTATCAATTACACATTAATTTATTTTCCCCTATAACCCAACTAATTATCCATTAACTATTATCATTTCCATACAAAGTCAATTCTCTATAAATTTTTAACTTAAACATAAAATTAACACAAAATAATTGGTACCCATTAAATATTCTATCATTTCTTCAATTCTAACACACATAAGTTACACATAAATTCATTTCTCTAAAATCCAAAACAAGTCCTAAAATACAAATCATACATTAATATAATAAAATTATCATTATAAAATAAGCAAAACACTTAGATATACATGCAAATTACAAATACCACAAATAAATTTCAATAAATTAACTTAAAATTTAATTGGGTTAAAACATAAATGGATGGGTTTGCTTACTTGGTGGAGTGAAACTTGATAAGAAATGGAACTAAGGGGGAAGCTGACGTTATTGGAGAGAGGTTACATCGGCGCTAACAGGTTCAATGGCTGAATTTATTAAGGGGGGTTTGTAAGATATTTTTTAGGAGAGAGAAGGCTTCTATAATTTTAATTTAAAGAAGAATAATAAATGGGGAGAGGAGAGGAATGTCATATTTTAATTTCTTTTAAAATCACCGATAAAATTTATGTCAGCAATTTGACACATCAGCAATGATGAAAAATTGTCAACGAAACTTTTTTATTTCATCGTTGTTTTTGTCTTTTCGTTGGTAAACAACTATTAAATATTTTATGTCAATGTTTCCATTGTTTTTTTTATTTTCTATTAGTATAAATACAATATCTAAAGAAATCAGGAAAACAATTGAGAAACAAAATTCTCTTACCAAAAAAAAAAAAGATCAGGAATAGCTCTTCGATACTTATTTCATAACAATTTGGTAAAGTTTATATAATTATGATCAATTTCAAGTGGCAATACAGCCGTGTACTTGTATGTTTTTACGTTATTTACAATGGGAAAAACCTGCTACATATTGTGCATAATATATTATGGAGTTAATTATAGAATAGCTTAGCTATTAGAAAGCGTACACAAAATATTAGTAATCAATGGTGGAAGTTAAATTAACCTCGTACATAAATCATCAACATTAGATGTCCATTAGATCATTTTCCCGTCCTAAAATGCGAGTTGTATGATGTTTTTTAACATAAAAAAAAATATTTGAAGTGTTACTAAATTTTTTTGAAAATAAAATTGTGTGAGTTGACTTGATATAACCTGACCAAATTGAAATAATCATGAAACTCAATTCTCAATCAACCCAATATTAAAAGATAAAATCGAGAAAAAAAAATCAATTACAAAAAAAAACCTAAGTCAGCCCAGGTCAACCCACCAAATTCGTGATCCAGGTCATAGGACCGAGATAACCTCATAAAAAGAGCAAGTCGAAGCAAATTATGAAGTATAATCCTCAACCAATTCAATGTTAAAGGATGAAACTTAAAAAAAATCAATTAAAAAAAAACTAAAAAATATGACCCGGGTTAGCTCGCCAAACCTGTGACTCGGGTAATGAGACTGATATAACCTCATAGAAGCAAATCAAAATAAATCATGAGGTCTATTTTTTAATTAATAAAATATTGAATGATGAAGTTGAAGGAAAAAGATAATTGAGAAAAAAAAAGAAAAAAACTTGAGTAAATCGGATTATTCTATTAAATTCGCGATCCGGGTCATGAGACTGAGATAATTTTACAGAAAACAAATAAAAAAGATTAAAACTCAATCCGTAATTAATAAAAAATTAAAAATTAAAATTAAAATTAAAACAAAATATAAATTTAAAACAAAACAAAACATTGATGTAGGAATAGTTCTGTGCGAAATTAAAGCACCGCCTCTAGTGTTTTGTTAATGTTAATGTCCATGAGAGGAGAAGTGATGTTAAAGTTGGAGTTGAAATAGACCCGCAAGGAGCGGGGGAAGAGACACCTGCTGTGAGCATTCATAATAGCTAGAGAAGAAACGATGGAGGGGATTTTTTGCAGAACATATATAGTCATGGTGCATGCACGGGGGTCATGAAAATTTGAAGCCACCCACTCTCTCTCTCTCTCTCTCTCTCAACTTATAAACACAATCATAGTCCAGTTTAATTAATTGTGCCAGTTGTCATTTTGCTCTAATCACTATGAGATTCATGTCTGGTAGAGATCTTATCATCACCTGTATATAGTTTATAACTATGTTCTACACACCGTTTCTTAAAGAAAATAAAATCATCTATATGTAATTAAATTTACTCTTATAGAATAAGTTTTTTTTTTCTTCTTGGATTCTCCTTTGCATTTCAATTCAAAATAATAATATTGATAGAATCAAACCCAAAACTTTACCACTTTAGTCAACAACAAGATTTTATTACTAGTTTATCTAGATTCCACACTTGTTTATCAATGATTAATTAAGGCACTCTGAGTGCGTTAATGTTGAAAATATTTTTTTTATCATGCTATAGGAGGAGAACTTGCAATAATAATTAATTAGATGAAGCAAATTAAGCAACTAAACCCCCCCCCCCCCCCCCCCCACACACACACGTATATATATATATATGACATGGAGTCCTTATAGTAATCGGAACAGCAAGAGAAGAAGAGGAAGGAAGGAAGGTAGTAGGTAGACGGAGTTAAAAAGTTGAAACTTGGAGATAAGGGCCAAGGACTCGGTCGAGTTATGAATAATTAACAAGTATTATAACTTAATGCTGCATATATAAACCAGAGAGGGAGGGAGGGAGGGAGAGAGAGAGAGAGAACGTGGAGAGCTGGAGGGGACAAGAGAGAGAAACGTGGGGACCCATCCACCGCCCATATGCACGCAGCCTTACCAAAACCAAACCCATCTATCTATCTATCTATCTATCTATCTATCTATCTGTGATCGATCTATTCCTGAATCTAACCCTAACCCAAATCCAAAAATATACTTGCTTACCTTCTCTCTAGCTACCCCAAAAAAACACAGTACTTTCCATCTCTCCCAAGCTCTTACCAACTAAACCAACATAAACTTAGCTATAACACTTCTACACAAACACTACAGCTTGTTGAAAGATCAATAGATGGAGAATCCAGCTCAGGATTTGATGGGTTACACCAAAAATCCACTCATCTTTCTCCTTTCTGAACCAGCTGGTGAGTGCTAGCTTATAATAGCATCTGGTTCTTCTAATTACTTGCTTCATTGGACTATCAAAAGAAGCCAGAAAAAAAAGAAACCACCCCGCCCCCAACAGTCTTCCGTCTTATTATTTTATCCCCTTTCTTCTTCCACTAGCGGCCCTCTTTCTTGAATCTTTAGTATTACTACCTAGCTAGCTAGTGTTTCCATTTTCTGGGTTTAATTTTCTAGCTAGCCACTTACATTTTTTTCGTATGTGAACCAGTTCTTTTAGATATATATTTACTATTACTAAAAAAGAAAGTCATAAAGTTAAAAAGAAGAAAGACTCTTATGGATCCAGTAACGGCTCATGGCCATTCTCTTCCACCTCCTTTTCACACACGAGACTTCCAATTACACCACCAGCAGCAACAGCAGCACCAATTTCATCACCAACAACAGCAGAATTCAGAAGATGAGCAGAGTGGGAGTAGCAGTGGGCTAAACAAGTCCCTGAAACGAGAGCGAGACGAAAGTAACAATAGCATGGGCAACAGAGAAGGCCAAGAACTCATAACTTCAGGAGATGGAGATGGAGAGATCACAAGAAGACCACGAGGCAGACCTGCCGGATCCAAGAACAAGCCTAAGCCCCCAATTATCATCACACGGGATAGCGCAAACGCTCTACGCACTCACTTGATGGAGGTTGCTGATGGATGTGATATTGTTGAGAGTGTTGCTACATTTGCTAGGAGGAGACAACGAGGGGTTTGCATTATGAGTGGAACTGGAACGGTAACAAATGTAACCCTTAGGCAACCAGCTTCACCAGGTGCAATTGTGACTTTACATGGTCGATTTGAGATATTGTCACTAGCTGGATCATTTTTGCCACCCCCAGCTCCACCCGCAGCTACTGGCTTGACCATATATTTAGCTGGTGGACAAGGGCAAGTTGTGGGTGGGAGTGTTGTTGGTACACTGACTGCTTCAGGTCCAGTTGTGATTATGGCAGCCTCATTTAGCAACGCTGCTTATGAGAGGCTCCCTCTAGAAGAGGAGGATCCACAAATGCCTATGCAAGGGGGTGGAATGGGGTCACCAGGAGGAATGGGGCAGCAGCAGCAGCAGCAGCCACAGCAACATCAGGTTATGGCGGAGCAAAACGCGCAACTATTTCATGGATTGCCTCCTAATCTTCTCAATTCTATTCAATTACCAGCTGAGGCGTATTGGGCCACCGGTCGACCACCATACTAACAAAAGATAGATCCAACGCCATGTCAATTAGTTCAGTTTCCCACGATGATCACTTGCAGCTTACCAAAGAGGCGACAGGCTTTGTAGCTAGGGAATTTGGGTTGTTACTTGAGCATTTTCAGGTTTTGTTATTTCTTTTTTTTTTCTTTAGTTGTTGTTAATTTGCATTTGATAATTAGCTTAATTATATGCCTGATTGATGATTGAAGGACTGTAAATTTTAAGATCTTTATTGCTTTTGGGTATGATTTCATGTTAATAAGTGATGCAAACTTGTCCCATTTTGACGACGATGAAAAAAAGGAGAAAAACAGCCACAACAATGGGAGGGGAGTGCACTCTTTCTATCAATTTTTTTTCTTGAACTCTCTTATAGTAATGTTCCTACGAGGTTTGATCATTGTGCCTTCATTTGGGAACAAAATTCCCTCAAAAAGCTTAGCAACACAACCCACTCTCCTCTCTCAAACCACGACTTTAAAAACACAAATTTTCTATATACATAGGTACATTTTTTTTCTTATCATTTCCTCCTCATATAACTACAATAAAAGAGTAATAAAAGCAGTGAGAGTAGTATATTTAGTGTTGCCACGCTGATAAGGTCAAAGCAGGTTCAATTAAAAGCTGGCTAGTGACGGTTTCAAGGAGGAGGCAAGAAGGTGTTAAACTATTTACGAGAAGAGCAAAGAGGTGCGGGCTTAGAGTTTTCATGTCTTTTCTTTGAGAAGTTACTAGGGTTTTAGATACAGAAAGATATATGAAAATATATAGGGGGTGCTGGTTTACACGTGCACAGCTATGAACTAGCTCCTTTCCGAGGCAAACCATAGCACTTCCATAAAAAAAGGCATTGCATTCTCTCTCATTTGGATTCAAAGAATAAGGGATTGGGCACCTGTACTTTCAAGATCATACAAATTAAAGAAAACATGCTCAGATTATCTGCACTGAATTAAAACTTGCTTTGTTGGAAAAGCAATATTTGAAGTTAATACAGGCTTATCTACAGACACTACTAGCTACATTCAAATTTTGCATGCCTTGTTGTTTCTTTCTTCTTTATCGTCCCGAATGATGTCTCAAAAAATCTAAATATCTTGAGGACAAGATTTATATCTTAGATTATCAGTTAATCTTGTTGTTCTGACAATCTAATCTATTCTCTCTAACCAAGGTGGCAAATGGCTGGTGCCTTGATACCTGCAAAAGGTTCAGTGAATCTAAGGACTCTTCGATACTTAAGTACGTACGGATCTTTTTTAGAGGAAAAACCATTTTATCTTAGACAAATATTCTTCTAAAAATAAATATGCAGTGGAGAATGGAGATTCCAACCTCTTTGGCTTAAAGGTCTCTTGTGTATTTATAGCTCATAAATCTCTTTATGAAGAAAAGGGAAAAAGTGTAAAATTTCCCTCATAGTTTTAGTAAGGAAAAATATATTTGATTTTATCAGAGGGAAATATCTTTGAATTTATCAGAGAAAAATATCTCTGATTTTATTAGAGGAAAATGTCTATGACTTTATCAGAAGAAAATCAACATTTGACGATGCCCAAGGATGTTGGGTCTAGTAACCTTGCCAGACCCATATATGATTAGGCTCAGCACTTGGCTGAGTCCAAGAATGTTGGGTTTTGTAGTTTTGCCAAACCTATGTACGATTGGGCTCAACGTTTAGCTGAGCCTAAAGAGACTGGATCTGGTAGTCTTGTCAGACCCGTGTATGAATGGACTCAGTGCTAAGCTGAGCTCAAGAATGTTGGGTTTGGTAGCCTTTCCAGACCTATGCATATTTGAGCTTAATGCTTACCTATGCTTAAGGTTTGTATGGACAATCCACCCGACCCCTAGTTGTTGTCAACGAGAATACAGGTAAAAAACATATATGAAACACATCGATCGATTAGTTGCCCTCTAAGTCTTTGTGTATTCAATATTCAAAGATTTTGAAAGGTAAAAAAAACTTTAATGAAAGATTCTAACTTCTGTGAGATCTTGTTTGTCTCACGCTGAACCTGTTGGGATCCTTGTAGCTAGGTGGCTCATCCATATTGGGCGGTAATTGAGTAGGTTTCTGGAGATTCTAGATGATATGAAAGGTCATCATTCATCTAACAACTGGAGTGAAAAGGGTTTTTCTTTATAACCCTAGTCGTTCTTGCTTCTATCTTTTCTTTTACTTTCATTTTTTATGATTCCTAAAAAACTACTTTATAGAAAAGACCTTAATTCATCTTTATTCTAATCTTAGAGTAAAAAACCGATTTCTGGTATTTTTCATTTTCACTTTTTTTTTCCTTTTCTTGCCTTTAAACAAAAAAAATAAATCTAAGAAAAGTCAAATCTATCTCCAAAAGTAGAGATATTACTTCCCTTGAAGAGAAGTTCAGGTTCCAACCTAAGATTGAAAAAAACAGTCAAGGACAGGGGTCCATTAGATTGGGTCCCAGAACAAGAAGGGGTGGCACATCATCATCCACATCTTGTAGGGAAGCAAGTAGATTTTCCTATAGGAGTCCTTCTTTTACTACTACTAAGGAACCTCGGGAGAGAAAGAGGTTGCCTCAACCCATGAGAATGACACCACTAATAGTTTATGTGCTAAGGGCATAGAATTTATTGCTTGTCTTCATTCAGAAAAATACACAACTCAGGTGCCCAATAAGACTACATGTATCGGCCAACAAACCCTGGGCTCTGTCCATGATCATTTTGAGATTATAGCCCCCATTTGTATATATTTAATAGGATATTCCTTTTCTCTTTAAGGGTTCGTGAGGGAAGTGTTCAGATAGTACCAGCTGGACCCAAGACAATACATCCCAACATGTGGATCATTTTATCCTCCATTGATAAGTTTGTGGGCTCGTCAAAATCAATGGTACAGTTAGTGTCTTCAAGAATTTTTATAATCTGCCTTTGATAGTGATTAGGGATGTCAATAACCCAGCTCTTGAAAGAACAATCAATGGTCTTTTAATATGTTTTCCATAGACAGTGATGTCCTAAAATTCCAAGTAGCTTGGGAGAAAGACTTATATCTTATATTACAATCTGATTCATTCTACCTAACCGAGGTAGCAAGTGGTTGATGCACTAATACCTGCAAAAGACCTCTTTTGGTGAATACGAGGACTCTTCAATGCTTAAGAGAGTTTTTTTAAATGGAAAAGCCATGATATCTTAGAAAGATATTGTTCTGAAAATAAATATACGGTGGACAATAGAGATTTTAACCTCTTTCGTTGAAAGGTCTCTTATGTATTTATAGGTTTGGTAGCCTTGTCGGGCCGTGTATTTGAGATGGATGGCTTGTCGGGCCCATGTATGATTGGGCTTAGCGTTTGGTTGAGCACAAGAATGTCGGGTCTGATAGTCTATTCAAACTCATGCATGTTTGGACCCAGTATTTAGTTATGCTCAAGGTTTGTTTGGACCATCCACCCTGCCCTCTTCTTAATGAGGATCTAGGTAAAAAACATATATGAAAAATACTAATCCATCACTCCCTTTTATTGTTCATCTAAATTCGCAAAATAAAGTTTGGGTTCTTGGACCTGAAGCTACCAATTGTTTCTTCTTTTAGTAAAGTCCTTATTAATTAAGTTCACTTTTATTAATTTTGATAGCTTTGAAACCAACCCATTCTATGTTAGGAGCTTAAACTTTGCTATTTTCGATGGTGATACTATGTACTTGATCATACAACTTAGATCTCTTCTTCTTCCATTCCTTTTCTATATCGAGAGTATCCACGCTCTGAGAGACTACATTCACTAACGCCTTCCTAGTCGAGTCTTATGGAGACAAGTCTTTCGCATTTCTTCTATTGAAATTGATTTATATATTATTTCACTCAAGTTAATTTCAGGAATATTGTTAACAAAAAAAAAACATTGGGAGGAAATTTATTTTTCAAACCAAGCTTACCTTCCATCCAGTCGACCCTTACGAGTTACGAGTTACGAGTTAAGAGAATCTAAATTTGTACACAAATTTAATGTTTGACAGTTATTGTCATACTTCACGCTAGTGTTGGACAACTCGATTAGCCATCCATCTCAAATAGACATGAATCTGTTGGTTCCTTTGGAGACATATAGAGGGATAGAAATATAGAGGTTGAATGCTATTTGCATTTCATTAAAAGAAAATTTCCCTCAGCAGGTACTATAATAAGGTAAAATATTTTAAATTTTCCTTCTATTTTTTCATGTAATCCTTATGTTTTATCACGCACGAGATTGTAATGGGCGTTTTACCATTCATGCATGACGCACAACAATACTGAGATCTTAGATTTTGACGATGGTTCTGCAGGCAGTGCTAAACAGTTCTACAATTTACTTATTTTTTCATATCCAAAATATGGAAGAAATTGAAATTGTGTGATTTTTGTTACCTAGTTTGTACATTCTTAATATATACTTGATCTTTATTTCTTTCTTTTTATCATGAATTTTGTTGATTCTGATCTCATATATTCGTATATTATCTGTATATTAATGAGGGCCATTTTTTCCTTAATTAACAATGCTTTTGCCGGGGTTTGATGGATCTCCTCCACTGAGTTGATTAATTAATAAAACCACTAATAACTCATTAGAACAGGGAAGTCTATTTACATATATGATTTGTTACCTCTAAAGCAGTGGATCTCTAATCATTATATAAATCGAAAATTCAAAGGGAGATTTTATTGCATATTCTTGAAAAGGAAACTGTACCAACATTAAAAATGGTACCAATTATGTTCTGAAGGTGATGTGTCTTGATCGATTAAGAATTCTGAGCGTCTTCATGAAAAAAAAAAGATTTGTTGATTGGTTCACATCATAGAAGATATAGGCAGATTATAATGAAATCAAATAGCAATGAATTGGTAATTGAAGAGGACAGATACAACCTAGTGGCTTTATTTATAAAATCAAAGCAGGTAGTGGTTTAATTTAAAGGAGAGGTGGTGAGCTACCAAAAAAATCTAAGTAATTTAGGAGCAAGTTTATATATGTATAATATATATTATCTCTTGATATAATATATATTAATTATATTATAATATATATTGATTTAGAAGCAAGATTTATAATATATATTATCTCTTGGTTATAACAATCTGATCAATTATTTGTAATCAAGGTGATTAATAGTTTGTACCTAGTGTCCGGTATATTAAGGTGGTTGATGGTTGTTACTTATAAAAAGTTTATTTTTATAAATTTAAGGATTCTCAAATGATTAAGTAAATACCTTTTTAGAGAAATAAACTTTAAAAATATATATACTAAAAATATTGAAAATAAAAAGGTTATGAACATAAATTTTTAATTATTTATATGGTATTTATAACTTATGAATCTTGTTTTTTTTATGAAAAGGAGGAGGTAAAGAATCGTTTTATTTATGTAATATTTTAAGTTATATTTCACTCAAAATAATATATATTGAATTAATTTAAAATATTAATAAATCAGTATAAAGGTCTAAAAAAAATTATCTAGAAAATATTGGAATTTAAAGGGAAAAAAAATAAACTTAGACACGACACCCGAAGTTCATGGTGAGTCTGTTAGATTTGGTTTCATCAACAGGAAAACAAATCCATTTCTTATGAAGCTCACCTTTCTAAATTATTAAGGATGTGACTTCGTGTAACAAAAGATGATGCCTTTTGTTTTTTATAACATTAATTCTAGCATGATAAATTATTGTCTTTCGCCATCCACACACAATTGATCATGTGAACGTATCATTTATGACATAAATGGATTTCTATTTGAAAAACTCGGATTCAAACATTGAAAGCAAGATGGGATTTGGGGAAGAGAAAGATTTCCCTTATCTTATATAGCCCAGGAGACATAAATGGGCTTGGTCTTGGGCTTTCGGAGGAGCTCATGCCTTGTTGCCAAAGGTGATGTGAAGTTATGTGTGCACAAGTATTTGATGTCTAGAACCTTCATTGAAATGATCGGTTAATTCTATGAGCCTGTTGGCCTAATGATTTAATTATTGTGATTGTTTCAGTTTTACTGCACCGCACCCTCCAGCCAGTTTTCAGTTTTTAGTTTTTACCATACACAGTTTGGGAACACGTATGATTGCAGGTGCCTCTTCTCATATTTACAAGGGAACGCGACAAGAACGGGTGAAGAGAAATGAAATCTTGGATCACAGGGAATTGTCTTTTATGACGAGTCAAAGCCTGCTATTCAAAACAAATTACTGCACAAATTAATCTTAGTTTTTTTTTTTTTTCACAAGAAATACTTTCAAGTTAGTGTTCACCTGTTCATTTCATATACAAACAAATTTATACACTACCTACCAGCTATGAGGGGGAAGGTCTCACTAGGGTTAACAAGATGGTAACTTGATCAACAAAGCTGTACTCAAACTTACGGCAGACCACAGTACAAACCCGAGTATAACAAGACTTAGACAGGAACAGAGCTGACAAGTTCTTATTAGCTGAAAGCCTTCCTGCTTTTTTTTTCTGTCAAAAGAGATCCATCATTTCACAAGGAATTAATTTTGTATTTGATGCGCTCTAGTTTATCTGCAACGCAACCAGCCACTTCAAATTCATCAATGATCTATTCGTAGTCGTCTCATTTCAGCTTGGAAAGTGGGACTGGATGTTAGCGTTCGATGGGCAAGTGTCCTTATATCCTCCCTCAAACAGTCTCGTGAAACACGAACCAGTTCCCAGAGTGCACCTCCGCTAATCATGTCTTTTGCATTCACTTCTGCATGGAGTAAAGGCTAGCATCTCAGCTGACATTCAATGGGCGATCAGCTTGTTCGAATTTTAAAAGAAGGGAAACAAAATTACCATGTTGTGCTAAGTGACAGAGCGCAAGCTCTACATGGTGCCTGATTTGTGAGGCTTCACTTTTAGCATTCTGTACAATCCATGGAAGCACTCCATCCTCAATCAAAAGAGATCTTCCAGTCTTGGTTCCTGCACAATTGAGTGCCGACATTATGCTTCATGTAAGTGTCATAGACAAGGAGAGGCTTCACTTGGATTTTAACACGGCACAAACAATCTTGGGGTGCATAGTCTAGTAGACAATTGCACGACAAGCAGAGCAAACCAAATACAGACAAACTTAACCAAGGCCTCTTTCTAAGCTATGTACCGTACCTTGAGTAGATGCTCTGGACTCGCACTTGGCAAAATTTGCTATTCCACGGGCAACTTGTGCAAGTACATCAGGATGCCTACATCTAACCATCCCCAGCAAAGCCTTGATGCCACCTTCACTTCTTAGTTTCATCTGCAACTTATCTGAATAATTCATCATGGTACAAGGTTAAAGCTTACAACAGCATGCCAGCTGATAGGACTAACTAGAATAAATTTTTAATTTGGTAGTAGCCTTAAGTTGTAACAAAGCTCACATTCAAACCTCACATGTGCTGCCTCATCATTTTCCTCAGATTACTTGTCTATGTACAAAACTTGTATGAAACTGAACTATTTCGAGAACTAAAGCTATTTATATTTTTGTTAGCATTTGAAAATTTCCAAAAACCTTAGAAATGTTAAGTTTTCAAGTGAATTGGCAGACCATACAGATTCTTGTAAACACACAAAACATATTTCTATAACAAAGAATTTTATATCAAGCTTCTTTGGATTTTTCTTCAGATTAGACCATATTAATTTTGGCATAGCATTATAGCATGAGCTCAGTAACATGCTTTTATGCACTGTCCATGCAAAATAGGCTAGTCATATTGAATGAACAGTTGTACAGATCCCAACATGTACAGAAACCAGCCAACAAAATGAAGGCCTTAATAATACCAGCCTCGGGTAACAGCATCAACAACTAGCTTAGCTGCTAAATTTACACAGCTCCCAAGTTTTTCAGGTAAATTTGGATGCTAAGGCAACTAATTCAAGAGAAACCACTACTTTACTCATCTAAGGAGGCGGATATTTGCATTTATAATCATATCTAGCTTTTGCATAAGATTGGATTCATATTAATTTGCAAATGTTAATTTAAACCAGCTAAAGTTACTGATGCAAAGTACCTAAACGGGAACCAACAATTCATATACAGTCAATTTTGTCTGTCTGTTTAAAGGGTGATTTCTAGTAGTGGTGAATGAGATCAGGGTTTGCTTATTTATTATTTCATCCATTCCACAGTAATGCGAAACAAACTCTAATCAGATATCCATTTTTGGAATTAAGTAAAGCTTCAAACAAGCTTAAAATGCAGACAACTAGCAAACTCAGCAGAATAAACATCAATGGGGTCAAGAAGCTTACCATTGCCACAAAGATTTGCAATGGCTCCAGCAATCATTCGAAGTGTTTGAGGATCTTCAGCGTTGCCTGCTGTCATTGATAACAAACGAATGCCTCCTTGAGCCATTATTAGCTCTTGGTTGGTTTCTGATTGTATACATGAAGAACATGCATGAGGTGAAAACAAAATTTAAAGTACCCATGATAAAAGTAGCAAGAGTATCGCCGAGATATTCATGATAAATTTGATTATCTCCAGTAATGGATGCAAAACTCACCATTCATAGCAAGATTGGCAATTGCACCTGCTGCAACTCTATATATGGTTTCATCCTCAGAGCTTCTGAGCAGTGTCAACAAGGACTTAAGACCTCCAGCTTCTACAATCTTCTCTTGATTTGTTTCTGCATATTAGATGGGAATTGCAATCATTTTGGACAAATCTAAAAAGAAGCAGGGCCTTTTTGCCCTAGAAGTGATCATGGTGTTTGCAGAAATATAATTTTGTTGTGGTGTAGACTGTCAAAGGCAAATCAATCCAAGAAAAGGTGGTCAATAAATCGAAACAAATTATGAGAAACAACTCTTAACACGAGAAAACACTCATCTGATATTGCACAATAAAATTGAGTGCATAAATGTTACATTGGTATGCAATGCTGCAGTTCTTGGTAAAACAATATAAGATGAGTGAGGGCCTTCTAGCTTGAATTGTGCGATTCAAAATGCATGATTCATCTCTTGGTTTTCCAGTGTTTGTTAATGCAATCTTTCAATAGACAGTTTGAGTTGATTAATCCATACTTCTTCCAGTAGAGTTTTTAGATTAATTAATACATCCTGTTGTGGTTATGTTAAACTTCTGCTTTGGGAACTTATGCATGTATAACAAATATCAACTTCTCAAGTTTAAGACTGTTCAACTTAGAAACAGGCCAGTTCTTAACATTATTTAATGACATGACAAAATAACAGTCCTTCGCATCCAATCTGCAATCCATAAATCTGTCAAGGAGACGGGTGTTTTCCATTCCAAAGATGTGTCCCTTGCAACTCCATAAGTTCATAACTTAGCCCAGCATCTATTTCCATTCAAATAATCCCCCCAACTAACCTTTTTTATTCTTCAAATCAAGTAGGCAGGGAATAAAAAACGATAAAATAGATGTGAAGCTTGACAATGATTAAGTCTCAGAATCGATGTTCCCATTTCAAAAGCAATAAGCCTTTCAAGAGTTAGATGCTATCATGTTCACCAATATAAACTAGGACATGCATTAATAAGTTTGTGACACCCTACTAAAGAGTAGATCAGCACTAGCACAATTCTGAATAAGTTGGCAATGCCCATATAAAGAAGTTAAAGCAAAGTGTTGGTAGAAAGAAACCTTCAGCTGCCAGATTTGCTACCACCTTCACAGCATGAATTCGCACATCAGCATCTTCTGCTTCAAGCAAAGACAAGATCTTTTGCAATCCCACTGAAGAAGCATTGGATTTTGTAAGGAAAGTACAGTATGAAAGCAAATCCATTAACTACAACGTGGATCAAATTGAGAAAAAAAAAATTAAAACTAATAAACAACCGGTGCCAAGCACTGACTGCTACCTTGTTCAAAGAGTTTAGCTATTGAGGCCTTTTCTCCATTTCCTGAATCATTGATCTGTGGCTGCCTAACTTGCAACATCAGAGAATCTAGACCACCAAGAACTTCTTCAGACCCTCCTTTATCAATTCTTCTTGCTGTCTAAAAGATAAACATGTCAGTCAGCCTTTGAACTATACATACCATGTGGGTACATTAGCATGGATTCGATATGTGAACATTTACGCATTGGAAAATGGTAGAATAGATGCCTTTGTTGCCTGCTAATTTGTTACGAATTACAATAACTGATATTACAATCCATGGCAACCATCATCTCTCCCTATTTTCTCAGTTTAGGATTCAAGAAGAAACGATCACACCTGTAACAATTTAAATGCTTGTATTTGAAGTTTCCAAGTAATTACCAAGTTTTCTATCAACATAGACACTTATTTCCTCACTTTCTTCTATGAGAAATATTTTATTCTCGAAAAATTCTCAAACAAACAGTTCCTGAAGAAAATCTGATTCAAGGTAGGTTTCACTAAGCTATAGTTATAAATTGCTTGAAGAGTATACCTCATCAGCCTCAAAACTTATTTGCAACAGCTGACTTTGCAGTGTTGCTATTTCCCCTTCAAGCTTTTCTTTCTGACGAGCCTCATCTTCCAGCATCTTTTGAAGCTTTGAAATATCAGATTTTGCCGATGCCTAGTACATTGAAGTTATAGTTCTATATGAACCCAACCTGGTAAAAGATACAGATAACAGAAATTTTAGAAGTACTGGGAAGTAGAACTAGTCAAACATACCTCTGACTTCTTCAATCCTGTGAGTTGACTTTTAAGGATATTAACTTCCCCTTCAGCAACCTTCCTCAAGAGAGTTTCCTTCTGAAGCTTTTTTTTCATTTCAGCAAGTTCCTCCATATTAGCTACCCTGGAATCCTGTGAGTATGGGGGGAAAACCAAAAGGCTAAAAATTGTTAGTCAAACAGCTGGGGGCAGTGGATATACATCCACAGAATTTTGGAGAACTCTAGTAGTACTGTATGGAGAACATCAAGTAAATAAGGACACAAGAAAAAGGAGGCATCACAAGAAGGTATCAATTACAGAACAACCTTTCCATTAGATATCGCATTTGAACTTTCATCTTTGAGTCCAGGTATGTTTTCTCCACCGGCATGCTTCTGCTGATTCATCATCCATTTCTCTTCTAGCTTCTTTATTGATTCCATATACTCTTTCTGATATTTAGTTCTTTCCTTCTATCAAAAGTGAACATAAGGAGTTATCATATCCCATGCCAAGAGCAAGAAAATGCCAAAGGAAATTCAGGGGGGCAAAAAGGACATAGGCAGTACAAGTAGTTTTGTTTTCCCACATCTACCAATCCCAAGAGAGATATGTAAACATCCAAATCACCACAAAATCCGAAAGTTGTGTCAGCATAAGTTGGTAACAAATTATTATCAGCATAAAGTTTAGAAAGGTCAATGTTTACATTTTGCATTTTGAAATTATTGTGCATGTGACAATACAAGGCATGATTTTATTCTAAAACAAAAACCAAGCAACCCCTCCATGCTCTCTCTCTCACCAACATAAATGCCTGCACCAAATATTACTTCATTATTACAGCACTTACCTCCAATGCATCTGCATTGTTTCTTTCAGACTCTGAAATTCGATTTTGTGCTTCCATAGTTACTCTTTCAATTTCTTCCTCAAATGCTTTCTGCTGCCTTTCATGTTCTGCAATAAATTTGTCTAATTGTAGGTCTAACCTTCTAGACAAACTTTTGTAATCAAATTCCTCCTTTAATTTCAACATATTCTCCACCTTCATTGCCTATGAGAGGAAACAACTTTTAAAAACAAAACAAGCAGCTTTTGCTAATAAGCGAACAATTAATACACTACTGATTTTGTGTCTAAGCAACGTCCAGGGTATAGATATTTAATGGTGCCAAACATATCACTATTAAGATCACAGCACGGATGAAGTATGTCAAGACATAATTGCAAGGACTGCTATGTACATGACAGTAGAAAACAAATAAATGAACTACACAGGCCAGGCATTGACTTCAGTTATTGGTACCCACTCTTTGTCCAAACATTATAGTACTTGCTGTTTCTCCTCGATGGCGGGGTGATGGACCAATAGTAATAACCAGTGAAGTCCTAGCTGTGCCTGTTAATATTTCACAAAGTCAGGCAACACATATCATATAAGAAGATTAAATAATTCTATTAATGCAAATGTATTACCTCCAAATGAATCTCTAAGCAATCTAGTAAGCTTTGAATCACGAACTGGGACATGTGCGCTGTTTTCTGCTAGAGCATTGATGCACTTCCCTAGTGCAATCAAAGAGAGATTGATGGATTTGGCTTCCTCCAATGTGTGTCCCTCGCTCCCTGCCAAATAATGGATGAGTAAACAAACTTTAACAAGCAAAAGAGAGCTGGACACTCAGAAACATATACCTAAAGAATGGCCCATAAA
Source organism: Populus x sibirica (assembly GCA_019202695.1). Classification (NCBI taxonomy): domain Eukaryota; kingdom Viridiplantae; phylum Streptophyta; class Magnoliopsida; order Malpighiales; family Salicaceae; genus Populus; species Populus x sibirica. The sequence continues at coordinate 1,006,901 of JAGMVL010002405.1, read as the reverse complement.
TAAGCAAAACTAAAATGAAAAAGGATGAATATTTTCTTTTTTAAAACTGATAAAAGTTGACTTATCAAACCATCTATCAATAATTACACACCTTTTGCATCCCCCAAGCCACCATGCAGGAAGCAAAATTTACCAAAATGATAATTGGTTGTCTAATTTAGAAATGTATTGATAAGAACAAATTTTCCACATGAATGAAAAGCTGGCATATATACAAAGAAAATATTACTAGACCATGTTAACATGAAAGGCAGGAAGGGGGCACTTTTAATGTCCATTTCTTGATTTCACGAAACCTGATTTATCAATTCGCTCTGAACCAGCAAGATCTACTATGACTAGCTTTCCCTTACGAACAATAGGAGGCTTCAGAATTTTAACCATGCGGGAATTGTTGCCATTTTCGCTTGAAAGATCAGAATCTCTTCCCCTGACAGATCTCTTTACATGTACCTAAAGCATTTGCGATGTCTATTTCTGGTCAAAATCTCATTTCCAATAGGATTGCTGCAGTTTCAAAAGCACTAGAAGCATCAAAAAGTGTATAAGCAAATTTATTCACCATCAGTATAGCATGACTACGGGATGATTCGGCATTCAATTTTGTATTTGCAGCAAAGCGGTGAGCTTCTCCTAGTCGCAATAGTTCAACAAAGCTCTGCTGATTCCTTATTTCAACTAGGCTAGCCCCGGGAAGCGAAACATCTCCACTTTTTGGGTCTTCCACAATAGAAATATTGTCATTAGTGGGATTGAGGAGGTCTTGTATGGTCTCCATATAAAGCTGCACATTTTTTAAGAACAGGAATATTAGAGATCCTAATTTGGATCTTGTAAAATTCAAAATATACTAAAAATAAATAAATAAAATAGCATAGATATTGAACAAGGGAAATTACAATATCATGCATACAAAAATAATTATTGTAGATCCAACAACCTGCAGATAGGATATTGAGACAGAATTGGTCTCTAGAGAAACATCTGCTAATATGTCCTCCATAGCACGAACCATAATTCCACGAGCAGCTGTGTCTTCCTCTCCAAGCCGTCCAAGAGTATATGTTTTACCGGTACCAGTCTGCCCATATGCCATGACTGTCCCATTGTATCCATCCAGAACACTCTGCAGTAGCAAATTACAAATTAGCATGTCATCGCAATCCCATGAAGGAAAGAAAATTAAAAGACATGGCCTTATTGAACACATAAACTAAGATCATTGTCTTTATGATTCGGTGCTACAAGCAGAAGAAGTGAAACAATTAATGAAGTTCATGACACAACATTAAAAACGAGCATCTGTAGCAACATTAATTCTAAGTTCCATCACAAATAATGAATCAGAGACTCTATTAGAAATTATGCATGCGGGAGATCCAACTAATTGAACAATTTCTAACTCTATTTGTGGAATTGCCTAATCAAGCATGTTCTGATAACATTGCTATTTGTGACAGTGAGCCCCATTTGGGCCAGTAAAAGGCATCTGAAAATGGTCCTAATTATAAAGCTTCAACTAAATCATAGAATTTGAAACATCATTTGCTGATACCTCTACAACAGGCTTTGCCACAACTTCATAAACACGTTTTTGCGATGCAAACTCAGTCAGCAATTCATCAAACTCATATGTATCAGAATCCCAGTTGTTCTTCCGAAGTTTCAACCTCTTAACCTGAAACCAAACCAAAATAATAGTTAGGTACAAACAAAAAACTTCACAAAAAAATCACAGGCACATTTAAACAATTTTAATTTTGTTCTAAAATTACCTCGGGCTGTAATTCTACACAGTCAGCAAAATCAGCATCAGCTACCATTTCCTCTGCATTTCGCGGTCGCAATCTCACTGCTACCCTAACTCTTCCAGGAACTAAAAATAAATAAACAAATAATATCAACATCAACTCGATAATTAATTCACCACTCAATGAATTAGAAAATCATTAAAAACAAGAGAATTCAAATTAAAGACGCAACCTCTTCACACACAAAAAAGAAAAAAGAAAGAAAGAGTAACGTTGCATATTAAAGAAAATTAAAAAGAAATCAGAAATAATGCAAGATCTCGATAGTTAAAAGAGAAGGCCAGAATAATTAACCTCCAGTGTCATCTTTAGCAGCGCCAAGAGCAGCAGGAGCGCTCTTACGTAATGACTTGGATTTAAGTGAGTTTTTAGGGTTTGAATTGACAGAGGGAGGCCTCTCCACTTTATTATTGTTAGTGATAAGTGAATTCTTACTGTAATTGCCATTTCTATAAATACTTGCCGTAGTAGCCATAGTTAATAGCTCAGTGAGTGAGTCAGTGAGCGAGCGGGAGAGTGAGCTCGTAAATCTGATTTCTGTGTCTTCGTTTAATTTTATGTTTGGCTAGCGAGAAAATTTAAATGGAGTTGCGGTTAGGGAGTGGCAGTGAAGTTACTTGGAGAGAGAAAAAAACGGGAATCGTGGGTGAGGTTTTTCATTTGAGTTTTTAGAGGGAGAAATGGATTGTGGGACCCGGATTTCACTCTCCATGTTTTTAATTTCTTCGTGATTTAGGCGTAGGTTACAGGAATGCCCTTGCTTAGATTATGAGAAAGAAAGAAAGAGTGTGTTTTATAGTTGTGATTTGCGTGGCGGTGCATTTGATGTGTCATGTTAATGGTGCGTGATCGATTAAATGACTAAACTGACCCTTTGCCCTCTTTTACTTTACACTTTCATTATTTTACGTTAATTTTTAAATTATATTTCACTTAAAAATATATAAAAATAATATTTTTTATTTTTAAAAAATTAATTTTGATATTAACATATCAAAACAATAAAAAAATAATAATTTTAAATAAAAAATAAAAAAATTTATTTAACTCCTATTTAAAACACAATACCAAATAATGGTTTAACGATTAAGGCCCCGTTTGTTTGCTGAAAAGTAATTTTTTTTTGGAAAGTGAATTTCAGGAAAGTAAATTATTTTTTGATGTTTGGTAGTGTAATGAAAAATAAGTTGGAAAATACTTTTCAGTGTTTGGTTATGTCATGGAAAATGAGCTGGAAAATAACTTATCAATGTTTTATTTTTTTTAATTTTATTAAAATAATGAGAAACAAATCTTACAAATTAAAAAGTTGAATGAGAATAAAATTGAAAAAAATATATAATTTCATAAATTATCTCAAATAAAATAAATAACAATCAAAATAATAGAGATCAAATCTAAAAATTAAAAAAAAAATTAAAAGATGAAGAAATTAAAATAATAATAATTAATATTTCATAAATTATTTCAAATAAAATAAGTAACAATCAAAAGAATAAGGACCAAATTTGATAGATAAAAATTTCAATTAAAAAATGATAAGGGAAAAGCAAATAATAATTATAAAAATAAAGACCAAAATTAATATAAAAATTAAATTAATATAAAATTAAATTCTAAGGGATAAAATTAAAAAAAAACAAATATTTAAAACAAAATATATATAGCAATCAAAAGTTTATGGATCAAATTTGATATAATCAGCAAATAATATGACATTTCTAAATTTCTCACAACTTCCAGAAAGTGTTTTCCGTTCAAAATAAAAGGAAAACATTTTCCTAGAAACAAGTCAAATTTTTCTTTGACTAAAAAGTGTTTTTCGCTGACCGTAAAGTGTTTTTCGTTGACCAACTTTCATAATGACAAACAAACAAAAAAAATTTTGGAAAGTGGTTTCCCATAAACCACTTTCCGAAAAACAAACTAGCCTAAGAGTTTATGAATTTTAACCAGTGGCATGTTTTTATTTGAAGAATTTCTTATTGTAATCTCTTAACCACTTGTTATTTAATAAAAAATAAAAAATTAATCACGTGTATGTTTGATATTGTATGAATAGTTATTTTTCAACTTAAAAATATTTTAAATTTTTAAAAAATATTTTTAAAAAATGTATAATTTTTTTTAATATTAATACATTAAAATAATCGAAAAATATTTAAAAAATATTAATTTAATATTTTTTTAATCTAAAAATACTTTCAAAACATACCTAAAGATAAATTGAAATGCAATGGTAAACAACCTAGATGGGGATGATGGTGGTGTATTTATTTAGTTGTGATCATTCTATATCAGTCTCATTTGTAACAAAACCAATAAATTACAGAATGATTAAACAAATTTTAAGAAGATGGATTGCTAGTGCTGTGCAACTGTTACACTCAAATTACAAGGGCAATCTTGGAAACATATCACCACAAATTTAAAAGGTTCAGGCACAGGAAAGCAAGCATGAAAAGGCGCAAAAAAGAAGAAGGAAAGGCTGACTAACAAAGTATAAAAAGGGCAAAAGGGGAAACAAGAATGCAAATGAAATTTTGAAATATGTTGCTGCTGCTGCTGCTATTTGAATGCAAAGCATTCAAATCCCAAAGGTGCCAAAAAGTGTAATAGCCGAAGCATTATGTGTGTTCATCCTCCCTTGTTTTTTATCGATCGAGGTAAGCTCAACTTCAAAGGAAGTCTCTTTACCTTATGATTCAATCAACTGTCCTTTCAGATCTTACTCTCACACACACTTTAGCTTTGTTTTCTTATTTGCCATTCAGGTCCAATGATAAAAAGCTTTGCAGACAATAAAAAGACAATGATCCCACTCAGGCCTCCCTGGAAAAGGAAGAAACTTTCGCTGCAGACATGGTACACCTGATTGGACTATCAAATAGTTTTGCGCGTCCTTCCTTTTGTGTTGTCAATTTTAAAAAAAAAAAACAAATTAAGGGTATTTAGGTTATTTAAAAAAAAACAATTAGAGTATAAATTAAAAAAAAATTGTAAGTATCTAATTAAATAAACCGATAATTATTTGTGTAAATAAACAAAAAAAAATGTTAGCAATAACAAAAAAAAAACTAAAAAAATTAAGAGATTGATATATAGTTTAGGAACGACTCTCTCTCTCGATCTGTTATTATGGATAGGAAGATATATACCTCACACTTAACCTCCTAAGTACATGGCTATCCGGCCATTACAATATGAGTCTGTTGAAAAAGTATGTAAGCCATTATTGTTTTGTTGGAGTATGTGTCTTCTAATTAGTATTTGAGGTGTCTAACCACTCTAAGGAGTTTTCTAATCTTCATGAAGGTCTATTAACCCTCTCTTGGTTTCTTTAACCCTATATCCAAAGTTTTTTTGGACCTTCTCAATTAGGATAGCCTTGGATCCACTAGTTGTCTTGTACGGATCTACCATGACTTAAAAAACTTAATTTTTTGGAATAGTGCTAACCTTAAACAGAGTTTCCTTATCAAATTATAGCAAAAACCAATAGAAATGTTGGCTCCACAACTTAAAATCATACCCAAATTGCTCTATAATGAGCGAAAAAGGAACAAAAGCAGTTTTATGGTGATTTTAGGATGGTTTTATAGGTTTTTATGGTGATTTAGTGGTTGGTATACAAGATTTTTAGTAATGAATACTTGTTTGAAATCTCCAAACTAAGAGATAATAGAGGTTAAAAAAAGAAAAAGAAAAGGATCAAATATTATGATTTTATGAAAGTGATATAATGAGGGCAGTTGCAAGCCTTATATAAGCCTATAAACCATTAATAATAACCTATAATTTCTCGATGATGCCTCGTTTGTCAATTTCGGAATTTAAAAGATGTCAACCTTTTATCTCTTTATCATACGCTTACACTTTGGCTTTTGATATTTCCCTCATGCGTTTTTCCATTCTAGTTCATAAAGAGATGGACATATACTTGTGTTCAAGATTAACTTGAACACGAGGAAATTACCTTATATGATCCTAGACAAAAAGTCCTAGAGAGCTACTAATAAGCTTAATCTTAGCGCCACCATTTTAGATCTTAAAATGAATGCATCAATGATAGACTTAAGATTTAGACAATGATTGAGCATAAAATATGAGGCAAGGTCAATCAAGATCACCAACTTAAAGGTTGATGGGCCAATGATCCTATCTATACACTCCACGAACAAATAGGATTTGCTTCTTCTTTTAGGTCCATACCATAAAAGGTTACATAGTATCCAAGCAACACAGATGACCCAACTTGCATGGTCTTTAAGAAACCCAGTTGACTTAACTATCATAATCTCTAAAGTGGCCTAACTGACCAACTACATACAAACTTTTTTTTGGGCACGGGGTGTCCTTTAGAGGGGTAAGCCTGAACCTAATTTTCATATCCTTAAACAGGATTTCTCAAACCTAATTTTATTTACCTATCCTTTATGTAATTAGTACTTAGCATTAAATGCTAACATGAACCTTTTATAATAATTGAGCCCACAAAACGGTGTTAAGGCATGTTCATGCCAAAGCATGACTCACCTAACACAATATATTTTCTCAATCAACAATGTAACTACCAACCATTAATAGATATTATCTTAAATAATTACCCACGAACTAGGTTAAATAATGTTTTTTTATAAATACCCATGTTGCAGCTAGCACATATTTTATCATAGGAATAAGTAGGAAATAATAATTTCATAGCGCCACCGAGAATGTTATATAACTTAGTTTTTCATTTGAACCTAGATCTTGGAATATTCAATCAACTAGGTATAATTATCATTATTACACTCTTTCATTAGTAACATTGGCTTGAGCAATCTTTTTCTTAGGATTTACTTTCTTACCTTTATTTATATAATCTTTGACTAGATGTACAATCTTGTTATAGATAAAACACTTGCCATTGAACTTTTTGGCAATTCTTTTACCTTTCACACCAAACTTCTTTTGATTTTTGTTGTGAGACTTTACTGCTTATTCCATAATATTTTCTTTTGGGGCACTAGAAGAGTTGATTCTCTTTTCAAATAACTTATTGTCATCTTCTATCCTCAACCTCAAAACGAGGTCTTTAATTATCATCTTCTTGTGTTTATAATCTATAAAAAATCAAATTAAAACAAAGAAGGGTATTTTCTTGTTGAAACACTTTAAAGTAATGAAATTTTTTTTTTTAAGGATGAATCATTTGTTCTTAAGGCTTTATTGTATCTCACTTATTTACTTTTGTAATATGTCTTTCAAGATTTTAACGTCACCATCTTGTTTTAGATACACTTTTATATAAGATCTTTGAACTAAAGAATATGAAACTCAAATATCTCTCACAAGATGAACCTAAACTCTAGATTTGGGAGGAAAATCAAAGCATAAAACAAAAACAAAAACACTAAAAATGAGGTGAAAAAGAGTGTAAAAATATAAAAAATCCAAGTTGAAAACTCTTCATTCTCCTTCTTTTTATAGTGAATTTTAGAAGTTAAAATGATGAATAATTAATAAAAATTAATTCTCATCATTATCAATGGTTAGCCACCATAAATCAAGAATTAAATCTATAAAAATCAAAGATTCTTTAAGTGGAAAAACAAAAAATTATTTGAAATTAATTTCTCATTCACATATAACTTATTTAATTAAAAAAAATTCCAACAATTAATCCTCCAAGTGATAGTTCATAGTTTTACGGTTCATAAAGAAATCACTAGAGACAGAATATCCTTATGACTCCGTAGCCAATTTTGACTACAAGTTTTCAATGTCCCTGCTTCGACCGAGCTTGACAAGTTATTTCTTCACATGGGACGCGGTTCCATTGTAGCTTTGTTGTATATTGATTCAATTTCCTTGCTGTAACTCTTCGACGTGATTTCAGTTTGAGAAAACTCCAGAAACTATCAAAACTAGAAAGCAATTCGAGCCCCCAACAGGCAACACCCTCGCTGTAAGCGTACAGCATTTTACAACTAAATCTTAAATCGGATGGCTGAGATATTTGACTATTTCAACTTGAAAAATAGCAATTCAAACAAAATTGAGTAAAAAGCTAAAGGAGCACGGACAAAATACAAGACTGGACTTGGACAGGTTCAAGGCTGACAATTCATTCACAGGCCGCCTCACATCCTCTCACTATTTCTGTTGCAATGGGGCCTAGTAGTAAGAACAGAGACAGAATACAAGACAAGACTTGGTGAGGATGAAGACCGATAAATTGTTTAGTTGTGTGCCTGACAGGTCCACTACCAACACGACACGGATCCTGGCTAGAAAGCTTCTACCCTCACCGTTTCAATTCGACAAGCCAGGGTCAAGCGGTGGCCGTAATACCAGGTGCTCCTGTCATACTCTAGGGTCCTGCTAATTGCTTCGCTTCTGCAGCAGAATCTTTTGCATTTCCATTTTACCTTTTTCTCAATCTGTGCATTCCTATCTTAAACACATGCTGCTAATTATATGAACCTCCGATGATGCAATTTCACTGAGTTCAACTTCAACTTCATAAAACAAAAATGAATCAAGTAGCATTAACTAGTCCAGGCAATATGAAGGAGAGAGCAGGAACCACTCCAATATTGCGATCTCTGAATTAACCTTATGGAAGGGCATAATTAACCTTTACCTGTACATACAGGAGAACGACAATAAAGTGTAGCATAAACCTCTACGCTTATTTGAACACCCAGGAGGATTCAATACTTCAATTGCCATGGGAAGAATATTCAAACGGAGAACAGGCAAACAGGGAGAATCAAACATTCTAAAAAAATAGAAGACGTGCAAATATTATATAGACAGATAAGTAGAGATACACCCTGACGTGGTAAAGATTTCTTATGAGAAACAAGAGAGGAAAGCCATTCAAACCAAATTGCAACTAACAATCCATTGATCCACTTCATTATGGAATCGACAATCCACAAACCCCCCCCAAATACATTCACCTGGTGCCCCCCTCCTAATCTCCACCATCCCCCATAAAACACTCAACCATAACCAGTATAAAAAGCAACCATTCAGAACCAACTTGCACTAAATTCCTAATTAAAACTGAACCCTGAAAAAAAAGAACAATACCAAATTCATCAATCCTTTTAAGGATCAGCATCAGAACCTCCCCACCTTATCAGCCTTAATCACAGGATTCGCCTTGGCAATAGCATTACGGCCAGCACCCTTGAAATCGAAGGAGCACTCGTGATTCTCAGAGTACCTATGAGTCCCACAGTATGTGCCACCGCATTTGCACATGAATCCTGTCAAGCCAACCTTCTTATTGCAGCTGAAGCACCTCTTTGCCGGTTTCGATGAGACCTGATCGCCAGCAGCAACAGCAGTTTCTGCCGAAGAAGAGGCTTCAGCGGATTGCATGGAATTAGCCACCGCAACTTGAGGGGCATCAACAGCAACCCTAGAGTCAATTTGTTGCTGTGACTTGATGTTTAGCGTCTTTTCCATAGCAGCCTTAGCAAAGGCAGCTTGCTCTTCTTCAGCACGAAGGTCACGGTAACACTTGGAGCAAAGGTTCATGTTTGCAGCCGTGCCAAAAAAACCACATCCATTAGCACAAAGCTGTGGCTGTGACGATGGAAAGCTTGTACCTTCGTTTTGCTCAGAACCCATGTTTTCCTTCTTGTTTCTAGAGTTTTAAAAAAAATCAGGGTTAGATTTTTCAAACTTTTTCTTGTACTCAATCCGATGAATCTCTAGAGATACAGAGACCACCGTTCGTATATTATGCGTGGAATTCTTATCAACCAAAAGTAATGTGCAATTTATAAAGAACTGCTGGCTTGAGAAATTAAATGTGAGAGGGGCATTTATGTATTTAGCTGGAGGTGCTTTCGTCAATTGGACCGACTCCCTACCATGTTATTAGTTATTACTCGTGGAAATTTTGGAATTTACAAAGTTAAAAACGAAAGATAAACTAATAAATAAACCGTGCAACTACATAATGACGAAAAAAGCCCCGAGTAAGCTCCTTTTTTACAATAATAAGGAGGACAATATTGACTTTTCAAAAAACTAGATACCATAAAAAAATTCCAGGACCTTCTTGAAGAATCCCTCCAGTTTATAGAAAGATTTTGTTTGGTATCGTTGTTCAACGGTGTTTTTAAATTTTTTTTATATTTTTAAATTGATATGTTAATATTAAAAATAATTTTTAAAAAATATATTATTTTCATGTAATTCCAAAAAAAAATATTTTAAAAACAAACTTCCCAGCAGTATTTAAATACTAGTATTTAATAATAAAATCTGGATTGTCCAAATTCTTCATGCTTAAGGATCAAACGGCTCTAACACTAATCCACCAAGAAAAAAAAAGCCAAAACAACGGCGAAGGCATCATAGGATTTCTCCAGAAATCTGTTATCATCGACGAACAACATGAGGAAACAGAAAGATCTCATTAGACAGACACGATCTGTTTATGCAGAACATAAAAAAGACTCCATACCTGGTGATAACCTGGAAAGATTCGAAACTTTCAAACGCTCTCTAACTTCTGTTTGCGTGTCGTATCTTTTTTTTCCCGAATGATTGCTCTAAATCAACGATTAAGAAGAATCACAGATTCAATTAACATAAGAACGAAATTAGTTCTTAGGACGTTGAAAGAGGGGGGGGAGAGGAGGAGGGAGAGGAGAGAATAGAGAAGTGACCAAAAACCCTGGTTGTTGAGTCGATTAAGGGTAATAAAGGGAGCCAAACTGTTGTTTACGAGGGACCCCCGGTTTTATTTATTTATTTATTTTTCTAATGTCGGCAAAATAACGCATATCGTATTATCATGGAGCAACAAACCTTAGCTGTCTGATTGAATTCCAATCTGACACTGACGTCAGTATTTTACAAATCGCCGGTTCATTAGTGTGGACTGTGGAGCCCATGAGTGTATTTATGTAATTTTTTATTTAAAATACTTTTTTGTTATCAAGAGAGAGAGACCTGCCTTTTAACTTTTAAGAGCCAAATTCTTCGCTTGCACGCTTCTTCCCGATGCAGGTACTAAGGCCCTACTTACTTTTAACTGGACCGGTGGGGCTCGAATCTAAAACTCTAAATCGGGTCACCTTGCTGTGGGTCCAGTACAGGAAAAGATTACCGTCAAGAAATGTGGTTTAATGGCAATTTTTAGTCTTTCTCTTATACTATTTTTATCATATTGGACCTTACACTATAAAACTATGCAACAATCAAATTCCCAAACACTAATTAATAATAATAATAATAATAATTGTCATCGATATTTGGTTTCCCATTCAGATTTAGATAAATGAGGACTTGTCACACTATTTCTCTTCTCTTATGATAAACCATATACATTTTTCTCTCCCCATATGAATCTTTATGTATAAAATTCATAAATTACTTTCACAATACTAAGAAATGTTATTTTTATCAAAATAAGATAAAATTTAAGAAAATAAATATTTGACAATCATAGTAATTGTTTCTCTAATCTCACCTTAATTGAAGATATGGATAAAGTATCTAATTTATATAATTTTAAAAATTTATTAAAAGCTATTTGGTACTTCTTGTATATCCTACATGCATGCATGGTTTAGCCAAATATTATTATTATTATTCTTGTTGTTGGTGGCAATATTGTCAAAAAGGCAAGTTGACTCTTAAAATCTTATGATTTTACGAGTCAACATGTATCTAACATGTTAAATCAGATTAAAACTCGAAAACTAGTAAAATCGATCAAACTCGTTCAAAGTCGGTAAAATCAGTAAAATCGAATCGATTTTACGAGTTTGAAAAACATATAAAATTATGCATTCTGGTAATATGTACCATAATATTTTCATTGTTTTAAATTTATATATTGCAAAACTTGTGCAATTTGATAATTAAGGGCTTGATTTTAACTATAATTATTATAATTTTTTTTAATGATACAAGTTATTTGTGGATTTCATTACTGTAAAATTAAAAAACTTATTCATTCTTCACAATTTCTTATATAAACTATTAACATATCAATTGATATATTACTCTATTTTAGTTGGCAAATATATAGAATAAAAGTTGTAAATTGACATACTTAACCCTTGGAGTAATTAATGTTAAATAGTCTATCAAAATCTGAAGGGACTCGTTTTATTGCAAATGACAAAGTAAGTGAGTTGATTTGTTTAAGAAGTAGAGGAATCAATGTAAATAAAATAAAGGTGTTTGGACTTTTATATTGTTTATTTTATCTGTGTTATATTGTTAATTACTACTTGATTGAAATTATTAATATATAATTAATTCAAGTTTATATTATATATTCCGTGTCATGTAAAAAAAAAAACACTTCTGACAACCTTAGTTGGTAGTGTATATTAATCGTTTAACATATAATGTTTATCCTGCACCATCCAACAATATGATCTTGCAACTACAGTATACATTTTATGCAGTGCAAGTAATAAACTCTTCTCATGTATTTTGATTGTTTATAAAGTTAAAAGATATTTGTACTTGACTAGTAATTTTTATAATAAATTCTTATTATATTTATGGGTGGTACAATATCGTATTAAAGTATTAGCAATGAATTGTTTTATTTATTTGAATATTATAGGACTCATAACATCGATGAACCACATGAAAGTTCCTATGTACAATAAGTTAAGTGTAAAAATTATTCTTTTTATCAAGGCTGATAAATATTAATTAAGAATAAGATTGGGTTTTGGGTTCAATGAAAAATAAATCAACAACAAGGTATTAAAGGATGCATAAAAAAATATAAGGCCAAGGCATGACGTGGGAGTTGAACTATAGTTAACAAAGCGATAAGCCGATAAGTACACTCACTTGCCACCTATATCAACCCTCAAAAGCTACCCATTATCTAGTTTGCCAAATTATCAAAATTAATGGTGAAATTTTAAGATTAGGGGCAAGATTTAAGAGAATCGGATAGAAGGGCCGCATTGACACAAAACTTAAAGAATAAGGACTTGATAAGCTCTTTTTCGTAAAGAAAGGAACTGGGGACTTGATGTGGGGTTCAAATTCGAAAGAGAGAGCGTTTGTGCGGGGATTTAAGCTCTTTATGGCGTCACTTGTGACGTGGATGTCACGCATGAACGGGCCCGTAACGCCGTTGCTTTGCTGGGCGATTTGTTTTTTTCTTTGTTTGAACTGGGCTGACGATGGTTCTATTCCCTCTGTTCCAGAATCGGATAGAAGGGTCCGCATTGACAAAATCATTGAACTAAATTGGGCTTAATTGAATCAATTGGACTAAAAATATGAGTTAAATGGGTTGATTTAGATTAAGTAAATAAATGATTAATTTATTTTAAAAAAGACCAGCCGATATGAATAAAGTATTTAATTTATATAATTTTAAAAATTATATAAATTAAAATTAACTAAATTTACTAAAAGGACACTTTTTTTAGATTTTTTAATTTCTCTAAATATACAAAAATGAAGGTCAAAACTTGATTATGACATAACTAATTAATATCCGCTATCAATACATATTTTCTTGAACTAGTTCTTATTGCGCATGAATTATTCAAGTTTTTGTTAAACATTACTAAAGGCTCTATAATCATGATTTATACTTAAGATAGAAAAATAAAATAAAATCCATAGTTTAAAATATTTTTAAAATAAAAATCCAATTTTTTATTTTTAATATCTAAATAATATTATAGAAATAATAAAAAAAAATTAAGATTATAGAGGGATTGTCTAGCAATATAATTTTATTTTTATTGTTTATTGTAGCAATTATTCAAGTTTTTATTTTTATTGTTTATTTTTAGTTTTATAAGAGAGGTGTATTGAATATGTTATATAAAAAAACACAAAATTGAATATTGAATCGGAGAAGAAAAGGGAAAAAAATATAAAAAACATGGTATAATAAGAAAAAATATAAGAAGTTGTATAAAAAACACGTATTAGGAAAAGAAACAAAAAGGTTAAATAGGGAATATATACATATTAAAAAGGATATAAAAAAATATAGTAAACCCACGTATATTATTTATTAAATAAGTGTATAAATATCATTTAAGTAATTTAAGGGTATTATAATCTCTTAAGAATATCTAAAGATATTATAGGTAATCAAAAACTTGTATAGTAATGGATTACGGAACTCATTTAAAAAAAAAACATCTCCAAGTATTTTAGAATGCTATATAGATTTGAATTTAAGTGGAATTCAATTTATTAAAACCATACAAAAATAGATCAACCAGAGTCTAATTTGCTACAATAAACCATCTAAAATTGAGTTAAAATATATAATAAAAAAGACATGCAAATCCAATTTGCAGCACACAAGATCCTCTCTTCTTCCTTTCTTTTCTTTCACAATCACTCGAAAATACCAGTAAAAGGATCTACGCTTCTAGATTGAAAAAAAATAATCTCAGAATTGTGATTTGTGTTGGCGAAATCATGAATTGATGGAATCATCTTAATCTGTTTACGTTTCTTCATCAAAATATGGTAAGATACAATTAGATGTTGATCTTGTATTTTTTAAAATTAAAAAAATAATAGTTAAATCAGGTTAATCTACCTGACTCAACTCAAGATATGAGTTTTATACTGAATTGACTAAAATCAAATTTGACAATTATAATTTATAAATTTTTAAAAAAATTTAATTTTTTTCTTGTTTCATTACAATTATATGTGTAGATATCTGCAAACACTAAAGGTTTAGAAGTCCAACGATGATTTTCTTTGAAAAAAATAGGAATTATATATTTTATTATGCTAAATAACACCGACTTCAGATTTTGAACAAGTGATTCTATTTTAAGAATCAAATTGAAACTTTATTCAATAGTTTGATCTTTATGGATTGTGTCTATAATAGATGTATATCTAAAATAACTCTTATTTTTCAAAAAAAAAAACAAATACAGATGACATGTCATGTATGTTTTCATATTCTAACCACTAGATAAGTGGTTGAGAAATCGAGATGTGAGATTTTAAGTGAAAAAATGTTCTTCAGCCTAATTTAACGTTGGAACATTTTAAAAACACCATTGGAATCTCAGGAAAATAATTTATTAGCCTAAAATAAATCTAAATCGGTCCAAAAACATACAAAATTAAATAACAAAATGAGTGAAAAACATGGTTGGAACTCGATGTAAAAACACTTAGTTAGGCCTTTATTAGGTTAGGGTGTGATAAAATTCAAGACTAAATTGAAGAATTATTCGAAGATTAAAGGTTAAATTGAATGAAAAGGAAAAAACATGTCTAGCACATGCGTCAATGTGTGAGAAAGGTTGCTATATTGGGGAGGCGCATGTGGCTCCCTTAAAGCTCTATGACAGTTGTCCTTGATACCATTGAAATTATCTAGGTGAGGGCTACATTATATACCGACGGGTGTTCATATTGTAGTTATAAAGATCAGTATTTTTTATTTTTTTTTCCTTTCTCTTCTCGTTGATTTCCACACCTGATTTCTTCATCTTTTCTCTTTAAGCGAAAAAATTGCAAAAGAGCTATCATTTTTTTTTTTGAATTTTCAATTCTAGTCCTATCATTTTTAGTTTTTTGAAAAATAAAAATTCTAAACATTTTTCTGCAAAATCAAGTGTTTACAAAATATCAAAAAGTTTTTTTATTCCTTAAAAACCCAAGATCAAGTTTAGGGAAGAAAAAAAAAAGGTATGGCACTGTGTGAATCCACAGTGCCAGTGCCATTAGGTATGCAATATAATGATCAAGGAAAAACCAACTTCTTTAGTTTTTTGTTAATTGGCATCCTGGATAGCACTAAATGAATCATTTTTTTGTGAAAAGGCATGTGGAAATATCATTAAGGATGAGAGTGTACTAGGGAATTTGAATAATTTTTTTATAATAGGGAATTTGATATTTAAAAATGAAGTTGTTTTTTCTTTTTGAGATCAAGTGGATCTAATGATCACATTCTCTTTGGATCCATGCTTGAATAAAAAAAATGAAAAATAAATAAATAAATATCAAAATTGGTAAATTATTATATATTTGTGCACATTTTTTTTTTTAATATAGATTATTTTTTTTCAAAAAAGGGTATTGTGACAAAAAAAAATTATTTATTTTTGACGACAAATGATATTAATATTATATCAATTAGGAGTCGAGAGTTTAGATAATTTATAAATTTTAAGTTTTACTTTTTTCTTCTTAAAAGATGTCTTTTCATAATAAAATTCAATGCAGGCTATAAGACCAAACATAAAAACAATATCTCTTGAGAGGCAAGCCATGTATTGGATTTGAGCTAATATTATCATTATTGTTGCTTATGAGAACATGGGCTATGTACTCTAGGTTTCCAAATCCCTTAACTAGGAAAGCTGTGATGATATTAATATCCCAAATCAAATTAAAAATCAATGGTCAAGGCAACTTATACGGTTAAGTATAAGTCCAAACATGAAAGTTAGGGCTGTATGAGTAGTGCTGGTTATTGACCTGTTATACGTGTTTTGAAACGTCAGGTTTAGAAATGAGCTCGCATCACAAAAACAAAACCGTGAGAAAAATAAGATTTAAAGCGGAAAATATAAAAAAATTGAGTTGGGTTATTACACGATATCTTTTAAGAAACTAGTGATATAGAGGGTTTGGGTAACCTCATTATTGACGCTGCATATAAAAACTAGTAATTAAAAAAACAACAACAATATAGCTCGCCTAGTCAAAGAAAAAAGAAGAAGAAGATGAAACAGGGCTACCATTACCGACCCACCTTATCTAAACTTGCTCCACGCAACCAACCTTCGGTCTAATGGGCTGCATGAATTCAAGCAGGGACAGCTAATTTAAGCTGGGCCTATAGAGTTTCAAAGAAGAGAGATGAGTAGATAGCGAGAGACTAGAGAGTGGCGCCGAGTTGAAAACTGCTCAAGGAAAAAAATATCCATCCGTCTTCTTGGATCTCAAGTTGAGTGTGCCAGAATGCTTTAAGTTTCTGAACTATAAAGATCTTCTGCTGCAAATAGCATGGAGCCATATATTTTTTTTCTCCAAATTAAATACCTCTCATATCGAATATGAAAATGCGCAAATATAATTGCAAATGTTGCTTGTGTTTCGAGCCACAATATTTATGCCTAGCTACTCAACTTTCCACCGCCACCATCTAATATCTATCAATTTCTGCCAACTCTATAGCTATTGACTCTTGAGCAGGAGGCCAGTAAAGGTCAAATAAGCAAGGCCATTATGATCATGACCCCAACTCCCAGTTTTCGTAGAGTAATGAAGCTGCCATGCATGGTCTTTTCATTTTTGGCAGCCACATGCTTGTTCTAATCTCCTAACCTATTCTAATTTTCATCATAAAAGGAAAAAAACAAAACACTTCTAATTAATTCCCTGGCTTCCGAACACTGCATCTTACACTATATTGAACGTTATCCTCTTGGAATCATAATTTTATGGTGGTTTCCTAGCTACCATTCATAGATTTACAAGGGGTAACAGACATTACGTAATATCCATATAAGTATACCTATCATAATGTACAAGTTGAAAAGAAGAACACTCATGATTTCAATTATCAAATTGCCATGATACCCTGTGCACGATATACATATGAGGTTGATGACAAATGCACACACCAATATAGCAATCAATTGCAGTGCACATATAGGAGGAGATACAGTAGATGGATTAGACATTTAAATGGGAAATTGTGGAGCCATCATAATTGATGCATGCGAGACCTAACGTCAAGGATGGTGTGCATGTTTACAAGTTTTTACAGCACTTGAAGAGGCAGGAGAAGAAGAGGAATTCCATTTATTTCATCGTTGACTATTGCTCTACTCTCGTGTGTGTGTGTGTTCTGAGTAGTAGAGGTAGTAAAAGAAGAAATAAGTGAAGAGTCCTGTGAGTGTGGTTCTAGTCATGCTCTCTTCGATTAATGGCTTCTCCCTTCTCTCCATTCAAAAATGGCATGATTAGGGTTAGAATTTGCCTACACTATCAAGCATTACAGGCGTGTACGGTCAACATTCACATATATTTTCGGACCAGAGGCATCGGTATGAATTAATTACATATGCATAATTTCTCTGGCATGTCCAATTGCTCCTTCGACTTGAGCTCCTCAAAGATTGGCTTTCATTTTAATCAAGATATAACTTTGTTACCTTACCGAGAACGTTTTGTGGCTGATCTCAGAAGGGTAGCACTCCTTAAAATCACTTGATAAATGAAGAATCTGCTATAATTAATTTATTTCTCTAACTGAAACAATCATAACATGAGAATTATGAGTGTTAAACCAAATTAACCAAGCAATTATTATCAAGGGATTTTTCACCATAATATATATATCAGTGTGTGTGCATGCAAGATCCATTGATTAGTAGGTCTTCTTCTTCTTCTATAGTTGGTGCATTTGCACATGTCAGGCTAATTATCTACCTGCATTAACAATTTAATATCATTGCAACCATTATTAAGTAGTGGAGAAGGTCAAAGAAAGAAATGAAGGTAGTTGGAATACATGTATGTGAAATATCTACTAGCAGAAAGGGCTGTGCAACAAAAACAGCGGCCTAACCTCTAGTATCACTGGAGACTCCCTCCTTGCCTTTTTTTTTCTTTTTTTTTTTTTAAATAAAGACAGCAACAAATTCATTTCATTGGTTCATCATCTGAAAGTACATAATAATTATGGGTACGATCATGATCTACTTGAGATCCTATTATAGAAGAGCTTAATGTTCAATACATGTGTAAATATAATTTAAGGTTTTTTTGGTTCTTTATGTATTTGAGTTTTTTTTTTTTTTTAGTTTTATTACTTAACTAATCAGGATAAGCTTCATAGTTTGTTTCAGTTTATTTTTTATAAGAGTTATTTTAATCTCATGGCCTGAGTCACGTATTTGACAGATTAACTCGGGTTGATTCAGACTCTTTTTTGTATTTTTTTTAAATTTTATACTTTAATATTGGATTGATTGGGAATTGAACTTCAAAATTTGTTTTGATTTTCTTTCAATTGGGTTATCCAAGTCTCATGAACCAAGTTTGGCAAGTTAAACCGGCTTATTTTTTTTTTTATCCTTTTTAATTGATTTTTTTTTTAAATTTTATCATTCAATATTGAGTTGACTGAGAATTAAACTTCAAAATGTTTTTTGATTTACTTTTTATAAGGTTATCATAGTCTCATGACCCGGGTTGCAGATTTTACACGTTAACTTGGATTGACCCGAGTTGACTTAATATATTGTCGTCTCAATATTAAAAAAAAAATATTATCTTAAAATTGTTTTTAGTCAAATTATATGTTTTTTGATCATTCAAGTTGCTTTTAAACTTGTCAAATCAAGCAAGTTATACCGATTTAATCTCTACACAATTTAATTTTTTAAAAAATTAAACTGATCCACAACAAATAAATGATCTAGTGTACATATGCAAAGTGAGTTATCATGAACTTATTCCCCATTATTTTCATTTCTTTTTTTCGGCCATGAATCATTTGTCCCAAACGCAGAGAATACTAGTACCAAGGAAATGGTGGGGTTTTCAGGCCCTCAATGTCAAGTCTGACTCTTACATTTGTGTTCAAACCAAGTATAATGAAACATACAAAAGTGGAGCAAGGAAAGGGTGGAAATGAAGATGCCAACTCCCCCCTGTAATGGTCCACAATCCCAAAAGTCGAGAGAGAGAGAGAGAGAGAGGCGAGCTCTTACAACTCTACATTGCATTAGGCTTGGAATGGGCCATAAGACAAGGTGATGCCAAGAAGCCACTTGTAATCAGCCTAATCATCCATGGATGCTTGCTGACATGCAACTACGAAGTGCCATCTCAGAAGGACCATTACAAATTTCAAACATAAACTATAGTTAGCTTTTCCTAACGAAGCAGATCTTTTCAAATCAATAGCTTTAACATGAATAGTACTCATGCTCCATTGGTTCTATTAATTTTAAATTTTGTTACTCCTTAAGGCCAAGTGTGCAGGAGATGATCAAAGAGAAGCTTCCGTGATCTTAGGCTTTTCTTTGTTACTTTCCTCATCCATCATCGATACAAGGGGTAGCTTCCCATTGCAATCATGAATCCAATATGACATCATTGCTATAGAACATAAATCTATCTCTCTATCAAATGCATACCCACCATATGCCCTAGATAATCATGCACACTGTCATGACACAAAACCACCTGTATATATAGGAACTTACATCCCACCCTCTTTTCTCAATTCGCTTTCTTTCATCTTTCCAATAGCAACAAATATAATGTGCACTAATGGAGTA
This sequence comes from Populus x sibirica, assembly GCA_019202695.1. Classification (NCBI taxonomy): domain Eukaryota; kingdom Viridiplantae; phylum Streptophyta; class Magnoliopsida; order Malpighiales; family Salicaceae; genus Populus; species Populus x sibirica. The sequence goes on along the minus strand of JAGMVL010002405.1, from coordinate 986,794 downwards.
GAGAGGTTCCCTTCTCCTTTCCACCCTTCAAAAAGAAGGCAAAGATCAAAGAAATGTAAGGTTCAAGTTGTTGGGCTCACCTGCAGGTATGTCTTACCATGCAAAAACTTAGCATCTGCTTGTAACGCAACCTTTACTGTCCCAAGTGTTTTGATGTTTCATTTGCTGTACAGTTCTTACAAAAAATACATGTTTGACGTCAGGAATTTTCCTTGTTCTCTCTCCTTGTGTAAAGCAGGAGGTCAGGATATGAAGAAATGGAGGGGCAGGACATGGAGCTAAAGAACTTGAAGTTGTGTTTAGAGAACCAAAGAATCGTTGAAGAGAACGAGAAGCTGAGGAAGAAAGCTAATCTTCTCCACCAGGAAAACTTGGCCTTAATGTCTGAATTTCAAAAGAAATTCCCTCATTTGGATCGCTTATCCACCACCCTACTTCTTTCACACAACACTAGCAAAATGTAACATAGTACAGACTAACAACTCTGTTTATATCTCTATCTCTCAGTAGTCTTCCTTTTGTTTTTATCTTTTCTTTGCTGAATCGAGTATGTTAGTCACAAGATGTAATGAATTTTGCCTGGTAGTATATGTTATATAAATGATGGAAGCTTCGTATGTTTGCCAACTTATAAAATAAAATATCAATGATTCTCTCTGTTTGTTTTTTTTTCCTCTTACTTTGGAAGTTGATGCATCACCTAAATTTCAATGATTCTAGTATTTGCTTATTTTTTAAGCCTGAAAATGAAACTGGGAAAGACTTTTAAACCCAGCAACTAATCAGATACTTAAGCTTATCATCTTGAATAGCTGCAATGATACAGTAAAAGAGTGACAAGACAAGTGTTCTTCGAACGCATAAAGGAGGCTTTAAGACCCTATTTTGTCGTGCAAACAATCTTTCCCACCTTAACTCATCTAGCCCTAGCTGTAGTATTACTATAATTAAACATCTGATCCAGTCCCTGGAGTCTACACATAAATAATACTAACCTTTTCCATTGTTAATCTGTTATTATAATCTTTTTTTCACCTTAACCAAGAAAGCATAGTAAGAAAAGAGCATTCCAAGTCTTCACCCACATCTTGCATGCAACTATGAGTGCAAGGAGCTCTTAAGGTTTCCAGGCTCCAGCACTCTGCATTCAATGCTTACTTTTTGCTTAGGCTGTTCTTTGCTTCTGTGAGAATTTTTGCTTCAGTGTTTTGAAAGCAAACGAACGAATATTAAACATAGTGCGTTTATCATTTAAGAGTGCATTTATTTTGAAGTTAAAAGAAGTGGGTGAATTATTACTTACCTGGGGATGCTTTATGTGCCAATAAACTGAAGGTAAATTGTGGGTGAAAGGAGAGAAAATAAGGGTTAAAAATATATTGGAGTGTGCTTTTTGAGGGGAAAAGGAAAAGAGAAGAAAAACTTACATATAATAGCTGCTGGTAATAACAACTCTGAAGGGGTAACAAGGGTATTGTTAACTGTCTTAACAATTCCTTCTCCCTAAAATTAGACCAAACAACTGAAAACCAGAGATTTTACTTTCCAGAAGACATAATTGCATACAGGCTCTGAAACCGTCAGAGATTTTTGGGGCGTTCCTCTGATGACATGTGTATACGGAAAGCAGCAATGCACATTGTGGCATTACCTATTACTGTCAGTGCAGCTTGAAGAGCTACTAATACCTACACCTCAGAAACAGACTATAGTTATTTTCCATATTCTATATCTATCCGAGAGAAAGAAAAAAGAACCGCTAGTTGTATTACAATAAGGTGGATGCATGTAAATAATCATGCTCTATATTAAGGGAAATACTTAAACGATCATAAAAATATGATGGAATGGGCCAGAGAGATGCTCTGAAAACAGTAAAAATCAAGTTCAATACCAGGCAGCGCACTGTGGTGACAGAAAGGGGTGGCAATCTCTGATACACCCAGCATTGATTGAAATTGAGCCAATTTAAAGTAAGTTTGGTTTAAGTTGGTCAACAAGAATATTCAACGAGCAAAATCAAGAGGTCAGATTGGTCAGTCACAAAAAACAGCAGTCCCCACAGCTGAAACACTGGCTAGATCCAGGATTTTGGGCAAAAATAATTATCAGAAACCAAATTAATTTTGATGTTCAAACCAGGATCCAGTTCTACAAGTATTATAACTTTCACAATAACTGCCTTCTGGCTTGATTTATAAAATTCAGCTAGATTTCTTCGGGGTTTTTTTCCAGATTCTTATGTATTTAAATCTCTTCAAACTGCAGCTTAATCTTTCCCTCGGTTAGCACAACCCCTATTTGATACCACACAGACAATTTGGGCTGTTCAGAGTGAAATATCCCAGTAGTTCTTTCACAGATAAGAGTACAATGGTATGTTGACGGATACATGTGACATTAGGAGCTGTATGGCATTTGATTTTCGATGAATGATGAGCAGTGAAAGGTGAAAGTGAAATAGAGACTGTTCTCTCTCTCAAGAAAAAAGGAGTGAAATAGATACTGTATTTTGTAATGGACGTGTATAAAGGACTAGAGATATCTATTCAAGCTAAATGTCATATTCATTTCCATCTATGCTCCCCGTAGGTTAATCTAAAGCCCCATTTGATCAGTTCATTTAAGATCTTTCCAGTATCTTGATTAATTTATCAATTTCCAATCTATGCCTGTATGAAACAACAAATGCATTTAGCCATGAAGTGATGCAACTATTGTTACCTCAAGAGACTCAGAATAGAAGGAAGGAAAAAAAATCAACGATGCTATGCAAATGTATAAAGTAGAGCAGTAACATCCATTTCTAGCTAAGCATTGTATTCGATATTATCATGCCATGCATCAGAATCTAAACTCCCATTTGATTAGTTCATTTAAGGCTGTTTCCTGTATTTCAATTGATCTATTTATCTCTAATCTGCACCTGTGCAAACAGACAAATGCCTTTAGCCATGAAGCAATGCAACCATTCTTACCTCAAGGGACTCAGAATTGTAGAAGAAATGCCATGTGCATGCACAAAATGCTCCACCAAGTAAAGGAACCTAAAAATTAGTTGACTATAGTTAGACTAAGAAATTTAGAAATAAAAAGTGTATAGATTTGACTCGAATAGTACACACACAACAAACGCAGACAATAAAGCAATCTCTACAAAAGCTGAAAATCTGAGTACGAAATCAATACAATTGAACAGAGTGGATATCACCCACATCTCAAAGACATTTCCTATCATATTTGTAACCGTTTCCCCTCAGTTTAGGCTACTCTAAGGTAACGATTTCCCAAATAAATTAAATGCAAAATTCTTACAACTTATGTAACTGTAACCAGTGCAAAATTAACAAACAAAATCAGAATTGGCTACAATAAATTCAGGTCTCAAAATAACAGTTACACCTGAGAAACAACCTATAAAATAAAAGTTTTTCACCATAAAATCTTGAACATACTCACAAGGCAAAAAATATTTATTAGCATGCTAAATATTTGTATGTTATTACCTGTTTCAAGACTTGGAAAAAAGTCTGGAGTGACTCGATATGCTAAAGTAACAAGAAAAGATCACTGGGGACGAGATACTGATTTCGCAAGCAGTTTGGAAGCAAAAACAATCCATATATAACAAAGTTATCAATTAAGAATTGTCATCGAAGAAAGAAGAAAAAATGGATCAGCATATTTAGAAGTTTTAACAAAAGGACAACTTTAAAGGTCATTTGAACACCCCACTGTAATCAAAAGAACCTTATGGTTGTTAAAAAAAATCTCAATCCAATATAATAAACTAAATAACAATCATGAAGGCAGTTCCAAATTGCCTCAAGGAGACATTGTGGGTTTCAGGCTAGGGACCAAGTTGCAGCAGTGATAACAGACTTGCATAATGTTTGTGTTCTAATCTGCGCCTTCAAATCTCCTCCGCCCCCCCCCCCCCAATCAACTTAGAGTAACGGCCTTTCAATCATTGAAATCTTTAAACCAGAAGGATATAGCAAAGCAATTCAAGACAGCCTTCATTGCTTCACCAATTTTAAAACACGCCAAAATCCAGATACCAGAATAGCAACATCAAATTTGCAGTGCTTTAAAGCTTTAACTCACCATACCCCAAGCAAGTCCCTTCCACGATTCAAACCCCGATTTCTCCCCATATTGCCAAACCAATGCCATTGCTGCAATCCTGTTGATAAGAAAGTTCGCTGTTAACATCTCTATTATGGGCACAAAACCATCAAAACAAAGTACAATTAACTGCAGTGTTTTACATTGTTTTCAAGAAAGCACTAAACTTTAGTTTTCTTTTCCTCGTTTTACTCAGCAATCAAATTTAAATCAAACAAGATAAGGCTAGTGCATCTAGTAGTTAGCTAAATTATTCAGTTTCCGTAGAATGGTAATCCAATCTAATCAACTCAAAAATTAACAAAAAGAATATTGCCAAGAAAATCCATAAGGCAAAGCAATAATACTATACATTAAAACCCAGCACCAGAACTACAAGAAGTAAGGGTAATTTGAAAACTCACCACTCAACTACACTGGAAACGTGTATAGCCCAGGTGGGCAAAGACAGTGCATTGGCGGGTTCACTGAGTTGACCCAGCAAAGGTAACTCAGTAGCTGATGCTGGTTCCAATGCTGTCAGGGCCACACCTGCCCCAAGAAGACCCACAAAACCAAACCTCGCTAGTTTTTGGGTCACGGGTTGGGTTTGGAGAGTGGTAAGTGTAGGGGCAGGTGGAGGAGAGACAGAAGAGAAAATGGTTTGTTTGGGTTTACGAGGGAAAACAGGTTCCGGAGAGAACAATGATAAGATTTTTGTTGTTGTGGTTGCCATAGTGTTCTTTTTTGTGGCGGGTAGTTTGAGATTCTTTTGTCGCTATTATTTTGAGAGACAAGTTATTTATGTACCTAGCTTAGCCGTAGTAATGGAAGATAGATCTTGTCAAAGACTTCGACAGTTGAGATTGTAAGATGGATGGTCACGATTATTTCCTTATTATTTTCATTTTCTCAATTTCATTCTTTTAAACACGAAAAATATTAAATTATGTTTAGTTTTGAAGGGAATCAAAACCATCAAAGAATCTTCATGATAAAAAAAAATAATCAATTTCATGTTTTATCAACCAAAAATCACTTGAACACTTAGACCATATATTATCTAAAACATTATAGGAGTGATGTTATAAGCGTTCAATTTTTTTTATTTATTAATATGAGTCTATGGATTATCTTAATTAATTTTACAAGTTTTAAAATTAATAATTATGTAAATTTGTAATAACTCTAAAATAATTTAAATTTATAATTAATAAAAAATAAATTTAAAATCGATTCAGTTAAGTTATTCTGTTTGTTGATTAGCATGTAGGTTGAGTTCACACAAAATGGAACCCATGCAAGCCATCGATAAATGATATTATTCGGAAAACTTGATGCTGATGATGGATAATAGGACAAAACAGTCAAGTAGATATTTTCATGTGTCAGCATAATACAACTTGACGACGACAGAACTGCTGAAGAGCTCAGTGACTTCTTATCAGAGATGTGAACCATAACACCAGAAAAGGGAACCTATTTTGTTCTTTAGACACACGAAATCAAAGGGTGCCATGCCACCGTATGTTGCCTCCGAGCGATACCACCTTCCAAAAACCAAGAGCTTTTGAGTTTTGACAATTTCAGAAGTATTAAATGCAAATGTACCCTCAAACAATGGATTTCATCGACTTGCAGAGGCAATATCTCATCACATTGCTTTCCTTTATTCTTGGATCAAAGATGGTGAGAGAACGAAACCGCCTAAGGTATGATTACAGACAGCATAGGACAAACTTGTGGTTTGCAAAAGCAATTTTCCACTCAAGTGCTATTCTTTCTTCGATCTTGGACCAAAGCATGACAAGGGAAAATCCCACCATGGACATGATTACTGTCTGCAGTCACACAATGAGCTGATATTTCTCAGAATTCTGTATGAATATGAATGCCAGATAATATGATGAAAGAACAACCCAAATCTAAATGATATGCGTCGATCTTTTTATGTAAAAGCCTTCGACACAACATGATCAATTGCAATTCTAATCATCTTAGCTTTTAAGAAATTTAAAGCTAAAAAAGTCAACGAAATGAATGGTGTGGGCAAACCTAGAAAATAAAGGGTAACATAAACCATTTGCTAATCAATGCACTGAATCCAAAAATAAGAAAAAGAATGCCTCTGTGGCCGAGGCTTCTGTCACGTACGTGCAATGCAATATAATAAAAATGTCACTCTCCTTTGTGATGTATATACATAAGAACCAAGTGTTAAGGATTAATCAGTGATAAAAATGAAAAAATCTGAACCAACGAGATAGCTTTCCCCTGTTTAGTTTCCCGTTACAGTTGCCTCCATTGATGAGAAGAAAGTGTGACCAGACTATGGAATGAACTGATTACTATCAAACCTCAGAGAGAACCATATGGAGGATCACTACACATAATGTTGCTTATAACAGAAATTATTGTTTAATTGCTGAAAGTAGCGACCACAATTCGCACCAGATTTCTTTGTTAAAGATAATCGTCAACTAAAAGCAAATGTGAAGTTTTAACTTACAAATATGGCTGGATGCACAGCAACAAGTGGATCTTTGAAAAACTTGTTAGCAAGAGCGAGAGCTAGAAGACTGCTAGCTCTGCATTCCTGCAAAGGAAAATATTGTCAACTAGAGGAGTATAATCCATGAAAAATGACATAGGTGAAAAGGAAGGTGGTAAGTGTCTCACAGGACATCGTTCTCTGCAATGCTTTTAAGTAAGATGCCTCGGGGAAGACAAGACCAGTAAAAAAATAACCAGCAACAAATGCTGATAGATGAAATGCAATAATGAGGTTATCCCAAAAGGTGACATAACGGGGTCAACATTAATAGCAGGTGGTGCTCCAACACAACAAGCTGTTACTAGTACTGATAGTGGCGGCAAAAATGGATGAATAGCAGTAGACAAATGTGGAAACAACCTGCAGGCACAAGTAAATAAGACACATTGACATCTCAAGGAAGTTAATCTTAAAAAAGACACTTGTTTGGATTGAGCATAACACCTGTTTACAAGTAAGCCTGCAGCAATCGGAGCAACTACAATCTGCGTAATGCTGTATACCATGAGCAAAAGTGATAATAATGGTGTAACAAAAACTGCAGTAGCTGTGGCCATATATATAGATGTCATGACAATGCTTAGAGGAGCCATCGTAGAGTCTGTCAAGAAAGTAGCATAGTTTGAAAGCTGAGCTCTGCTAACACAAGATTACCAACATGATCCCAGCACCTGATACGTAGATGCACAAGAGTAGTGGTACAGTCTCAACAACTTTAGAAATCAGGTAAGCACAACCTCACCTATTGGCATAGGAAGCCCAAATACCAACACGGGAATTATGCCAAGGATATATTCTTATCATTCTGAAAAGGTTCGAATATACTTTATTCTTTTATCTTGTTATTTGTCCATATTTAAAATAAATTCATCAAATAAATATTGATAATTACTCATTAAGTATTTTAGAGTTTCTCGTGACACTAATAATAGGAGAATTGGGAAGTTAATAATTTAGAATAACTTAATTTATTAATTTCAATGTAATTTAATTAAAAAAAAACATTAAAAACAATATCAAATGCCCAGGGGCCTAAAACAGGCCAGCACGCCTACCTCATAACAAAGTAGGTTAGATGCACACAGGTCGCAAGGCCATGCCAGTATACTGAACATTTTTTTTTAGTTAAGTTGTGTTTGAAAGGGAGGTTGAAATCGTATTTTTATAAAATTTATTTTTTTTATTAATTTTTTTATTTTTAAATTATTTTGATGTGTTGATTTTAAAAATAAAAAAAATATTATTTTAATATATTTTTAAATAAAAAAATATTTTAACCGTAACGTTACCACAATTCTAAACGTACATATAAATTGTTATCTACTAATAGACTTTTCAGCCAATTCAGGTGTTTGAAAAGTTGATTCCTTACTCCTTACATAAAAAAAAAAAAAAAAACTGTTTTGAATTTTTTTTTCACTTAAAAAAATTTCAGAAATACATTATAAATTCCAATAAACCCATATCAATGCATACAAAGAAAAAGAAGAGATGATTAATAATAAAGATTATACCAGATAATTTAAATAGAAAGAGAGACTGTGAGGCATGTCACCATAATTACGGGTCTGGAAAACAGAGAGAGATAGCAGAGAAAAAAAAGCAAGAAGAATGACTAGGACGAGACGAGATTGGTTAAGAAGATGAAATTACTAACCTAACTCTGAATAAAATATTAAAAACAATTGTATTCCTTATCTTCCTGTTAAGATTGAATTGGATCAGGATTCTGGGGTATAATTTCTCTTTTTTCTGTAGGTTTTTGCTGATGCAAGTGGGGCGACTCAAGTTGTTTGGATGCCTTGCTCCCCTGTCATGTGTTTCGCCGTGTATGAATTGGAATATATATATATATATATAGAACACACACATATGTTATACAGAGAAATGAATTATACCAATTAAATGAGAGATATAATTAATAAAATACGAAATGTAGTATACATTAATGAAATATCACATGAAAAGAAACCTAGGCTTCTCAATGATTTGATGAATCTTTCGACGACTGATTTTGGTACAGCGCAGGATTCTGTCATCTCTTGGAAAAGCAAGTTTTCTCAGTAAATGAAATCGGTACCTAATTCTTTGTCCACTCAATTGAAGTCATTAAAGAAGCAAAGAATAAATTCCCAATGCTTTAGCTAATGTAGATCAAAGGGCTCGATTAGTGTTTTTTTGGTCTCGGGTTGGTGCTAAATGATTTTATTGTTTTATATTATCATCTTAGGTTTAGATCTAAGAAAAACAATTCTCACAGATATGTAACTTCTGATGTTAATCAACATCCTTAAACTTAATTAGAGAAATAAATATTTTTATTATGTAAAATTAGATTCAAGATTGAGACTTTTAAAAAGAAATTGATGTTTAAAACTCGTTTGGTATTATGGTAGTAATTATTTTTAAAATATTTTTTTTAATAATGTATCAAAATATATTTTTAAAAAATTATTTTGACATCAAAATGTTAAAACAATTAAAAAATTAATTAAAAATAAAAAAAATATTTTTTTAAAATACTTTTAAAATAAAAAAAAATATATTTTTATTCACGAATACTTTCATTCCAGTCCATGGATTCCCAAATAAACACACCTAAGATCCCTAGTGTGTTTAGGAATGTAATATGATTGAGTTTGGTAGCTTTTCTTCTTCTTTTTTTTTTCCTGTACAACCTGGTATAAAAAAACAAGAAAAGAATATAAAACTTGTTTTAATGATAATATTTTGTATATTAAATAAATTATTAAAAAAAATAACACATGAAACTACTTCATAACCTAGTTTTTGAGCTTATAATACATTATATTTAGATATTGTTTAAAATACAGTAGTGATTGTTTTTAAAAATATTTTATATTTAAAAATATATGAAAGTAATTTTTATATTATTTTTTAAAAATTATTTTTTATACTAACTTATTAAAATAATTTAAAAATAATAATAATAATAATTTTTTTAAAATAAAAATAAAAAATCACCGAATACGGTTTCATCAACAAAAATAAACAGCTACCGAATCCCTGTCCTTTTCTCGTCACACGCGTCGAACAAGACCAAACACTTAAGGAAAAAATATCACTTCCTGCTGTACCTTAGCTGGATAGCAAGAACCCCAACCGTGTCAATGAACACGGAAACTCGGTCACCAACTCAGCGTCTTAAAATGGACTCCCTTGACGGTGAGGCCACGACAAAAATAAAAATAAATCAACACCCGCACTCCATGTCATCAAGACATCCAATCACATCACGCCACGTACCTTAACGGATTCCCCCAACGACAGCGGTCCTCTTCGGCCAGGTCCTGCATTCACCACAACTGTAAGCAAACAACCTCAAACGACAGCGTTGTAATGGCTGGATTGTAAATTCAGACACCAAAAGAAGCAAAAAATGTAACGACAAAGTTACTTAACGAAGGAAAGGACTAAAAAGCCATGCGCGATCACCCTACGTTTTATAATTGATCAAATAAATAGTTATGGTCCTCTAATTTCAATGAGAAATTGAATTTAATTACTTCCGTCCACGCAGCCCTACGAGGAGATTAGAGCTAAAAATTGTTCTTACTTGGAATCATAGGGGTTGATTTGACATGATTGAAGGTAAAGGGTGTGATTTCAATCAGTCTGCAAAGTATAGGTTCCTCTTAGCCTAACGGAAAGATTAAAGTTACTAAAATATCAAGGTACAAAGCAAAGGGTCCCTAAGAAGTAAAAAGACAGAAAAACCCGTGGCAGTGTGTGGTATCCTTTTTAAATGCTTCATAGATTATTAATCCCTTGTTATATTCTTCATCTACAAATCCCTCCTGTGCTTCCCCATCATGATCATCACCTGAAAAACTCTCTCCCTCCTTTATCTCAGAAACCATACAGAAAGTTTCGAACTTTATCAGTTCTTAGGGTTTCCGATTCAATGACTTATCATGAGGATGACAGTGTGGTGCTAGATGTAAGGATGAGAATGGAGGGTGATAAAATTGATGATAATAGCAAAGGGGATTATGTGAACTTGAGAGACGAGAATGGGGCTGGTGAAAGGTGTAATCATTTTGGTTGTTGTTGGGGGCTTGGAGGGTCTGTGTTCTGGTATTGGGTTAAGTTGGCTGTGACGTTTACATTTTTTGGGTTATTGGCTGCTGTTTGTGTCAAGTGGGTTGGCCCCTTTCTGATGGATAAGGTTAGTTTTGATCAGGAAGTTTGTGCTATTCTGGTTTTAATTGTGTTTTCTGTTGTTTCAGCTCACAGTTTTGTTTTTTCTGTTATGGGGTTTTGGTGGATTGGGATTTGCTTGCCTTAGGGTTATCTATTGGTGCTTTTTCTTAAATGGGCTGTTAATTTCTTACGGGCAAGGTTGATTTTGTATCTGAATTTTGATGTTTTTGTAGTTTTGCTAATGTATATATGTGGTTCGGGTTTATTTATTTTGAACTGATGCTTCCAATTACATGTTTCTGTGGTTTCACTGGTATTTTTTTCCCCATAAATTGGCAGGTTTTGCTTGTGAGTTTTGATGTATTTTGTAATGTAGTGTGTTTTTCATTCGGAGTTTTATTACATTGTCATGCTATTGGAGGTGTTGTTGTGGTTTTATGCTTTGTGATACGGGTTTGTGTTGTCCCTTAAAATATATTTTATGAGATAGATTGCCTTGTACTGTGTTATGTTTAACTGTTTATAGCTCAGGTTGAGAACATTTGTCTCATCACAAATGTGTATATATGCTCAGGTTGAGAATTGTTTACAAGTCGGAGTCTTATGAAGTGTGTCATGCATGTGATTTTCTTTCTGAGCATGGAGGCCATATTGCTTTAGAACATGATCTACTCTTTGTAATCTTGTAGATGTTTCTTTTCTGATACCTCGTTTCCTCTAATTGGATTCCAAATTGGTGCTCTGCAGTACTCTCTTTGTAACTAATCCCACTAAAAACTTACCAAGGATATGATATTACTGCTCTATACCAGCTGGAGTTTCTAGAAGTGCATTGTGGTTATTGGATATTTAAACGTATTTTAATTTGTTCCCTATCTGACAAATGATTTTTTTCAGGAGATAATCCCTATCATAAATTGGGAGACAACGACTTTTAGCACTCCAGTACTAGTGGTTCTGCTCTTTGCCTCTGTGGCATTGTTCCCAACTCTACTTCTACCATCGTCTCCTTCTATGTGGGTGGCTGGGATGACATTTGGTTACGGGTTTGGATTTCTATTAATAATAACTGCAGCGGCTGTGGGTGTGTCACTTCCGTATTTCATTGGCTCTTTGTTCCTTCATAAAATCAGAGTATGAACCTTGTGCCAATATTTGTTCATAATTAATTATAGCTTCTTTTTTTTTTCTTACTTCTATGTTTGCCTAATTTTATTCTAAATTACTTGGCACAGGGGTGGTTTGACAAATATCCAAAGAGAGCTGCTATTTTGAGAGCAGCTGGTGAAGGAAACTGGTTTCATCAGTTTCGAGCTGTGGCTCTGATCAGGATTTCACCATTTCCATATATTCTGTATAATTACTGTGCTGTTGCAACAAATGTTAAGTATGGGCCTTACTTCTTGGGATCATTGGCAGGAATGGTGCCAGAGATTTTCGTTGCAATGTATACGTGAGAACTCTCTCTCTCTATCTCCCCCTTCCCTCTTGCATAAAGAATTGCATGTTTGTGTGCTTCTGCGTGCTTCTGATTTTAGAGTCTTACATTAATGCATAGTATGCACGTTGAATTTTTCACGTACTCTAATGTAAGTGTAACTTGTCAATTTTTTCTCAGTGCAGTTCTTGTTTATTTCCCGCAATTTTTAGAGCAACAGATCACCATTGTCTTTTCACGGTGAAACACAATGTTCAATTTTTTTTGTTTCTTATTGGTCACAGTAACTTGTAGAACTCGGGTATATGATTTTTTCTTTTGGTAGAAACATATATGAAAGGAGTAATGTGATTTTGTCCTGGTAAGAAATTCCTCCTTTGCTGTGACCTCTTCCCTCACCCATAGCATTATTCTTGAGAAAATAATTTCATGGAAGCATTTGCAGATCTAAATACAAGGCTCCAGCCATTAGTCATGTGATAACTTAAGAAGGAGAGCGACGAGTCTTGGGTTTGAGTCTTTATACCTTGACAAGGGGAAAATATGAAAAGATATAGCTTCAGTTACACTTAGCATCATAAGCTTGGGATGGGTTGCCCTACCTCCTTTGTAAAATCTGTAATTATTTGCACTCATTTTAAGGTCTTACAATAAAAAACCTCTTGTAATTTGTGTCCAGAAGTAGCCATTCGTATCCACACCCTCTCTCTCATTTGGTTGGTTTGTAAATCCTTCTTCCCACCACCCTAATCAAATGTGCATCATAATGATTTTACTAATTACCATAAATAACCTGATCTGTATGCCCATTGAGGTTTTATCATCAACCCTTGAAATATCTGTTCTCATCTTCAGCTCCTCCTGCTCCACCTCCACCTCCTCTTCAGTGCCTCCACCTCCGCCTCTTCTTCATTGCTCAGCTCTAACTGTTGTAGAAAAAAAATCAAAGGATTTCCTTTGGAGCTACCTTTTTTAAAAAAAAAAAAAAAGAGGCACTTTCTTTGCCCCACAGAAGAGGCCTGCTTCACACTGGATGGCATGTGTTTTGTGTATCCTAGGTTTTGGTCTTTAATGCGGATTCTAGCAGGGTGCTAATAGTGGCAGCTAAACCTCAGGACTTGATTCCTTGGGGTGAACAAGTGAGCATCACATGAGATTGGTCCTCCCTTTCCCTTTTCACTTTTTCTAAACTTTGAGGTTGGTACTTGTCAATGAGAGGGCATAACCATGCTGGGCTAGCCCAGTGTACTACTCCATGAGTCCATGGTGGTGTCAATAGCAGTAGGGTTATTAAGCCAGATGTTTTGCAGACCTGGGAGCCAAGTCTTCTGCTTTTTCATAGATGTGTGATTCTTGTCAAGCAGACAGATCTTCTTAAAGCATTCCCGAACCTGAACCTTCTTTGATTTTTGCAGTGGGATTGTCATTAGGACCTTGGCAGATGCATCAAATGACCGGCACGCTCTCTCGGCTCAACAAATTGTCTTCACGGTATTTGGTTTCTGTGCCACGGTGGTTGCCACAATTATCATCACTGTGTATGCCAAAAGGCAGCTCAAGGTGATGCAGGATGAACCATTACTGGCATAGCTTCTGTTCTAGTTCTGAATCAGTGAAAAACAATCTTCCACATACCAGCATTGTCAGATTGCACACTTAAGCATGATTTGAGTGATGAAGTTTTATTTTATTAACAACTTCATCCATGTGTGTTATTGCACGCTAGCATTGATCACCATACAGAAACTACAGACTGTGTGGAACAGGCAGGCATCTAACTTCATTGTATAAAGCCGCTTCCTTACTTGCTTTCATCACCCTGTATTCTCTATATTTAATCTCTTTCAATTGTTGCTCGTATATGATTGAATTATCTGGCTTAGAAGAGGCTACATTGGACATAGGCAAAGAAGTTGAAAGTTGTGAATGAAAGTTGAAGTGTTCTTGACTCGTGTAGTTAATTGCATGTTATTCTGCTAAAGTTCATGCTGGACTACTGCAGATTCCATGCCATACTATAGCAGCATTCCGGTGTTTTTGTGCATAAAATATGTATCAATATTTTATTTAGGTGAAATTCATTTGCGAGTCCATATCTTTTACTTTCGTATTTCTTCCTTCCATTGTCAACTCAGATTCTCCTAATCCTTTGCCGACAAGAGGTTTAAAATAGCACTCGCAGTTTTCTCTTGAAAGTTTCCACGTTCGCTGAGAACTTTTTTATAGTAGGCGCAATGTGGGGTGCTCATAACCCACCCTGGGAGACTGGGACCAAAGCTTTTTTGTTTTCTATATTATCGTTTCGAAATTGAATTGAAGAGGAATGTTGGGAAATAACTTTTCTGGTAAATATACCCTTTAGAAGGAACGCCGTGAGAATTATTTATTTCTTTATCTTATGAATGTACCGTTGAGGATGTAGATATTATGATTGAAATCCGGTTAGGGTAAAAATGGGCACGTCATGACCAAGCACCAGTTTCTCAACTCTGACAACCATCACTCATTAGCAGAATAGAGATTTATGTTTATGGTAAGAGCATAACAATGATAACATATGACACATGCACTTCTAAAATATTGAATGTTGTTGCCTTACATGCTGCGAAGTAAGGCAAAATGGGAAGGGAATGATAACCCTTCCCTTCCCATTTTGGCTATACATAACACTTCTAAATTATGCTCGTCTAATTGCATCACTTGTTCTAGCTAACCCCTTCCCCTTCAATAAAGAGAAATATTTTTTTGTTACCTTAAATAAATCTAATAAGAAGTACTTTGAAGTTCAAATATTTTTAAATAAAATAAAAATAAAAATAAATATTCAATAAAAAATCTATCAAATATAAAGACATAAAGAGCATAGGATATATACAGGATACGTAAAGTTGACCGGGTTCTAGAAATTCTGATCCACCACCTAATTCGTAATATTCTTTTCTTGGGTTTTTTTTATGTAGTATCATTTGTAATAA
This sequence comes from Populus x sibirica, assembly GCA_019202695.1. Taxonomy (NCBI): domain Eukaryota; kingdom Viridiplantae; phylum Streptophyta; class Magnoliopsida; order Malpighiales; family Salicaceae; genus Populus; species Populus x sibirica. The sequence goes on along the minus strand of JAGMVL010002405.1, from coordinate 971,556 downwards.
TAGTAAATATTACAGGTAGTGTTTTTCTTTCAAGAGGGGAAAGGCAAACCAATATAATCCCAGTTAGTGTTTTTCTTTCAAGATCAAGATTGACAAATGAAGTGAGCTCGAGCCCTCTTATGCTGAAAAATAAAAATGCTCTACAAGCTCTTTGACAACAATTAATGACTCTAGGTAGGAGTTTGAAACTGGGCACATGATGACGGGATGCTCATAATCAAATGAAAATGCGTGCTTCGAACTGATGAAGACTTGGTAAGAAAAATCCAAAGTAGTTGGTAGAATATTTTATAGGAGTTGAAACATCCTTGTTGAATGAGTGAGCTTTTGGTTCGGATTGAATTGAGCTTTCCAATTTTGACAACTTGGAGTTAAAGCATCTCCATGCGTCCACATTGTTTGCTTCGACTTTTAGTTCCAAGTTTTTTGTCTCACCTTTGACCGCTGACAGAGGGAGAGATTCTGATTTCAGACCACAGCATCAAATGGCATCTCTACTTTCACAGATAACAATAAACAGTAGGTGTCGTGTAGTGACAGAGAGGTATGTGTACATTGGCACCTCTCCCTTCACAGTTACCAAACTCTTCGGAAGTGCTAGCCAGTTAAATATATCGAAACTCCATGCCTCCCTTTACCACCTCACTGTTTTTTATTTTTTTTTAATGTGTATTTGCAAGTTAAAAATATTTTGAAAAATAATTTTTATTATTTTTTCAAATATCCTGGAAGTACGTGTGGATACCTTAAAAACCCCTCTAACATTAACATTAAATGTATGCTTTGCATTATGTTAGATTTGCGGTTTGGTAAAATATAAATTATAATTAAAAAAAGAATTTTTAATAGATGTTTTCCATGTAACCCAGTGGTCAATACAGAAATAAACAAGATTAAATAGTCTTTTTATATTTTTATTGCATAATGTAACTATTTTATTATCCTTCCAACAAAAAAACATTAAACTTTAGTGATGGGGCTTTTTAACCTTTGACTTAATTTTAAAACAATTAAATTACATCATTCTTTCTAAAAGCTTTGCACTTGATTTAGAGATGTTCTTTTGTCCTTTTCATTTGGTAGTTATTTGATATTATTAGGGGCAGTAAGATAATTTTGTTAATTAGTAAAATTAAAAAAAAACCGGAAGTGCGTTAATATTACGGTGCCGTCCAAAAGCCAAAACCTTGTTTCAAGGGCGAAGGTCGAAGTGTCTTAGCGTCACCTCCATGTACAAGCGGCGCATGTAACATAATTGTTGCTAGTTTGGTGTATATAACCTTTTTTTTCTCTCTTTTTTTTTCTCACTCTCCTACTTGATTTTCATTCCGGCCTTCAAAAAAATCAATTAGCCCTTGAGATTTGTTGTCCTTAAGATTTTGTTCTAATTCTCTTTATTATTATTATTTTTATTTAGAATAGTTTATGAAATTTAGGATTTTTTTTCCAATTTCACCCTAATAGATTTTTTTTATTTGTTAGATTTGACTCATATTATGCTGATATCTTTTTGTTTTATTTTAGATGGTTTTTGAATTTATTTATTTTTGTTACAATTTCATCTTTTTTTATTTTTTTTCCTATCAAATCCAATCTTTTTTTATTAATGTTATTTTTTTACCTCGCAAGATTTTTTTAGATTTTTTTTTATTATTATTTCATCCTGTAACATTTAATTAACCGGATGTTTAACTTTTTAGTTGAATTCAGGTCTAGAATTTAACGGGTTACGAGCTTAAGAGATGAATCCCGATTTATAAAGTTGACACGAACTTCCTTGGTTTCCCCCTTTCTTTGAGTTTTTTTTTCATCATCCAACATTTTGTTATTTTTTTTATCTACTTTCTATATATTTTTTATTTATTTTGAAAATAACACGAGTTACCTAAGGGTTTTTTAAGGCTCTTTGTTAAAAAAAATTTTAAAGGATTTTGTTTTAAAATTAAATTAAATTAATTAATTCTTCAGGTGTTGTGCTTTTGGGTTAAGCATGAATCTAAATTTTAACAGATTGGGGTTTGAGGGTTTAACCCTGGTTTATAAGGTTCACTCGGGTTTGCTTGTTTTTTCTTTTTTTTTTTAATTTTTTTTTTGCGATTTCATCCTCTAACATTTTTTTTATTTGCTTTCCATGAGATTTATTTTTCTTTTAAAAATAACAAGTGCTTCATTGGGTTTTTTTCAGTCTTTTTTAAATTAGCTTTTTTAGAAGGAAATTTGTTTTCTAATTAAATTAAATTTATTGATTTCTTCCTTCGATATTTAATTTGATCAGTGTTGAGATTCTTGGTTTAGCTCAAATTTATGATTTAATGAGTTATGAGTTTGATAGATTAATCCTGGTTTACAAAGTTCACCCGAGCTTGCTTGATTTTTTTTCTTTTTTTAAGTTTTTTTTCTTCAATTTTATCCATCAACATTTTGTTATTTTTTTATTCGCTTTCTAAGAGACTTTTTTATGCTTTCGAAAGTAACAAGGGTAAACTTGGATTTTTTTTCGACTTTGCTGAATCTAGCCTTTTAAAAATAAATTTTATTTTATTTCATTTTTAATTAAATTTAATTAATTGCATGAGAGTAAGCATGAAATGCTCGATTTATGGTATTTTTTTATTTATTTTTTGGGTCATTGCTCTAACAGCACGTGCAATCTATTTCAATTACCGAATTCTTAGATTTTTCTTACTCCTTTTAAAACATTGATATCGCATGAACATTCTTTTTTTATATTGGTAAAAAATTTATCTGGCCTGCAACGTAGCGCAAACCATTTATCTAGTAAATACATATATAAACACAAACACCATATAAAAAGAAATACATATATAAGCATAAAAGCAATATAGAAATAATAAAAAATAGATTAGTCACTATAAGGAATGCCTAATACATTAAATATATACATTAATACTAAATAATATAAAAAAAATTTCAAGCCCCCTTTTTTTTATAAAAATCATTTTCTAATTTTTCTTGTGTTTGTTTATTTATAAAAAAATTGATCAAGCTTGATTTTAAGGAAATATTGGCCAAGCTTGATTTTTTTCTTCAAAAAAAACATACTTTATTCTCACCAATCTTTTAATATAGTATACTTCCTTTTTTTTTCATTCTTAAAAAAGGAAAAATAAAATATAAAGATGGGTAAGAATGATCAATTTGTAAATAATAGATAAGAATGATCAATTTGTAAATAAATTAAAATAATAGAAGGATTAAATATTTAGTTTCTAAAATAGGATTGGGTTATCATTAACTCCATGCATGGTATCTTAAATTAAATTTCGAGGAATTCATTGAGGGCAAATCTAAAAAATACCTCCCGGTTCGTATGTCTACGCGTGCTTTCACTTCCCGAATTAAAAGAGGGATGCACAGGCGGTACATGGGTGGTTGTAAAGGGTGTCGCAGCAGCATAGTGGACATTGACGTGGCAAATATATATAGGAGAACACAAAGGCTTTGATGTGGGACCACAGAAGAATTTATGCCAGCAACGTTCACCGTTTTTGTGCATTAAAGCGTTTTACGGACCTCATTAAAAAAAAGTCAAGAGAAGATGATGATGATGAAGAAGAAGAAGATGATGATGATGATTGGTAGTTGATGAATGTCGTTCTTAATTTACATGTAGGCAGAGAGGTTTCTACTGGTTTTTTTTCTCCATAAAGAAAATGGCAATTTGATTTGTCTTTTTTTTTTAAAAGAAAAGAAAAGAAAAGAAAACCACTTTGTTCTAGATATATGCATTCAATTGGTTAGAATGTGATGAAGCTGCCGGGTTTCAATAAGTTTTACCCATCCCCTTTCCCATTTGCTAACTTACAAACACAATGGAGATTAAAAGGTATAAACAATTCTGTTCATGTTAGAAAAAAATAACTTGAGCAACAGCATCTTGTCAACTATCTATCAGAGTAGTTAAACACAAGAGGCATGACTTCCCTGTATGTCTTAAACGGCAAGATCTGGATGGAAAATCAGCGGAGAGGATTTTCAATCTCTAGCTGGAAACTGTTTAAGTCCAAGCCTAGCCTAGCTTAGCCAAGTAATGAGTTGTGTTTTAATTTTTAGAATTGTTGTTGCTAACTTGCTATAATCATACATCACCACCTCCTTTCAATGCAGTAGCATAACATAATAAATGGAAGAATAAATTTGACGGCCCACCTTCCCTTCCAACTACAAAAACAAATGAAGGAAACAATGTTAAATGTCCTCTCAAACGTCTCCATCGAAACGGATACAAAGAAAGAAAGATAGCGAGAAACTTCAATGGTCTCCTCAAAAAAGCAGCAAAGAACTCGTCAACAACACAGACAAAAAAAAAACCCACAAAAAGAAATTTAAAGACCCTTCTCTCGCTTCACTTTATCTTTGTTTTTCTCTATTTTTTATGCATAGCAAGTCCTTTTCTTTCTTAATTCGTTAATTTTATCAAGTTAACTGGTCCCTTCTGTAATCATATTTAGAATCCTGTGGCTGGTTGGCATTGGTTGGTGAGAAATTAAATCCATTGCTACAGATAGCCACAGAAGCTACAAGGTCATGGCCTAGGATTAGTGACTGAACAAGACAGATTTCTTTCTTTCTTTCTTTCTTTTATAGCAATCCATAAAAAGATGAGTGCTCTTTTTTTTTTTTCTTTTTTTTTTAAAGCATGATTATGTGTTAAGGACTAGAGATAGTGAGAACGAAATGGACATGCACGTGGTTCTTCTTCAAGTTGGTGTCAGCTATACATACATGATACACCATGCTAGAGAGAGAGATGGGGGCTTTTTAAAGCAGAGAAAGAGGGAGTATTAAATTGGCTCACCTGCTTCCTTTCCAGCCAAGGCACTGTCAGTGTGAGTCCACTACTATTTCTTCACCATTTTTATTGCTTCACTTCCCATGCCTCATCAATTTCATGTTTTTACACAAACCTCACCAAAGTGAAACTCCCTAGATCTTTTTTTTTTGTTCCATAAACAAATTGGGTTGTTTGGTGTGCAATTGTGCTCGCCAATTTAAGTGTTTTCTTTAATTTCAGTGATACCAGAAGTTGAAAAATGCGTCCTTTACTTAGTCATGATTGTGCTCTTGTGTTTCTCAATGCGAGTGCTGCAAGAATACCCCGATCCTGTTTCAATTGGATCCACCATCAATAATGCCAAAGGGCTAGATCTATTTATCAACACTTATTCAGTGAGCATGAGAAGATTGTATCGATTGTGTCTTTCCCATGCTCTTTTGCTCTTAATTTCTCTCTACCTTGGATTCGCTGCCACTACAGTTTCACCAGCTACTGAGAAGGAGATCTTGCTGCAATTCAAGGGTAACATCAGTAATGACCCTTACAACAGCTTGGCTAATTGGGTCCCAAGTAGCAATCCTTGTAACTACAATGGCGTGTTCTGCAACCCTCTTGGTTTTGTAGAGAGAATTGTTTTGTGGAACACAAGCTTATCTGGGGTTTTGTCACCAGCATTATCAGGTTTGAGATCTTTAAGAATTTTGACATTTTTTGGCAATCAATTTACAGGCAATATCCCTCAAGAATATGCCGAATTAAGCACTTTGTGGAAGATAAATCTGAGTTCTAATGCCTTATCTGGGTCAATACCAGAATTCATTGGTGATTTGCAAAGGATTAGATTTCTTGATTTGTCAAGGAATGGTTACACTGGGGAGATTCCATTTGCTTTGTTCAAGTTTTGTTACAAGACCAAGTTTGTTTCTTTTTCTCATAATAGTCTCTCTGGTCCAGTCCCTGCTTCAATTGCAAATTGTACTAATCTTGAAGGGTTTGATTTCTCTTTCAATAATCTTAGTGGTCAATTGCCTTCTGGGATTTGTGATGTTCCTGTATTAGAGTACATGTCTTTGAGGAGCAATGTGCTAACCGGGAGTGTGCTTGAAGAGATTTCAAATTGCCAAAGATTGAGTTTTTTGGATCTTGGCAGCAATATGTTTACTGGGCTGGCACCATTTGGAATTCTTGGATTGCAAAACTTGAGCTACTTCAATTTATCACATAATGGGTTTCAAGGGGGATTCCAGAGGTGAGAACTTGCAGTGAAAGTCTAAAATTCTTTGATGCTTCAAGTAATGAACTGGAAGGTGAAATCCCTTTGGGCATTACAAACTGCAAAAGCCTTGAATTTATCGACTTGGGATTTAACAGGCTGAATGGGAGTATCCCAGTTGGGATCGCCAATTTGGAGAGGCTTTTGGTTTTTAAATTGGGCAACAATTCAATAAAGGGGACAATCCCTAGAGAATTTGGAAGCATTGAGTTGCTGCTCCTTCTGGATTTGCACAACCTCAATCTTGCTGGTGAAATTCCTAAAGATATCAGCAACTGCAGGTTTCTTCGTGAGCTGTGAGTCCAAACATTATCCTGGTGTTTTAGATTTCATCAGCTTTTGTTTTCTTAATCCAAACATGACCAAAAATTTCTGTTTTTTATTTTTTATGCAGGGATGTTTCTGGAAATGCATTAGATGGAGAAATTCCCAACACCCTTGACAATTTGACGTCTCTAGAAGTCCTTGATTTACATAGAAACCAGCTTGATGGTGGCATACCGGAGACTCTAGGAAGCCTATCAAACCTCAAACTTCTTGACTTGTCACAAAACAACCTTTCTGGGAACATTCCATTTTCTCTTGGAAATTTGGCCAACTTAAAATTTTTCAATGTCTCCTCCAACAACCTTTCAGGTCCCATTCCTTCAATACCAAAAATCCAGGCTTTTGGCGCAGCTGCATTTCTTAACAATTCCAGGCTCTGTGGGACACCTTTGGATATCTCTTGCTCAGGAGGTGGCAATGGCACAGGTAACAAATCGAAGAAAAACAAGGTGCTCAGCAACTCTGTTATTGTGGCAATTGTTGCTGCCGCACTGATCCTTACTGGGGTTTGTGTGGTATCAATCATGAACATCAGGGCACGCAGCAGGAAAAAAGACGATGTGACAACTGTAGTTGAGAGTACTCCATTGGGTTCAACAGATTCAAATGTTATAATTGGGAAGCTGGTTCTGTTCAGCAAGACTTTGCCATCAAAGTACGAAGATTGGGAGGCTGGAACCAAAGCTTTGCTAGACAAGGAATGTTTAATCGGTGGTGGATCAATTGGAACAGTCTACAGAACTACTTTTGAAGGCGGGGTTTGTATTGCAGTGAAGAAGCTTGAGACTCTGGGTAGGATCAGAAGCCAAGATGAATTTGAGCAAGAAATTGGACGGTTAGGTAACCTTCGACATCCCAATTTGGTTGCATTTCAAGGGTATTACTGGTCTTCAACAATGCAGTTAATTTTGTCTGAATTTATTCCTCATGGTAATCTATATGACAATCTGCATGGGCTTAATTATCCGGGAACCAGTACTGGTGTCGGGAACAGAGAATTATACTGGTCCAGGAGGTTTCAAATTGCTCTCTTAACAGCTAGGGCTCTTTCTTATCTTCACCATGACTGTAGGCCTCCAATTCTCCATCTCAACATCAAATCTACTAACATACTATTAGATGAAAATTACGAGGCCAAGTTGTCTGATTATGGGTTGGGGAAGTTGCTCCCCATTTTGGACAATTATGGTTTAACAAAATTCCACAATGCAGTAGGGTATGTTGCACCAGAGTTGGCTCAGAGTCTAAGATTAAGTGATAAATGTGACGTGTATAGTTTTGGAGTGATTCTTTTGGAGCTGGTTACTGGGAGGAAACCGGTGGAGAGTCCTACAGCAAATGAGGTGGTGGTTCTGTGTGAATATGTTCGCGGGTTGTTGGAGACTGGCTCTGCTTCAGATTGCTTTGATAGAAGTTTGCGAGGTTTTTCAGAGAATGAGTTGATTCAAGTCATGAAGTTAGGATTGATTTGCACATCTGAGGCTCCTTCAAGAAGACCTAGCATGGCTGAGGTTGTTCAGGTCCTCGAGTCCATAAGGTCTGGAGTAGAATCATCGTAGATTTTCGAAGTGCATTAGATGGTTTTCTTGGACCACCTCAGAGTTCATTTAACTAAGCACTTTTAATAATAATAATAATAATAAAAAAGTGGCAGTCTAGCTGGAAGGTGGTGTGACTCATTGTGCAGATACAAGGGAGTTGGATATTAGGGGGAAAAAATAGAAATCATTCTTTTGTATTCATTTTGAGATTAAAAGAGTAAATTGTTCCTGACATTTGCAACATTTTGCAATAAAATGATTCATTCATTGTATCACACATGGCGTGGACATTGTAGGGTAGGTGATTAGCTATTAGATTGGAACATTAAGAACAGCGTCTCGTCCTCACCATTGCTATTCAGCCTCTGGGAAGCACTTTGATCCAGCTCCTGTAGGTGGAATGATTTTTTCTCAGTACTCTACCTGTCTCCAAATCAAATGCAGCAGAGACCAGCTTCACTTCGGAGGTAATGATTTTAAGTATTCCACCAGTAACTTTCTCTCATGAAGCTGAACCTTACAGATTAACCATTTAATTTGATGGAACATTATGAACAGTGTTTTTTTGGCACCAGTAATTTAATTTGATGGTTATCGGTGTTCCATTTCAGTCTTCCATCACTGGAAAAAAAGTGGTAACAATAAATTATAAATGATCTTTGAACATTTGCACCAAGTGCTTGACATGGTACATTGAAAGAATTATTGAAAACAATATATACCAGCATTGTCTCAATTTACTTTCGCCTATTGTTGGCATCAAAAGTGTGGAAAAAACTAGTACTAACACTCTGGATAAAAGAAACTTCTTCTACCACCGTCAACAGGGAAACTGCCAAAAGATCTGCATGGGATCTAATTCTTTAGAATAAACCAAACATTTCAACTGCTTGCTTTACAGTCATCCACACTTTTCTGAGTTCGGTCCATAACTACAGGAATATCTGTGATGTCTGGTAAATGAATGAGTAGGTAAAAGGCAATAAAGCCCTTGAAGGCTAAAAATGAGTATAAATGAATAAGAGGTATTGTAGTAATTGAACAAAGAGTTGATAAATATAAATAGAAAAGAAAATAGAAGAAGAGGGCTGTGTTTTAAGAGTAAAAACTGACGGGAGAAGAGAAGAAAAGGGGAGGAAGAAGAAGAGAAAAGAGGGAAAGATAAGGAAAGGAGAAGAGAATTGGAGGAAATAAGTTTAAAAGTAAGATTATGTATAAATGTGTGTTCTTTAAGCCTTAATTTCTGTTTTGATAAATGTTAGGGTTTTGAATATTGTGTTTTGAGTTTGATTGATGAATTAATTGGAAGGTTATGGGTTGATTGTTGTGGGTAATTGGTTAATTAGTTGATTGTGAGAGATTGGAGGTAAAGATGATGATTTTGAGTTATGATTTTGTTTGAATGGTGAAATTTTGTTAGAAATCAGGAGATGACAGTAGGAAATCTGTGAAATTCTGGGTTTGAGGTTGAAGATGACGAAAATTCAATTTGGTCCCTCAATTTGTGAAATTACGCGTTTAGTCCCTAAACTTTGGAAAAATTATAATTTGACCCCTAATTGTATTTTGAGATTCTGGACAGTGTTATTATGAGGATAAGGATGATGAATCTGAGTTTGATAATTGATTTGGAATATTTTCAGTTTGGTCCCTTAATTTTGGGAATTTACATTTTAGTCCCCGAACTTTATGAAAATTACAGTTCGGTCCCTGGTTCGTTCTAGACAGAATTAAGGATGGTTTATGGGTGAAAATTCAGTATAGTTATGTATTTTCCAGATTGGTCCAATTTTGGTAAAATTACGTTTTGGTCCCTGTTTTGGAAAATTGTCGTTTTAGTCCATAAACTTAGGAGACTAAACCTGGTTTTATTTTATGCATTGGGATCTTTTATTTGTGTTGCTTTGAGTTGCTTTTGAGTATATTTCATATATTTATTGTAGGTTCTCCTAACAATCCTCAATAGGATTTCGGGTCTTTTCGTCTGACATTCCTTTTAGTTCTATATTTTCCGGGTGAGTGGGATAATCTTTAATATGCATATATGATAAGTAAATATGTATTCTGATTATACAATGAGTACAACTCGTTAATTTCTTGAATAATTATATATGTTGCTTATTTTCCGAGTACTCATTTATTCTTGAATTTGCACTCGCAATCTGTCAAAGTAAATTCTATTTGATATGATATACGTTTCTCTGATGATTCCGTAAATATCTATTATGCCTTGATATCGGACTTGTCGGTAACTCCATGCTAACGGAGAGTAGTTAGCCTATGTGCACATAGTATTACGTATGTATACCTAGGCGGTGAGAGAGGCATCGGCCTGGTGGCGGATCATCCCACGGTGGTCACCTTCGGGTGTCATCTGGTCCGGTCACCTTCGGGTGTCATCTGGTCACCTTCGGGTGTCATCTCGGTCACCTTCGGGTGTCATCCGATCTCGACATGTAGTCCACTACGTTATGATAATATGTTTAGTATGTATACGTATACGTATATGTATATGAGGATAAATTTCCACTACGTTATGATAATATGTTTAGTATGTATACCGTATTTGTATATGTATATGAGGATAAATTTCCACTACGTTATGATAATATGTTTAGTATGTATCCGTATCTATATATGTATATGAGGATAAATTTCCACTACGTTATGATAATATGTTTAGTATGTATCTGTATTTGTATATGTATATGAGGATAAATTTCCACTACATTATGTTTAGTATGTATCTGTATCTGTATATGTATATGAGGATAAATTTCCACTACTTTATGATAATATGTTTAGTATATATATGTATATGTATATGTATATGTATATGTATATGTATATGTATATGAAGATAAATAGTTTTGCAAACTATTAATATCTAAAATATCTATAATGTATATTAAATATTATTCCCTCAACTGAGTTGGTTGAACTCACCCCTCATTCTTAATATTATTTCGGGTTCTTAGTTTCGATAGCGGTTGGACTTTGTTGTGTGTTCCTGCTTCTTCGGTTTTGGGTCGGTATGCCTTGCTTATTTTTCAAGGCTGTTTTGATTCGATGTCTTAGACGCTCCACTATTACTTTGTTTTAATTAAGTTTGGATTTTTGACAATGTAATGAGTATTATGGATTATTGTTTTTGTTTTAATTACTGATGAGGAGTTTTAAACTATCTTTTGGTTTCATCGGTTTTGAATAATATAATATTTCCGAAGATTATGAAACGCTGCGTATTTTTGAATAAATTATTCTTTTGATATGTTCGTTTTGAGGCTTAGCGCGGAGGGGTGTCCTTCCGCCACCGCTCTGCGTTGCCGGTCACGGACCCGGGATTCGGGTCGTGACAATATCCCTTTCAGTCAAGTTGGCAGAACAGAATTGGAACCATACAGGTTCAATACAATGACAGCAAGATCCCGGAGTAACATTGAGCTTTGCCTTATCCAACAATTTCTCCCAAAGCTCAAGCTCCCCTTTCTCTCTATTAGAGCTGATTAACTCACAGGAAGCCCCCATTGCTCTTTGTACACTCATTGCCCAATTGCTTCAACCTGCCACAAATGCAGCATGCATTCTTTGAAGCCTCTCCCTATTATTCTTAATTGCCTTCTGAACAAAGTCTGTATCTGAAAGCATATAGATAAGTAGATGCTTAAAACTCATTGTAAAGGTAATTATTCTTCATAATTACTCTCGTATGATATGTTTACGACTCCACTCTCTAATGACAATTTCATGTAAACTGAAGTATATAAATCCACTAAATAAGAAGACAAACAAGAAAACTCGTACATAACAATAACAACATTACATTCTCCTACATTATAGTTATTTTTGTTATACATAATTTTCCTCCAACACGTTTTTTAACTTAGACATCAAAGAGTTCCCTATCCGACAGAGAACTTATTTTGCAACAAGTTCGTGAGCCACAGGCTTAGTCTAACAAGATACAGCGCAACCAAAAACATATTTCAAAGCCAGGTTTAATTTGAAGTTTTTCTGCCTTGACTATAATTTGAATGAGTTTATGATAAGTTAGGGTACAAGATTGAAAATTTTAATTTTCACTTTCAGGATTTTAACGTTTGTAACTCCAAAGCATTCATGTTTCTTTCTTTTTCGAGTCTATAAATCTTTATTCTCTAATTCTTTTGAAATACTAGCATTTTATATCAAATTGCTTTATATTGCTCTAACAACATATCTTATATGAAGAAAGGAGCTTCATGATGATATATCACAAGCATATCACTATTACGTTGTCTTAGAATCTTAAGAGTGTATCTCCATTTATATTTGCTTTGTGAGAACTGGGCTGTGAATCTTTTAACGTAATGAAATAAAAGATTTCTTAAATAAGAAGAGCGACAAAGATGAATCTTCAAAATACAGCACCTTCAAATTCTACAGCAAGTTCTGGCTTTATAGTAATTTCATCTACTTTAAGCAAGCCATCCTTTATATAAAAGAGCATAGTTTTAATCTGGACACAAAGCAATGTCTCCCATTCGTTTGAAATCCACAGGAGTCTGTCTCTACACAGCTAGTCGATGGAATCTGCCCATAATTGGCCTCTCGTAACCCTACCATTGACAGACACTTGAAGATCAAGTCCCAATTTGTCCCTTCTCTTGTCAACCACAGCTGCAAGGCAAGCTACAAAACCCAAGCCCTGAAAGGAAAGATTACGACAAAAGGTTCTCATGATGGAGGTTACAAACTCCCCCGGTTAAAAATGACTTGTCACTTTCCAAAGCTTTCTGGGTTAGCACCATATATGCTCCCAGCATGAATTTCCTTTTATTTATTTATTTTTCTGGGCCACATGCTTTTCTTTAATTCATGTGCTTTTGGGATCAAAAAACAAAGTGTTTTGAGCGATCCGATTATACACAACCCACTAGGCCCGGTGCCCGAGCCAAATCAAATGTCAATTTTTGCGTAAGAAAAAAAAAACATGTGGCTTCGTTAGATTTAAATGCAAATTCTAGAGGGCCAAGAGGTGTAACCAGATGTCCCTATTTCCCTCCTTATTAAGACCAGTGATTGGAAAAAAAGATAGGAAACCAATGTGGATCTAGCCATCACATTGAATAAACATAGCGATCAACTACTAGCACGACATCATTTTGAAGCACTAAAATTTTAGGCTACCCTGTATTTATGTCGTGAAAAATTTCTTGACGGATAAAAATAAAATAAAAAATAGTTAATATTTAATTTTATTGTTATTAAAAAACCTAACTGGTATTTAAAATTTTTTAAATAAAAAATTGATTATGCTAAATAAAAAATAAAAATCATCCTAAAACATCATATTTGAGACAATTTGCATTATTATTTAATTTTACAATAACAATACTTATTATGCATACATGCTAATGTTTTGTCTAAACTAAATATATATGTTTATTAAATTTAAAATAATAATTTGGGATTTTAGCTTGACAAAAAAGCCTATTATATATATATATATATATGGTGGCGAGATTTGAAATAATAATAAATGAAGACTCATGTTTTGATTTATTTCCTTCCATTACACAAGCTATGTTAACTCACTTTAAATTAATTATTTACCAAGTATGACGATAATGAAACCACAAATATCTCGACTAATTTAATTAATATAAATGAGCATAATCAAACGCTAAAAAAAGTCATGAACACATCATGAATTTTATTTTTTTTTTATATAAAAACTCGTCACACAATAAAATAAGTGAAAATAATAAAAATATCATAAATCGACTACATTGAGTTAAACACATATTTTTTTCTGGGAATTTTTGTATTTTAAAAATATGTTGAAAGACAAGGGTTAAAGAGGGATCATGACACACAGATTTCAAATTTCTTCACGAGGAGGCATAAAAAAGGCTATGACTAATAGCTATCAAATTTCTTCATGGAAGGCACACAAAGGTTCGACTCAATAAGACAACCTCAGTTATTTTTGGTGAACACTGTTTGCCTCGTGATGCTGATTGCCGCATCTTAAGATTTTACAAATTTTACCGATGAGGAAAAATAAAATCACTTTATTTGTTGCAAATTATAGTGGGTTTCCATGGATCTAGACGGAACAATTTGTTTTCTTCTTCAAGGGGTTTTTTTTTTTTTAGTATCAGTTATTTTTTAAAAATATATTTTTAATTAAAAATACATTAAAAATTTTAAAATATATTTTAATTTTTTTTTTAAATATAGTTTTAACCTAGGCCATGTCTGTTTCCCGGAAAGTGGTTTTCGGGAAATCACTTTCCAAACTTTTCTGTGTTTGTTTACCATTAAGAAAGTTGGTCAACAGAAAACACTTTCCAGTCAAAGGAAAATTTGGCTTGGTTTCTAGAAAAGTGTTTTCCTGGAAAATTTGGGCGGAAAACACTTTCCGGAAATTGTGAAAAATTTAGAAATGTCATATTATTTGCTGATTATATCAAATTTGATCCTCAAATTTTTGATTGCTATATATATTTTGTTTTGAATATTTATTTTTCAATTTCATCTCTTAAAATTTAATTTTTATATTAACTTTGGTTCTTATTTTTATAATTATTATTTGCTTTTCCCTTATAATTTTCTTATTAAAATTTTTTATCTATCAAATTTGATCATCATTCTTGTGATTGTTACTTATTTTATTTGAAATAATTTATGCAATGTTAATTATTATTATTTTAATTTCTTCATCTTTCATTTTTATTTTATTTTTTAGATTTGGTTTCTATATTTTGATCATTATTTATTTTATTTGAGATAATTTATGAAATTATATTTTTTTTCAATTTCATCCTCATTCAACCTTTTAATTTGTAAGATTTGTTTCTCATTATTTTAATAAGCTTGAGAAAATAAAACATTAATAAGTTATTTTCCAGCTTATTTTTCATGATATAACTAAACACTAAAAAATATTTTCCAACTTATTTTCTATTACACTATTAAATATAGAAAATAATTTATTTTTTTAGAATTTATTTTTTAAAATAAAACTACTTTTCAAGTATAATTTCTAGACGCACTTGTATTCGATTTACATCTCGAATTGCTATTAATAGTATAACACTGGACAAACTTTGGTGGATATGTGTCGAAGATAATTGAACGACTCGACTCCCCGAAACTCGTACCCTCATTCTCCAACTCATCAAAAGCCCATCTCAACAACCTAGAAAGGCTATACATACAACTGAACTGATATCAAATCATTTTTTAACTTCCCATAGATTTTTCAACTCTAATAATTGACTTTTATTCTAATTTCCAGTTCTACCCCGTCCCTCTCATTTTTGAATTTTCGAAAGCGGACCCTACACCCGATCCCATTACCTGCCAAAACGAATAAAACCGTTAATGTCAAATCTCGTAATTTATTTGCACCCACAGGGGTAACTCGAACAAGCGCCGAAATCTTCAGACTCCTCGACAGTAATCTCGATCCCCGATAAACACTTGCCCCTCTGTTCAAAGACAAAAACCTCACCCCCCTCGACAACTAAATTCCACATCTTACCCTTTATCTCAATTCAAATCTCACTCCCCACTCGAAACCCAACTACAGCCATTCTTCCAGATCCCCAGGGCAGAACTGTCTTGTCCTTTCCACACTCATTATCCAATTATTAATATATTATTATAAACTTCCGTTCCATAAAATTCAAATTTTTTATCATTGCAAATAATAATAAAAACTGAAAACCTCATTTTGTGCTTCTCGGGTATTTATTAATATTCAGGATATAATTCTGCCTATTTTAAAAGTTTTTTTTAGTGTTATAACAATGATTATTTTTTAAAATATTTTTTATTTTTTAAAATTTATTTTTAACATTAATCTAAAAATATAGAAAAAATTATTTTAAAACAAATAAAAAAATAAATGTTTTTTTTCAAAATAATTTTAAAAAGTAAAAACAAAAACAAACATGATATTATGCTTAAAAACTAAATTTATCTTTCCTTATCTAATAAGATTTTAGGCTGTTTTCCCTTAAAAACAAATTGTAACCTAAATGATAATATTATTGGAGAAAAAAAAACCCACCAACCCAGCGGTGTATTTTTGGCAACTAAATACCAAAACAAATTAAGAAAAAGGAGTATTTATTTTAAATGATTTATTTATTTACTTATTGCATTCGATGCTACAGTAAGAGAGGTTTGGCAAGCGACCGTTCTCTCAACGGAATCAACGCCGTTCCTCTCCTCTCCTCCACTATAACGGTTATAGAGAGAGTGTGTGTTTTGGAGAGAGATGGAAATGGAAGAGAAAATGGAGGTGGAGTTTATGGTGTTTGAGGCGCGTGAAATTGATCTTGATTACGAGTTTGATGCTCCAAAGTACTTCGATTTCACTTGCCTGGAGTCAATCGCGGAGGCGCGTGAGGTTCAGCGGTGGTTTGATACGGCGCCGAGCTGTCCTCCCTCTCGTGAGTCTCAAAACACCGTAATTTGTTCATTGCTCGTTTTTCCCTGATTGTTTATTGAATTATGGAGCTCTTAATAACTATTATCAAGCCAATCCTTATTTACTATTTTTATAATTATTCTTTTTTAGCTTAAATTGGTGTATTTGTTTGTGTTTCAGCATTTGTGGCAAAGTTTGTGTACAGTCTACTGGAGAATGTTAATACCTCTCCAAAATCTAAAGATGAGGAAAATAGGGCTCCTCTGCTTAATGATGACATGGGACCAGAAGTTTCTGCAATAGAGGTGGACGATACAGGTACTAATGATTATGCTTGTGTAGAGACTATATATGCCCTATGACTTTTACTTCACCATAGCAAATTTTAGATTGTGATGACCAGAGCTCGAAATAAACCTTGCTTGGCCAATCCCATTTTCTTTTTTTCAAGATTGACTTGGTGAAAAATAGTTCTGTCAGAAAAATATTACACACAGAGCTGTTTTCACTTTCACACCAAGTACTCCATGATTTTTTTTTTTGGGAAAGCAGTGCTTAGGACCAGTGTTCTTTGAAAACAACATAGACCTTGATTTTTTTGAATGGTAGAATCAATACATGTTGCAATACCAACACTCATTTGTATCAATATTCCATCCTCCATGGCTTGTAGCCTCAAATATGCAATGAAGCTTCCTATCATTGGAGTTGAATAAAAACAACGGCAAACAACTATTTTGAGAAACATTATATGATTCTGTTATTTTTGCATTAAAATATTACTCCAGCTAGATCACCCTTCCTCGTATTTTTAGCCATTAACTGATGTTTGAGATACTGATTTCAATTTAGGATTTTTTTGGGGTTAGGGTAGTTTAGGGTTTATTTAGAGTTAGTTTAGGGTTAGGGGTTAAAGTCGTGTTCCCAAACGTGACTTTAACAGAGTTGCGGTTCCTATCTGTGACTTCAACTAAACTGTGTTATTTTCCAAATACCTTTTCAACTTGTGCTAGTTTGCCAAAACTTTGGTCGAACTGTGCTAGCTTTCAAAAAATTTCTTGGTTTTGCTTGCAGGATTGACTTTTTACCATCAGAAATCTACTGATAAATCAAACCCCAAGGTGAAGTCCATGGTCAAGCCAACATTTCCCAGGAGTTCAACTTTGATGAAACCTACGGCTAGTCAGTTGGCTAAGCAAAATCGCCCCACTCAAATAGGTGTTTCCAGGTGATTCTCACTAAATTCTTTGTTCTTATTTACTTGTGGTCAAAGAAAACAACTTTTATCGTTACTTGTTATACTGTTGAAGAAATATGCTTATTTATTTTATGAAATTTTCCAATAAAGCTACAACTTGGAACTTGTCTTGGTCCTTTTCTTATGGTTTTAGTTAGATGGCCCATTCAATTTTAAAAGCACAACTTTGGAAAACATGTGGATTGTTGTGTGAGTATATACCATAAAGCATTCATCTTCTTTTATGAAGAATATTTAATATTCTATGCATTTAAGCTAGAGGCAATTACCATATAGCAACTCACTGGAAGCTAAAATCAGAGACCTTTCAGTTTAATACAGTCACTTTCTAATATTACATCTATAATTTTTAGATTTCAGATACTGCTGGGTCAAAAGGAGAGAAGCTTATGCAATTCTTCTGCACTTGAAAGTCATTCTGCCAAGAGGCAGAAACTGGAAGGAGGTCACGTTTGCAAGGTACACAGCTTTTGTGAATCTATCTTCTTGCCCATTCCTTTTGCTTGTATTTTGGAGAACTTGTCATGAAGTTATATGTGCTGATCAATAATGGACTTTTTGATAACACACACACACACAAAAAAAAAAAAGAATAAAAAAGAAAGAAAGAACTCTTGTTTTTTATACAAGGGTTTTGACCATGTAGTTGCAGGCAGACCAGTGGTTGCCACATTGATGCATGTTATTGGGAATGGTCCCTCAATTGTTTTACCGTATCTTGCATTCTCATGTTCTATTATCAAATTAAAAGAGTTGATTAGGATGTAGGTGTGGCTGTTTATTAATGACTGGACCTGGCTTGACATTTGGAAGCTCATGTTAGTGAATTGCGGATTGTGAGTGAAATTGATCCCTAAATTTAGTGCAGGGGTCCTGAACTAAATCTTAGTATCGTTTTGTTTTCCTTTTTTATAAATATTTACCAGTCCATTTACATGTTCTACATAACAGATTGGTGATGGAAAGCAGAAAACAGATTTCATCCACAAGACATCTAAAAAGGTAGATGCTTGTTGTTTTAATTTGGACCTCAAGTTACATTTTGTATGCATTGCATATTTGATCAATCATCTAATTTATGTTGACCTGAAGTCTTTCACACCTCAAACACTTAAAAAAATGATTTTTCAGTTCACCTGAGCTAATTTATTTTGTAATCAACCCTCAGAAATGTTAGAAGCATAATCCTAAACCCCAAAGGTATACTTGCACAACTTTTACGCAATTTCTGGGGAAAATATGCTCGCCACCATTGTTTCATAAAAAAAAGTTACAATCTTAACTTGTATTAACATAAAGTGGTTAGGACAGCTTTGATGTTTTTTCCAATAGTCATGAACTATCAAGCACAAAGCTTTTATGTTTTTAGCTGTGATCTTCTATATGCTTTGATATGTATATAAAAGGAAAACTTATAATCATCAGAACAATGGGGGTGAAAAAGAGATGAAGTTCAGACTTTTTGGAATTGGAGAGAGGATTGTATAGTTCAATCTGCATAACGGGATAAAATCATCACTTGAAGTTACCAAATACTTCGACCTGGTCTTGCAGGATGGTTTTGTTGATAAAATTTCTTCTCATGCAAAACTAAGGCTGACTGTTCCAAGAGAGCCTGACCTTGTAACAGCACACAGGGCACAGAGGATGAGGTTTGTGCTTCTGTTCAAGATTCTGAGGTACCAAGTTATCTTTAACACAGATGGCGAAATAATTGACATGTTTATAACTCAGGCCCAAAGAACAGAAATACATGACAGCACCTGCACGAAGATTCAAAGCACGCCCATTGAACCGAAAAGTGAGTATACAAGTTAAATAGCTTGAGATGTCATATATGAAACTTTATTTTGTTTTCCCAAAATAAATATATATATTCATTTTGTTTTGCAGATTCTTGAGGCTCCTTCATTTCCTCTTCCAAAGAAGAGTACCCCAAAGTTGCCAGAGTTTCAAGTAAGTGCTTGAGCTGGCTTCTGCCTGTTTCTATTTCTGTCTATAATAAGTAGAGCAGTGCTGAGAACATGGGTCCTGCTCCAATATAGAAAAACACTTCAGAAGAAGGAAGCTTTTGTCCTGTATTTGGTGTTGAGAAATGCTTCCATTGCTTCTCAGGAATTTCACTTGAAGACATTAGAAAGAGCAATGCAGCACAACTCTTCAGTTTCATCTTCCTCGTTTCAGTGCAATGATTCAAACAAGGTTTATTTAGATTCCTTGAAATCATGATTACTAATCCAACTGAAAACAGTCACTGGTTCAAATCTTGTAGATAATATGATGAGAACTGTTTTTGGTGGTATTCTGTGTCTTAGTTAGTGGTTGTAATCATGTTCTTTGTCATAATTATTAAAACATGGGGAGACTGAAATGCTTTATTACAGGGGCTGGATAAACCCAGTACAATTTCAGAAAGTGTGAAGACAGAATCCAGAAGGTAATATTTTTTTTTATTAATCGACCTCAGAATGAGTAAATTGTGATGGTCAATTTTCATTTGATGTTCATTTCCCTTAAGCGCTTACTTCAAATTTTCTCCTACTTTGCTCAGACCAACCACCATGAATCCTCCAAAGCAGGACGGATGTGGTGCAACACATACATTCAAAGCTCGCCCTCTGAATAAGAAGGTAATAGAGAAAATAATGCAGATCTTATGCTCTAAATGTTGTGGTAGCAATTACTAAATGTGAACCTGCTTGTTGTCTCTGATTGCAGATATTCTCTAGTAAAGGAGAAATGGGTGTTTTTCAAACTAGCATTCGGGAAACCACGGTGCCAATGGTAATCCACTGATAGCTCTAGTTGCTATATATGTACCGAACTACTGATTAATGGTATGCAGAATCATTTGAAACAATTTAGTGTTAATTACAGGAATTTAATTTTCATACGGAGAAGAGGTTTCAACATAATCCACCCATAGATCTTTTCAGTAAGGTAACCCCTCAATTTGTACCTTGTAGCTAAAAAAAAATAAAATCATTATGCTATCTCCTGTTTGAGGGATGCATACATTTATTTCTGTTGTAGTGCTCATTATTGTTATCGTAGCCTTTGCACTCATATGCTTTCCAAGATGCTCACATTCTTTTGGCCTGTGAATGCCAGCTCTCCCTGACAAGTGAACTCCAACCAAATAACAAATCTCAATTGCAATTTCCTCAACCAAGCTATCTGTCTACGAAGGTTCTACTTGTTCCTTCTAAATTCTTTGTCATAGCAAACACACATATATCATTATTGCAAGTCTACTCTGCTTAATGTCTCTAATTGTTTCTTTGGCGTAAGGGTCCAAAAGAAAATAGATTGAATCCCTTGCAAACAGAGCAGAAGGTAAGCATGACACCTGTTTGGAACCTTCTCTGTGCAACATTACTTTCATTTTGTTCCAGCTATAAACTATTTCTTTTCTTCTTTTAGATGGTGCATTTGGTGAAAGAAAGGCAATCTATATTTGGTGGAAAGCAGCAGATTCAATATGGGAGCAATATGGGCACCAATGAAGTCAGAAACCAATCGATCAGGAGGTATGTCAACGGAGATCAGTAATTTTTTCCCTAATTCCATTTCCACAGTGATAATTTTATTTGGAATGTCAATAGGAGCTTGGGCATCCGGTGAGACTTGAGAATTACAGGGAACGGAGTATGATGGGTGAACACTTGGACAAAAATAATCAATCTTTTTGTTATACAGAAACCATGGAAGTCCGTATCGTTTGAGATCAATTGTTTACCGTGGAAGAAACTGATGTCACGCGTTAGTGTAAATCTAACCTCTGTCTCCTACAATTTCGTAGGCTTGTCCCCAATCCAATAAAAATTACTACATGGTCGGTGTTGTACAGCCATCAAGGCCTTCTTACCCTTATACCACCGCACTTTTTCTGTAGCATTGCATGAACAACACATGTAATAGTTAGTGGAAAATACAGAATACAGTTGATAGTAGTGTCTTGGAGGTATTTCTAAATTGCAGTTCTTACATTTTTGGTTCACAATCCATATGACATAATGAACAATGATCAAAGCCTTTACAAATTATATTAGATTTGGCGTTAACATATGTTAAGGTAATGTGCTTGAAGAAGAGCACATTTCATTCTCTCCACTAAAATCTTTGTTTGCCGAATTGTGCTTGATCAGAGCCTGCTTTGTCCATCGCCTTATATCACAGGCTTCCTCGAAGGGTTTCTTTTCCTTGACAAGTCTTCTCTTTGTTATGGCAATGGCAACATCATTGGGAAATAATGTGTGCCAAACAAAAGCGTGCAGAAGGGTGAATACAAGCAATACCAGCACCATCGTTGATGACATGAAAGAAAGTGTAAGTGCAAGGCCCTTGCTTAGAATACCAGGGACATTCTCTGCGTACTTGATTGTTGTCACTGATGCTGTTGTCATGGGGAAGGTATAAGACCACCATGCCACTGAAAACCTGTGAAGTTACAAATGATAATCCACAAGTGAAGCTAGGCCTGAAACTAATTGGAAACCTGGAAAGGAAATTCAACATAGGGGTAGTCTTACCCGAACCCTGTGAAAAAGTTGATACGTACGTCCTAGACAGCCCATCAAAATGAAGTAACTCGTCCGAGACAGCTCATCAAAATCACCATATATAGTTTCCCAAGTAATGCTTGCAGGAGATGGGGCTGCAATGAACATAGAGTACACGGGATGGAGCTCCTTAGGCAATGGTTCGCTTGTTGGCAATCTCTGATACAATGTGACGAACACCACAAGGTAATGTGCAAAGCCTACTGCCCACAAGAACTTAGCTGCCTCCTTCCACCCAACTTTAGAGGCTAAAATTGCCCTAACAAAATTTCCAACTACAGAGAGATGAGAAGATGGATTAGCTACCTTGCAAAGACGCCTCTTTCCACCTGATAGCCATTGGCCATAGATCTTGAGCTCAAGGAAGAAGTAAGGTCTCATGAAGGCACACCAAAGGGCAGGATGCAAATTTTCAGGTGCTAGCAGAGGGGGTACACTATTGGCCAGGAACATGCACACAACCCATGGAGCAAAGAAAAAGTTGACACGGACAGGGTGAAAGTACTCTCTCTTGACAGCTTCAAAGTAGAATATGCATTTGAGAATGTAGGTGAAAGAAACATAAATTAGGATCGCAAGAGCTAAGAGTCAGAGGGCAAGGTTGATGAATGGTATTATGTGGGGAAACTGGGTAGCTGGACTTGCTGCAAGTGCACGCCATAAGACGGCTTGGCTACTAAGACACTTCCATGAAAATTTATTTATTTATTTTTATATTTTTATATTGTTTTTCAGTGCTTGATATTAAAAATAATATTTAAAAATATAAAAATATTATTTTGATATATTTCTAAAAAAAAATACTTTTAAAAAAACCCTGCTATCACGCTTTCAAACGCTTTCAAACAAACTAGACAAATACCAAAGCAACCGATTGGAAATCGGAGGAGAAAAGGCCATTTCTTATCTCTGGGAAGGAGAATGTCCTCATAATCCTGCAAAACAAAACAGAGACAACATGCAAATTGAGTTCATCTTATTTGATTGATTGCAGTCTAATCTATAAGAAAACTGTTTCTTTGGTACAATTATTAAAAACTAAAACTAGATAGGTTTTTTATTTTTCAGAATGAATAGTAACCCTAGCATAAAAATCTGCTTGAAGATACTAAAATCCCCTTTCCTTGCTTCCCCATTAACCCTACTAGCCGAATCAAATCCACCAAAACTACGTTCACTTCTTGGAAGAACCCTGCTCTCATCTTTAGCCTTGGTTTCTCTATTTTGTGTTTATTTTCTTACATCCTTTTCTTTATGGAAATTAGCATGCTTCATTGCGTTTACAAGTGTAAGAGACACCACGAGAAAATTTAAGCGTTGAAAAAAGAAGCTCCACAGCTGCTTGCTAATTAGGTGGTGGTTATGTGGTAGAGGAAATGGAGACCTATATACTTTCTTGAAAAAAAGTGGGTCTTATGAGGGATTTCTCGTGATGCAAAACTTAGCACAATCTTGCGGCTTAGAAAGCTTATACTATACTAATATCACCATTTGATTTCATCAACAATTTGCTTACACGAGAAAGATAAAAGAAATCTTGCTCCACTTCTTGCATGCATGTTTGGTTGCTAGGAAATTAAAGAGATCTTTCCGTCACTACAACACTAGTCTATCAACCATTAAAAACTTGTTGTAGATTTTCTTTTTTCTTTTCTTATTTTAACTGTATTTTTGAGATTTTCATGAGAAGTTTCTTGTCTTGATAATTAAATGGGAGGGACTGCTGGTTCAATGATTCCAGAAATTAAAGCCCACCGTCAAATAAAGCTTATGGAGGCCAACTTACAAAAGTAAGGCCTGATACTTCATCTCCACTTTCAGGCCTAGACGTTACCACAGCATCTCGGTCTGGATATTGGAATTAGATGCGCTGAAGAAATGGGCTAATTACCTGATTCCAAATACTGCACCGATTCTTTTAGGACGGCGACGATGACAATGCCGGAGCCAAGGCAGCAGCATGGTACAAACAGGCATGTTCAAAAAATGCAAAAGACAGCTTGACCGGAAAAAAGAAAGAGAAAAAAGCAAAAGGCCAGGAAGTTTTCTTGCTTGTTTCTCCTTGCCTTTTTACATGTATACATTCATTTCGTTTTCGATCTCTTGCTTCAAGAAAACGCCAAAAATCATAACATTCGTTTCCACATTTAGCAGGCAATATGTGCAAGATATGTCCAAGTCCTCTCAATTAAGTCCACGATGGCCATTTTTGTTGAACAAGTCTTACGTAGCAAACAAAATTTGAATGGCCTCTAGCAGAGTAACTTACTATGTAAAATGGATCCATCAATTTTTTAATTTTTAATTTTTAAAAAAGGAGTACCTTGCTTGGCAATATTTTTGTTGCCAATTGCTGCAAATTCAAGAATTTTATGGTGCCATTACCGCCCTTGCCGGGCCATGGGTACGTTACAGAGCTTTAGACCCCACTATTTTCCCCCCCAATGAGAAACTCTATATATAGGCAGCAGTGTTTGAACACTTTGCAACAATCAAATTGCATCGCAGAAACATCTCACCAACGTCAATAAAAAAAGAAAGAAGAAAAGATCAGGGAGAGAATTGCTTAACTAGTAAAAAGTTACCAATAATGGCTTCTTCTAGGATGTTCATGATCATTGCCATTGTTGCAGTCTTTCTTCCTTCAATTTTGGCAACAGAACATGTGGTTGGTGACAAGACAGGTTGGAGACCAGGCTTTGATTATAAAACCTGGGCTCAGGGAAAAACATTTTACGTGGGAGACACCCTTGGTAACTCAAATCCCTCTAAACAAATTGCACGCATATATTTACTACTACTGCCTTAAATAGCAACTCAGCAATTTTTTTATTTATTTTTGTTTTGATAATTTGATTTCTTGGTGCAGTTTTCAAGTATACAGCAGGAGCACACAATGTGTTGAGAGTTAACGGAACTGGATTCCAAGAGTGCAAGGCAGCTGACGATATCGTGCCCTTCACTACAGGAAATGATGTGATTCCACTCTCAACTCCTGGAAATAAATGGTACATTTGTGGTGTGGCCAAACACTGTGAGTCTGGGAACCAGAAAGTTTCCATAACAGTGTTGCCTCAATTGGGATCTCCTGCAACATCACCTTCTCCCAGCCCAACTGGTACCTCGCTATCCGGAGCAGCAGGCGACATTGCTTCTAGATACCATGGGTTGATTGTGGCCATTTTAGGGATTTTTGGGATGATCATGATCTGATTTTCATAATGATGTTATCCAAGGATTATTATTCTTTTCTAGTCTTTTATTATTTGTATTCGTTTTTGAGATGTTGGTTTGTAAGCTAATTTTATTTCAATCATAAACAAGTCATTTGTGCTCATACTCCTTGACATTACCCTTAAAATGGCTTTAGAAACAGCAGTTGAAATCAAAATACAAAATTCTTAATTTCCATACCCTTCAATTCTTGCCCCATTGCAATTGGCAAGGATACACTTTGTGTTGGAAATTTGTTCAATTAATATGATTTAAATAAATTATGAATGAATGAGAAATTAATCACAAATAATTTTTTATTTTTCTTATTAGTTTAGTTTTTTTAGATTTATTTCTTGATTTATAATGATTTATCAAAAGTTAATAACGGTGATGATTAATTCTTATTAATTCTTTAATATTTTAACTTTCAAAACTCACTAGAAAAAAAATCAAGAAAAAGATATATTGCAATCATTCTAGTTCTACAAGTGAAAAACAATAAAAACTTTAAAAACAAATGATTTATCATTGACGATAACAAAAGTTTCATTCATTTAAAATGCTTCAACAAGTAAATATTATTTTTTTAATTTTAATTTAAGCACTATTATTTTTTATTATTAGTATATATGCTAGGACTTTAATCTTGTATATATTACAAGTTTGAATATATATTTTATATGCATGCATGTATTTTTTATATATATTTATGTTAAAAACATGTTTGTCTTGAATTTTATTTTACATATTTATAGATTTAAGATTGTATGCACTCTCCACTTACCTTGAACAATCTTTTATTATTTGTATATTTTTATTATGATAAACTAAACATTTTAATATAAAACAACATATTTTAACAACAATCTTAAGATTTTATTTTTATATTATACTTTTGTTTAGTTTATCTTGAGAAAAAAAATAATAATATAAATAAATTATAAAAAAAAAAATTAGCACCGTTAAAATTTAAATTATAATTTAATTTTCTTTTAAGTTGCTATATTCTATTTCAAAATGGATGAAGCTTCCTTCCAAATGTCGCACCAGAAACAACCGAGACTTTAGCTACCGGTAATAATGTTATTACTCTTGAAAAACCAGGGAAAGAATGGTATATTTGCAGTGTATGCAAGCAAGCACTGCGAACTGAAACAGAAGCCTGCCACAACTGTTCTTCCTCAAAATGAGACAGCCGTTCTTCCTTCCCAAGGACGAGGCACCAGCAGGTCCAGCACCTTCACCTTCTCAGGCTAAAACAGTAGCTGGTGGAAGGACTGCTTCTAAACTGTATGCATGTATGGTAGTGGCATTTAGCTTCCTCGCAAGGATCATGACATAGAAATGGAGAAAAAGGTGAAATTTCCTGCATCTGTTTCAGCTTGACAGGCGATCCTTTTTACTCGTTATTTATGCACATTTTAGCATTGCATCCATTGAGATGAGTGAAGTTTAATCCTTGTAGTTCAAGGTGGTTAGCTAAAGATTTGACAAAGGCAGCCTGAGCTTTACGTGAGAAACTGAGAAGCTGAGCCAAAACATGAATGTCAAAGTTTGAACATGAGTAGTTGATTAAAATCTGGTTTGACTCATCAATCTCACTTGAGAATTGAGAAGTGAAAACGACTAGAGTTCAACCAAAGAGTTACATTACCCTTCAACTTACATGATGCGTACTACTAAGCTAAGCTAAGTTGAGCTGAGAAGGAAGTTCCAATTACCATCAAGATTTAAGCAAAAGACACTCTTCATGTCCCACATGACGCGTATAGCATATAGCGCATAGGCTATAAAGTTTACAAAACAATAACCAAATACAAAACTATCTGCGGTGGTTGGGACTGACAGCAAGGCACCTTAACTTAAAGTAAGAGTCTTGACTTAAACTGAATGTGAACATGTCACCTTCATCTGTTAAAATAGTCACTTTCCAGCTTAAAGCATAATTGTCACCCAATCAAAAAAGAAGAAGATACAAAAAAAAAAAAATCCAAATGACTCCGAATTGGGAAAAAAATCCCAGTCATTTCAACCTACTTGAAGAAATTGACCAATTAAACTATGAAACAAATTCATTTGTTAGATCAAAAGGATGTTTGTCATTGCGATCATGTGGAAACAAGGCTGCTCTTTGTATAGTTATTGCATTTGGGAACCATTTCAAAATGTCCCTACACCTCGCACCTGTCATCTAAAACCCAGTAAGAAACAACTTCTTTTGCATTTCTTACCTAAAGGAAAACTCCTCCCTGTTGATTCAATCAAAAGATCTTGTCAAAAGGGGAGGCAAGAATAACATGCTTGCAACATACAATAACCATGATGCAGAAGTGTAATTTTAACTATTCGGAAAAAGCTTGATCAAATTTGTTCTTTATTCAGAGCCCAGTTTCTTATAAAAGAAATTTGGAATCTTTGAACCATGTGAATAGGGATGGCAACTGTGAATGAAAGAAACTTCTATCATCCTTTTTTTGATAGTGACTAGAGGAGCGTTGATAACCTCAATGGTTATCTAGAAATTTGCTAACAGGCTCACTCAAAATGTAAATGTCATTATGCCCATCAACATTCAATTTTATGCATGCAATTCTCAATAGATCCAAAAGGCAGTATAAAAGGCATCATCAATCAGGAAATAAAAGCCACAAATTGACCTATGCCATATGACCAAGACATGAACTCCTAATAATTATCACATTTCACATCACAGGAACGTATCATCTGGGTATGTCAAATAAATTAATCACCAACTTATTCAAGCACTCCATAATTCCAGTCCCAAACCCTTGTAACTCATCCAATAATTTTTTGCTGCTAAAATTAGCTGAAGAAGCCAACAAGCAAGCATCCAAAGCAAGAGAAAGAATCCAAAAGAAAAAAAAAAAAAAAACCCTCCACACCCAGAAACGAATTCAAGGAATGCCAATTTTGCAGACAAACATATGCTGCATAAAGAATGGAATTGCTTGCTGACAAGACTTGTAGATGAAAAGAGAGAACTTTGTTCCCTCCAATTTAAAGACTTGAAAATCAATATCTGCACCAGTTCTTTCTGTGTTCCAGTTGCAGTAAACTCAATTATATAAGGTTACACACGGAGGAAAGTGAGAGAAGTTCATTCCCTTGACCACTCTCAACAGGAACAATTAAAAAGCCAAAAAAGAGAGAAGAAGAGCATAACCCTTTCCCTTTTCTCCACATCCTATACAATCCAATTGATCCAAATTTCCCTTATCTAATATTAAAAAAAATTAAAACATTAAAGCAAAAGTAAATAAAGCAAAAGAACCAAAAAAAAAAAAAGGACCCGCACCAGTGTTTGTGGCAATCAAAATGAATCTTTATATTATCCTTCAGTGAGTTGTGACCTTAGATCTCTTCTTTGCCTCGCTGTAAAGCACCACACCCATGATTGTAACTGCGAATCCAACCATTCCCATCGCAGTCACCGGATTCCTAAAGATCAAGATCGAAACGGTAGCAGCCACGGCAGCCTTAGCATTGCCTAATACTTGAAGAGTCAGGGCACTTGTGTGCTTGGTCACCAAAAAATTCGTCAAATTCACCAAATAAGCCACAGTTGAATTCCCAATCAACAAGAACACAATATACGGATCCCCTCTGGCTTTCTCAATCGTAATTGAAGCCACATTCCCTTCTATGTAAAGAGTAAATGGTAACAAAATCAAAGCAGCCATTGGTGCCATATAAAGCAACAAATTCATAGAATGTAACTTCTCAGCTTCTGATGTTAACAAAATCCCTTGAACCACGGATTTTAAAGCACGTCCAGCAGTTGAACCAACACAGACCAAGAACCCAAATAAATGAAACAAAGGTTCACTATTACTGGCCAAAACAATCCCAAAAACCACAGGCAAAAGTGCACAATAAACCCCGGCAGATTCTTTCTTGCAAGTTATCAAGAAGGCAAAAATAGCAGTAAAAAAAGGTGTGGTTGCCCCAATAGCTTGATTAAAAGACACAGGCAAGTACCTCAATGAAGTATTACCACAAACCACAGAGAAACAAAAGATAGCACTCAAAGCGAAGATCTTCATAAACTGCTTTCTTGATGAAATATGCTGCAATGGTACTATTTGAAGAAATTTTATAGCCACATAGCTATAACAAGCACAAGAAATCATGTGCAGCATTGTTAAAAATATCGGGTACCGGTAGCCATGAAAACTTAACAAGTACTTGTTAAGTAACAAGACTCCAATGTTGGACATGTACCATGATGCAATAATCCCAGCTGTTAAAATAGTCGGAGAAAAATACGATCCAACGGAAGAATATGCATTGTTTCTTACATCACCAGGTGGGGTTGCAGGTATGTCAAGAGCTTGGTCATTGGTGGTGGTTGACACGGTGGTGCCATCCATTATTCTTGGGTTGCTCATTCTCCTTGTTGCCCATGTTTGTGCCTCCACCATCCTCCTAGGCTTCAAGGGCAAAATGAGTTTTCACAAAAACCTTCTCGTCCTAAGAACACGCGACTCTGCTTAGAGAGAGAAGCAGAAAGTTAGGAGCTTGAAATGTGTATGAGATCTGTAAGAGAGAGATGAGGATGATGATTTTTTTTTTTTTTTTTAATTTTAGTATAGTGACGTGTTGATGTGTGGATCTAGATAAACGGTGGAGATTCAGATTTGGGGGCTGAGATGAAGCACGGGCCTTTGGATTAAGGGAGAGATAGGGGGAAGAGAATAAAACATCATTAGATTCCTCGTGAGTAGAGGTTAGTGTAAAAAGTCAGACTGTCGGTAATGGATACGTGACTGTGGACTGACTACATTTCACCGTGTTTACCATCTTGGGTTGGGTTACTTTTATGGAAAAAAAAGAGGAGAAAAAACAAAGGCTTTTACGGGAAGAAAAAAAAAACAGAGAAAAAACAAAGGTTGTGTAAAACATAATCATGCACCCGTGCGGGGGTTAAGGTTATTTCGTGATTTTTAAATTTTTTTTTTTGTTTCTAAATCATTTTAGTATATTAATATTAAAAATTATTTTAAAAAATAAAAAAATATTATTTTCCTATATTTTCAAATAAAAAATATTTAAAAAATAATTACCATTGTATTCGTGTAAATGTGTCTTTTTCGACCATGCAAGTCCCTATCCATGCTTGTTAAACAAACAAATCTTGAGTGGATGCGGCTTTGTTGCAATTAGGAAAGCCTGCCTATTTGGAATGACAAGATTACGCTTCACCTGTTTTTGAAAAATCAAAACAACAACTATTTCTCAATTTTGCGTACTAAATGTTTTTAATATCTCTGTTATGCACATGAAAATCTCAGATTAGATTATATAAAGTTTTAAAATAACTATTTCTTGAGTACTGGACCATTCATAAATCATGAAATGGAACGTGAAAGAGAGAGAGAGAGGGGGGGGAGATATAGAAAAGAGTAGACATGGAAGAGTTACAGGCCTGGTAATTACCTGAACTTCAGTCCAGCGTGTGAGCAGGGACTTGGTCAAGAATTGTTTGCAAGTGATTAATTCAGAGGATAAGACCAAACCCTCCCTGGTTTGGAAAGGAAAACTAATGCTAAAAGACGAATTAGAGACTGGGAAAGATTTCTAAAAGCTGTGGAAATAGTTATCAAGGGGATTGAACTTCTGGATTGTGCAGAAGAACCTCATGCTGATAGAATGGAAGGGCTAATTTATTTGCCCTACAAAGTTCTCTCTTAGACGAGTAACAATAGCCAGCCTCTATATTTATAGAGGGATTAACTAGCAGATCGACTCTTGAAACAAACTTCTCCCTGTAGATTGGATTTAAGCACCGTACGTCTTAGAATCCTAGAAGGGAAGGAGTATGACTTGCTTGATTTAATCACTTGCCAAGCATATTACTATTATGCACAAAGCACATTTTGATTTAGTAGCTACCCTGCCATCAAGCCTTATCTATCAAGGTCCCCTTCATAATTCCATCTTATCACGTAACTTGCAGATATCTTTTCGCTCTCCCTTCTCTCCAAGGAATATACCCTGGAACATCTAACACCACCACTAATATTAGTAAAATAATCCCAGAAAATAATAATAATAATAATCCCAGAAAAATAAAGAAAAAAATTACCGTAAAATTAGGGTGTTTTAGCTTGTTAACACCATTTGAAAAATAATATTGCCCAAATAATATTAATAAAAAAAAATTCTTCGCAAAATAATATATATGTCGTGTTTGAAAAATGAGACATTTTAAGTTGTTATTAGTGGAAACTGGAATGTCAAAAAAAATTATTAAATGAGCCCGCATAAATTAGAATAAGGAATGAGGAGAGATGAAAAAGATAAAGATTTTCAAGGCAGATCAAAGATTCGATTACAACATCATAAGTACCATCACAGAACTCTCGATCAAATGAATCCATTGACACAAAAGAACATAATAAACGGTGACCGGAGTGGGCCACACAAACTGCTCAAATGCAAGTGAGCCACCTGCTGCGTGTGGCCCATTGCGGTTACCGTTGGTGTCCGTACTCTGTATTGTTGGATTTGTTTCTTTGAAATCTTTTTTATAGTAATTATGGTGTTATAATTCGAGTTTTGGTATGCTTTCAGGATCTTTTTTTCCTCTCTCTATTATCTCTCCTCAATGTAATTGCTTGTTTGTCTTTGGACAAAGAGTCTTTGTAACCCACTCTAATTACGGTTAGTGACTTTTCTTGGTATCATTGAATTTATCTCGTTGAGATCTTTTTTATGATACTAGCGGTGTTATAATCAGAATTTTGATGTGCTTTCAAAGTCTTTTTCTTTCTCTTTTTTCTCTCTCCCCTCTCCTCATTGTAATTGCTCACTTATCTTTAGACATAGAGTGTGGTCCATTCTAATCATCATTGATAACTTTTTTAGTATTGTTGAATTTGTCTCATTAAGATTTTTTTTTTATGATACATTTGATGATGTGATAATTGAAGCTTCAATATGCATTTAAGGTCCCTTTTTTTCTTTTTTTTTCTCTCTTCTCTTACCTCATCATAATTTGTACAAGCTTATTTAATAATTTCTTTGATATTTCATATTTTCTAATAATGACAACTTGAAATGTTATGTTTTTCAATCGTGTTATGTAGCAAACTATTTTATTTCACCAAAAAATTTTCAAAATTTATTACTTTGCTATTTATTTTAAATAATGTTAATTTTCAAAAAAATCATAAAATTGAATGTCTATTAGTTTTAGTCAAACTCCATTATTTGTCTTTTTTCAGTGCGTTCATTTTAAAAAAATATTTCCTTACTTGAAAATCTCTTTTTTTACCGTTTAGGTATTTTTTTATTGAGAAAAAAAATATTATTTTATGAAAGAACAAAAATGTCTTGTTGTCCAAGACAACAGGAGTTACCACAACCTAGTTTGTCAAAGGTGTTAAGAAACAACCCTAAGGGGTAGTTCAACCGGTCAGACTTTGGGTTTGCTCCCCAATGGTCATGAATTCGAGTCCCCTCAGAGCCAATGGAGACTTACATGGTTATTAACTTCAGGGCATATGGGATTAGTCGAGGTACGTGTAAACTGGCCTAGACACTCACGCTAATTAAAAAAAAAAAGTGTTAAGAAACATTAATAGTTGCTCAAATAATTTTGAAAGATATTAAGCATCATGTTTCTTTCCTCCTTAGTTTTTCATTTTTCATTGTAAGGTTTTATTTTTTTTTAATAATGATAACATATTTTATTGGCTAAATAATTAATTGTATCTACACATAGCAATATTGATAATTGCCGAGCATTGAGTTGAAAGAACTTCCCCTGGGGCATAGAAGATTTTTGTTCTTTATGAAACTTAATGTGAAAAAAATCTTCTAAATTTATAAATTTGTAAAAGGTAGTCTTTAAAATGATTCTTATCATAACCTAATTTTTGAATAAATAATAAAAAAAATGAATGAATAAAAAATATATATTTGAGAATAGAGTTAAAACAACACAAATTCGAAATTCAGGGATGAAATTATCAAATTTGAGAGTTAATTGGTCAGAAATTGAGGAATTAATAAGTTTGGAAATTTAATTAAAACTTTGATTATTTTAATTAATGAAATCAGGAGCTTAATTGAAGAATTAATAAGTTTGCGGACTTAATTAAACTTTAATTTAATTAATTAAAGAAATCAGAGGCTTAATTGAAGAAATATCAAAGTTTGGAGCTGATTCAAAGCAAAATTGTAGGAAATTAAAGTCCATGAACCAAATTGAATAATCCAGAAACCTAGTACTGTATGTAAATGGCATTATAACTCAGGGATTCAATTGAAATTAATCCAGGGGCAAAATTAGAAATTGATTATTACTGATTAGGATCCCAATTGTTAAATTTAAAACGTTTAGGGGCTAAGGTGAAAAGAGTCATTCCCAATGACATAAACGGCGCCGTTTTGAAGCACTGTTCATTATCCCTTTCGTTTCGTGTGGAGAAGGCCGATTCAACAGGGAAATCTGCAGCAAATTCGATCCAATCGTGGACCACGTCTCCTGCCCACGATCCCGTCTCCGAATCCACTACAGTCCTGCAAGTGCAGGACTGTTAACGATCACTGACACTCTCTGGCATTTTGCCAGAGAAAGACGCAGAAAAAAAAAGGAGAGCACGAACGGAAACAGAAAAAAAAAAAAAACATAGGGGGGGAGAACACTGGAAACAGGGAGAGACAGACTAAAAAGATAAAGGAGAAGAGAGCAAAAGCCAGCGTTACCTTCGTCCCCAGAACGCAAGCAAAGTGAACAAGGGAAAACAGAGAAACTGCAAGCATTGATCAGCCTGGCACCACTCCGAACCATCAGAAGCAGAGGAAGAAACCCAAAATAACAGCAGAAAAAGAAGAACGACCCAGAGTCAGAATCAACTGCAGCCATCTTCATCGTCTCTGGAAGTAGGTACGCCGTTCTCATCTCATTCTGCATTCTTTGAAATTGAAATGTTACATGAACATTGTGCGAAGGTAATTTAATTACCTTCGCGTTGTTCATGCACTCGTGAAGTCACTTCACGCGTGCCTCTTGTTTGCCCAGCCAGGTCACTGGCTTGGACCAGTGACTGGGCCGGGCTGATTGGGCCTAACCCAACTCACATGAATTGAGCTGGACCCAACAAAATAAAATAAAAAATATGCATGCATTAAAAGTAAATTTATTTTGTTGGTTTATTCACTAACGTCAGAGTTAGGAATAAAAAAAATATATACTGATTTAAATTTTTTTTTTGCTACGTAATATTTATCAACGACAGAGTTGGAAGTATTCGTAATTGAATATTCATTGACGCTAGAGTTAGAAATATTACAAGCCACCATCATAGCATTCACTAATAAACTTTTAGTAATTTAAGACAAAACCAGCAATGTTGCCTGACATAGACATGACGTTTAAGGGGTGATAATATCTTTCATTTTACATAACCAGTTTCGTACCATAGAATCTCTGTTGACTAGTCAGGGTTCCTAGTGACCATAATACTAGGTGACGACTCCTTAAACAAGATCATTCTCCATCAAAGAACAAGATGTCAGAAATTTATTCTTTTCATTTTCATGTCATTTAATTTTTTGAGGCTGCTGTGACGTTAGGAGTGACAATTTTCAAAGAGTTAATGTCACTATTTGTGTACAATGGATTTTATCCTTATATTATAGCAAATATATAAGTATTTATAGATTGATCACATGACAAATAATATTATACTTTTTATAATTTGGAAGCTTGATACTTTCATAAATAAGACTAGTTAAATATAAATATACTAACGCTTCAAAATTACATTTGCACAATTCCAATTTGGAATCTTGAAGTGAATGAAATTTTCTTTTACCATAAAAACTAGTCCTGGGAGACATCCAACTAATATCCGTGCAAGCAATTCTCTTGCACTTAATTAGTTGAGGGAAAATGTTATGTCCATAACACTTACTAGATCAGTAACTCGTGTATTGTTGTGGGTTATATCATTTTTTTTCAGTGCAAAACCAAAATGTATAGATATTGTTAATGTGTTTTCTAGTATAAATTTTTTTTATCATTAATTCAAAATATGATATACATTGGACGATATCTTTTTAAATATTGAGATACTGGTATAATGCATGATACTATTTTTGAAATACTTAGATAATGAAATATTAGATTGACCCGTGCTAACTTGAGATAACCTACTAAATTTACGATAAGAGTTATAAAACCTTGATAATTATGTAAAAAATAAATAACAAAAAAATATCAAGTCCAATTCTCAATCAATAAAATATTGAATAATAAAATTAAAAAAAAATTAATTTTTTTAAAAGAAAAATAAACCCAACATGCATACTCGTGAAAATCGAGGAAATGAAAGAGAAAAGAGAAAGGAAGATTGTGTCGTCAGAGCCAAACCAAACCTTCTACATGAACACACATTGCCTTGGATGGAAGAGGATGCTGAGATGAATAAAGGAAGGCCGCCAACGAATATCCATGGCCGACGCATGCGTCGCCCATACGAGGTAGACCTCTCACACACGCCAACCACTCCCATCATTTTCTTTCAATTCAATCCCTAAACACTAATTTTATTTTCAAATTTGATCTTTAAAATTTTAATTGCTCTAAATCAATGAAATCAAAATGTATTTTATCAAATCAAGTATCAACCGAGCATCATAATTTTTCTTTGACATCACGAGGAACCAACATAAAGTCAATTGACAAACTATCAAGTCTCATCCCAAATAAATCCAATTTGAAAAGATAATTGAAGGGCAAAGAAAACCAATTAAAAAAAAAAAACACAACACTATTATAAGCTACGATAAATCTGTGTCTTGATATAAAGAAACTTCCCTAAATGTTTTAGTTTCTTTTGTAATTTTACAT
This sequence comes from Populus x sibirica, assembly GCA_019202695.1. Lineage (NCBI taxonomy): Eukaryota > Viridiplantae > Streptophyta > Magnoliopsida > Malpighiales > Salicaceae > Populus > Populus x sibirica. The sequence goes on along the minus strand of JAGMVL010002405.1, from coordinate 935,274 downwards.
CACTCAATCAATCATCACAGTCTTGTGTTCGAAACCCATCAAATTTCATTCATTAAAAAACCCAGTAATTTACTAAAATAAACCAGCTATAACTAAAAGGTGTCTTACAAGTGTTAAGAGTCCCAACGACCTGCTTTTTGATAGAAGTGTATATATAAATATATATAGCAGGTTACCATTTCCATTATTTATCAACTCCCGATTAACAATTTTTTTAAAAAAAATAAATAAACGACAGCGTATGCTTAATATACGTAGAGGGAATTCTCCTCTAACAGTTTCTCTTCCTCCCAGCCCGAAGCCAGGTTGGCAACAAACACCTGTGAAGACAAGAAGAAAAATCAACATAACAGTCACTATCCATAACCAAAAAAAAGGAAAGAGCATCATCTTGCATTTGGCTTGTTGGCCATTTGATGGGTGCATTTACATGTTATTAATTAATAAAACATTAAAGGTTTAATAGGTTAAACCAGATTGATTTTAAATTGTTTTTTTAATTGATTTTTTTTAATTTTATCCTTTAATATTAAGTTTATTGAGAATTTAGTGTTAATTATCGATGAAATTATCAATGAATTGTAAAAAAAATATTAAATATTAAATTTACTGTATATAATAAATGACATGTTAATTACTTTTATCGACAAAAATACAATTGATTATTCCATCGAAGAATAAGCCCAATCAATAATAGACCACAATCTCTAATTCCAAAACCCTCCCCTCTCTCTCTCCTATAGCTCAAAATTCCTTCATTTTTATGAACAAGACAAGCTAAAGATAATTTCACGTTTGATGTGAGCAAGTAAGACTCGTGATTCATGAATTAAAATCATTAGATTTGTTTTTTGTTATCTATATCAACCATGTGATTCTGATCGACAATTGTCCATATCCCACGTTTTAATTGTGTTTTAATATTATTTTTACCGTAGTCACCAAACATTATGTATTAGAAATCATACAAGAAGAGATCGCATAATCATGTTTTTTTTAAAAAAAAATTCTTAGAGCTTTTATCTAATTTTTAATATATTCTATATTTTAGGGTTTCCATGTTTTAGGATGCATATTACATTTACCAATTTTGTTTTATACATTAACTAAGCAATTTGATTATCAATGTAACCCCGAAAAAAAAAACAGATTAGATTTTCAACAGTTTCGAATACTGAATTTAATTTTGATCCGAAGACTAGGCTTACAATGTTAATTTTGATGGGGAAACTTCCATTTTCTAATTCACTCACATCCTATCTTTTAAGATTTGTCAGGCGAATTACTATAAGATTTTCACTGGATTATTGAACTTTAATGACTCCACTATTATATTGATTTTGATGCAATAAATATTATCATAAACAAGGTGCCCTAAGAGATTTCCGAAAGCAAATCAAAATTCACTTGACAAATTATAGTGTTTTTCGTTTTCAGGGTTGTTTGGTGTTTTTAGTGAGGATGCAATTGTGAGTTCTCAGGGACAAATATGGTTTTGATTGTCTGTTCATGGCATTTCTTTGAAATTGAGCATTTTGGATTGTGTGTTTCTGTGCAATGTGACTGTACCCCAGATTCATTTCCATGTAGCAATATATATTTTAGAACTAAATTTGTTTTTTTCTTGTTTTTTTAGTGTTTCAACTAAGGGTGTACTCTCTGGTTTTGTTGTGGGCTGATAAGAGACAAATGAAAATGTGTGTTCTATTGTTATGGTTAAGGTTGCGTATTGATTTAGGTTATTATTACTTAAGTATATAATTGTAATGTAATCTCCATTCTCTCTGCGGGGAATATTGTGGCAAGTCTGAATTAGAAACCTCGAGCAAATATTAGGGTATGGGTGTTCATAAGCAAGAATTTATTTTTTTATTTTTTTAATTATTAACCATGCGGGCGATAAGAATGTGGCTTTTGAGATAGTATTGTTTGATACATAATCATGTTACAAGATTTATGACTTCACTTGCAAGAATCCGATCCAACTTGAAGGTGTGGCTAATGGGTTGTCTAAATAAAATCAATTGATTTACATCATGAATTATTGATGTGTATTTACAGGTTTTAAGATTTTTGGATAGAGTGCTGAGATTTCTTTAAAATAGAATACAATGCTAATATTATTTTTTTTAATCAAATTTATTTAGACGAGGAAGAGAAGGTTAGTAGAGATAGAGACGAACATGAGTAAAGTTGGTTTTTCTGACAACGCTTCTGATGAGCATGAGCAGACAATGCTGCCAAGTGTTGACCATGACAAGACATCTCAGGCACCCTCTCGTGATGCAAGGTTGTTAGGTGTGAGTGCAACTCACAGAGTAGATGTCCTTTTTGAACAAGATATTTACATTTAGAAGTATATTGCTTAGTGAAAACCCTGACCATAGCATGTAAGTTTGTTTTCTTTCCTACCAATAAAAAATTAAACAACAATGAATAAAGTTTGAATAATTAATTTTAGTGAATGAATTGAAATTCAAGTTTACAAATGTTGAGTCTGTTCGCATGATAACACATGCGAACATCGACAATGAAATCGTCAAAGGAAGTGCTTTTGCTTCAATAGAGTCAGGTTTTAAAAAATGCTGAATGGAAGCCTGTGATTGATGCTTGGTTTGGAAAGTTTAAGATTAATATATACATAAATAATTATTCTTTTAATATTTAATTCGGTTAGTTTTTTAATTTTAATAAACTAATTATTTTATGAAATTGACGTGTAAGGAAAAAAATTATTGGGAGGAGGCTAATAATGGTGTGGCCAAGAGAGTGTGAGAGAATCACAACACTATTAGGTAAGATTTAATTCAAATTGTGATATTTTTTAAGAAAAAATTATAAAATTTTATTTTTGTTATCTTATTTGATTTTTTTCTTATGGACCAGGTTGCGTAACTTCTGGTATGATGCAAAAAAAATAAATATACAAAAGATAAATGTTTTTTAGGTTGGGAAGACATGGATGTGTGAAAGGATTTCAAACCTTCATACATCTCAGAGGTATCTAGGACGCTTATCTCAAACTTGTGATGTCAGAGCATTTCTTAATGCGATCACAGTTCGATTTGGAGAATTGGACCAAGAAGATTCATTGGTTCATGACCACACCAACAAAACCATTATGTTTGTTTCACATAAAAAACAAGTGGTAAGATTATGTTTTATATGATATTTATTTAAAAACATTTAACTAACAATAGCTTTCTTTTGCAAGCTGCAGTGCTTGGACATGATCCAAGATCGTTGAAGCTTTTTGTTAAAACCTAGTTGTGAAAGGAGGACAAATAGAAGAGGTGCAACAACTTGTGGATAGTCGAGCTGAGAAGTTCATGGTAAGTATAATTTGAACATTTTTTTAGTTATTTTATATATATATATATATATATATATATATATATATATATTTGATGACTTGTTTTTATTTTATGAAACATATAAACACCCGATTGCACAAGAGATACGAGGGAGATCTTTTGACCCATCCAAGATTTGGATTTGTGGTTGGAGGATTGATCCACCAATAGCCTCTATAGAAATCGAGTTTACAGTGTCTCTAATACTATGATCGAGGATATGCGGGCGGATCATAATGTCTCGGCCGTTAGGACCTCACAATCTAGATTAAGCTAGCAATCACCAGCTATCTAGGCGATCATACGAGAACATGTTCAAGATGAGATGACCTAATATAAGGCTAAGACGAACTTCTGAGGGATAAATTGAATGTCATTGAGTTGCTGTTGGCAACTTTCGCTGGAGCATGTGATTTACCTCGTCACCTTCTTGGTTCTAGTGAAGATTAGTCTTCATCTCCTTCTCCATCTTTTGTTGCCTAGATAGATAAATTGTATCTGATAATATTTTTAAATTGATAATACAAATTTTATTTTTATTTTATTTTAATTTTGTTTAAATTATTTTTTTTATTTTAATTTAATTTTGTTTTGATTTTTTTAATTGTATTGTTTGTTTTAATGTTTTCTAAAAATAATTACATATAATTATGACTGAATTACCATCTATTTATTATATTGGTAAGATAGATATAAATGTAATTCTTTGACAGATTAATTCTATCGATAATATACATATAATCATCGATGGATTTACCATCAATTTATTTTGTTGGTAACATACATATAATTTTAATTCACTGATGGATTAATTCCATCGATTATATGCCAAAATTATTGATGGATTTACTGATGGAATTATTGCCGGTAATTTTTTTTGTTTAGAGCGATAATTCCATCGGTGATTGTATTACCGATGAAATGATCAACATAATAGAAATCACCAACGATGTATTTTTCAATGACATTTTTCCATCTATTCTTTTGTAATTATGATAAAATATTCTATTGGTGTTTTGCTTCTTTTTTTTTTTTGTAGTGTTTCAATCCTTTTTTGTGAGAGGAGAGAGAGAGAGAGAGAGAGAATCGTTTTATTCTAGCATAGAGAGAGAAAGTCATCATTGATGCTGATTCTGACAAAAAAAAAGTTGATCTTGGTGTCACTAAGTTTCATTTGATGAAATAAATTTCACCTAAGTGTTATTTTTTCTTCTCATTGTCTGAGAAGTTAGATATGCTAGCGAGAATATTTTTAGGTTCAGGTTGATTTTGGGATTTGAGCTATTTTTAGGTTGTTTGATGCTATAAATAGATTTATTAAAATGTCTAGGTTGTTTTAAGTAAAAAAAAAAACAAATGTGTTGAGAAATTGTTTTTAGCAAAAAAAATAAAACTAAAACCACGATTCTCCAGCGACCTTTTGGTCGCCGAATTATGTAAACAGTTGATGATGTGCCATCTTTAAAAAAAAAAAAAAAAAAGAAATAGAGGCGGACGACAAGTCATTGACTTCTTTAAGAAACAAAAAAATAAAAATAAAACTAGGTCGAGGAGCATGGGTTGGAAGGCCCACACACTTGGGCTTTTTTTTTAGATGGTCAGGGCACTTTGGGCTGCCAAACGCACACACTTGGACTCTCTTTTGGCTTTTTAAAAAAATTTTAAAATTTTTTATTTTATATTTAGGTAAATGATTTATTTAATAAAAAAATCATCAAATTCAGTTGAGTTCATGACCTGAATCGTAGGTTTGAAGGGTTAATCTAAAATGTTCTAGTCGATCCTATATTTTATCATTTGAATATATTTTTAAAAAAATACGTTAGTTTGAATTTATGTAAAGCATTTGATTTATTTTGAATTTATCTTAGTGATGTATTTTTGGTGGAATTGATTTGTTCAAATTTGATTATTACATGATTGTCACAGTCTCATGATCCGGGTTGTAAGTGTAGCATGTTGACATGAGTTGACCCAAGCTACTTTAGTGTGTTAAAATGTCAATATTTTTTTTATAAAAAATCATTTTGTAGATTTTTCGTTCCTTTAATTTGTTTTTACATCTTACATTGAATCTCATGATCTAAATCGTGAACTTCACAAGTTAGGCTACGAAGTTGTGAATCCTTAGTCAATAAATTGTCTTAGTTTTTTTTATAAAAAGAGATGCGCTACTAAAAGTAATATTAAACTTAATATTCACGATATGTTTTGTAAAAAGCGATTAATTGACTTTGATTTATTTTTTATAAAGTTATTATCATTTTAAATTTTTTTTAAATTCAAACCATATTATTATTATTATTATTATTAATTTATCAAGTTTAATAACACTTCTAACAAAATTTCCATAATCTTGATATTTCTTTTAATGTTTTTTTTAAAAATGATCTGGTCCATTTCAAAACGCGGGTCAATGGAATAGTATCTCTTACGGGCAAAAAATCCGATGTCGTGGACTTGAAAGCCTGTAAATCATAACCATTCGAATGCTTGTAGACGAGTGGACGAGAGGGGGCAAGTCCCAATTTAAACCTTACTCAATTACGTTAGACAAGAAAAAAAGGGTAAAACTACATAGTACGTAGTACATGCTTGATTCTTCTGTTTGAAAATTAGATTAAACCGACTCTCGAATCCGTAAACAACTTTTTTAGCAGCTGCTCCTATTACATATTTCTTGTGTAGAACACTCTTTGGAGAGAGACAACATATTGGAGAGAGATTAGTACTGCTAGGCGCTAGCACTACCGATTCCAGGGAGAGAAATGGAGAGGTTGGTGCTGGTATTACTATGAGAAGCAGCTTCCACAAGCTTTCTTGAACGCTGGCGTCCTCTGTGTATGTGCCTGTCACAGTACTTTTGATCTGGAAGAACCTCTTTGCTACACCTCCACTTCTTTCCATCCGTTCTCCTACATCTCCCTGGCTCATGTTCCATTCCTTTCTTATATTCCAAATATAATGGGTTACACTTACACCCCATAACTAGACCCCCCACGAGAAAAAAAAGACCAAAATCAAATCTCTTTTAAGGATTAAGAAAAATAATTTACTTGTAAATTAGTCAATGATCAAGTATTTATGAAAAAAGAGAAGCATTTAGCATCCATTTTGTAGTAATTTGGTAAGAGATAGTCATCAAAAGAAAAAAAGCGTGAGATTAATTTACGATGGACTTACAGCTAGGGTAGAGCTGGTACAAGCTTGAACTGAGGCCACCAAGGGAAGCAGTAACACTTTTCCATATAGGTAAAACAAGATGGTAAGGTACAGGAAATCCAGCTTGGATATACTTGTAGATAAGAGACTGAAGTTCTAGCTCATGCAGTTGAAGAATAGTGAACCCATAGGGTTTTTTGCAGCCAGTTATTGGTCTTTGACTAGAACCACCACGTCCAAGCTCAACTCCTAGCCCAATTGAAGGTGACCGAGACCTACCATTGCGCCTATTTCCCTCCATGTTCCAACCGTTTAGCAGTCCAGTCCCTAGAAATTAAAAATAAAGAAAAAGAGTGAAACAATGATTGTTAATTAGACTTGTTTAATTGAAAAGGAGAGAAATTGGAAAAACAAGAGAGCAAGTGCAAACTAGAGTTCGAAAGACGGGCAATCTTGGAAGGTGGGGCTTGAGATTTCATTTCTTGCGTTTGGGCATCAAGATGGTCAAAAAGAACTGAACAGAACAGACTGAGTCGCACTGAGTGAAAGAAAGATCCTATAATGAAATGTTCTCAGCAAGTTGCAGCAATAATAGATCTCAAAGTCAGAAATTTAACAGTAGTGATAAAAGGTAAATGTAAAATTGCCTCCCGGCTACCTCCTATTCACTGTCACGAAGTATTTCCCTTTCATTTTACAGCTGTAAAACTCTGTGCTATGAATAAAGACAAGTAATGTAGCAGCCACAGTAATGACAAACGTACAAGCTTGTCTTTAATGCCCACCTATTTAAGAGAGAGAGAGAGAGTGAAGGGAGACAGAAAGTCCGCTGACATGTCATGTTTTGTCAGAAAACAACACGTTTGTCAGACAGTGACAAATAGTAGAGTGTAGGACCTATATGAACATTTCATAGACTGAGGACAAGGAGGCTCTTGTTGGCTGGTTGGAACAGTTTAATCACAATCTCATCGTCTATATACGGAGCGAAGGCCCCCTCTGATGCCATATGGAAGTGGTGCCTTTTTTTTCTTCTTCTCATGTGTCTGGGGTTGGGCAGGAGAATTCAGTGAAGTTCACAATGAGAGTGCGAGACAAAAACAAGTAAAGTGATCGGTGCATGAATGGGAAAATACCAAATCTAATGATGCAAAACTTTTTATCAACAGTAACGAGGATTATGGAAAACCTTACTAATAATATAAGTAGGTTGATGGGCTTCATAATTTAGGGAATCATGAGTACCTATAAAACATGTTTTTTTTTTAAAAAAAAAAAAAAGATCTTTCACTACTTAAATTAATAGTATCAATTAAGAAAATATAACATTTTGAGGATGTGCAAACTGTTCGTGTATTAATTTGTTTACATAAATGGTGATGATGAAAAAGAAGATTAGAAAAAGAAAAACAAAATGATAAAATGAATGAATGAATGAATGAAGAACGGTGTTCATCCCTACCTTATGATTCATAGACTTACGTTTATATCCATGAACTTCATCAACTTGCATGGTGCAAGGGAAAAATAAGGAAAGAACATGGTATATAGGCAAATAGCAATCACTTCGATTTATAGCCCTAACAGGTAATGGTGTTCTATTCGAGAAGAGATTTTGTCATATAGACTATCAATTAGGCTTAAACATAGCTAACATGACCAACATTACTGTTCCCGAATGATGAGAAAATGACATAAGCATCATGGAGGTAAGTGAATCCCATATGAGGTCGGGGTGTATTTTCTTAGACGTATGGCCTAATGGGAAAGGAGGGGACTGCGAGCCCACCATGAAGCTATAAGAGTGTTTGAGTTGGTTTGACCGTTTACGGGTTTATGTTATGCTTGTTGAGCCTCTAGGAAGTCGCGTCATCCCACCTAAATCCAAAGTCCCTAATTAGGCTATGTAGCATGATTAAACCTAATTAAAAGGTGCTTTATGTCCAGACTTGCTCCAGTATATCATCTTTTAAGCTTAAGCTATATCTCGTGCTCTGTATCATTTGTGCCTAAGTTGTACCTCATATCTCACACTTTTAAGCCTAGGTTATGGGCATAAATTCCAAACCAATTAGCACCCCCAAATCTTTTGTGATGGAATAACAAAAAGACTTAGTTAGCTATTTGAGTGGTTTTGTGGTCGAGTAAGTTTAATTGGAATATTAAGGGGTGTAGCTTAATTAGTCAGGTTCTGATTTTGCTCTACAGGTTACTAATTCGAGTCTCACAAATATTAGGGTAACTGGAAGTTTACATGGTCGTTAACTTCAGGATCCATGAGATTAGTTGAGGTGCACGCAAGCTGATCCGGACACCTACATTAATAATAATAATAAAAAAAAATTGGGTGAGAGCCCTTTTTCATTAAGTTACCTTGTCATTTGATGTTTAATGAACTTGTCTTTTGTTAGTTGGGTGCTTTTATGTCTAGGCACCTAGAGAGTCTAAGAGGTAAGTGTGTAAGTGCGTGAATGAAGCTGAAAGATTGGTGTCCTTTAAAAATAACACCTTTTGTTATGATGTTACAACGTTTCCATGTAGTAGGGCACATGGATGAAGATCATATGGCTATATTAAATGTACTCCTAGATGTGTGCAAGGCATTCAACCTGTTTATAGTTGTCATTTTTCATATCTGCAAAACCTTCTCTCTTTTAGTGTTTATGCAGTTTCCCAAGAGTGTTTTTTTAGTGAGAGAACTAAAAAAAAACCCCATAAATATTCTTTTAAAGCTTTTAAAACTTATATAGATGTCCTTCTCCTTACTTTGAGATCATTGTCAAGGTGCAATAGAATAATTTCACCCTATTATGATGTTGGTATTGAGGATTGTAGTTTATAGCAATGCAAGTTCTCTCTTATCTAACCAGAAAAGGGGAGTAAAAAATTGGGTTGTGACAAATTATATAAATATATTTTTAATAAATTTATTTAAAATAAATTTAGTTAAAAAAAACAAGTAAAGAAAAAAAAGGCTAAATTGTGATGAAATACGTTGTCTTCTAGTGTAGATTATGGCTATATTTGATGATCGGAAAGTCGGATCCAAGCTTTTGGATTATAAAAACCAATTTTTAAATTTGTTTTAACTTGAAAATAGTTAAAAACATTATAGCCCCGTTAAACCTATTTTAACCCCTAAACCTCCTACAATCGATGAAAAAACCAAAATTAAATTGATAATTTTTTTTCTTAGGTCCTGATCTATTTTTTTTCAACATGATAAAAAATCCAAGCCATCTTTATAGAATTCCTCTCTCGAAGACAAACCAGTTAACAATAAGATTGGTCTTTTTCATAACCGAAATGTGCTTGACCGACCTTTTTCTATCTTCATTATTTTCTGATGACTCTCTCCTATATCTCAACATTTAATGATTGAAATGTGAAAAAAAAAGTTTAGGACCGGAAAGTTTAGTCCATAAACTTCGAAGATCAACTGTTGCATAAACTAAGAATTCAAAGATTAAAATATTGTTTTATACACCTTTTCATCAATGAGCTCTGTATTTGTTTTTGTATTTATTTTTAAATTACAATTGAGATTATATTTTGCAAAATTGATTTTTAATACAATACAAACATAGACCTTGACTCTTTGCATATGAGAAAGTATGTAAAGTGAAAAAAACTTTGACATATAAAACTATGCTAAATAATCAGAAAGGATTTGATTGGAAAAAATATTGATGGCTAAAATTTTAAAAAAAAAGTATTATGGAATGAACAATGTTATATATGGGAGTGAGCAAATCAGCACAATGAATTGTTGTTATGTTTTTACTGTTATTGTAATATCGTATCATATAAAAATATTGATTTACTTGTCATGGGAGCTAATCAGATTCTAACCATTAGTCTACATCAAGCTTCAGGTAACAACAATATCAATTTTGTATTTTGTGTGTTTGGTAACAATGATGCATAGTCTTTTTAATAGTACTTTTCAATTGTAAAACTCATTAAAATTATGTTTTTCAAGTTTTATTTATTTTAGATATCAACAAATCAATTTTTTTAAAAAACACTTAAACAAGTATTAATTTGATATTTTTTTAGATGAAAAATATTTTAAAAAACATATTAAACTGCAAAAATAATCACACCCTTATTTTTCTAGAAAGCATCCAATATCTTGAACAAAATTCTTAACCATAAAAAATTAAAAATAAAAAAAATAGTAATAAAAAAAATACAGATCAAATCTGGTATAAAAATAATTAAAGAAAATAATGAGTGACTTAATCGGAAAAAAAAAGAGTAATTAAAAGAATGAGGGCCAAAATTGGATTAAAAATGTAATATAAATTTGAGGGACAAAATTGAAAGAAAAAACAAATTAAAAAAAGGATAATTTTTTTTTAAAAGAATGAGGACCAAAATTGGATAGAAAAACAAATGAAATAAAATTTTGAGGGACTAATTGGAAGGGAAAAAAATAAGGAAAGGAGAAAAAAAAAGAGCAATTAAAAGAATAAGACTCGATGTGAAAAAAGAAATGAAATAAAATGTTGAGAGACAAAATTGAAAGAAAGAAAAAACTAGGAAAATGATAAAAAAAAACAACAATAAAAAAAATAAATACCATATTTAATATGAAAACAAAAAAAAATTAAATGGAAAGGGATGAAATTAAAAAAAAATTCAAAATAAAAAGACCAATCAGAAGAAAAATAATTATAATTGAAAGACAATAAATAGAAGGATAATTTAAATTTTTGGCTAATCTAACATGAATTTCAAGGAATAAAGAGAAAAAAAATAAGAGAAGGAGGAAAAATAAACCTTTGCCAAACTGTTATGAATTGAACAGCACATGTGGCCCTATAAGCTCTGTTTTTATTGGATGTTTCGGACGATATGGTGGTTGAAAATTTTTGATAATTCTTTATATATATATATATATATATATATATATATATATATATATATATATATATATATATATATATATATAGTTCTTATCCAATCCAAGACATGGATAAGAAACGTCTCTGAGCTTGATGAATCAACAGGTAAATAGTAAGAATAATCAATATCAATTTGGATTAATGAGCATCCAAAAACAAAGCCGACAAAACTGAATTGAATATTTTCAATCAGCACACAGTGAAATAATCAATATCAATTTGGATTTAGTGAATTGTTGAATATCAAGACACAATGATCATTACCTGTACCAAAATACAATGAATCAAAACCCCACACAATGATCATTATTTAATAAATACTTTGAATATGGACACTTCTACTTAGTTTCACCTAGAAAGGTACATTTTCAATAGATTTTACATGTCTACCATCCTTGTAAGAAGCGTTTTAGATATTAATTCAGATAATAATAAAAATTAACACGAATTACTATGTTATCAAGTAAATTTATGAATCATTGATTAATTGAGTTTAATTATTTTTATTACTAGTTTCATTTCTTAGAAAAAAAATCTTTTAGTGTCACGTCATTCTAATCTTGAGTGAAATAAATACAGTTACTTCAAATCTTTTTTAATAAAATAATCATCTTGTAAATCAATAAAATCAAAGTTATTGGATGTAGTTACTAATTTATAGTTAGATATGTATAGAATGAAAACTTCTTTCTCAATAATTTTATGTTTTACATGTCTCTCTCCAACTTGTTAGAACATACCCTACATTTACTAATATTTTTTTTAATTTTTATTTATAAAAATACTATTTTACCTCTAATCCAAATAAAATATAACAAAAAAATACAGGAGAAAAATACTAAAATATCTTTTGATTCATCCTTTAATTTTCTTAGCCTTTCATTTTTTTTGGCATTTATGTAATTCAATTGTAAAAAAATAAATATAAACTATTAAATTGTCCCAACCAATTTACAAATGACCTCTGGTTCCATGAAAAATATTATTTTACCCTCACAAGCAAGGTAAAAGCTTTGTATAGAGAAGGGTAAAAAAAGAAAAAGAAAAATAATTACACTATACGTCTACGGTGAAATATCTCACAATTTACAATAAAAAACCGAGCTCCTTCATGTTTTTGTCATAATAACATCCAAACGGAACCAATGAATTCTGACCGTCCAGAAATAGGTGCGCCACCTGCTTACATGCATTCCTCAACATCAAATTACTTGACGTAACGCATTTGATTTCATTAACTGGTGGAAGAGAAGGATGCAAAATGGTGGGTCCAACTTTCTACAAATAGACCAGAAAAGAAGAAGAGAAGTGTGCGAAGATTAGCGTTCACAATCGATTGATTTCGGATTTCCAACAGTTTACATTGGAGAGACAAATGGAATCCTTGCTAAATCTTGTGCTATGTGTTCTCTTCACATTTGTCTTGGTCAAGATACTTCATTTCATTGCGAGGGGAAGCAAAACTGAAAGTTCGGGAAAGCTTCCTCCAGGTCCAGCAGCTTTACCGATTATAGGCAGCCTCTTGGATCTTGGTGACAAACCTCACAAGTCTCTGGCAAGGCTTGCCAAGACTCATGGTCCCTTGATGAGTTTGAAGTTAGGCCAAATCACCACAGTAGTTATATCTTCCCCAACCCTGGCAAAAGAAGTCCTCCAAAAGCGTGATGTCTCCTTTTCTAACCGAACCATTCCAGATGCAATTCGAGCTCACAAACATCATGAACTTGGTCTGCCTTGGGTGCCGATAGCCATGCGGTGGAGAAACCTTAGAAAGGTTTGCAACTCCTACATTTTCACTAATCAAAAACTCGACGCTAACCAAGACCTGAGGCGCAAGAAGATTCAAGAGCTGGTTGCTCTTGTTCAAGAACATTGCCTTGCTGGTGAGGCAATGGATATAGGCCAGGCAGCTTTTACAATCGCACTAAATGCCTTGTCAAATAGTATTTTTTCCTTGAATTTGTCTGATTCAAATTCTGATACTGCAAGTCAGTTGAAGGAGGTTGTTGGGGGTATCATGGAAGAGGCAGGAAAACCAAACTTAGCAGACTATTTCCCTGTACTTAGAAGGATTGACCTGCAGGGCATAAAGCGTCGCATGACAATTCATTTTGGGAAGATACTCAACATCTTTGATGGCATAGTCAATGAACGGTTACAATTAAGAAAAATGCAGGGTTATGCCCCGGTCAATGACATGCTAGATACTCTTCTCACAATCATCGAAGACAAAAACGAGGACATCATGGAAACTAGTCAGATTAAACATTTGTTCTTGGTTACTTCTTTATCTCCTCCTTTTACCAATTGTTTCATTTACGTTTTTCATTTGAAGTTTTCGAATTTTCTGTATATTTTAAGAGAATTCTCCTTGTTAACTTACTTGTTTGTTACAGGATTTATTTGCTGCTGGTACAGATACAACTTCTAGCACACTGGAATGGGCTATGGCAGAACTACTCCACAATCCCAGGACATTATCTAAAGCCCGAACAGAGCTTGAGCAGACTATTGGCAAAGGCAGCTTGATTGAGGAATCAGACATTGTCCGGTTGCCTTATCTGCAAGCAGTTATCAAAGAAACCTTCAGATTGCATCCAACAGTTCCTCTCTTACTCCCTCGGAAAGCTGGAGAGAACGTAGAAATAAGTGGTTACACTATCCCAAAAGGTGCACAATTGTTTGTTAATGCGTGGGCCATAGGTAGAGATCCAAGCTTATGGGAGGATCCAGAGTCATTCGTGCCGGAGAGATTCTTGGGGTCAGATATTGATGCCCGTGGCCGGAATTTTGAGCTTATTCCATTTGGTGCTGGACGACGAATTTGCCCTGGATTGCCTTTGGCAATGAGGATGTTACACATGATGTTGGGTTCACTTATTCACTCTTTTGATTGGAAGCTAGAAAATGGAGTGACACCAGAGAGCATGGACATGGAAGATAAGTTCGGCATCACCTTAGGGAAGGCTCAATCCCTGCGAGCCGTACCAATACAATTGTAAGGTAAATTGCTTGTTTTGTTTGAGATTAGTAGAAGAGTAAGGGACATAACACAATTACTTGAGAGGATATGTCGTGTCTTGGAGCCAAAAACTGATCGCTATCTGTCTTTAGCCATCCGTGCATTTATGGTCTAAATTCATTTCATCTTTCTGTCTCATCTTCTGGCCTCTGTTCAATTACTATAATCTGACAAGAAAAGCAGAAAACTTCAATAATTTAATATCTCTGTGTTCCGCAACGGGCAACTTGTTTGGGCTAAATGCCGGTAAGATATAGATTTATAGCCCTTTTCGTCGTTTTCGACCTTTTGAGATCCTGCTTGTGCTTTATTGTGATTTGTCTCGGGAGTGGCCGAAGGATATGCATAGATCCGTTTGTGTTCAGAAACTGTAGGTGATAGTAATAATTATGGAATATTTTTTTTCAATCTCCAGCAATATATACGAATAGACATTTTTCTGAGAAGACTTTCAACACAGCAACAGAGCTCTCAGATTTTCTCAAGAAACCTTTAAACTTCAATCTTGTTGATGAAGCATTTGTTGATGTTGATATGAAATCTTTCTTTATTCTTTTCAAGAGTACTGTTAAAAACCATTATAGAAAATGCACTCAATGATCTTTATGAGGAAATTCGGATCTACATTTTTTAAAAATCCGGATCTTTATGCACTCATTGATCTTTCTTTGGAGACTTAAATATTCATAGACGGGAAGTAAATTAGTAGATCGATATATCAAAGATAGCGTTATATTTTGAACTTATTATTAAATTTACTCGGTTTATTAGTAAATACAATATCTTGAATTATCCAATCTTTTATATAAATTAAGATGATACCCAACTTTTTCATGTCAAACTTATTAATCAACAATTTCTTAGTAAATCTTATAATGTATTTATTGTTGTCCAAAATTAATTTTTCATCCACGTAGAGATATACAATGACTTAACTTTATTTATATTTTTTTGACATAAACATATTTGTCAACCTTATTGATTTAAACTCATTTGATAACAGAACATCATCAAACTTTTTATGTCATTATTTAAAAGCTTGTTTCAAACTATGTAATAACTTGACAAGCTCAAAACTTTATTTTCCTTCTCTTTAATGACAAACTCCTAAAGTTGTTCCATATAAACTTCTTCGTTAAGGTCATCATTTAAAAAGACTATTTTTACATTCATTTTTACATTCATTTAATGTATTTAAAGCTTATTAATATATGAGATAATTATTAATGTCCATATAAAAGTTATTATTGACACAAATGAGTATGTGTCAAAATAGTTCATACTTTTTTATTGTTTGAATCCTTTAACAACAAATCTTGCCTTGTATTCTTCAACGATTTCATCAACTTTCATCATCCATTTGAAAATCCATCCATGTTCTAATAACATGCTTCTAAGAGAAAGATTTATTAGCTCTCATGTATGATTTTGCATGATGAATTCAATCTCATTATTTATTGTCTCATTCCAATAAAAAATCTTAAAGGAGAACATTTTCTCGGAGTAGCTTCAAGACTCATTTTCTAATAAGTTAGAAAATCAAGACCGAATGTTTTTATCATCTTCTCCCTTTTATTTCTTCTCGGCCGGAATTCATTGTATTCTATATATCTTTCATCTATAATTGATGATTACAACTTAAGCTTGTTTCATTTATCTTTTAAGTGAATGAATTTCTTAAGCTTCTTTAAAAGAAAACATCTCTTCTAAAAATGTAGCATTCCTTGCTTTTTTTATTGAATTAGGATGAACATTCTCACTACTTGACTTGTGTACGAGAAATCCATATACACTATTATTATAAGCATATCCAATGAATACATGATCTATAGTTTTAGGCCTTATCTTGACTTTTTTAGGATAAAATATTGTCACTTTCACAAGGCACTCTATACTTTGATGCATTTACAAGAAGGTTTTTTTCCTTTCCATAACTTAGATGGTTTTTTTTCCAACTTTTTATAAGGTACTTTATTAAGTATATAATTGGTAGTTAAAATTTTATCTGATGAACTCAATCTCACTATTTATTGTCTCCTTCCAATGAAAGCTTTAAGGTAGGACATTACCTTGTAATAACTTCATGGCTCATTTTCTAACAAATAAGTTAGAAAATCAAGATTGAATGTTTTTATTATTTGCACTCTCCTACTCTTCTTAGCTCAATTTCATCTTCTACAAATCTTTCATATATAATTTGATGATGACCACTTAAATTTGCTTCGTTCATCCTTTAAATGAATGAACTTCTTGTGTGTAATAGCCTAACCCAACTTGCCATATATTATCCGCTTTGGGTCTTACTGCCCTCACGGTTTTATTCCTGGTGACACGAGCCCACTTCTGAGTCTAACGCCCCAAAATGCGTATGACAAGTCAACAACCAAAGACTCTTAATAAGGCCAGTTACCACTCCCTCACCCGCCGATATGGGATATCACAATTCACCCCCTTAAAGAGCCTGACGACCCTGTCGGCACAACTAGACAGCCAGTGAAGTCGGCTCTGATACCAAATATAATAGTCTGACCCAACTTGCCATATATTATCCACTTTGGGCCTTACCGCCCTCACGGTTTTGTTCCTGGTGACGTGAGCCCACTTTTGAGCCTGACTCCCCAAAACGCGTATGACAAGTCAGCAACCAGCACTCTTAATAAGGCCAGTTACCACTCTCTCACCCGCCGATGTGGGATATTACATTGTGCTTCCTTAAAACACAACATGTCTTCAAAGTGATGCAGCTGGACTTGTAGAAACTAAAGGTTATGAGCATTCGAGTGAGGATTTGACGCAACTAGATGGGGATCTGACCTAGACAAACTAATTTAGTTTATGAGTATTCGAGTGAGGATCTGACGCAACTAGATAGGGATTTGATCTAAACAAACCATATGGATAAGTTAATAGATTCTTTAATGGATCAATATGATAAGTTTAGGTTCAAGACTTGGTCATGCCAAACTAGGTTAGCACCTTAAAAAACAACTCTAACAAGAGATTCAACTAGGATAATCTTTATTGCTTATTAAACCATTGCATTTGGGCTAATTTTGTAACTTTTCCTAAATTTTTTTGGATTTAATATTTTAGTTTAGATTTTTTAAAAAAGTTTCCTCATGTTTTCAAATATTTGAATACTTCTTACTAGAGGTAGGGTCTTTATAACTTATTTAAAAGTCTTGTAAACCTCTAAAGAGAAAAACCACATTATTTTTATTTTATCAGAGGATATAACTATGAATTTAGATTTTACATCTATAACCTTTTTTGCTTATCAAATCTTCTGTGTTTTATGTGTTGTTGTTATCCTTATAGACTCCGTCTATATAACAAAGAATGCATCATTCTTTTCTATCATTATTATATTAGGATGAATATACTCAATACTTGACTTGTGTACAAGAAACCAATATACACTACTATTATAAGCATATCCAATAGATACATGATCCATCATTTTAGATCTTATCTTGACTTTTTTTTTAAAAATATGTATACCATTTTTTCAAGGCAGCCCCATACTTTAAGGTATTTGAAGGAAGATTATTCTTCTTTCCATAATTTATATAGTATCTCTTCGAACTTCTTATGAGCTACTTTGTTAAGAATATAATTTGTAGTAGAAAATTGCCTCCTCCTAAAGTTTTAAGGTTCTCCTAACTTTCAAACATGGCATTCATTATTTATTTTAGAATTATATTTTTATATTAGCAATGTCATTTTATCATGGTAAATAAAGAGAAGTTGTTTAGTGGATACTATCATTTTGAGAGCAAAAATCATCAAAATATGCCTTATATTCTCAACTTATATAAGTTTTTATTGTGTTTATCTTTTTATTAAGTTGATTTTTAACTTCATACTTGTGATGTTTAAAAATTTCAAGAGTCTCATCTTTGCTTCTTAATAAATAGATATAACAATACTTTGTATAATAATCTATAAAAGTAATATAATATTTTTACTCATTTGTAGTTTGCATAATTCTTAAATTGTCAATATAATATTGAATTAAATATATAGCTTCACTAATTCTTTTAATTATTTTAAAAAAAGTCTTTTTGAATTTTGGTTCTATATAAACTTCACACTATCATTTAATACGATCCAAGCAAGGTTAGATTCAGATTTTGTCGTAAAATTTTCTACTGTCCAGTTTTACGCTTTTGAGCATACCTGGAAATTCAACTGTTGGATCAAGCTAAAACTTAACTAGAAGATCCTAAAGGTATTGGCCTATGTTGGGATAAAGTTTCAGGTGAATCGAAATTTGGGAAGGACTTGCAATATAGTTCAGAACAAGCTATATGAATTTTGTTATTTATTTCTTTTTAACTTGTGGACTTTCTATTTGACAAGGATTCTTTTCCTACAAGGATGTGAGAGCTTGTTTTGAGAATTTTCTAATTCCACAAGGATCTTTAATGAGCTGTAATATAATCTCCAAGTGTGGGAAAGATTCATTAATGTTTTAGAATCCTTTTCTTATAAGGATTTCTTATTTATCTTAGCTACACAAGAAAAAAATGGTTGATAGTATTTAATGATAAATTATTTATTTTATTATTTTCTTTCGTGTTTGGGCTTAATTAATACTTTTTTTCTGCTAGGATCCAATGCTTGTTTGGATCAAGCTATGGGTTTTTTAGTTTTGGGTTTTTGAATCAATTTTGTATGTGAATTAGTTCAACCCACTAGGATAAATCCATTAGGGTTAGAACTATTTAAACACATGTAACCAGAATTTCAGCAGCCATTGATGAACATTACTTCTAAATTTTTAAGTTTTAACGTGTGAGAGTGATTCTTGCATTCTTCAGTTCTTGAACGAACTGAATCTGACTTATCAAAGATTAACTAACTTCTTGATGTTATTCTACTTCATTCCAATAATGTTGGTTCCTTGCGGCAGGTTTACATCGTGTCACACTCCTATCAAACTTTTTTCGACTTTTCAAGATCAAATCTCAATCTTAATTGTGGGTATGAAAAAATCTGGAGAAAGAAAAAAAAACTTGTAGAAAACTTTTCCTTTAACCTTTTTTTAAGTGGATTTTGAAAGTTAAAATGTTAAAGAATCAATGGGTTGAAAGCTAAAAGGTTAAATAATTAACATAACTATTCTAAATCTGAGTTTTCGAGCTAAAAAAATTATCTAGATTTATAGAAAATATTTCTAGAAGAAACTATTAACATTTATGGGCTGAACTAGACAAAACAATGGCTGAAAAAATTGAGTTGAAAAAAGTTATCTAAATTTGCAGAGAATACTTCTGGAAGAAACTGTTAACATTCATAAGTTGCACTGGACAAAACAATGACTAGAAGAAATAATTCTTCATGGATCACTCTAAGCCTAAATTTTAGTTGGAAAAAAACTTTTGTGGCTCAAAATATTATTTTATAGTAAACCTAGGCCCAAAGCCCGAGTCGATGCACGCATGTGTATGGGTTTAAGACCAAGTCCACTTCGCTTAAGACCTCTTCTCTCTAAAAGCTTTAAGTGAATTTTAGATTCAATTTTAACTTTTCAACTTAGCATTTTATAAACACTAAGAAAGTTTTGTTCGTTTTCTACATGGGATGTGGTTTTTTGAGAGGGTTTTAAGTTTCATTAAAACATGCCAATTAATAACTTATTTAGATCAATTTCTTATTCATCCATAATTTGTTTAAATCATGTTAATATTTCATGATAAAGAGTTTATGTTGAAAATTAAATTTCAATAAAATTTTAACTTAAAAAATAAGTGGACTCCACTTTTAATTTAGTTTCAAATGTACCCATTACCCTTGTTTTAACAAATTTACCAACATTTTATGTTGTGACATTGGAAGATGGTATCAGATCAAGATTCATTGAGATTGGGAGTCATTGTGTGTCCACAAGAAAGGAACTGGAACTTTCATTTTAGAATAATGCAGGTCTAAATATTTCTTTTCCATTATGCCCCTTCTGTGCCCTTTTGTGTTTCAAATGATCAGTGCTATTGTTGGATATCGTTGCATTTGTATCTTTTAACGAATTCGAATTCTACGTTTATGAGTCTTGTAAGCTGTCAAAGTTAATGCTTTTGAAATTTTATTCGGCCTTTAAGTTGCTTAACGATCATAAATTATCTTGAAAAGAATGCCATTCATTTACTCTGTTTTTGGCCCAGTACCATTCAAACGACTTGCTTGCTTTTCCTTTGGAGGGGACGATGCGTTGATAAACAAATTATCACACAGCTGCAAGGAAAAGAGACTGGCGCTCGCGAACATGGCGAGCTAATCAAGGGTCGCGTAGTTCCATACAGGGAACTCTGGCGAACGACAGCAGATGCCAAGGTTAACTGCCCCGTTTGGGAGAAAGCGTTGCACCGAAGTTTCCAAACCAAAAGTTCCCTATATGAAAACCGCAGCCAATTCCTAAAGGGGCACTTCATGGCCGTTGTTCTCTATGAGATGGCTGGAGGAAGCGGAATGTTGCCTCTGAAGACCCAATCAGCTGCTTCGTATTCAAGGCCTGTTTCAAACTGACCTTTTTTGTTTTGCAGCTCTGCGTTAACTGATGCAAACGCGGTCTCATGAATACATCATTTACATCACGGGAATCTGTCTCGAAATTCCTGCCTTCAATGCTTTTGTGGGTACTCGAAATTCGTTCCATGTTTAGTCATTGATAATTTTTTTGATAGAATTCACAAACATTGGCATTGCCAACGGGCTTGGCAAAATCAGTTTTCATGGTCGCGTCCATTTACTTAACACAAACAAGGAACCTTCCCAGAATTTAAAAACTGAATAAACCTTGTACAATGGCAGCGCATATAAGGAGGTGCTCAAGCTACATCAAAAGATTTCAGCTTCTCGCGGTCAGGGTAGTTTCTGAACCGCAACATGAAGCCCATGGTCATTAATGCCAATCCAATATTACAGCCACTACTGACTACTACATTAGACGAGTCCATCACCAATGACAACTAGGGGAGCGAACAAATTGCAAAGTTCTAAACCCAAGCCCTAATATGGAGCTGGGAGTCACTGTCCTGGCTCAATGTAAAGCATCTTATTCCATAAACAAAACGGTTACACAACAAAGGTCTGTGCTCATATACAGTGAACAGAGTAAAACAAACACAGAAATACTTGTGCGGGGTATACTTGAATACTTGAATATCAAACCTTACCGGCAACAAAATCGTTATTACTGGATTCCCATATGGTTGTCCCATCACAAGTACAAATCTTTTTGTAATTCTCCCCAACTCCTGCACTTCTAGCAATTACTGCTGCTGTTAGACCTTTATCTGATTTATCTTCAGTTCCATATACTACTAGTGATCTCCCAATCAGATCTGCAATTCTTAGCTTCTGTATGGTGCCCGAGAAGAAGGCATCTCCTTTCTCATCCACATATAATGTTCCCAGGTCGCCAAGAGGCTATCAAAAAGAAACTCAGTTAGAAAATGCTATTACTACATCACTTCAAATATAATCAAGCAAAAGTACTCAATATAATAAGAGAAAATCAAAATAAGCTAAATGAAGTTCAAACCACAAATCCCTGGCTTCAAAACAAGCTAAATTAAGTTCACATCC
This sequence comes from Populus x sibirica, assembly GCA_019202695.1. Classification (NCBI taxonomy): domain Eukaryota; kingdom Viridiplantae; phylum Streptophyta; class Magnoliopsida; order Malpighiales; family Salicaceae; genus Populus; species Populus x sibirica. Next base: position 913,240 of record JAGMVL010002405.1, on the reverse strand, counting down.
CTGGTCTTAGTACCGTTGTATTGATTTGCCACTTGAATATTTGTGACATGAGAGATTATTGCATGAGGATATTCAGAGAAGGCATGTGCTGATGCAAACCTCTAGTTCAGTTCCTTGATTTGTAGGATTAAACACTTTCCCAGTGCTTGCTGCTCCTTCTGTTAGATCACCAAACTCATTGATAGACCAGCCGTGTTTACCAAGTGACAATCCAGTAAAGTTGGCTTCAATCCTAGCTAGATCCATATTCACCTGAGCAAAGCGAACAACACCAAAAATATCTGGACCTTTGAATTCAGCAACAGCAGCAGACACTAAAAAGTCTGAAATGCAGAGCATGAGGTAAGTTACTTGAGAAACTGAAATTACATTTTGATAAGACACCATGCTGCAACGGGCTGGGGGGGGGGGGTGTTGCCACAGAAAATGAATGAGGATTACATTGATGAACTAAACAAAACAGCTATGGTTGCCAAGAGTGTCTTAATAAGATAATGGCTCACAATCAAAGATCTGGTTTGTCTTATTCTTTTAATTACTATTTGGTTTATTTGAAATAATTTATAAAATAATAATTTTTTTATAATTTCATCTTGATTCAACTTTTCATTAGTCGAATTTGATCTCCATTCTTTTAATGAAGTTTTTTTATAAAAAAAATTAATAAATAAGTTTTCATATCATAGCCAAACACTAGAAAGTATTTTCTAACTTATTTTAATGACACTACCAAACATAGAAAATAATCAACTTTACATGAAAAACTTTACATGAAAACCATTTGTCGAAAGAAAACTACTTCCAGCAAATAAAAGAGGCTACTATATGCCATGGAAAACGACCCTCATGCTCAAGACACCTTGTTTGGAAATCAGTTCGAAAAAAATATAAAGTGCACTATACTCTCCATGCAGTTTAGGCACTTCAGACAAGCACACCGCTTGAGATGGTATGTGAATATTAAAGTTGCATATAAAAGAACTGAAAATTCAGTTAACCAACCTTCAGGGATCCCTTGGCCAATTAATCTAGCATTTCGACCTGTCTGCTCTAAAGCTTCAGTCATAGTATTCACTGGAGACGACCCGAGGATTCTCACCACTTGATTCGCCAAATCAACCTCCACATTCTTCACTCCTAATTGTTTTTTCCACAATGGAAAACAAAACACAACACTATAAGAAGAACAAGAAAAACTCCATTTCATACTAGTCAATGATTGTGTATTTAAAAATTGGAGTCACGACATACCATTTACACTTTGTAACTTATTCTTTACTGAATTAACACAGCCCTCACACTTCATATCCACCATAAATTCTGTCTGTTTATCAAAACAAGCTCACAAATTTCAATCAACAGAGGTCAACAAAAAAAATCAATGAACAATAAAATAAACACCCAAATGAAAAAACTATCAAATAAAAGTCAAAGACGAAACGGGAAAAAATGAATAGTTTTTAACTTACAAATAACTCAGGCAGGGTTACATTATCCTGGAAAAAAAAAGATTAAAGATTCAAACTTTAAACCTCAATATGAAAGATTTTGATACAAAAAGAAATGGGTAGATGATAAATTTGAACCTGTGAGATGGACATGTGATTCGATGCAGGTGTTTCCATGTTAAGGGCAGAAGGAGGCTGAGTCAAATTCTTTACAAGGCCAGAGGCAGTTGAGGAGGGAAGAGAAGATGATGGGGAGAGAAAAGAGAGGTTTCGGGGTTTGGGATATGAAGAAGGAGTAGATATAGATGAGAGAGCAGAGGCATCAGGTAAAGCAGAGGCAGGTATGGCAACCTTTGTTGTGTTTGTTACTGACCTGAGAAAAGCCATTTTATTTGTGGGTTTTTGATTCTCTGATATTGGAGGTGACTGTTGTCTCTCTGTATCTATATTTTTCCTTTAATCTCTCTCTCTCTCTCTCTCTCTCTCTCTCTCTCTCTCTCTCTCTCTCTCTCTCTCTCTCTCTCTCTCTCTCTCTCTCTCTCTCTCAAACAAATTCAGTAGAATAAATTATCTAGGTGGTAGCTCAGTGGTAAGAACTTGAGACTAAGGGGTTTACTCCCTCTTAGGTCTCATGTTCGAACCCCGTGTGATTGCTCATATGATGGCCACTAGAGGCTTACATGTCGTTAACTTCGGGGCCGTGGGATTAGTCGAGGTGCACGCAAGCCGGCTCGGACACCCACGATAATTAAAAAAAAAAAAAAAATTCAGTAGAATAAATTTTGACATGTTGCAACCCAAATGAGAAAAAAACGAAAAGAAAAAAGAAAAAAGAAAGACTGAACTACTGAACCAATATTTCTTTTGTAGAATCTTTTTTTTTTTGGTTTTTCCGTTAATTTAAATTCGATTTTTTAAACTAATTTTTTGTGATATATACTAATAAAAATTGAATACATCTTCACAATTAATTTTGGAATTATTTGAAATTGTGAGTTTTATTTTTTATTTTCTAAACAATAAAAACTCAATAAATTATGAAAAAATAAGCTGAAATTATCTCATTTTTCGTCTTTATAGAGGCCGTGTGAATTTATATAGATAATTTTAGTGAAATATTTAAAAATTTTGCATGTATGGTGCTTAAAATTAACTTATTTTAAGCTTAGTTTGATGTTACATGTTTGATCATTAAATATATTAAAAACTATACTAAAACTAAGTAGATAAATTTATATGATTTTTTTAGGATTCCTAACAAAATTCAAGATTATTTTAAATTATTTTTCTATTTTGCTTCGCAATTTTATAATTCTTTAATGTTTAAGAAATTTTATTAATATATGTGACATTTTTAGTTCAAAATATCAAAAATTGATTTTTTTAAAGGAGTTTTTGTCAATAATAGCGGTTAAATAAAAAAAAATCCAAAATAAAATAATTTAAGAATAAAATTAACAAAATTATTATATATATACACACCTTAATAGTTTAGAAGTAAAAAAATGCCATAAAACCCATTATTCGGGCAAGATCTAATTAATGTTACACTTCTTTACTCGAGCATAGTTTATGAAGGTGATTGATTTTTTGTAGTCATAAATGCAGTCATGCAAAATGCTCTCGTACTATAATAAAACAAAGGAGAGAATTAACCAGAGAAAAATGGAAAAAAAAAAATACCATGAACTATAATCTTGTATTGATGTTGTGTATTCTATTTTAAAAAAAAATTAGGGCTTAAAGTACAATAATTAAATTATACGAGACATAACCATCTAAGTGGTGGCCTAGTAGTAAGAGCTTGAGATCAAGAGGTTTGCTCCCTCTGTGGTCTCAGGTTCGAGCCCTGTGGTTGCTCATATGATGGCCACTAGAGGCTTACATGGTCGTTAACTTCAGGGCCCGTGGGATTAGTCGAGGTACGCGCAAGCTGACCCGGACACCCACGTTAAACTAAAAAAAATAAAATTATAAGAGACATCAGCCCAACAAAATCATAATATAAAATGGAATATAACTCAATAGATGGGTCATCCAAAGTGAGGTATTCTCTACTAACATGGCTGTTTATATTAAAATTGATTAACCAGTAAGTTGCTACATTGGCTTATCTGAACTTGTGTTGGACTTAAACGTGTGAAGAATATATTTTTTGTGAGAATGTGACTTTTTTTTTCATTATATTTCTTTTGTTTATTGAATTTTTAAATACAATTACGTGATTTCTGGTATGATGCACATATCTAAACTAAAAAAAAAAAAATCGAGCCGGATGACATTGAGGTGTAAAAGAATTTTAGATCTCCCCACATTATTAAGAGTAATTGAAAGATATATCTAGAGTTCTTGACGTCAGAGAGTTTTAAAAGACGATCACGGAATGAGTTCTCAAATAGAAACAATAAGACTTATGGTTTCATTAGCAAGCATATTGGCGGAGCCGGGGTGTTTGTTGTAAGTAAATTTTAGAATTTTTAAAAAATATTTTTTTGAACAAATGTGTTTTTATCAACATCTTTTGCTTGTTTTTTTTTTTTTATGTAGGAAACATATAATATCAGCATGCATGTCAAATACGGAGAAAACTCTTCAACCCATTTGGAATATGATCCTGAGTTATGGTTGGAAGCAGGAACAACCGTTGAACCCCATAAAAATTAGGTTTGCAGTATCTCTATAATTATGAATTTAGATATGAGAGCAGGTTGTGGTGTCTCAACCATAGATATCTATAATCCTGCACTAGTCAACCATTAGCAGTCGTTCATAAGTTGGTTCAAGAACAAATTGCTACTATGATTGCCGATCTAAGGATTGATCTTGAGGTGCAGTACAAAGAAAGAAGTAGGAAGCAATAAAATTAGATGATGACATACTATCAACTCATTATCCTCTCCTTATGGATTTTTAGGAGATTTTCTCTCTCTTTCCACCTCAATTTGCAGCTCCAACTTCTTTCTAATATATAAAATATATAAAGACATTTGTAATTGATTTTACAATTAAATTAATAATATAAAATTTGTTCTTCAATTTAATTTACTTGTTTAATGTTAAATTGTTTAATCCAAAAAAGAATGTATTGAAAAAACTACTGAAATACTAAAGGAATCACCAATAGATATAAAAATTATGTTGGTAATGTAAACCCATTTTCCTCATATAATTATAGAGAGTTGTGAACTATTTTAATATAGATTAACTAATTTACCGATAAAATTTTAATGTCAGTGATTCTCTTAATGAAACCGTTAATGATACACAATCCATTATCAATAGGTATTCTATCGTTGATTCATCAATAATATTTACTAATGGATCAACCAACATAAAAATGGTTGCCAAAATTTTTTTTGGAATGAATATTTTGTCGATCTTTCTATTGTTAAGTAACTTTATTAATTGAATTACCGACGAACTTGATATTCCTAATGAGAAATTCATCGACAACATATTTCTATCAGAAAATCTATTGGTGATTTATAAACTGACAAAAATATAACTTAATTACCTACGAAATATTTCATTGGTGAAAATCAAATTTATGATTGGTGAAATATATCAATTAACCATGGTTTTAAAACAAGATTTTCACCATAAGTATCTACTATAATAACTGCGTGTCCTTGATATTACCCTGAAAGAAAAAATACATCCATCTCTGACAGAATGCTAGATCTCATTTTCTAACATCGACACATCTTAGACTACCAAATTGCTTTCTCAATGCTGTCAGTTAATTTTATTTGGCTGATTCACAGGAAAAAGAAAAAAAAAAGAAATTCATTTTATAGGACAATATGCGATCATCGATTAAGGCATCCTACGAATTAAGAAGTTCCCTTACCCATTGGCCCTCCAATTAGGAGATGAAAGCATATGCGTGACACTGATAAAGGCTGTATCGCCACAATAGTTGATGAGATGAATGAAGCTTCTTAAAACATTCTTTCTTCTCTTAATTATAGCCAAAATCAAATGTCAGATTGTCGTTGTATTATCGGAGCTGCAGGATTTGCGTCATAGTAGACTGTATTTTTGGCAAAATTGACAACTTTTACCGCTAGAACATATGTTTCAGTATTTTTCCTTTTAAGGTTACGAGGCTTGGATTTAATTTCAAGGTCGTGTGTTAAAGCCATTTATTGGATTTAAGTAGCAAAGGTGTTTGCCAACAAATAAGCTATAGATACTCCTGTGCAAATGACTTTTAGGCACACCAGAGCTTTTTGCTCAAAGATTTCTGGTTCAGGTTTCTGTCCATCGTATTCTCAAGCTCTTATATGTTCGAGAAGAACAACAGACAGCTGTTCAATTTGATTGAGGAATATGATAGGGCCAGATAGCATATTTATATCCTGAAGCTTGTTATTCAGTGATCTTATCTATATCTCTATTTATACCACCTAGTAAATAATTTAAAGCCACAACCAAGGTTGTTAAAAACGTATTTTTAACACGGCACGGAAAATACAAAACAAACTCAGATCATAAAAGCGGATCGTAAAATGGTAAAATCGTAAGGAAATTTTTTAAAATGAAAAGCAGTGCATAAAATATCGAGAGTTTTCTTTAAATGAAGAAACATATTCTTTCAAGAAAACATATGAAAAGCAATTAGCTAAGAGCAACTCTGCAATAATGAGTCAAACCGGTGAATCCCTATATTTATTGGTTAATTATGATAAGATCTCCCATATTTATTCATGTCTTCTTGATCATGATCAATTATTTATTGACAGTGCTTTGAAACAACCTGGAGTATGGACAGTGCTTTGAAATCTGCAGGCTGGGGTGGGTGTGACAGGGTGTTTTGTGTTGGTGTTGTAGAAAAAAAAAGCAGGCAATACTGAAAGTCTGAAACAACATATTTATATATAAATCATCTTCTATGTATTCATAGCCAACCAACCTCTGCAAATTATAATTGTACCATTGATGAGGACGATTATGAGATTGGAGAATTATTTCAGTGTAGTCTAAAATTCAATTAACTTTTGACAATGCTTCTTTAATCTATTGTCTGTTAAGCTAAATATAAATATATTTAGATGTATAAAACACTAGTAAAATCAAAGGAAGACCATTTACAAACCATGTCTTCAATTGATTTTATTATGCAGGCATGCATCATCTCATTAGCAACTGTCATTGATGCTGATGACAGTAGAGGTTTTTTAATTTCTGCATTCTAATTAACTTATGTTTTACCTTTCTTTTTATTTTTACGGCTTTTCAAATCTTCTACCTGATTCACTACTTCACCCTGCAGAAACTTCTTACATAGAACTAGCAACATCAACAGTTCTTTTCCCCACCTCAATACTTCGTCCCTTGATTAAATTTATAAATCGAATTTGTTTTATGCTTGCAGTTTTGTCAGCGGTATCTGGGCTACAAGTCACTAACAATAAACTGACTAAGTAATCCATGAATACATTAGGTGATCGTCAATTCATTATAAAGGATTTCAACATTAGAGAGTAATTTTTGTCTATCACTTTCTAAACAAGTTCAAAATTGAAGCCCATCCATTCTTCCTATTCAATTACCCAAACCAAAGAACTGCTTTTAATCTCTTTCCCGTGCATAAAGACATCAAGAAAAAGCTTATAATTCTCAATCATAAGCCTACATCCATCACTCCCGTAGCTTACAAATATATGAATATACACAAAAATTGCAGCACAACATAACCACATGACCTAGCAACGAAAAAACTTTAAAGTTGCAGATCGCAGATCACTCACCGGTACGTTACAATTTGCAGATACAATTCTTTTCCACCCAGATTGATTGATTTGCTTCCAGGAGTACAAGTAGGTGGAGATTTAGATTTTGGAGAATAGTTAAAAAAAGAGAAAGGGTTGAACTCTGAAGGTGAAAGAGAGGCAGATTGCAACGATTGTTTGTTTTGAATTTGGATGTTTGGATTTTAAAACGCTGGAACTGGAGAGTGGAGACATTTTGAGAAAAGAAGGCACCTTGAGAAAGAGAAACGCTAGGATTTAACTTTTTGGTGCAGTCGTGCAGTTACTGTACAATATATAATATATTCCTTATAAACTCGTGAAACCGGATTTAAAATCGTGATTTTAATCCATTTCAACGATTTCACTGATTTTATACGATTTTGATACGATTTTATTACTTTTCAAGTTTTTAACCCGATTTAACATGTTAATATATATTAACTCGTAAAATTATATAATTTTATAAGTTAAAATTATAATTTTAACAACCTTAACCATCAATGGACCCGTTGGAATTCCTCATCCATTCAACAGTGATCGCAGTGTTAATTGGAAGCAAATATTCACTGTATTACTTCATAAATCTAAATAAATATTTTTATTTATTATTTGATACTATTTACAAGATAAATAAATATTTTATTTAACATGGAACCATTGAGTTTTTCTTTTAGAATACTTGGATCAATCAAAACAATTTTAATGAATAACATAATTGGAATACAATTGAATACAAATCCTTTTTGGGTCTTACATAAATTTTAACTTATTATTGAAAAAAAAATAAAAGTGCACAGTCATTCACTATACACCAAGATAAAAATAATTATGGATTGAAATGATAAAATAATCATTTCGTCATTCTCATACAAAATAAAATAACTTACCGGTAGAGGTAACACGACCTTTTCAACATGATTCATTGGTTATTATTAAATTGATTAGGATAAATTGATCTTTTAAAATTTTTTATGTACAATGAAATGACTTAATTATCTTTAAAAATAAAAAAGAGGCTTTTTATTTTTTTATTTTATTTTTTATCATGGTAAAATGACTTAATTACCTTTAAAATAATAATAATAAAAAAATAAGCTGGCATTCAAGGTGTGTGTGTGTGTGCATTCAGGTTAACTTAGGAGCGATTTGATAATTTAAAAAACATAAATATCATTAAAAAAATATGGTTGATGAGTGCATGCATCAACGTGTGGGTCTCGGGGAGCGCATTTTGGCAACCATATGCCAGCTTCCAGGATGACGTTTGAATCATCTTGGATCCCTCCATCCTTAGGTGTAGCGTGTAGTCAATGGACTTTTGGTTTGGCGTCAACGATATTTTCTTCTTCTTCTTTCCTTTTATGTTCTCTCTTTTCCTTGATTTCCACGCCTAACTTTCAAGTTTTCAAAATAGCTCTTCATTTTTTTTTCTTTATAAATACTTAATTGATTTCATGTAAAAACTCTCTACTCTCTTACACTCTTATAATTCTCATCATTTGATGCTTTAAATTTCTCTATCCCGTAAAGCTTTCATTCATTTTTTAATTCTTTAGAAAAGTTTTGAATCCTAGAGTGCATAAATTATATTTTTCACATCCTTAAGTTAGGTTACATCTCTATAAAAACTTGAGCTTATCTATTATAATCTTATCATCTTGTAAAAAGTGAATATTGTCTTGTGAGAGATATACTAAATTGTGAAAGTGTACGTGGCACTTAAACCACTTGAGTTTATTAATTATTTGAGTGTGAGCCATAAAAAGGTTTTCAATCTTGATCATTAAAGAAGATTATTTGTAAGGTTTTCTAATCTTTAACTCGTAAAAAAATTAGGTGATAGGTTTGATCTTAAGCCTATAAGAGGGTCAAGTTTAATCTTGATTCTGGAAAAAGATTGTGTAAGGTTTGATCTTAAGCCCATAAAATGATTGAGTTTGATCTTGTGCCTGCAAAAGTATTGGGTTTGATCCTAAAACCAAAAAGAAATTGAGGAAGGTTTTGAATCTTTGATATATGAAAAAGATTGTATAAAGGTTTGGTTTTACCCGCTAAAAAGACCATGAGTAATAATGAATACTTGAACGAAGATTCAAGGAATGGAGAAGACGATTGCCCAAACCACTATAAACTTAGTGTGTCTCTTTCTCTCTATTTCAATTTACTTGTGTATTGGTTAATAATTATATATTGTTGTTGTTGCCAAATTTGAAAAGAAAGAATTTTTTTTTAATATTGTTTATGGATTTCTGCATTCGTGAAGTAATTAAAAATTGTTTTTTTTAAGTGCTAGAATTTTAGATAAAGCCCTAATTCACTTCCTTTAAGGCAATTTTAAAATTTTATAAGAAAGAAAAAAAAACACATTTCAATTCACTGTGGTGGTAAACTTAACAGCATTATGGGCTACTATAATGCTGATGAGCCTGGCCCATTTTTTTTCCTTGAAAAATTATTCATTTTAGCTATTATTTTTGTTTTTTATTTTCAGCATTCCATGTAATATTCACACGATTTTAAGTCTAATAATTTCTTTAGGTTTGTGTGATACATCATACCATTAAATTCATGCTTAATTTTGCAAAATAGTATTTTATTTTATTAATTATAAAAATGGAAACATGGACCAAATTTAACACATAAACAAAAAAAGCCCTTTCTCTTTTTATTGTTCATGGGATACTGCAAAAATACTATAGTTTGATCTATGAATTTTTTACATTTTCATTTTGGTTCCTATTTTTTATGATTTTCTATTTTAGTCCTAAATTTCATTTATTTTATGTTTTAGTTTCTAAAATTTGAAAGAAAAGAGAGGGTTACCGAAAATAGAAGATGAGAAAAAAAGTGGTCGATCGACCATATTTTGACCACCGAAATGGACAATCTTTGTGTCAATGGGTTCGTTTTAAAAAAGAGTTTGAATGGAGGTAGTGTTTTTCTTTGAACATGTCATAAATACTAAATTGAGCCTCATAAAGTGTTTTTTTATTTGGTTGGATTTTTATTTTTTTAGAGTGATTATAGACTTTTTGAATGTTGAGATGAGTTTATTCAGATTTGTAGGATGTTTTGAGGGTTTTTTTTTCAAATGAAAACAAGTTTAATTGTCAAAATTAAAAAAACTATTGTTAATTTGTTTTGAGGGTTTTTTTTTCAATGAACCATGATGCTAATAAAAAAACTATTTTATTGTCAAAATTAAAAAAAATCATATGAATAGAAAAAATAATTTTGATGAAAAAATACATTTTTCATCCATAATTTTGTTAATTGTCTTTTTGCTAATGTTTATTTTTATTATTATATAATTAAATAAAAAATAAATTTCTAAAAATAAAATTATTAAACCTAATTAGACCAATGACCTGAGTCAATTGGTGAGCGTGTTAATTTAGGTTGACCTGGATCAATAAAAAATATTATGATTTTAATATTAAAAAAGTATTATGAAAATATCAAGATTTTTTAAAATAATCAAATTAGATTTTAAAGAGTGACGTATCAAGTTTATCAAATTAAACTTAACCTGATTAATTTAAAACCTGACTTGAGCCTCACCAAGTCTTACCCTGAGGTTGAATTGAGTTAAATAATACAGTAAAAGAACTCCATGCGGTAAGGCGTGGACAACCATGCTAGTTAGTTTCTAAAATTCAAGCAGATCCAAGATTGCTTTGTCCTCAACAATTGAATTTATACTAAAAGTTATGCACACGCGCGAATCCAGCGTATACAGATCGCTCCTTTTAGATGAAAGAGGTCAGCAATGTTCTTAAGAAAAAACCATAAACCAGTTGACAATGGAGCACCATCCAAATATACATAAGATTCATCGCAGCTTCGTTCTGACAATGACTAGCGGGGTTATCAAGTCCTCATACACAATTCTTGGATGTACTTTTGGTGTCTTGTAAACAAGTAACAACAAGTTTTGCTACAATGATCCAATCACAAACATATTGATCAAAGAAAATTTCCAAACACTTGCTGGATATTGCCGGCAATCGTTGATACCAACAAAGTAAAAACATTATCTTCCTTTGTCTCCCTATATAAGACCTTATGTTTGAGGTTGTTTTCACTCAAATAACGAGAAATATACTACTCCTCTTACTAATATGGAAGATAGGAGGGTCAAAATATTACCAACTATGTTGGTTACGATCCTTCTTTTTCTCACTTTCATGTTTAGCTCAACACGGGCTCGAGCTGTTATTGATCCATTATTAAGTTCATCCAGCACTAAATCCTTTATAAAGCAGGAAAACAACTTGGTAACTTACATTATCTTCTTAAAGAAACCGGAAGATATGGTGTCTGCAGAACGCGAAGAACTTGATAGCTGGCACTACTAAAAACAGGGGGCATTTGCATCTGAATTTAGCAACGGAATTATCTGTTGCTAAATTCAGTAATGGATTTGCAACGGATTACACATATATTATTTTTTTAATATTAGCAACGGACTTTAGCAACGGATAATCCGTTGCAAAATTTACATTGAATTTAGCAACGGATTTTCCGTTGCTAATTGAAAAAAAATAAATTAAAATGTTAAAATTATGTAGACCGTTGATTGCATAAAATCTGAACCGTTTATTTTCACTCTCTCCCCCCACACCGAAATACAGATCCAACAACCACTTACGCTGAAAATTAATTTACTTCCACTCTTCCAAGATCCTTCTTCGTCCCTAATAACATCGATTTCTAACTGTTCAAAAATCACCCTCTCTTCATCGATTTCATCTTCCTTTACCCGAAACTGTTCATCATCTTCGCACTCGTCTTCGGCAACCCTTTTTTTTTTTCTTCATCTTCTTCTCCTTCATCTTAACAGTTTCAATATTTCTCTCGCAAACCAACAAAAACAGACCCATGGCAACATCGCACCGGATCCATCGATTTCACCATCGAACATCCCGTTTTACCCCTTCTCTCGTAAACGGGTTAGGTTTTGCACTTGTTTTCTTCGATAGCTCGTAATTAATTTATGGTTTTTGTTTTCTTTGTTTCAATTTAAGTTACACTAAACAGTTCTAACCTAGCTTTCCCAATCTCGGGTGTTATTCGTCGTGTTGATCCATCTCCCTCACTTGTAACTCGAAGAACACAGTAAGAATTTTTTTTCCCGATATTGTGAATAATGGTTTTAGGCTATTAATTCGAAAATATAAGGTTTATGAAATGTTTTTACCATGATTTATATCCTAATTATGCACGTTTAAGTGAAAATTTATGAAAACCCCCAAATTAAATTTTAGGGTTACGGTTCATAAATTGAATGCTGGCAAATTCTTGTGATCCGGAAGAGAGTGATTGATGGAAATTATGCATGTTTAATTGAAAATTTATCAAAACCCCCAATTTAATTTTTATGTATGAATTATTGATCTTGGGTGTTCTTTGATGTCCGCAAGTCTTTTTGTCCTCCCGTGTGCGGACACCTAGGTGTTTTGAATGTATTCATATGCTTATATATATATAAGGAAACTTGCTTGTTGATGTTGTGTTTTGTTAATAAGATTGCTGTTTTATTTTTGTTTCTTCATTCATTATTTTTTTTTTCTTGTTGTTTTACTTGTTATATATATAAGTAGCGAGAATTGTGTAGTGAAAGAGGTTGCAATTCATGGTTGCCTCCTCCTTGCATGGTGATCAGTTAATTTCCCACATTAGCTATATATGTTGTCTGTTTTCATTTGATTGTCCCGTCTTGAGGTCGGCATGCATGATTTGGAAACGTTATTGATCACCAAATGGTTTAGGTGGCGGCTTTTAATATGGTAGTCACATTGAGAATTTAAAAAAGTTAGAGAAACAATGTAAGAAATGGGACATGATTTTTTTAGTACATGAAATATAGTAATTTCAGTATTTAATTTCATTTATTTTTTTTTAATATTCTTTCTCTGTTTTTAAAAATTTCCTTAATTTAACAATTTTCTTATTTTATTTTTTTCAACTCAAAGGCATTCTAGATATAATAGGGAGTTTGGAACTAGCTATATGAATCATCTATATGTATGCTTCAACTATTGAATTTTGGATAAAAATCAGTAATATTTACTCATTTTGTTACGGTACCTAATGCTTGCTTTGTTATTTGGCTTTTTTTTTTTTTTTAATTTCGGGTCCCGACATGACTTTGTTCAATATGATGGCTTAGGTTTTTAAGCGTGGCATCAAGTTATCTTCCTCAATAATTAATCGGCCTTTGGGTTCTTCTTGGCACGAAAGCGGTGTGTTGCGTTCTTACTATTATTTAATATGGTCTCCTTAATGCTTTGTCCTTTTGAGGTCTTGTGCTCTTATACTACATGTCATTTACATGGAATATCATTTAATGCATCCAGCTTCCTTTGTTCATGCAATTTTTCTACATGTCATTTACTGTTTTTATACAAACTGTTACCATTTTCTCGCATCTCGCTACCATTGTTAATTAGAGTTAATTAATTTAGTCTATGCATTTTTTGTGATTTTATAAGTTAGTCATTATGTTTTTGAAAACCATAAGTTAGTTCCTTGTTATAAATTAAATGCTAGTTATTTTAAAATTTCAAAATGAATCATGTTTAAGATTGAAATTTTTCAGGTTCAATAATGCATCGTGTGGTCGTGCAATCGGAGATATTTTGAGGTCCAATTTTAAGGGAGCATGGCACTCTTGGGAAAAAGTAGATCCAATGTGCAGGGATGAACTCTTTAAAGAGTTTAAGGTAAGAACCAACACTAATTGTCATAATATTCTTTTTAATTTTGATAACTTTAATGTAGAATTATAAAAATTATCAACTAAATAGCTATGATTGATTTGTGTTATAATTTGTTCTTATTTCTTGTTTACTCTTTAATATCATTTAATTTCTTTAGTTATTATATCATCTTGCAAATTCTGAACAAGATAACACAATATGATTAATTATTTATATAATTTGAAATTTTGTGCACTCTTTTTACTTGGTATATATATTATTTGGTAGAAAAAATATTCCTTTCCTGAGGAAGATGAGTCGATTGTTCGTAATATTTGGGAAGATAAGGCTAGGATAGCTTTGAATCAACAATTGACCCGAGCTCGCAAGAAAGCCATGTCAAAAGAAAACACTACAAATATTATAGATTGTCTTGATAAAGGTCCCGCTCGGATAAACAATGATGACTGGAATCAAATGATCAAAGATGTTTGGTCCACCCCCGAATTTCAAAGGAGATCCGAATCGCTAGGAGGAATCGATTAACCAAAACAGATGGCAAAATAAGCACTCATTCCGGAGGAACAAGTGTCATTTGCATCATATCGAGCTAACATGGTAAGGATTTTTTTTTAATGCTTAAGATAATAAATTAAAATTTGTATATTTATCTTTTATAATATTTATTAATCTTGAAAGCAAGAGGAAGCTGGTGGAAAAGAACCTCCATGGGATGATGTCTTTACTGACTTTGCATCAAAGTACTAAGCAATCCGGTAGCTTTATCGACAACAAGTCTAAGAAAGTGGTTGTATGTATTTTTATTTGATTATTTCTTAATATAACTTAAGTATTATTCAACATTCAAATTAATTTATTGTTGCATGTATTTTATTTGTAGGAAAATTATAAAATGGAGATGATTTCAAAGTATGGAACCGATCGGGAAAATCATCCTTCATTTGATGGAGCATTTGGTGTGTGGCTTCGGGAGGAGTTACAAAGGGTAGGGTATATGGTGCACCTCGTATGCCAAAATCAAAAGTTAGTACAAGCTCTTCATCACATTCCTACTCGGTGGAGTCATCATATCCCAGTTCATCGTATCGAGCATTGCAAAAGGAGATAAAGGATAAAGAAGAGGAGATAAAGAAAAAAGATGATTTTATTCTTGAAATGAAACGGCAGATGGATTCCATGAAAGAATATCTTGTGAACAATCTTGGATACCATGGTGGGACATCAAATATTGATCAAGGTATGCCACCACCTTTGACTCCATCAATACCGCCACCTATGGCTCCTCGAGATAATGACACCTATGGGTCCCGCATTTCAACCAATTTTTAGACCTACACCTCGACCTTTATATCTGCTCAATCTTCGTTGATCCACAATATCATGGTTCGTCTTCGCAACCAAGCACCATGATTGTATTTTTTGTTGTTTTTTTTTATTGTATTTGAACTTAATTGTATTAATGCAAGTTTAACTAAATTTTTATAATATGAATATTATTTTTATTTTGTTTTTTTATTAATGATATAATTAGTTTTAATATTAATTAATTTATGTTGGTTATATATATTCTACAATTTTTAAATTATTGATAAATAATTAAATAAATAAATTAAAAGTGATTTTAATAAATAAATAAAAATTAATTTAATAAAAAAACAAATGCAATCGCAACGGAGAATCCGTTGCGATTATTCTAAAAATGAGCAACGGATTTGTCCGTTGCTGATTTGGCAGCAACGGATAATCCGTTACTAGTTTTGCAACAGATTATCCGTTGCTAAATGTCGAACGGATTTTCCGTTGTTGCCAAATCACAACGGACAAATCCGTTGCAAAAAAATCAGCAACGACAAATCTGCATCCGATTTGTGCCGTTCTTTGATTCCGTTGCTAAATTGTTTTAGCAACGGATGTTAGTTTTATTTGCAACGGAATCGTCCGTTGCTAATTACTCCATTTTTTAGTAGTGTGGTATCAATCATTTTTACCAGCAGTTACCACCTCAAGCTCAAACCAACAGCGCTTGGTACATTCCTACCACAACGTGGTCACGGGGTTTGCTGCAAAACTTACAGAGAAGGAAGCAAAGGCTATGGAAATGAAGGAAGGGTTCGTGTCAGCCCATCCCCAGAAGGTTTTCCGTGTGAAGACAACTCATACTCCTAACTTCTTGGGTCTACAGCAAAATTTAGGATTTTGGAACCACTCCAATTATGGAAAAGGAGTGATAATTGGAGTCTTGGACACTGGAATAACACCAAGTCACCCTTCATTTAGTGACGAAGGAATGCCTCCTCCACCAGCAAAATGGAAAGGGAAATGTGAATTTAATGGAACTCTATGTAACAACAAGCTTATTGGTGCAAGGAATTTTGATTCTGCAGGTAAACCCCCAGTTGATGATAATGGACATGGGACACACACAGCAAGCACTGCTGCTGGAAGTCGAGTACAAGGTGCGAGCTTTTATGATCAGCTCAATGGAACTGCAGTTGGCATAGCTTCCTCAGCTCACCTGGCAATATATCAAGTTTGCAGCGGGTTTGGTTCTTGTGAGGAAAGCAATATATTAGCTGGAATGGACACTGCAGTAGAGGATGGCGCCGATGTGCTCTCACTGTCCCTTGGTGCTGGATCGCTACCATTCTACGAGGATTCAATTGCAATAGGTGCATTTGGTGCAATTCAAAAGGGCATTTTTGTGAGTTGTGCTGCAGGGAATGAAGGACCTTTTAAAGAATCATTATCAAATGAGGCCCCATGGATCCTCACTGTAGGAGCAAGTACCGTTGACAGAAGCATAAGAGCAACGGTGTTGCTTGGAAATAAGGCGTCATATGATGGGCAATCCTTTTTCCAGCCAACAAATTTTTCTTCAACGTTGTTGCCACTTATTTATGCTGGTGCCAATGGTAGTGATACAGCGGCATTCTGCGATCCAGGGTCCTTGAAAGATGCTGATGTCAAGGGAAAGGTTGTGTTGTGTGAGAGTGGTGGATTTTCAGAATCAGTTGATAAAGGCCAAGAAGTGAAGGATGCTGGTGGTGCTGCAATGATTATCATGAATGATGAGCTTTCTGGCAACATTACCACAGCCGATTTCCATGTACTGCCGGCATCAGATGTTACTTATGCTGATGGCTTGAGTATCAAAGCCTATATAAACTCAACACCATCACCGATGGCCACGATACTTTTTAAAGGAACTGTTTTTGGGGTTCCGTATGCTCCCCAGCTTGCTGACTTTTCCTCAAGAGGCCCCATTTTGGAAAGTCCAGGGATCTTGAAGCCAGACATTATAGGCCCTGGCGTTGACATTCTAGCTGCATGGCCATATGCTGTGGACAACAACAGGAATACAAAATCCACATTTAACATGATTTCAGGCACCTCAATGGCTACTCCCCATCTTAGTGGGATTGCAGCATTGCTTAAAAGCTCGCACCCTGACTGGTCACCTGCTGCCATAAAATCTGCAATAATGACTACTGCTAATTTAACGAATCTTGGAGGAACGCCAATTACTGATGATAGCTTTGGTCCAGTTGATGTGTTTGCCATTGGTTCAGGCCATGTGAACCCAACAAAAGCAGATGATCCAGGGCTTGTTTATGATATCCAACCCGACGATTACATTCCTTACTTATGCGGTCTTGGTTACAATAACACAGAGGTAGGAATCATCGTGCAGCGCCCTGTGACATGCTCAAACAGTTCCAGCATACCAGAAGCACAGCTAAACTATCCTTCATTTTCTATAAAATTGGGGTCAAGTCCTCAGACTTACACAAGAACAGTAACAAATGTTGGCCCTTTCAAATCATCTTACATTGCTGAGATCATTGCACCACAAGGTGTTGACGTTAAAGTAACACCCAATGCAATTCCATTTGGCGGGGGGGATCCAAAAGCAACTTATTCAGTGACATTTACTCGAATTGCCAACGTGAACTTGCCATTTTCTCAGGGATATCTGAATTGGGTTTCTGCTGATCATGTTGTTAGAAACCCAATTGCAGTTACATTTGAATAAGAAAAGTCTTAGGGTCTTAGCCATGTCATCTGATGTTCTTATAGGTTGTGTGATTTATGCCGTCATAGCATACATCACTTTGAATAAATTGAAACTAAAAACCAACTTGTTTGAGAAATTGATTTGTGTACTTGTAGTGTATATCTAAAATAAATATATTGCTATTTTTATCTTACATGAATATGTTTTGTACTAGGGTTACTTGTCATCACTTAGATAATGAGAGTAGAAACGAAAAATTCAACCTATCAAAATTTAATTTGATGTAAAATATAAAATAAAATAAAAATAAATGACATGAAAAATAAATAAACCTTTGTATATTTCTTGATCAATGAAAGATTGACACAAATAATGAGATATTTAAGATATTTTATCGTAAATACAATATCTTATAAATAATTAAAAATAACTAATTAACAAAATAATGTCATGTAGTATCGACAAAAGACCTAAGTGTTTTTATAAATAGAGGATCTCACCCTAGACAAGAAGGAAGAATTTTGTTAGGAGATGCACAATTTTTTTAAAGACAAGCTCTTCAAGTAAGGAATCTCTTTTAAATTAAGCTCTTAAGTCTTTTTTATTTATACTTGAAATCTACAAGGAACAAAACTCTATTATATCCCTAAAGTTCCATAAGAGTTCTTCAATAAAACTTTGAAGATGAATCAAATACATTCTTCAAAGCATCTAATTATCGCATTTCACTCTACAATACATAGCTAAATTCATGTTCTTGTATAGCACAAATCTTGTTTGATTTTACAAATAAATCAAGTCATCATAAATTAAATTCAAGGTAAGAATCATAGAATTGTTTTATTCTTTTGTATGAATATTTTAAACATGGATTATACTCGATCATATATTTTAATAAAATTAAATATTTGCACATGTGTGCTTACTTAATTTTCAAGTAAGATGTTTTGAGGGTTTCCATTGATTTCAAATATTTAAACATGGATTATACTGGATGATATATTTTAATCACAATCATATTAGCCTTAATTGTATTTTAAAAAACCTAAAATCACAGCAACAAACAACAAATTTGAATTACAAAATCTTATAATATTAATTTAATAGTTAATACAAATATTTTAATTACAATAAAGAAATTTCCTAATAAAATAAAGTTGGAGGTGGAGAGAGAGAAAAAAATCCTGAATCGGGAGGTCCTAAGGGGGAGGATAATATGTCAAAAGGTATGCTTGTATTTGGTTGCATTACTTCTTACTTTGTTCTTTATAATTTGCCTCCAGATTAGCCTTCAAAACAGACGGTCGTTCATCAACTTGTTATTGAACCATCTCTTAAATGATTAGTGATGGCTGGCCGGGACCGGATTGTGAGGTGTTTATAATAATAATAATAATAAAAATATATATTTACAACGAACGTTTCAACTCTGCCGTTGACAGAGTTTTCATTTAAGCACCTGCCAGAAAATAGTAGTTTGTGAGCTACAAAACAAACATTTTATAAAGTATTTTAAATAATATATTAACATTTTTCACTGTTTAGTAAAACTGACTCCATTCAGTTTAGTTGTAAAATCACTCATACGAGATGACTTGCCCGCATGCTGCCGCGGGCTTATAAAACAAATGCACTTGATAGTATTATAATTATGAACCATAATAAAAATTAAAGGTATGATAGAGTAAATATTTCATGACGGAAAAAAAGTTGTGTTGGTGATCAAAAACTTAGAGACTGGACAAAATAATTTGTAGCAATCTACGTGTTTTGTGAGGAAAGATACAAGGTGCTTTCGCCACATGATTTAGCTTTTCGGTTAATAAAAAGCAAAAAAAAATACAAAGCTAAATTCTCTACCAACTTAATATTAAAAAAAAAACAACAAAGATAATTTTGGAAGGAAAAAAACCCATGAGAAAAAATGTTGCAGTAATTGACAATGTTTTGTTAGGAAAACTATAGCGTTTTTTCCAATAAAATAAACTAAAAAACTATTTAGAGAAATATTGTAGCAATTCATAGTGTTTTGTGAGAAAAACTACAACGCTTTCCTCATATGATTTAGCTTTATTGTAATTATAATTCTTAACCAACTCAATATTAAAAAAAAAAATCGACAAAGATAATTTTTGAAAAAATCATAAAAAAATCACATGGGAAAACTTTGCAACAATTTACAGTTTTTTAAAGAAAAAAATAACAAAACTAAATTCTTAATCGGCTCAATATTAAAAAAAAATCAACATAGATAATTTCAGAAAAAAAAAACACCAAAAAAAGAGGAAAAAATCATGTTAGAAACACTGTAGCAATTCACAGTGTTTTGTGATGAAAGCTACAGTGCTTCCCCACATGATTTAGCCTTATTTGTAATGACTTGTAATTGTTATTCAAAAACAACTCAATATCAAAAAAATAAAACTGAAAAAGATAATTTGAAAAAAATTATAACAAAAAAAACTATGCGGAGAGACACTGTAGCAATCCACAATGTTTTATGAGCAAAGCTATAATACTTTCCCCACATGATTAAGCTTTATTACAAAGTTAAATTTTAATCAACTCAATATTTTAAAAAATAAAATCGACGAAAATGATTTTGGAAAAAAATATTATAAAAAAAGAAAACACAAAAGAAACTGGAAAAAAACTATGTGAAGAAAAATTGTATCAATCCATAGTGTTTTTTGAGGAAAAACTTGTATTTACTTGTAATTACAATTCTTAACCAGCTTAATATTTAAAAAATAAAATTGACAAAGATAATTTTAGGAAAAAACATAACGAAAACAGAAAAAAAACCATGTGGGAAAAAACACCGTAGCAACCAACATGTAATTTTCAAAGAAAGTTAAAGTGCTTTCCTCACATATTGTAACTGTAATTTTTAACCAATTTCTCAATATTAAAAAATAAAATAAAAAAAAATAATTTCAGAGAAAACTATAAAAAAAACCATGCGGAGAAACACTGTAGCAATAAACAATGTTTTAAAGAAAAAAATTACAAAACTAAATTCTCAATCAGCTTCATATTAAAAAAAAATCAAAAAATATAATTTTGAAAAATAAAAAAATAAAATAGAAAAACTATGTGGAAAAACATCGCAACAATCCACGTATTTTCAAGAAAAAAATTACAAAGCAAAAATTTTAACCATGTCAATATTTAAAAAGTAAAATTAACAAAAATAATTTTGGAAAAAACAAAATAAAAAATAAATGAAAAAAAAAGAAAAATTAGGAAATTTGAAAAAACAAAAGTAATTTAAAAAAAAAATTGAAAAAAAAACAAAAAAAAAAGGGGAAAGGTAAAAAAAAAAAAAAAAAAGTGGGGAAGAATCACTGAAACAGTGATTCCCCACATCATTTAGAGTATGTTGTTATGTTATAGGCTTGGGATGATGAGAAGGACAGTAACATCTCACTATCCATCTAATCATCTTTCAGTTTAGTTGTAAGATCACCCATGAACACGGATTTTAACATCTTTTAAAACTCTCGAGATTTTCTTTTTCTTTTTGGGGAGGGCTTTATTTTAATCCTCTTCTCTTCTGTTCTCTTCTCCTGCCCTTGCCTTGCCCCTCCTTTCACTGCTATAAATATTGCAAGTTATTAACGCTCAAAGAATCAGAATAATGACGACGGCTAACCTTATTACAAAAATCTCAATTCTCGACACGACACAACGCAACACAACCCTATTACTTGGTCGGACCGACTCGTCACGATATGTCCCACCCCGACACGTCGTCTCAAATACTACTATTGTTGTTGTTGTTGTTGTTCACGTTGTCCAAAACTACTGTCCGGCGCGTCACCTTCGCCGCACCGAAGTCATCCTCCCTCTTTTTATCTCCCACATTAAAATCCCCAAACGCGAATACCAAAACCTAAAATTCACCTAATCAAACCAATCAGCCGCCATCTCCTTCTCCATCCTTAATTGATTATGGAAGATCTGATCGAATCATCTTCTGTTACTCCGTCAACCGCACCACACTCTCGTTCATTGCCCATCCGTGAAGATTGTTGGAGTGAAGAAGCTACCTCTACTCTTGTTGATGCTTGGGGACGCCGTTATCTTGAACTTAACAGAGGTAATCTCCGTCAGAAGGACTGGCAAGATGTTGCTGATACCGTCAACGCTCTTCACGGCCATACCAAGAAAACGCACCGTACTGATGTCCAGTGCAAGAACCGGATCGACACCATTAAGAAGAAATACAAGATCGAGAAATCTCGTGTCGTTTCCTCCAACGGTACCCTCACGTCGTCTTGGCCCTTTTTTGAACGCCTTGACGCTTTGATTGGATCTAATTTTAATTCATCTATTAAGAAACCGCCCTCTCCGTCCCTCTCCCCGTCTCCTCCCGTGGCTCTCCCGCTGCATCCTTCTTACCGGAGGACTCCTCCGGTTAGTTCTACTCCGCCGCCGCAGCCAGCGGCCCTGGCGGTGGCGTTGCCACAGAAGAGGACTTTGCCGGTGGATGATGGTGGTTATTTTAGGAGGAATTATTCGGCAATGGCAGCGGCAGCGGCAGCACAAGAGTCAGATAGCGAGGAGGAGGAGGAGGAGGAGGAGGATGAGGAGGAGGAGTTTGAGGCAGGGGAGAGAGAGAGCGTAGAGGACGATGGGGAGGGGGAAGGGATTAAGAGATTGGCACGTGCGGTAGAGAGATTTGGGGAGGTTTATGAGAGGGTGGAGAGCGAGAAGTTGAAGCAAATGGTGGATTTGGAAAAGCAAAGGATGAAGTTTGCTAAGGATTTGGAAATGGAAAGGATGAGGATCTTCACCGAGACGCAGATTCAGCTTGAGAAGATCAAGAAGGGTAAGCGTGCACCGGATAATGAGAGGGATTATTGATACTTGAGAAATTGAGAAATCAACAATGAAATTGATCCTTCTTCTTTGTGTAAAAAAACTTTGATGTAAGATTAGGGTTTGATTTGATGAACGAATTTTAATGTTATAATTGTGGATTTTGTGCACAATTTGATAATGTTCGAGGAAAATTAGTTACAGATGATGATATTTATTTTGTTAGATTAGTTCAATTTAGTTACTCTGTTGTCACCTATTTAATTGGCTGAGCAGGGGGGGAGGGGCTGTTTTGTTGTAAAATTGGAGTTTCTTGAAGAAGGCAGCATGAGGGTGGACATGGTTGTAATGAAACGCTTACTGGGTATGGCAGATTATAATGTGAAGCAGATGGCAATGTTACTTGGTGACCTTCTGCAAAACAGCTCAGGGAAACGATATGGAGTCAACTGTTGGAGGATACTAGAGATGGGTTCCTGTTCGGCTTTGGTTAGAAAGGCCCAGTTTTGTTTCTGTCCTCCAATGAAGATAAGGTACCAGTACCAGATTATTTAAGGTTTGCCGGTAGAGATGGCAATCTGAAAACATATTTGAGTACTGTGTTACACCAAAGGTTTTTGTGCCTGGTTTCAGAGTATTTTCAATGATGAACAACAAACTTGTTTACTTCCTGGTGCAATGCTCTTCAAATTACATCATCTTGTGCATTCTTTATTTTTTCCTCCCATTATTCACACATGATGCATCTGAATCCCTATGATGCTGTGGTCTTAGTTCTGATCTCCTGGATGCTCCTTGTTGTGGAAGTTTATTTTGCTTGTCCTTGTCTGTATCCAAGTTTGCTGCAGGTTCTGTTTCTGATAAGGGTTATTGAGCTCATTTTGTCTCAACGTGGTGCCTCTGCAAAGTGATTCCATGTAGTTGCGATCTTTGTCCATTGCTGAACTTCTTGTGCTCTTCATTGGTGAAATTTATTCCTCATGTTTTCTGGTGGCCCATTATTCGTGGTCCTCTAAGCCAAAGTGTTTATAGGCTTCTGCCCTTCTTTTGTTTTGCCCCCCCCCCCCCCCCCCCCACCCACTCCTTCTCTTCTTGTCTGCTGGATAGATTTAAGTTCTAATATGAAGTTTCCGTAGCTCCCTTTTTGGTGATATGTTTTAGTGGTACTCCTGCTTGCTAGTTGCTACAATTATCTGCAGCAGATGGATTCTGGTTTTGAAATAGGGATGTTTTAAAATCGCTGGGAACTGTAGCTGCTGCTATCAATGTCTATGTTTGTGCCTCTCCTGTTGCGAGCTCCTTGCACTGGTTCCGTTTCTGTTACTGCAGTCCTTTAGTTAATCATTTGTTTTTGTCAGTTTTATGTTATGCCAATATCTGGCCTCTATCAAGAATCAACATTTGTGTCTCGTACAGCATGTTTATTTCCTGGCATGGAAAAGGTGATGCAATCACCTGGAATAATTAAACAAGATTAAGATCAGCGTCCAAGGTCAATCAAGCATATCGCAGAAGATCAATCACCATTACACCTTGTTAACCGCATAGACAAACACCTTGTTGATTGCATAGACAAGCGTGGCAGTGTTACCAAGTTCACACCCCTCCTGCTTTATGTAGCAATTATGTCAAACAGGTTGGAATAGACCCATCCATCAACTTCCAAAATACCAGAAATGCCGGCCGTCGTTCATTTCCATATGCAAACTCTCTCTACTACGCTATATAAATGCGTGTTTAGGTTCCTCACAAAATCTATCATTTGATGATGAAGGCTATGGGACCCACACGGCCAGCACAGCAGCTGGAAATTTTGTAAATGACGCCAATGTTAGGTAACGCTAATGGCACAGCAGGTGGTATGACACCTCTGGCTCACTTGACCATTTACAAAGTTTGCTCTGATTTCGGTTGCTTGGACAGTGATATATTAGCTGCAATGGATGCTGCCGTTGAGGATGGGATAGATGTGCTTTTCCTTTCCATTGGCGGTGGTTCAGCACCTATTTTTGAGATTCAATGGCAGTGGGAACTTTGGAGGGAATGAATTTTCATGATTTGTTCAGCAGGGAATGAAGGTCCATATAATGGTTCTTTTGTGATGTTCGAGATTGCGGTTATCCAGCGTTTTTTTTTAAAAAATTGATTATTTTTATTTTTATTTTTATTTTTATTTTTTTTTGTTTCTAAATTGTTTTGAAGTAATAATATCAAAAATATTTTTTTAATATATTTTTAAAATAAAAACATTTTAAAAAATAACATTTATTATTATAAAAAACACCACCTTTATCAAATGAGACCCCATGAATTCTCACTGTTGGAGCAAGCAACATTGATAGAAGCACCATTGATAGAAGCATAACAGCATCTCCAATAAGAAATGCTATATTAAAGAGCCAAATTGATAAAATAGCTTTTTGAATAGTGTAAATATAGTTTTTTTTATTATGTGCATTCCAATAATAAAAAACTATTTAGAAAAGTCAATTATATTTTAATATATTTCGTGTTAAATTAATTTTAATATAATTATATAACTAATTTAGATATTTTATATATAATATAATTATGATGTTATTAATTATATAATTAATATGAGTAATTTATAAAAGTAATATAAAATTAATGAAGTAATATGAAAGTTAAAAGATATAATTTAAAATTAAATTTAAAATTTATTTATATGAATATTTTTAATTTTCAGTTTTATATGTTACTGTTAAAAATTTAATTTTTTAAAAGTAAATTAAAATTCAAACTTTGAAAAACACCACCAACATTTTAAATTTTGATTTTCAATTTTTTTAAAAAAAAAATTCAAGCTTTGAAAAAATAACCGCCAACATTTTAAATTTTAAAATTTCAAATTTTGAAAAAATAACCGCCAACATTCTAAGATTTCAAAATTTAAAAAAATAATCTATCTATAAATATTCTCATATACCTTAATATTTTTTCTCATCATTTTCTTCTCTCCAATCTTTATTATATTTCATTAAAATTCATCATGAATCATTCTAATTTTAAGTTTTATGATGCTTTTGATTTTGATGATGACACTCATGTGTTCGCTTTTCAAGTTGCTACCGTTGTGATTGCTGAAGAAGAATCGAATAATCAAGGGCAGAGAACAGGGTATCGTGGCTTTATTCTTGGTCACAATATTGTCATTCGTAATAGAAAAGAATGTGAGTTAAGGTTATATAATGATTATTTTGCTGAAAATCCTAAATTCACTGAAAGTCAATTTCGAAGAAGATTTAGGATGAGTTGTCGTCTTTTTCTTCGGATCATAAATACAGTAGAAGCTCATAATCCATATTTCAAACAAAGGACAGATGCTCTTACTGTTCTTGGTTTATCTTGCCTTCAAAAGGTAACTGCAGCTCAGAGAATACTTGCATATGGTATTCCTGCAGATCTTACTGATGAATATCTTCGAATTGGAGAAATCACTACGATAGAAAGTCTTAGAGCTTTCGTCAAAGCAGTCGTAGAAGTTTTTGGTGATTGGTATCTAAGGGCACCAAACGAGGCCGATATTTGTCGATTATTATCAATTGGAGAGCAGCGTGGATTTACAGGGATGTTAGGGAGCATTGACTGTATGCATTGAAAATGGAAGAAATGTCTAATTGCATGGTATGGGATGTATAATAGTCATTGTCGTGAACCAACTATAATTCTAGAGGTGGTGGCTTCACAAGATCTTTGGATATGGCATGTCTTTTTTGGAATGCCTGGATCATTAAATGATATTAATGTTCTTAATCGGTCACCTATCTTCGCCGCACTTGCTTTGAAGGTCGTACTGCTCCTGTCAATTATACAATTAATGGGCATGAATATACAATGGGATACTATTTAACAGATGAGATTTATCCTAATTGGTAAACCTTTGTTAAGACAATCCCAAGGCCATTAGGAGCAAAGAGAAAATATTTTGCAAGTAAGCAAGAGTATGCAAGAAAGGATGTGGAGCGGGCATTTGGGGTGCTCCAATCTCATTTTGCAATTGTACATGGACCAATTCGATACTGGGATGAAGAAACGCTTGCAAATATTATGAAAGCTTGCATAATATTGCATAATATGATTATTGAGGATGAAGGAGCAATGAACCTTGGATTTGATCATGAACGTGAAGTCAATTCCTTTATATCAGTGTCACATGGTGAAATACGAGAACTACATGATTTTCTTCAAACTCATAATCGAACCAGGGATAGAGCAACTAGCTCTCAACTACAAGAAGATTGGTTGAACATTTGTGGGAACAATATGACAACGAGTAGAATCATTAGATTTGAACTTCTTATGTCATCATAAGTTTCAAGTTTTTTATGTTTTTTTTTTCATTATGGTTGTTATCTTTTAAGTTAATTAATCCTACTTATTGTTGTTAAGTGTTAGAAGAACTTCAAAAAAGTATTATGAATTGATACCATTTTTATAACAATATATTTAAAATAACCAAAAAATTTCTACATATTTAATTAAAAATACATTACATCAAACAATAAATCAATCTAGTTAATTAAAAATTAAAACTCCTCTTTTGCATAATTTCTAACTTTCTATTTTGAAAATACGCTGCAGAAATTGGATCCAAATTAGAAATATTCATTTTTATAATTTGTTCTTCTTTCTCAATCCCGTCCAATTCTTGTTTCTCTTGACTTTGTTGAATCATCATAACTTGTTGCTCTAACATAATTTTTCTGTCTTGTTTCTTCTGATCCTTAATTTCAACTAGAGTATTCCTAAATTGTTGTAAGAGATTTGTTACAGTTACCTTCCCAACTTTATCTTTTCCTTGTTTACGTTTAAGTCGTTCATTTGCAGCCTTCTAACCAATTGATCTATCTTGATAAATCAACGGTTCACTGTCTTCTCCTAAACTAACATAATCAGGGGTAGATGGAGCTGATGAAGTCGGACTTGCATTGATATGACTTTTTTGTTTCTTGTTTGACCTTTGATGTTGACTTGCACGCTCAAATTACCATTTGGGTCCTTTTTTTAAGATAACCCAACAATATTCTAGTTGAAATCGTTTGCCAACACAAGAAGCATACATTTGTCGAGCATCATTAATCTGGTAAAAAATTAGAGAAATTAAATAATGTTAAAGTATGTGTTAAATAATTTAACATGAAAATGAATATTAAAATTACCCTTGATTCTTTGGTCATTCCACTTTGCTGACGATTTTCAATTTGAGTAACAAATCCAACAAATTTATCGACTTTTCTATTTATTTCTTGCCATCTACTTGAGATACTTATTTGAGAACGATTATTCAAGTTTCCTCCATTCTCTACAAAGTAAACATGTACTCGAGCTCATAACTGTTTTATTTGTTGTTCAACTCCTATAATTGGATCCTTACTTGTATTTAGCCATGCAGAGACAAGTAAACAATCTTCCTTTAGTGAGAAGTTTTTACTTCTTTGTGATTTTTTTATTGTATGGACATTTAAATTCGAGTATGTTAAGTCATCAATTAATTGATTAGAATCACTTGGTTGAGAGAGAATATCTTCTGACTTACTCATAAGAAAGTTGGTAAAAGAGCTTGGAAAATTTGAATCCATCTATATTAAAAAAAAAAACTCAAGTTAAAACCTTATAAGAGAGTGTAAAAGAAGCTCACATTCAATGTCTAGCAATTTTGTAGCTTCCATACATGTGAATTAATAATAAGCATTGTCTCCTACTTGTTCTAACATTACAATTTGACCATTTTTTGGAACTAAAAGAGGATTGATATATTGGTTTAATTGCATTTTCAACAAGACAAAATATAATTGACTTCAAATTAAAACAAACAATCAAAAATAAATTTTAAATATGTCACCCTATATTTTTATCAATATTAGCTACCATTATTACTTCCTCTCAATTTTGTCAAAGATAACAACATAAATAAAAATTGTCTTCCTTAACCCATATAAAAAACATAAAATAACAAATAAATAAAAATAATCACAAAAATCAAATTAACAACAAAAGGTCTAAAAAAATCAAGAGATATAAAAGAGAAAATAGAAAAGGCTTTTAAACAAGCATACCTTTTAATTTTAGCTAATTAACACAACCGATGTTATTAATTAACCGGAAAATAATTGATTCTTGTTTTTCTAAATTTGAGAGAATGGTGAGGCACAATACAAGATTTTAAAATTTACAAGTTTCTTTCTTTCTGTTTTTAAAGAAAAAAAATAAATTGTTGGCCAACAACTATAAAAATAGCCGTTGGCCAATGATCATTTTCTTCTTTTCAAAGGATGAATAACTATTTTAGCTATTTATTTGCTTGAGCTGTTGGAGTGAATAAAAACAGAAACAAAAGCTAAAAGTATAATTTTTTAAATTTGTCTCTTCATTAAGCTCTCCCGGTGGAGATGCTCCTAAGAGCATATGTGTTGTTGGCAAATTCCAAGCATTTTTTGGCGAATCCCTCTTCCAGCCAATTTCACCTCCATATATGAGTCTTGTTTACACAAGCTCTAATGGTTCTGAATCAGCAGCATTTTGTGCACCGGAATCATTGACCGATATAGATGCCTAAGGCAAGATTGTTCTTTGTGAGAGAGGTGGTGGGACAGCAAGAAGTGACAAAGGACAAACGGTGAAGGATGCCGGTGGTGGTGCTATGATTCTTATGAGTGACAAGGATAGTGGCTACAGTATCTTAGCAGATGCTTATGTACTTCCTGCATCACATGTGAGTTATTGAGCCGGGCTGAGCATCAAAGCCTACATAAACTCAACATAGGTTCCAACAGCAACAATCATGTTTCGTGGAACTAAAAGTTGGTGACAAAACTTCCACAGTGGTTTCTTCATTTTCCTCTAGAGGCCCTAGCTTGGCAAGCCCAGGCATCTTGAAACCAGATATTACAGGCCCTAGAGTGAGCATTCTAACAGGATGGACAGTTTATATGGAGAACAAGATACATACGAAATTAACATTCAACATTATTTCAGGAACCTCAATGTCTTGCCCACTTCTCAGTGGCATTGCTGCTCTGCTTAACCACTGATGCAGCTGTCCAAGATGGAGTCGATGTGCTCTCACTTTCCCTTGGAGGAGATTCAGTTCCATTCTTTGAGGATAGCGTGTCCATAGGCTCATTTGTAGCCATACAGAAGGGAATATTTGTAAGCCGCGCAGCTGGAAATTCTGGCCCTTTTAACATCACATTATCTAATGAAGCTCCATGGATTCTAACAGTTTGGAGCAAGCACTCTAGACAGAAGAATTGTTGCTACTGCAAAGCTTGGAAATGGTGAATTTCTTTCCTTCCCTACATAGCAACTTCCCTTCAACAGTATTACCTCTTGTTTATGCTGGCTTGAAAGGAAAGTCGAATTCCTCTTTATGTGGTGAGGGAGCTTTGGAAGGTTAGGTATGGATGTGAAAGGCAAAATAGTCTTTTGTGAGATAGGAGGGGGCATAGGCAGAATTGCCAGAAAGGGAAGAAGTGAAAAATGCCGGTGACGCTGCCATGATACTCTTGAATGAAGAAACCGATGGCTTCAGAACCATTGCAGATACTCGTGTTCTTTCTGCAACACATGTCAGCTTTACTGCCGGGCTGAAGATCAAAGCATATATAAATTTAACAGAGACACACATGAAAACAATCCTATTTAAAGGAACTGTCATTGCAGTCCCATCATTTCCATTTGTAGCATCCTTCTCATCACGAGGTCCCAATCTGGCAAGCCCGGAAATTCTGACACCAGACATCATTGGGCCCGGCGTGAGAATTTTAGCTGCATGGCCATTCCCTCTTGAAAACAATACGAACTCAAAATCAACCCTTCAACATAATTTCTGGCACATCAATGACATGCCCACATCTTAGCAGCAACGCCGCCTTGTATTGAAGATTATACTGAATCTTCTCTTTATATATTATTGACACACTCAGGACATACGGGTGGACAATCACTCCCAAAAACCAAATCACGAGGAAGCTTATTATCTCAAGATTCCTAAATAATCACCTGCTTGAATGTGAATTAAAAGATATAAGTAAAAGCATTCGAACAAGGAATATCCTCTTCTTCTAGTTAACTTTTTACCACTTGACTATTGTTTTTTTTTTTTTTTTTTTTTTTTTTTTTTTTGACTATTGTTAATTGCTCACTTGCTACTAATTTTCTCTTAATTCTCTCTTACTATCCATGTCATAACACCCTTAGTGATGGATATCATAAGTTCATGCATGTTAGATCATAAACTTAGTCAAATAATTAAAATAGATCGATGAATATCATATGAGTTAAAGAAGAAAAATCCCATATATTATATCTATTATAAGAATTTTTCCCTTATTTTATTTTATTTTTTTATTCTATTTTTTTATATTTAAGTCAAGAAAATGAATTTTAGAAAAAAAAATATGACAGCAAATATACAATATCATAGGAAATAAATATGTTTTTTTAAAATGGTATACTTATTTGAATCTATTCAACTCTTAACTTACCCATCTGTTCATTTAATTATTTAACTTATTTGTATGAAGTTTATATTTGACATATAGGAATTTAATTTTAAAAAAATCATTCAATGACTAAATTGTATATGGCTATAAATATGATAACAAAAGATATTTCAATTAAGGACTTGTTTGTAAAACAAACATAATACAGTGACCAAAATAAAGTTTTCAAAATTATATGGAACGAAATGTGCTTAGGAGAAGAATCATGTTTTGAGCATGTGACACGTGTCAATTTATAATGATGTTAATGATACAACCGATGAAATGATGTACAAATAAAAAAATATATATAAAGTACATGGTTGATATTAAAATAAAAAATAATAGATAAACCTTTTTAAATAAAAATAAAAAATACAGGGATGAGAGAAGCATTGACCTATTTATTAATCAGAATCTACTTACTCGAGAGCATTCTCTCCTAAATTTTATAGTGACTTACTTTCTTTTTCATGTCTTAAAATCTATAGACTAAAATGTAAATACAATAATTAAATAAATTTTAGTGTCAAAATCAAAATTCCAAAAATAGAAGTGATAAAAAATTAATAACTTAGGGACTAGAGTGTAATTTTCCATGCTTTATGAACAATAGACATACAAGGGAGATCTGGATCCCAAATTTTAGTTCCACCATTATCAATTCAGAGGAAACCGAGCCACAGCACCACCTTATTCATACACATACAACCTAACATTTTTTGCTTATAATTTGAGCTCTTCAGTGCACAAGAATTTTCCATTTTCAATCAAATTCTCAGCTAAAACTTCAAACTATGGATGGTGATTCACAAAGGTATGCTGGGAGCTGGATCCCCAGACGAGGCCAGGACCTGCCACCCGCCTTAAAATTTGTAGAATTCAGAAAGTAGAAGAACTACAATTCCAAAGCCAATCATTCTGAAAAGTGCTTCCAAACTTGAGTACATGCTCTTAATATTCTATTCACAACAGTTGGTTCAGAGTTATATGGCATTGGAAGACATACTGAAAGGCTGACTATTTTACATCCCTATTTTCTACTGTCCTTCAGTCAAAAGAATGTTATGCCTAACCAAAACAAAGGCATTTGAGTATCTAAATCTAGTTCAGCACTACACAAATCCACCCTCCATCAGAGAGGAAAGGGTGAAAAAAAATGAAATAACAGAAATAGTAAAAATAGGAGGGACAGCGTAGCCAATTTA
Source organism: Populus x sibirica (assembly GCA_019202695.1). NCBI lineage: Eukaryota > Viridiplantae > Streptophyta > Magnoliopsida > Malpighiales > Salicaceae > Populus > Populus x sibirica. The sequence continues at coordinate 880,763 of JAGMVL010002405.1, read as the reverse complement.
ATTTCTGTACAGGTTGGTCACAAAACCCGAGTAAAAATCTACTATGTAATCAGATCGTCGAATAAAGTACATAGGTATACAACATGACAACATGAGTCCCGATTCCTGGGATACAACTGACTGAGTGCCTGCCTTATGGCAAATTCCAACACTCCACCAGATACAACCCTGTCATCAGGAGAAACTCCAACAACCTCAATCTCTGGTGGATATTCAATCATTTCTCAGATGAATTACGTGAGTGTGACCTTTTACGGGGCGGCCGAGGTCAGTTACAAAACTTGAGTTTCTGCAAAATACATCATTAAATCAGCAAAGAAAGATTTATAGGATCACAAATTTGGGTTTCCAGAAATAAAAAGACATGAACTTACAAATTGTCATCATGTTTCTTACTTCTTGAAGGCTCATGTGTTGTCTGAGATGGTCCAGCTGCCTGTCAAAGGTACAATAGCTCAGTTTATATACTTTGCATTGGCAGGTGTAGATTTTCATGAAAGATGCATTTCAGCACCAATATAGTATATAATGGTAATTGCAATAGCTGTATTTATGACACTGCTGACATCAACCGGCGAGTTTTCACACCATTAATCTGAAGGCCCAACTGATGGACCAGTGGTATACTTGAAAAATAGGCACATGATAAAAATTACTAATAAAACATTCAACACTAAGAAGATATCATTTGCTTAGAAAAAATCAAAACAACAAATATTGGAAGATAGAAGTTCTGAAATATAATACTATCCACTGATCTGCAAAGTATAAATCACTTGTAACAAGCATCAATTGCTGGCGGGGTACATAAATATTTTGACAGGATTATTATATCAATATATATCTTCAGAAAGCACTCGTTCAATTCAGTAAGATATTTGCAGATAAGCATACTAACAGGGGGATTTAATTGCTTGATGCTCCTGCTATGGACTTCCAGGTACTCTTCATATGTCTGCAAAAATCAGGAAAAAGACATTTAAGGGTGTAAAGTTGTAAGGATAATCTATCATCATTAAGTTTTCTCAACAGAAGATATTTGTGCCAATTTCACATATAATAACAGACGATCATCTAGAAAAAGATAAATCTGAGTGTCAAGAACAATGAATATACATCGCCATTCACCACAACCACTCTTCATAGTTTATCACTTTATCTTGCAGCAGCCAGGAATGGGATAAAGCATGTGAAATCTAAAATTTATTGTGGATTCCATGTCTATTTGACCAGATGTGTGTAATGCTTGATGAACGGTTTTGCAGCATGCTACATCCTTGTTGATCTAGAAAGATTAACATTAGAATGAATAATTCTTCCTTTAGACATTAAAGAAAGAGGATGATGCAGGGGTTGGAGTTCAATTAATTATGTAATCTAATCCGATGAAAATTGATTTTTTCTTCATGAGAGATTTGGAATTGTTGACTAATATGAAAATAAGTAAAAGAAAACATTGGGACAATAACACTAACAAATTGAGAATCAGATGCAAGATGTTGAGATCACTTACAATTTGTGTTTACTTCATTTATCTAATCCACAGAAAAGTGCATTCAATATCTCATAAAAGAAGAAACACAAAAAACCAGGTGTATATATGCTTTATTCCAAGTTCAGAGAAACTAAGGTGGGAAACGTCATACCATTTCAAGAAAATCATCATCAGTCAGAGTACTAGCAAGAGGGCTTTCTGCTGACAAACCCCAAATATCAGTTCGTGAAGGCATTTCACAGTGTATTCGCAAATTAGTGGAGTTTCGAGACTGTTTCATCCTTGCAACTTTTGAGGCACCGGAGTTAAGAGCATTGTCAGTGAAACCAGCACCAGTATGTCCCTGGTGTGCTAAATGAAATCTACTTGCTTCATCATGTTGCTGGTAGAGGAAGGAAGGATAAGGTGTGGGTGTCCTGCCCCAAGGCATCTGCAGTGGAGGGACAGTATACACTCCATCTCCTGTGTAAGATGAAGGATCAATGCAAGGCCTTTTCATAGGAAGATCATCCCTGGGAAAACTGTTACTATGAGAATTCAAAACAAAAAACTCAATTACTTAATTTTGGCAAAATGCATAAGCTTGAAGCTTACAGGAAAATAATACCTTTTCACCATGCCATCAGTGTCTCTCTCCCCATCAATTAGCTCACAAAGGGCTTCTCCTATATCTTCAGGTAGTTCCTGGAAGAACAGAATTGCAGTTATACAATTAACAACTTAGAAGTGCAGCAAGGAGTATAAAAGCACTCTACAAAAAAGAGACACCTGGCAGTCTCTGCTAATTTTAACAGGTTTGTAGTCATTCAGTGGATTCTTGAGATGAAGCGTCTTTTGGAAAGGCAAGTCATTTAATCGCAGCCACTTAACCTTAAAACTGCGACCCCAAGGATTACTTTTACCACTTCCTTCGCTCCATAAATTGTCGTGCCTCCACCCAACAGAAGATATCATTTGGGCATACCCTTGGAAGAAACCACTCATGTTGACACTATATATTAGAATGACTCTACCAGAATTCTGCAAGACAGGCATATGCTTCTCTATAAAGCATCAAGATTAAGAAAGCACCACATGACATTTTAAAATTAACGGGATCTTACATGAAAGGCTTCTTCCAAAATTGGTTCATTCCTGACTTGAGTAGCCCATATCCCATTCTCAATTGATAGTTGGATATTATGCTGATTCAAACTCTTAATGATGAAATATCTTGTATTACACAATTTTCTCTTTTTGTTTATAGATGAATTTCCCACCCGATCATGACCTGCTTTTTCAGCCATAATAGGATAGCCATCCTCATTACCTTTGTAGCTTGGGCTTTCTGACAAGAAACAAAGATCCTATGTTAAACTTAATATGCATTCTGACACATGAATGTGATTGTGAAAATTTCAAGAAGAAGAGGGGAAAGAGTCAGAAAAGAGAGAGAGAAAATGCATGGCTGAAAAAGGGCTGAGAAAATATAATCATTATCATCTCTACCCCTTATATCATCGCATGCAGTAGCCCAAAGCTTACAAACCTTAACTGAAATGTATGCCAATGCTCATATATAGTGGGCAAATCAAGCCCGCATTGAACTCCTGAAAAAGTGCCTATCAATCAAAAGACTGCAACGCTGAACAAGATCGTGGGCCCACAATACTGATCACTATTTTCTCTATCACAATAAAGTCACCAGTTAACATGAAATTCTTGTCACGCAATATGAACTATAAAACTTCCAGACCCCATCAAACATAGCTCTAAATTTCCTTTGTGCTCAACCAACAAACCATTTATTATCCTATTGTCCTTTGAATTGCCAGGTTACATAAAAAAACAGTACAGCATCAAGAGTAGACCTTTTTCATCAACAGAACCAACCCAATCAACACCCATGCAAGGTTTCACCTTCTAGTGTCCATGGTTGGAGAATAGTGGTCCTGTCAATGATTCCCCCAGTCCTGTGATTTGCTCAGTACAAGTATCAACATGCTTGTATCCCAACATCCGAGTTTTCTTCAATAAAATATAGCACATATTTTCTTAGGGAGTAAAATATACATTATTCTAATCTGGCTCCCTCAAGTCCAAGAAAGTATCTAGGCAAAATTTCAAACTATTCACTTCCTCAGCATCATTTCCAATCAATTTCTCACTCTCAGAGGTGGCCCTTGAGTTCATTTGCTTCACAATAAAGTAAGCAAGATGTACAATGAGAGCCCATTTAAATGACAAATAAAGAGCATAGTCCACCTATTCTGCTCAAGTTCAAGTTTCAACATGGCCCTTCAATACCTATCAAGCTAAACCATAGGAGCTCACCTTAATCCATGTAGTAACCTTATTCCATGTGGTAACGTTCACAATTCCCTTATGCATAGAGATAAGAAATCAAAATCAACACCAATACATAAGTCATCTCCTACGTCCCATGAAGCAGCAAATTCTTCAAAAATCATTAGTGGAAACTACCTAGGAATGCTTGAGCCCTTCCATCTTCCTGTATAGGTTTGCAGAGTCTAATTTATACTAGCCAGTCCCAAGCCCAGTAAAGGATGAAGTCAAGTAAATAGATGACCAACAGAACCAAGGTGCTGACACCTCTATCTACATTGCTTCTGATAGGAATTATCCCAAAAGGAAAATATAGGTATTGATTAAATGATATCTATGATCCACCTATGATTTTTAAACTTCTCAATAGAAAATTCTAGCCACTGAATCACTGCAGTCTGGCTCTAGTTGGATACATTGATGTAATTCTTAACATGAATCAGATGGATATTTGCAGATCATTCATGAAATATAATGAGAACTTGTACTGTTTGGTTACCTGGATCGTCAGAGTTTCCCATGTCATGCTTCCATTCAGTCACCGAAGAATCAACTACAGATGCATTTTCCTTTGCACTATCAGAAGACATATCCTTCTTGGCCTCCTCTGTCCCAACTCACAATGCAGGACCTATCCACAATTTTTTTTTTTCATTTCAATGTATCAAAAATTTAAAATCACCGAAAAAGAGGTGTGCCTCTAGAAAACAAGATGTATACAGAGCACACACACAAAAATAACACCAAAAAAAGCCAGAACAATGACAGTACAATAAAATAGTCTTTCGCTGAAACTCAAAACAACCACCAAGACATTACTTAACAGAAGCCATTACCATATTGTTTTGGTTTGAAACCCAACCCCAACTCCCTGAATCTTCGAAGGGAGGGAGATTACAAGGTGCCAATTGACGTCTATCTCATTGTCACAAAAAGGAAACAGCAATACCAGCAGTAAGAATACAAATACAATGCGCACTTTCCAAACTTGCCCCGTAAATCGAATTTACTAGGTACTACAAAAGCAATGTTTGTAGAAGTTAAGTCCAGGATAAAAAGCTCTTTGATCATTCACCTTCCTCACACAGAATCTATATTTTCCACCTCCGCCAAACCATTTCATTCAACCCTAAACTCTCCGGTCCAATAATCGAAATTACCAATAAAAAACTCATCACAATTTACCCTCGTTTTCATCACTCAAAAAGAAAGGAAAGAAATCCTATGTTTGGTCAATGAGAAAGATTAGAGGAAAATTAAAAAACAGTTAGCAACAAAATAGCATTTGGCTCGGAAACTCCCAATTGATATTCAAGCATCAGTTTATCAAGATTTTCCTGCATTTTCACATATTTTCTTATTCAAGAAGAGAAAAAAACCTAATTCAAGAAGAAGAAATAATCCCCTTCACCTTCACAACAAACAGCAAACAAAACAAAGTTGAGAAATCTAAAGTAGAAATGGAAGTAAGAACTCTTACCTTTCCAAGAGACAAGCGAAGCGAAGTGAAGAGAGGAACAGACGGATTTTTACGCGTGTCGGTTTTTCTTTTTTTGAAGATAAGTGTGTGTCTGTACTGTTGGACTTGTTTCTTGGAGCCCTAGCCCTTTTCTTTTTTGCTTCCCCTTTTCCCTCTTCCCTCTTCCAAACTGAAGAAAAACACACCCTGCTATTTCTACACCCACGCACGTATACACTTTTGATTTTTTTACCGCTATTTGTTTGTTTATTCTGGGTTTCTTTTTTTTCTTTCTTTTTATTGGTCGGTGCGGATTGATTTGGTTGAAACCATCTGATGGTGTGGAGCGTTGTATATATACATAAGTTTCTATATATGCTCTACATGTACTGCTTACCCATGCCTTTGACATTCTTTGTGTTCACCATTCATATAAGATAATTAACTTAAAAATCTTACATATGATAAAATAATTAGTTAATCCTTTTATTTTAGAAAACTTAATATTAAGTCACTATATTTTTATACTTCATTGCAACTTATTTTTTTAATAATTATTATATTTTATTTAATAATTACAGAATTCATAGTGCATCAAAATAACAAATACATCACTGAATAAAAAATGACAATCTAATAATTATTTATTATAGCATGCTTTCAAAGCTTGATGTTCTGTGAAGTATTTTAACAAACATATCATATGCCATTTTTTTCGATATGTAATCTCTCTGCAACAGTATACAAGCCATGAACCTCTCTGCAACAGGATTCAAAGAAGAGCCTGACATCTTCCTGGGCGATTGATATTTTTGTCAACATTTGTATAATAAACAGTCCTTGCACATATCCGCGCTCGTCTTCAGACTGGGCAAAAATGTTGGGATAACAGGTGCATTAACAATTTTTCAAGGCAACATGGAAAAGAACATGTAATATATGAGAAGAAAGGGTAACATGACCAATTGCATTCAAGATTAAGATCGATGTGAACAAATTAAGGAATAGATAAATAAGCTTTAAAAGTATGTGGAGTTGTTGAAGAATGGGCCATCAGTGAAATAATAAAAAAAAAAAACCATTGAAGACTTGGCCAATCTCTAGTTTCCGCTTCCTTACATAAGTATAGTAGCCATTTTTTATAAAATTATTTTTTTCTTGAAAATGTATAAAAATAATTTTTAAAATATATATTTTTTTTTCACATCAATACATCAAAACAATCAAAAACATATATAAAAATTAATTTTTATAAAACGTTATTCAAAACACAATTCCAAACAAAGTCTAAGCACCATCAGTGGATAAATTCCAAAACATAATTGATTGAAATCAGGGGTAAAATTACAAGAAAATCAAAGTTTTTGGATCAATTAAGGGCTAAATTGAAAAAATTCAAAGATAAGGACCATCTTGAAAAAGGCGTCAAACTCTAGGCACCTAATTTGTTGAAACCAGATGTGAAATTGAAGAGATTTGAAAGTTTAATGGCCAATTCGGGGTTAAATTGAAAAAATCTAAAACCAAAAACCAAAATGAAAAAGACGCTAAAATCCGGGGTTGAAATTGAAGTTCGTTAGGGATGAAATTGAACAAAATTGAATGTTTGAAGCCAATCGGGGGTGCAATTGAGAGAAATTAAAAATCAAAAATCAAAAGACTAAAATGAACTTGACTAAAACAACGCCGTTTAGGGTTAACTGTTCATCTTCTTCTTCAGAAAAGCTGCTCGAGTGGTCTCCTTCCCAAGGCATTTAATGCTTCATCCCTCTATCAAATTTGACAAATTTGCACGCAAACGATCACCTAATACCTAACTACACGTCAGTGTGATCCTTTCTGGCTAATTGACACCATCGTGGCTGTGGCACTGCCCCAAAGTGACCAACCCGACCAACCCTTATCTGCAGCAAATCTAACAGCCCATGATAGCCACTTTAAACTAACGGTTGAGATCCTTTTAGGTTGAATCAAGGGTCAAGATTTGGCAATAGTAAAGACGAAGCATCCATTTTCCACCCCTTATAAATAGGGGTGGATTTCATTGGCCGAGGGAGGAAATCAAGTCCAAAGTCGGCAAAAAAAAATCAACCCCCCTCGCTTTGTTTCCACCACGGTCTTCTCTCTTTTCCCTCTCTCTCTGTTGCCTCTTCAGCCACTTCCACCACAAAGATTGCCATGAACAAAAGCGTCCCAACCTTCTGCACCAACCTAACTCCTCGTCGGCAACAGAATAACCACCGCGAGCTCCTCTCTCTCATCTACAAGCCTCTTCTCCTTCCTCCCATAGCCGACATCGGCTACCATTTCTTCCAACGATGCCTCCTAAGCCACCAGTCGGACCTCCTCATCACAATAATGACCACCAAACTAGGTAACTTTCCTCTCTTTCTCCTTCATCTTCTCTTTCCCCCCTTCCCTTTCGTGGCAGCTGCATGCAAATTTGCATGCAGCGATCGAAATAATTAACTCATGACCTAGGTTGGACCAATGTCAGCCCAACCCCCCCAAAAAAAAAGGAGGCCAGACTTGTTGGGTCGATGTTGGGTTGATGGCGGCCCAAGTCGGTTAGGTCCAGCCAGCCCAATATAAATAATAATATAATATTATATATATTAAAAAAACAAAAAAAATTCAAAAGTTATTTCAAAAAAGTTTTGATGTTCTTGCATATTTTTCTACCAAATTTGCATAATATTGGGCTGTATATTTACACTATAAGATACAAAATCAGTATTAAAATACCCAATTTTCTCTAAAACATTCCTAATTTTTTTTGAAAATTAAAAAAAAATCTCAAAATTATTAAAATTAATTTCCTCTTTCAAAAAAAAAAATTCATGCATATAGCTAAATCCTAAAAGTTTTCTAAGTATACATTTTATATATATAAAAAAAGAATCTTTCTCATATTTTAAAAATCCAAAAAAATAGATATCATAATTAGTTTATGATTATCCATTAGAATTTGACAAAAATATCAAAAATCATTCACCAATCATTTTATTCATTTTATATTAGGGTTTAGATGTAGACTTTAATATTTAGGGGTGTAAAACTACACAATAAAGTATACTCTCTGATATTAAAGATACAAAGTGCAAAATAAATGCAATGCTAAAATTTGAACTTTAGAACGGTTAGGACTTCACCCAATAAGATTGAAACTTCCTTACGAAGAAAGATGTATCTTAAACCTTAGAAAAGGACCAACGAATATAAACTTGACCTAGAAAAACAATCAAACAACAATGCAATTTACCTTAGATAGGGTATACTGGGGGTGATGCATCTTCCCCTTACACAACCTGTTGTAACCCATTTTTGGGTCCCCACCAAAATAAAAAGAAAAAAAGAAAAGAACCAAAATGGTGTAGACACCGTTCCTCCCATGTGCATGCCGCCGCCCGAGACCCTCGGGAGTGGGGAGCAAAGGTGCGGGTGGGAGCAGCCGCAGCCGCCCGGCTTGGTGTCCCCTACTCCCCATGCGCATGCCGCCGCCCCCGCTCCACTTGTGTACCGCTCACAATTAATTAACAAAAGGAGAGAGGGGGAAGAGTTTTTGAAAACAGGGGGAGAGGGCTGGAAAACTAGAAAGAGGGGGGAAGTTTTGAACGAAAAGGGGATGAGAGTTAAAGGAGGAAAACATAGGGGAAGAGGAGAACGGTAACCTCTCTCTGCTCACTCCCTCCACCGTTTGGAAGTACACCGCCACCTTCCTAACCACCGTGAGGCATCGTCGGCTTCCTCCCAACACCACTAGATTCTCCCACACGATCCAGCAGCTTCTCTTAAGACCAGCCTCCACCGAACCCCACAACAAGAAGAACCATTTTCTTCTCGCAGCTTCCTTCTCCTTCAGCGGTGCAACGAAGCAGCAGCCCACGGGAAAACAGAGAAGGAGCAGGAACAAAAACAGAGGGAAGAACGCCATCACCAGCTCATCATTTTCTTCATCCCAAAGCGCCACGCCAAGAACCGTTGAGAGGGGAATGCAGGAAAGAAACGAAGAAGGGAGGAGGACCTAAAAAAGAAAAGGAACGGATGGAGATATGTAGGGGAACTGGCAGCATAAGAAGAAAGAAACAGGAGTGGGAGATCTTTTGAAGAAAATGAAAAGAGAGATAGACAGGGGAAGAACGTAAGGAAGCGAGAGGAGATATTGATACATAGTGAGGGAGTAACAGGGGAGAAGAGGAAGCCGACTGAACGGAAGCGAGGACACGGCGAAGAGATATCGCAGCACCACCGTTGTCGTCATCTTCTCAAAAAACCAGCAGCCACACCAGGAGGAAGAGCAGCCGCAACAACACCACTAACTGCACCAAGAGCATGCTAGAGAGGAGGAAGAGCAGCCGCAGCCGACACCACCAACCGCACCAGCTCATCATCTCTTTCGGTCTTTGCTTTCATTTTTTTCACATATAACATTTGCGAACAGGGAAGAAGAAAGAGCGAAAACCGGGAGAGAGAGTGACAAAGACGTAAAGGAAAAAACAGAAAAACAGACGCCAATACAGGGACGGAGGAAAAGATTGGAAACGAGACGAACGCATGGCTTCTTCGTCTCCATGTTTGTTCTCTTCACCTTCTCGTGTGCATTTGTTTTCTTTGTATTTGCACTTGTTCAAGTGAATTTTAATTCACTTGAACAATGAACGGGTCTCTTTGCATTGCATGCATTTTAATTCTCTTTGCATGCATTTCACCTTGTGTGCACTTGTTCAAGTGAATTAATTCACTTGAACAAGAACCCGCCAGCTTTGATTACGTGCATTTTTTTGCTTTGTGTTTGCACTGTTCAAGTGAAATTTAATTCACTTGGACAGTAACGGGTAACTATGCAGGTGAACAGTACCCGGTTACTGTATAGTGGACAGTAACCCATCTATGTTGTTTTGGGCTGGGTCAGAAAGTGGGCCCATTTTATGTTGGGCTGATTTCGGCCCAGCTCTCTTTGTGGGCCGGTCCGCCCGTTCGGAGAATTTGCTTCAAAGAATTATTTAAATATGTGATTTTCTGAAAGTTTGTTGATGCATTGTTTATCAATATTTGCTTGTTTTTTTATATGGTAAAGATACATGTCCGGTATGAAAATACCCGGTTTTCGTCGAGACATCAAAAAAATATAAAATGAAAAATGTTTTGTTTTCCCGCATACCTACCAATACCCTAACATTGTTTTTATGTTTTTTTTATATAAAAAACAAATATTTGAAGCTTTGAAAATGTGTTTTCGCATGGATTTCTTAAACACAACAAAAATCATTTTTCTTGCATTTCTGGATTTTACAACATGTTTGTAAAACTCCAAAGGGTATTGGCCAATATTCCAAAAAATATAAAAATCTTATTTTTGGAGAATTCATCTATTATTCACCGCTAATGTTTGGATAAAGAAATCCTTAAAGGACGAATATCCAAAATATTATTGGGAATAATTTGTTATTATTCACCGTTAATATTTGGATAAAGAAACCCGGAGTGGTAAATATCCAAAATAATTTTCTAGGAATAATAAATCCGCACAAATCCTTGAAAGAAGCCTTGATTATAATCGAGGACATTTCAATTCTTTTTACTCCATGGTTTACGAGACAAAAAAAATAGGTTTTTAAAACACCTTAGATTTCGTTCATTAGAGCAGACTTATCCTAGGAAACCGATGGGATTAGAGAACATCAACACCATAACAATTATAAGGCAAATCAAACACCAAGCAGCTTACCTTAGGTAGGGCGTACTAGGGGTGCTAAAACCTTCCCTTTACGCAACCTGGTCCCTTGCCTTAGAATCTCTGAAAGACCAGTTAGGTTTCCTAGTGACCATAATACTAGGTGGCGACTCCCTTTTTCACAACAGAAAGACCCCAACATCAAATCCCCGCTACGGAGGAAGTGTCGCCGCGACGTCGAGCTCTCGGGAGGGTGCGACAGGATGGCGACTCCACTGGGGACCCTTGGACTAAGCTCGGTAATTGTTTTCTTTTTTTGTTATGCCATGTGTTGTTGTTTTTTACTAGGAATGATACTTTGTTTAAAAGCTTTAGCATGCATCTTTACATCCTATCATGCATGGTATATCAGATATGGATATAGATTTTATTGCACCCTATCATGCATCACTTGTATTATTACTATCTTGTCGAGAGCACACACATTAAACTTTAAGTTAGGTGGGGGACTAGCAGCTTGCCTTATGACTTGAGTCAAGGTTTAAGTTTGTGTAAACCCCAACTCTTTGCTGAGTGTTTAGACTGATAGTGATTGGTACATGTGCCATTCCACTATCTGTTGAACCCCCATATTGCCTTTATGAGGGCGATCACTGGGACAAAGAAGAGACCCTTTTTTAGAGACCAAGTAGTAAACCTACCCTATGTCTCACGTAAAGGAACTAGAACCTATCCTTAAGGTTGTATGCTCCATAATATCTTTTGCATCAAAACAAGTCTAAACCTAAGGCATGTTGAATCCCAGGACTTGTGAATGAAATGGCCACCATTGCTAAATTTTCCATCATAGAATATGGGAAAAATTTTGAACTGTCACAATTGACTGAAGGAGACTGCCTTAGAAGCAATGCTAAGAAACTGTCACCAATTAAGAACCTGAATTGCATTATAAATGAGGTGAACAAGTTAACGACTCGCTTTCAAAATGTGGATAAGGATGCATTTTTTTAGATACAGACGTTTGATGGAAATTGAAAAGGCAGAAGTGTTAAGCCCAGCTGTGCGAACCATAGTTCATTTTTGGGATCCAGACTACCGGTGTTTTTCTTTTGGAAGCATAGACCTATGTCCCACTATGAAGGAATATAGGATGTTGATTGAGTTTCCAAACAATTTGTATAGGATTTATTTTCCTTTGAGATCTGACAAAATCATCCTCGAATTGTCAAAACTGCTTAGAATCTCCAACTTGGAAAAAGTTTTGGGAAAGAATGATACCAGTCTGAAATGGAGGATGCTAGAAATTAAGCTGGAAAAGATGTCAGGATTAGAACAAGAGAGATTGATTGCCTTGGGCATTTTTAGCCTTGTGTTATGCCCAAGTCAGACAGGTTTAGTGAGTTTGGAGGCCGCTGCTGCTTATGTAGAGTATGAGAATACACAAATCAATCCAAAGGGTGTTAATTTAGCTGAAACCATCTTGACACTTAACCATTGTAGGAAGACTGGAAAAGGAGCAATGAGATGTTGCATGCAGTTGTTATATATCTAGATGGTTAGCCACATCGAAACAAAAAAAGCTTGTCTTCAATAATTTTTGGTGGTTCACCCAAAGACCCCTGAAGTTGGTAGAAGAAGAAGAATGGGAAGATCTAGACAACCAGGGTGGATTGACAAATTAGAAGGTTTGCCTAATAGTGATTTCAAGTGGAGATCCCCGTGGGTAACGGCAGTGAAAGTCCTCATGAGTTGTGGACAGAAACGTTGGGCGCCTTTGGTAGGGATCACAGGTTATGTAAGTTATGGTCTTGCCCTTGTGGTAAGGCAACTTGGGGGCATGCAGTTTGTTCCAAGGACTATGGGAATTGCTCAATTCTTTGGTTTGTTCAAAGATCCCATTGCACAAGAAGTTTTGGAGATCATCACACAAGAGTGGAATCATCTGGTTTTGGTTGAGTTAGAAGGTTTAAAGGATCCAAGTGCAAGTGAAGGATATGCAAGATGGAGAGACTTAGCTGCTTTAGCCATGCCTTGTGTAGGGGTCAATTCTCCCCAAACTGTAGAAGAGCCTATTAAGAGGAAAAGGGTCAATAATGAAGAGGAGTTGAGAAGACAAGTGGAACAACTTCGAATAGAGTTGAGCAAAAGCAGAAAAGACAAGGCAATGTTGGAAGAAATGATGCTAAACGAAGATAAAAGGAGAGCATTTCTAGATGAGCAAATACAATCTAGAGATGCGAGAATAATAAAGCTTGAGCTAGGTGAGGAAAAGACCGCTAGGGAAAGAAGTGAGAAGGAGCTAGGAGGGATGAGTTTTGATTGGATGCAAAGTTGATTTGAACTTGAAGCAATGGAGATTGACTTTAAAGATTGCCAAGGAAGCACAAAATATACCCAAGAAAAATTTGCACAAGTTCAATTCGAACGGATGGATAGGATTAGGAAGTATGAAGATTTGAACAAGAAATATATAGAGTTGGAAAACCATTTGATGGAGATTGTAAAGGAAGAGAGTAAAAGGAAAGGTTTAAGGCTATTGAAGCAAAGTTAGCGGTTAAGAATGAGATAAAAGTTATGAGGATAAAACTTGACAAGGAGCGCGAAAAGGTGAAGTATTTGGACAATAAGCTAGCAAGAATGGAAAAATACAAGGATCAAATAGACGCTAACAATGCTGCTTTGAACAAAACCAATATGTTGCTCATAAAAAAGATGACCAAGACGAATGAGCAAATGGACAAAGTTGCTGCGCATGCTCGAATTATTAGAATCCATGCATGAAAAGTGGGAGGGGACATCATTCGCTAGCGCCGAAGCCTAGCTAAAACCGATGCCTTTCTAGGGAAGATTGAGAACCGCGGCTTTGCCTTTTTTACCTTTGGCTAGAGAGTTTGTGGAGGAAAGGAAATAAACTTATCAAGCATTAATGAAAAGGGCGTTGACCCATCTTCTTATGCAAAATCTGTCTCTTGGTGAACATGATTCAAGCAAATGACTTGAAAGGCAGTACTCCTAGCAATGTGACAAGAGAGCCTATGTTTATAAGGTGGTGGCTGTTATTCGTTCACAAAAAGGCTGCATCCATACCCAATATACAAAGCATTCTTATGACAATCATGCATTATGTCATGCATTTTCTTATACATCTTTGCACGCATAAGACCTAGAAACATAGATCCCCCTTATAGAATCCACAACACTCGATTAAAGAAAAGGATGGAAAATGAAGAAAGGTTACACCCAAAAGGTCAGTATCAAAGAAAGCTTAATGGAGTTTGGAACGATGTTGCGCACCTAATCGGTTTGCTCAAGCAAATGTTTTAAGACAATTTTTTCCTTTAATGAGATCATGCATTTTCAAAAGTTCATCTTGATGTTTTTACACATCACTTTCCGTTTTCAAATCGGATCTTTCAAAACAAACATCTACACTTTACACTGAGAATGAATGGCCAAACTCTAGAATACATAGTAGCTATAGAAGAGGAAGAAGTGGACGAAACTAGGACAACATGAACAAGCTTGGAAACCCGCCAGAGAGGAACTTGAAACCATAGATGCGGGCAATAAAAAATAAGAGAAAAATTGAAGATATGGACTATGATCACTCCTAAAGAAAGAGAAGAGTTGGTTACTTCGAGATTATATAGATATTTTTGCTTGGTCTTACAAGGATGTGTCTGGTTTGTATAGGGTACCACTAGTAGAAGGATGCAAATCGGTTAAGAAAAAGTAAAGGTAGAAATTGAAAAGCAGTGGAACACCGGTTTTCTAGAGGTGGTCCAATATACATAATGGGTGTCCAACATAGTGGTATTACACAAAAAGGAAGATAAAATCAAGGTTTGTCTACCATGCATAGAGATGTTAGTTTACAATGCAAAGCATATAACTCCACATATTTTGATGGATTTCCGGGCTACAATCAGATAAAAAGAAGACAACACCATAGGGAACCTTTGTTAGAAGGTCATGCCATTTGGGTTGAAGAATATTAGGGCCACCTGCCAAAGGGCCATGGTAACTCTATTTCACGACATGATGCACAAGGAGATTGAAGTATACGTGGATGACATGATTGCTAAACCTAGAGAAGGAGAGAATCATGTCCAAATATTGAAGGAATTGTCTTGAAAGACCAAAGAAGTATAAGTTGAGGCTTGACCACACTAGGTGTTCATTCGGGGTGAAATCTGGAAAGTTATTAGGATTTATGGTGAGTGGCAAAGGGATAGAAGTGGATCCCGACAAAGTAAAGGCTATTCAATCTATGCCACCTCCCAAGACCCGAGAAAGATGTGAGAGGTTTCTTAGGAAGGTTGAATTACATTGCTCGGTTTATATCTCAATTAACCACGACTTGTGACCCGATCTTTCGTTTGTTAAGGAAGAAGAACCCCGGAAGTTGGAATGAAGAGTGCGAAGAGGCTTTTGAGAAAATCAAGCAATACTTGTTGAATCCGCCCCTGCTTGTTCCTCCTGTGCCAGAAAGGCCGTTGATATTATACCTAACGGTAACGTAAACAAGCAATGGGATGTGTGCTTGGGCAACACGATGAAACCGAGAAGGAAGGAAATGGCCATTTATTACCCGAGCAAGAAGTTCACGGAATGTGAGTCTAGGTATACCGTGATTGAGAAGTTGTGTTGCGCACCGACATGGGCTGCAAAGAGATTACGTCGGTATATGTTGTATCACACTACGTGGTTAATTTCCAAATTAGACCCGTTGAGGTACATTTGTGAAAAACCCTATCTATCTAGCCGAATTGCAAGATGGCAAGTTCTATTGGCCGAGTATGACATAGTATATATGACAAGGAAAGCCGTGAAAGGGAGCGTTATTGCCGATCACCTAGCCGACCATGCTATGGAAGATTATGAGTCATTAGACTTTGACTTTCCCGATGAAGATGTGCTTGCAATCGAGGAAGAGAAATCGATTGGTGGATTATGTACTTTGATGGTGCTGTAAATGCATGTGGTAACGGAGCGGGTGCGGTGATAATCTCTCCCGATAAGAAGCAAGATCCGGTTTCGGTCAAGCTACGCTTTGGGTGCACCAACAACACGGCTGAGTATGAAGCTTGCATTCTCGGTTTAGAGGCTGCATTAGAGCTAAACATCGAAAGATAGATGTGTATGGAGACTCAATGCCGATCATTTGCCAAATAAAAGGAGAATGGCAAACCAAGGAAGAGAAGTTAAGGCCTTACCAAGAATACCTTGTCTAAGCCGACTCGGAGAATTTGAGGAAATAGAGTTCACCCATCTAGGAAGGGAAGGAAACCACTTTGCGGATGCTTTGGCTACACTAGCATCTATGGCCAAAATAGACTTTGGGCACAAGGTACAACCACTACACATCAATATCAGAAATAACCCAGCTCATTGTTGCTCAGTCGAAAGAGAAGTGGATGGAAACCCTTGGTACTATGATGTCAAGAATTTCATCCAAAACCAGGCATATCCCATGGGGGCATCCAAAATCGACAAGAAGACCTTGAGGAGGTTGGCAATGGATTTTTATCTTGATGGGGAGATTTTGTATAAGAAATCATCCGACGGGACTTTGTTGAGATGTTTGGATGGGTTTGAGGCAAAAAGCGCGTTGCGAGAAGTCCATGAAGGGATTTGCTCAACCCATGCTAATGGACACGTGATGGCTAGGAAGATACAAAGAGCCGGTTACTTCGGATGACGTTAGAAAAGGATTGCATCGACTATGTCCGAAAATGTCATAAGTGCCAAGTATACAGTGACAAAATCAACGCCCCTCCAGCTCCTCTATTTAACTTGTCATCTCCATGGCCCTTCGCAATGTGGGGAATTGATGTGATTGGACCTGTAAACCCAAAAGCCAGCAATGGTCATAGGTTTATTCTCGTGGCTATCGACTACTTTACAAAATGGGTAGAAGCCGGTCATTTGCTCATGTGACACAAAAAGTAGTGAAGAAATTTATTGAGAGAGATTTGATTTGTCGATATGGTCTACCGGAAAAGATTATCACCGATAATGCCCAAATTTCAATGGCAAGATGATAATAGAACTCGTGCTAAATGGAAAATCAAGCATTCCAACTCTTCGCCGTATAGACCAAAGATGAATGGTGCGGTAGAAGCCGCTAACAAGAATGTCAAAAAGATTATTCAGAAGATGGTAGTCACCTATAAGGATTGGCATGAGATGTTGCCATTTGCCCTTCATGCGTATCGCACCGCAGTCCGAACCTCGACAGGAGCCACCCCATACACATTGGTATATGGAATGGAGGCGGTTATGCCTTTAGAGGTGGAAATCCCCTCATTGAGAGTACTGGTAGACTCTGAGCTGGAAGAGGTAGAATGGGCAAAAGTTAGATATGAACAAATCAATCGATCGGTGAAAAGAGGATAGCCGCAATCTGTCATCATCAACTTTACCAAAGAAGGATGGCCAAATCATACGACAAAAAGGTTCGACCTCGAGGATTCCACGAAGGGGATCTTGTACTGAAGAAAATATTGCCTTTACCAGGAGAAGATCATAGTAAATGGGCGCCGAACTATGAGGGCCCTTACGTGGTGAAGAAAGCATTCTCGGGAGGAGCTTTGTCGTTATCTAGAATGGATGGAGAAGATCTAGTTAGGCCAGTGAATTCTGACTCTGTAAGGAAATATTATGCTTGATGTATTCCATAATCTCCCAATCAATAAAGTTTGGCCATGAATTTTCTAAACCTTTCTTCATAAAAAGCATGATCTCATCGCATTTGGAATCTTTTACTTAAACAAACTCTTTTCTTACACTAAGGAGATGACTCCATCAATTGGAAAGAATCAAATCAAATCAAAACTTGACATATTTTTTGCACACCACACTGGGGGCAAGGAGCGCACGAAGTGCATATAGGGGCCCAAAGTTAACCAAAGCCCAAAGGGGTATCATCATAAAAACTTCTAAAAAAGCATCTGTTATGAGAATTGTCAATTGCATTGAAAGTTTCAGTTTTCATGAACAAAACCAAATCTTTGGAGTTTTCCTTTTAAATAAAAGACAATACTCGATGGAGCAAGAAAGGGCCTCGTAAGGAATTGGAGATCTCTCCACAAAGAGGATAGGAAGTATAGCGTGTGGAGCATATTCCGTTTCAAGAGGACGAGTCGGACAAACAAATGGAAACAGGAGCTCAAAGACGGCTACAACAGATAGGGGAACCTATGTTTCCAAAATAGGTAACAAAAGCATGCATACTATACTGTCATAAACATTAACCTGGCAGGAAAGGTGTGGCGAAAGCCAAAATAGTTCCAAGTGTTTGGGAACCACTGAGATACAGAATCTAAGGTCAACGGAACTGCGGAGGAGATTTGTGAACTAGCACTACTTCATTCCTTGAGGTAAGATGATTTCTTTTGAGATTCAAAACGGGCAGGTCACCCGACATTGAGACCACTTTTAGAAAAAAGCGTGGAGTTTTTCTAAAAAAAAAATAATAATAATAAAAAAAAAAATCTTATAACGGGCAGGTCACCCGACATTGAGACCACCTTTTAGAAAAAGCGTGGAGTTTTTCTAAAAAAATATTAAGATGGGCAGGTCACCCGATATTGAGACCATTCTTTAAAAAAGCATGGAGTTTTCTAAAGAATTTTAAGAGGGGTCTGGTTACCTGATATTGAAACCGTTTCTTAGAAAAGCGTGGAGTTTTCTAAGAATTTTAAGATGGGTCGGTCACCTGATTTTGAGACTGTTTCTTAGAAAAGCGTGGAGTTTTCTAAGAAACTTAAAGATGGGCAGTCACCCGATATTGAGACCATTCCTTAGAAAAGCGTGGAGTTTTCTAAAGGATTTTAAGAGGGGCCGGTTACCTGATATTGAAACCGTTTCTTAGAAAAGCGTGGAGTTTTCTAAGAATTTTAAGATGGGTCGGTCACCTGATATTGAGACCGTTTCTTAGAAAAGCGTGGAGTTTTCTAAGAATCTTAAGATGGGCAGGTCACCCGATATTGAGATCATTCCTTAGAAAAGCGTGGAGTTTTCTAAGGAATTTTAAGAGGGGCCGGTTACCTGATATTGAAACCGTTTCTTGGAAAAGCATGGAGTTTTCTAAGAATTTTAAGATGGGTCGGTCATCGGTATTGAGACTGTTTCTTAGAAAAGCGTGGAGTTTTCTAAGAAACTTAAAGATGGGCAGGTCACCCGATATTGAGACCATTCCTTAGAAAAGCGTGGAGTTTTCTAAGAATTTTAAGAGGGGCCGGTTACCCGATATTGAAACCGTTTCTTAGAAAAGCGTGGAGTTTTCTAAGAATCTTAAGAGGGGCAGTCACCCGATATTGAGACCATTCCTTAGAAAAGCGTGGAGTTTTCTAGGAATTTTAAGAGGTCGCCGTAAGGGATCTCATCTTTCAGCTTTGGTTAAAGGGAATCGCCGGATGGGATTCCGGGGTTGACCAAGCCGCAAAATAGTTTTTTTGGGTTTTGGTTAAAGGAGATCGCTAGAAGGGATCTCGGGTTAACCCAACCGCAAATACGATATCGCTTTTGGCTAAGGGAAATCGCGATGGGATTTCAGGTTGGCCAAGCTGCAAATATAAATTTTTTGGTTAAAAGAGATTGCCAGAAGGGATCTCAGAATGGAATTCCAAGTTAAATTAATTGAAGTTAGAAGTCAGAGGATCGCCAGATTGGGATCTCAAGATGACAAAGTTTTGATCGTTGTTTCGGGTTGAAGGGGAATTGTCAGAAGACAGCTTCGATAGATCAAGCTTCGACAATATCAGTTTTGGAAGTTCAGTTTTGTTTATCTTTATAAAACTTACTGCGCAAAACCCTGTTGCTCCGTAAGTATTATAAAGAGGGGGCATCTGTTGTAACCCATTTTTGGGTCCCCACCAAAATAAAAAGAAAAAAAGAAAAGAACCAAAATGGTGTAGACACCGTTCCTCCCATGTGCATGCCGCTGCCCGAGACCCTCAGGAGTGGGGAGCAGTGCAGGCGTGGGAGCAGCGCAGGCTGCCCTGGCTTGGTGTCCCCTACTCCCCATGCGCATGCTGCTGCCCCGCTCCACTTGTGTACCGCTCACAATTAATTAACAAAAGGAGAGAGGGGGGAAGAGTTTTTGAAAACAGGGGGAGAGGGCTGGAAAACTAGAAAGAGGGGGGAAGTTTTGAACGAAAAGGGGATGAGAGTTAAAGGAGGAAAACATAGGGGAAGAGGAGAACGGTAACCTCTCTCTCGCTCACTCCCTCCACCGTTTGGAAGTACACCGCCACCTTCCTAACCACCGTGAGGCATCGTCGGCTTCCTCCCAACACCACTAGATTCTCCCACACGATCCAGCAGCGGCTTCTCTTAAGACCAGCCTCCACCGAACCCCACAACAGCAAGAACCATTTTCTTCTCGGCAGCTCCTTCTCCTTCAGCCGGTGCAACGAAGCAAAGCCCACGGGAAAACAGAGAAGGAGCGGAACAAAAACAGAGGGAAGAACGCCATCACCCGGCTCATCATTTTCTTCATCCCAGCAGCCACGCCAAGAACCGTTGAGAGGGGAATGCAGGAAAGAAACGAAGAAGGGAGGAGGACCTAAAAAAAGAAAAGGAACGGATGGAGATATGTAGGGGAACTGGGCAGCATAAGAAGAAAGAAACAGGGAGTGGGAGATCTTTTGAAGAAAATGAAAAGAGAGATAGACAGGGGAAGAACGTAAGGAAGCAGAGGAGATATTGATACATAGTGAGGGAGTAACGGGGGAGAAGAGGAAGCCGACTGAACGGAAGCAGAGGACACGGCGAAGAGATATCGCAGCACCACCGTTGTCGTCATCTTCTCAAAAAACCAGCAGCCACACCAGGAGGAAGAGCAGCCGCAGCAACACCACTAACTGCACCAAGAAAGCCCCACTAGAGAGGAGGAAGAGCAAATGCAGCCGACACCACCAACCGCACCCGGCTCATCATCTCTTTCGGTCTTTGCTTTCATTTTTTTCACATATAACATTTGCGAACCAGGGAAGAAGAAAGAAAGAGCAGAAAACCGGGGAGAGAGTGACAAAGACGTAAAGGAAAAAACAGGAAAACAGACGCCAATACGGGACAGGAGGAAAAGATTGGAAATGCAGACGAACGCGCATGCCTTCTTCGTCTCCATGTTTGTTCTCTTCACCTTCGTGTGCATTTGTTTTCTTTGTATTTGCACTGTTCAAGTGAATTTTAATTCACTTGAACAAAGAACGGGTCTCTTTGCATTGCATGCATTTTAATTCTCTTTGCATGCATTTCACCTTGTGTGCACTGTTCAAGTGAATTAATTCACTTGAACAGTAACCCGCCAGCTTTGATTACGTGCATTTTTTTGCTTTGTGTTTGCACTTGTTCAAGTGAAATTTAATTCACTTGGACAAGAATCGGGTAACTATGCAGGTGAACAGTACCCGGTTACTGTATAGTGGACAAGAACCCATCTATGTTGTTTTGGGTCAATTTGTAGAAAGTGGGCCCATTTTATGTTGGGCTGATTTCGCCCAGCTCTCTTTGTGGGCCGGTCCGGCCCGTTCGGAGAATTTGCTTCAAAGAATTATTTAAATATGTGATTTTCTGAAAGTTTGTTGATGCATTGTTTATCAATATTTGCTTGTTTTTTTATATGGTAAAGATACATGTCCGGTATGAAAATACCCGGTTTTCGTCGAGACATCAAAAAAATATAAAATGAAAAATGTTTTGTTTTCCTGCATACGGCCAATACCCTAACATTGTTTTTATGTTTTTTTTATATAAAAAACAAATATTTGAAGCTTTGAAAATGTGTTTTCGCATGGATTTCTTAAACACAACAAAAATCATTTTTCTTGCATTTCGGATTTTACAACATGTTTGTAAAACTCCAAAGGGTATTGGCCAATATTCCAAAAAATATAAAAATCTTATTTTTGGAGAATTCATCTATTATTCACCGCTAATGTTTGGATAAAGAAATCCTTAAAGGACGAATATCCAAAATATTATTGGGAATAATTTGTTATTATTCACTGTTAATATTTGGATAAAGAAACCCGGAGTGGTAAATATCCAAAATAATTTTCTAGGAATAATAAATCCGCACAAATCCTTGAAAGAAGCCTTGATTATAATCGAGGACATTTCAATTCTTTTTACTCCATGGTTTACGAGACAAAAAAAATAGGTTTTTAAAACACCTTAGATTTCGTTCATCAGAGCAGACTTATCCTAGGAAACTGATGGGATTAGAGAACATCAACACCATAACAATTATAAGGCAAATCAAACACCAAGCAGCTTACCTTAGGTAGGGCGTACTAGGGGTGCTAAAACCTTCCCTTTACACAACCAGTCCCTTGCCTTAGAATCTCGAAAGACCAGCTTAGGTTTCCTAGTGACCATAATACTAGGTGGCGACTCCCTTTTTCACAACAGAAAGACCCCAACATCAAATCCCCGCTACGGAGGAAGTGTCGCCGCGACGTCGAGCTCTCGGGAGGGTGCGACACAACCAATTCCTTACCCGGACTTTCACATACCATAGGTTTTCTAGTAACCATAATACTAGGTGGCAACTTTTGAACCTTAATCATATGATTAAACCCAAAACCCTTTTCCTTCCCCTTCCAACACCTCTCAGGAGGCACACTTTCAGTGTTGCCAATCCCGACAACAAGCTCAGGCTTTTTTTGGCTTATAATTGCTTCTTTTTTTTTTATCATTTTGTATGTTTGGTTTTTATTTTTAATTTTATCATTCAATATTTAATTAGTTGAATATTAAACTTCGAGGTTTTTTCAAACTTGTTACTTCAAGTCAAATGACTTGGGTCACAGACTTATAAACCGTTTGGGAACGCGGTGCAGACCGCGTTCCCAAAAAATTCAATTTTTTTTACTAAAATTTAATATGGTTTGTATGTTTTGGATCGTTTTATGTACTGATGTCAAAAATAATTTTTAAAAAATAAAAAAAAACATCATTTGCATGCATTTCGGCACGAAAAGTTATTTGAAAAGTAACCACTACCACACTATCAAACATACTTTTAATAGGTTACCATGGGTTGTCATCATATTTTTAGCATATTTTTTTTTGTGTTTTTATCATTAAACATTATTTTTTTCCCTTTTTTTAAACATGATTACATCTTTTGAACATATTATTTTTTTATTTGACTCGTGATGGAGCACGATTTTAGATAATTGGTTATTAATAAAAGGTGTTGAATTTCAAAGTAACTGGTGAACTTGATCCTATCATCTGTATGTGCCTTTCATGATAACTTTTTTTTTTTTTTGCATGATAATTTGTTTTTGACTATTTATAATTTTGGTTGAGTTGAAACTAATTCTATTCCTTTAATGGCTAATCCAAGAGAAAATTATAATAAAGACAAAGGTGGTGTTATTCCCACTTCACCATTCTTGTAATGACTTTTACCATATTAAATATATGTCTTAATTACTCTATACATAATATTAAATTCTAAAATCTTTTCTTTTTATGCTCCTTTAAAAATAATAATATGATGAAAAAAGATTGCACACATAAAATTCACATTTCAAAAAATTTATTTTATTTTTAATCGGCTCAAAATCTATAATTTATAAAATATTTTTTTTTAATAATATATTTTGGAGGATCTGAATTACAAAATAGGGATTGTTACTATACTTACTATATTTTTTTCATGATATATAACTTTTATAGTGAAGTCATTGCATCATAAAAAAAATACTAAATTATTAATAATAATTTATTATTTATTTTATATGATATTTGGTACCTTAAAAATTCATTGACTTTTCACAAAATTTAAAGTATCTTTTAAATCAATTTTAAGTTTGTAAAAAAATATATTTTACATGACTTATATTTTTAGAAAATAAAGAACAAAAAAAATTAGGCATAATGTAATCTCTTTTTTTTTTCAGAATAAAGAACAATCATTTTGAAATTTATTACTTTTTAAGATTTTAATTAAATACATGAATCACATTTTATGAGGTTATTTTTGTCTCTATGACGAATAATAAATAATGAAGTATGAATAATAAAAAAAATGAAGTGGAAATAACACCACCCTAAAGGCTATTAAGAAATACTATTATAGCTACGTGATTGAATCAATTCTTAGGCCTCATTTGTTTCTTGTAAAGTGGTTTTCTGGATATTACTTTCCAAACTTTCATGTGTTTGTTTACTATTAGAAAAATTGATCAATGAAAAATACTTTCTAACTAAAGGAAAATTTGGTTTGGTTTTCAGGAAATGATTTTTCTTTTATTTTGGACAAAAAAAATACTTTCCAAAAGTTTTGAAAAATTCAGAAATGTCTTGTTATTTGTTGTTTATATTAAATTTAGTCTTTAATATTTTGATTTGTATATATTTTGTTTTGAATTTTTTTTTCAATTTCATCCCTTAAATTTTGATTTAATTTGATTTTTATATCAAATTTGGCCCATAGTTTTAAAACTCGGCCCGGCCCGACAGGTCGACCCGAGACCCGACTGACCTGGGGCTAGAACCGGTCGGGTTTAAGAAAAAATAAGGGAAGTCAAAAGCCCGGGTGACCTAACTATTTATTTTTTTTAACAAAAACGACGTCGTTTTGAGTTATAAAAAAATAGAGTTGACCCGAGTGACCTGATCAAACCCTAGTGACCCAAGTAAAACCCGCAACCCGGGCACGACCTGAACCTTGTTTTTTTAATTACTAACTTGATATAACTCGCTGTGATTTATCGATAACATATCTTGTGTAACATGAATTGGCTAGTTTGTTTTTTCTAAATAATTCACAATTAATTTGTGAAGGTTTGTTTGACATCGATCTCATGCATGGCTTATGGGTTACTAAAATATGTAAGGGGATAGTATTCGATTTCATAGTCAAACAAGTACATTCAACCAAAAGTTGAAGACAGCAAATCTCATTTCATATATTTTGAGGCTGAGAAAATATCAAGGGAAAACACAAATCATATATATAGTAAGAACAATGTGGTAGGATGCCCCTCCCTCCCTCGTGGGCTCATTAAATAAATTATGAATTTGACCCTTAATTAAATTTTAGCAATATATATATGTTACTGGCAGATCGTCAATATTATGCCAGAAAGAATGGGTCTAAGTATCCACACACTTCTGAATGATAAAGAAGATCGCTGGACCCTCCTTATCAAAATGCACACCTCATCATGTTCCCTCTCCTACTCAACAATGATCGATACCATTAAACAATGAGTAGCCTTCCCCGTCACTTCCTGTATTGGCAAATGATTTTGTCTGGATCTTGCCTTGAAACAATGTCACACATGTTAATCCATTTTCCATTTCGAAGAAGATCCATATTAAGATATTATTCACATTTTCTATTCTGCATATCTTCTTTATATGTTGGGATATATTCTCTTCTCTCCATACCATCCCCGCCCTCTTGCCTTTTTTTTCTTTTTCTTTTTTACGATTTGAAATTGACCCTTCTGTTTTTGATGAAAATTATAAGTTAATCATCTACAAAAGTTGACTGCTAATTCTTTTTTAAATGTTCACATTAGCCCCTTTAAATTCAATTTTAATTTTGTATGTAGTAGATGAGATTGAAAATTTTGACAAGAAATGAATGATGATCTAGGAAAAATAACAACAATTGATGAATAGTCATAAAAAACTAGAAAGAAAAAGAAGAAAAACTAAGTTAGCGCGCGACAAATAATTAACGATTTACTCTTTATATATCTGATATATTTCATTAAAAACTGTAGGGATATATTTAGCAATTATATTTGTAACAGTGAAATATAATATTTTTTCGCCGAGCTTTCATGTACTGAAATTAAGTTTTACTCTTGACTGAGTCTTTGATAAACCATACGTTATGTATTAATGCGTTCATGAGGAAATCTATTCCTGCAATTATATTTTTTGGAAATTAAGCACATTAGAAAAGAAAATCATTAAACATAAATGTCACATATACGTACCTTGCGAAGAATCATGTTAGTTTACTGGTTCGATCACTAAGCAAACAGAGTTAACCATAAAATATTATGCATGATCAATGGCTGATAATATGTCTGCTTTCTGTAAGGTTTTTGGTTGCAACTAAATTTCCAGATGGGAATTAAATTAAGATGCTAAACCTATTCCATGTCCCACACTGCAGAAGGCTAGCTGTTTCCTTCATGCATGTGAATGTGAATAGATTTAGGAAATTAGCAGCCCTCAAATGTACATTGCATTAAACACCAGCTAAGTTTTATGAAAAAACAAATATATAAAAGAAACCCTGCTAGGGTGGTTTTGAAAGCGAAGTCACCGTGAAATAAGCTTGTTCATGTAATTAAAAACACTAAATCTTTGGAACCTTAGGCCCCTTAAAGAGATATCCCATTCAAGGACTTACACTTTGATAGAATAGTGGGCGTGCAAAAGGGAAAAAAAGGGAGAATATTTTGAGCATTGATCATGGATTATATTTCATCAGTTTTTCAGATAGACTACAATAGCACTGATGATCTTGTCCAATATTTCTCTTCTTTTCCATCCCAACAACAGACAACCCCTAAAGATAAAGTTCCATTAAGGCCTTATGAAGATTGCCATGATCTTGCCAACAAAACTCAACATGGCCGGCGCCGTAAATCACCCATCGCTCTTGGATCTGTCAAAGATGAAAACCCTAATGACAACAAGAAGAAGAAAATCATCCATAGAGACATTGAGAGACAAAGAAGGCAAGAAATGGCTAACCTTTATGGGTCCCTACGACGCCTTCTCCCCCTTAAATATCTCAAGGTCAGCTTTTGTTCCTAGCTAATTGATCGAACATCAAATTAATGATGAAAGAAATTCAGTTTTTTTTTTCCTTCAATCTTAATTTGTTGTGTTAATTACAGAGTTTACTTTTTTTTTCTTTTGTTTGGCCAAGCTAATTAGTTTTATGTATAGATTGATTAACAGATAGATAATATAAGTATTTGATGTTTTCAGGGAAAGAGATCTACATCAGATCACATTCACCAGACAGTAAACTATATAAAACATCAAGAGGAAAAGATCCAAAAGCTGATTGACAAGAAAGATGAACTGAAAAGGTACTTGTCTACTTCTTCTGCACTTGAAAACTTGGAAGGTTGTGAGAGGGATACCTTGACAGTCAGAACTCGTTGTGTTGGAGTTGAGGTTGACATTAACACTGCCTTGAAAAAAGGGTTTCCTCTTTCAAGAGTGCTTGCAATTTTAATTGAAGAAGGGTTCAGTGTTGTTAGCTGCATTTCAACTAAAGTAAACGAGAGGATGCTCCACAATATTATATCTGAGGTATGTTTTAGGGTTTTGGAACCAGTTCTTTCTTCTTCTTGGTATGATTCTTCTGATGATCATAATTGTTTCTCGCTCTTCTTTGCTATATATTAACAAATAGCTCCAACTAATCTTGAAAGTTTACACACAGGTCACTGATCGAAGAAGTCTGGATATTTCTGATCTGCAACAGAAGCTAACAAGCGCAATAGTCTAGTGATCTTGATCTACAAATTAGTCGAGGAAGTGTTGGCTTATTTGCTTGGGGAGATTTATTCCACTGAAGAAAGATAGATTTTTGTCCTTGCTAGCTAGACTTCCTCTTCCTGGCACCTCAGGTTGGTCAGCCTTAACTACCAAGTGTTTTTCATTTGATGAAAAATATCATAGAGATGTATAAAAGAAATAACTCTGAGGTGTTGCTTAATTTGGTTATGTTCTTCATCCTTCACTGATGTATTATATAATTTCTTTGTATGATTTATACATTTCGTTTCAGAGTAACTGCAACATGTGTTGGCCAACTCGCACAGTGACCTGAACCAATTTTTTTCGCCTGATTCAATTAATTTTCCTATATTCAAACACTTATCACTTTTTATCACCTGATTCAATTTATTCTCCTGATCATGTCTGCTAGTTGTCGCAGCGTATTGGCAAACTAGCAGATCTCTTCTCAAGGCAATATATAGAACTCATTTATTCACTCAGTATATAGAACTATTCATGCTTTTGTTGCAAGTATATGCACGGTATCACTTCCTTCTACCACTGATATTTTGATATTAACTTGTAATAAGTTTCTTTGTTGCCTGTGGTGATCAGCTTTTCCAGGCTTTATAGAAATAATAACACTCCCTACCTTAATTCATAGCTTTTCTTCTATTTAAGCTGAAGGAGCTTTTGTAAGATTGGTGGTCGCTTGACTTGAGGATGCCATGCATTTTTAATTTTCAATGCTTGATATATACACACAGACACACACTCTCGTACTGTGCCGAGTGGGAAAATAGCCACATATAGCATCATTTTCTTTTTCATAGGAAGTAATCCATGGATGATGATCCGTTCATGTAATATTCATCATCATATGCACTGCCTTTGAAGCATCAAACCAACACACCAATATTCAACAATTATCTTGAAGTAATTGGAAATGAATAGTGTTAGAAAAATATAAATACCATTCTTGAACCCTTATCAAACAACTTAAAGTTTTGATTGAGATAATTATTTAATATTATCATAGCAAAGCGATTAAAAATTCAAATATCACTATCTTCATTCTTTAACAAAATTAAACACAAAATACTAATGAGTTTAATCATACAAATTTTAAATTTGAAAACTTTCAATTTAAAAAAATATATTAAAAAAATATAAATTTAAAATCTCACCCAACATCTTAAGTTTTTTAATTTAAATGGTTATTTAACAGCGTCAAACACATTATTCACAAGTATTTTTTTTTACATGATTGATATAAATATTTAAAGCTAAATTTAAAATGAGATACAATCACAATATTTAGAATTTAGATTTGTTGAAAAATTTATTTTAACATGTCTAAAATCAATTATAAATCAATAAAAAATTGATCTTAAATAATACTAGATTGAAAAAAAATTAAATTAAAAAACCTTAATCCCACAACGAGAAATTATAAGATTTTCAAATTAATCACTTATATACTAGTGCATTGAAAGTAAAAATAATTAGCCTGGCAGAGCACCAAAATTTGTAGAAGAGAGAGACAATGTGGAGTTTGGTTCAAAACTACACGTGTAGGCTTAATTAGCTCAGGCTTAGATTAATTGTCAGAATTAATTTAAGTAGTCTAGGTCCCCAAAGAGGATGAGGAGAGTGTCCAGAGCTTTATATTTGGTTATCGTAGAGAGAAAATTGAGTCTATCTTTTCAATTCAAAGATCTTGATAGGTAGAGCAATTTCTTGAGGTGTTATTGTTAGAATTCTTGGAGGCTGCTCGCGTTGAAACAATTTACATCAATTTATAATAATTGACAACAAGATTCTTCATTTCTTATTTTTCATATGAAATTTTGCTAGTATTTGTTCTAATTTTTTGTACTTATTTAATTTCATGTTGCTTGATGCCTCGCAAAGCCAATGGCTACAAATTATTAACTATACACTCAAATTAAGAGATTGGCGGTTCACTAAGAACCCGTTTGGTAACGAGGTTGCGTCTACGTTTTGTTTAAAACGAGATGCAACCCGTTTAGTAAACAAAAAAACATATTTTACTATGTATGGACCACACGTTTTTTCGCGTCCGAGACGCAGGAAAAGAAGAAGCAACATTTTGCTGCTTTGTGCACACTGTTCACGCTAATTTTAATTAGCATGAACAGTGTAGCATACACTGTTCAGTGAACAGTGTAAGAGATTTGCACTGTTCACTTGAAAAATAACGAAGCGGTGCAATTCTCTTGCACTGTTCAAGAGTGAATTGCACTGTTCACACACTTTTTTTTTTCTTTTTTCTTTTTTTTAGTGTTAATTTTATTAACATTTAAAAAAAAATAGTTTTAGAGTAAATTAAATTCATTCGCACTATAATGTGAACAATATTTTTTTTCCTGAAAAGCTAGTATATAGTGAATTAAATTCACTCGCACTATAATATCAATTTTATACCTGGTAATATTTTATCTAATTTTATTACACGCTCAAAATATTATGAAAATTGTAGTTCTTATCGGATAAATTTTGTACGTAATGGAATTATAAATAGTTTAATGGAATAATAAAAAATTTTGTGTGCCTTGACATAAAAGGCACACAAAACTATTAATTTTGCACCTCAAATTGATTATTTTATATAATTTGTCATTGTTCTTTTAGTTTAGTGCATTTAGATCCTAAAATTTAGTTCTTTTACATTTTTAGTCTTGGAGTTTTGAGAGAGAAGATAACAACTAACAAGTCACCGGAAAATAAGAGAAGAGGGAGAAAGAAGTTGGCTAGTTAAAACCTAGCAAAAAAAAAAGTTAATCTTGGTGTTATTGGGTTCTTGACAAGAGAAGTCCCTTTTTTTTTTACTATCATTTTGTCAAATAAAATAGATTAAGTCTCGGGAAACTTCTTATTATTCAGTTTAATTTTGATTTTCTGATCCATTTAAGGATGTTTCAATATCAAAAATAGGTTTATTTAAGTGTTTTTTTTATGTTTTTTAGGTGTTTTCAAATGAAAGATTTGTTCAAATAGGTTTTGAGGGTCCCAAAACTCACACCCTAACTTTTTAGCAATCGAAATCTTAACCAGTTGACAATGTATCGTTTGCTAATTTTGTTTTAAAAATAGGACAAACGTCGTTTCATTCATCTTATGAAAGAAAAAAAAGCGAGAAGGCTAGGCATACCGGCTTGGCCTTGTAGGCCCACATGCACCTGGCTTTCTTTTATTTTAGTCTAGGAATATAGGCCCAACCTTCTAAGCCCACAAGCCTGGCCTCATTTTATTATGCCTTTTAACTTTTTTAAAAAAATTATTTTCTTAAATACTAATTAGAAATAAAATAATAAAAATAATGTTTAAAATATTATTCCATTAAATACCATTCAATTTTTTCTATTTTTTTCAAATAAGACTATAGCATTTTTTTTAAACAAATACTAGTAATCATTTCATTAATTATTATACATGAACCTAATATAAAAATTATTTTTAAATTTTTTATTAAAATATTCAATAAAAATAAAATTTGTGATCGTGATAATATTTTGTTAATTTATTTGTTAATTTTTTAATAAATTTTTATCAAATTAATTATTTGGTATGTTTGACAATATTGATTGGATTGGACTGAACAAATAACTCTCTTCTCTTATGTTTGGAATGCCTTGGACTAGAATAGATAATTTGTCTCATTTCGTGTTTGGTAGATACTGAATAGAACTCGAACTACCTGGGGCCTAAACCGGTTCGAATTTAAAAAAAAATAAAGGATGGATTGAACATGACCCGATCAAAAACTCAAGTCAACATGCAACCCGGTCTACCCAAGATAAAATACATTTAAAAAATCACTTGACTTTTAAAAAAAAATCTTTTTTTGGTCAAAATGAGATTGCTTTTATTTTTTTAATTGGGGTCAACTCAGATTGATCCTCTCAACCTGTGACCCGAGCCTTTTTCAAAGTCGACCTCCAAGTCAGGTTTTAAAACTATAATAACAATTTTTATCCATATATTAACTTGGATCAACCCGGGTTGACCCTCCCACACGGCCCCTTGTCGTGAATCAACCCTCAAGTCGAGTTTTAAAACTATGACAATAACAACTTTTATCCACATGTTGACTTGGGTTAACCTGAGTTGACCCTCCTGATCGGGGACCTAGGTCTTACCCTAGATCAACCCCCAAGTCAGGTTTTAAAACTATGATAATAATCATTTTTATTTTTACTTTGCCTCGGGTCAACTCAGGTTGACCATCATGACCCGTGACTCGGGTTGACCTCTGAGTCGAGTTTTAAAATTATGATAATAGCTACTTTTATCCATACATTGATCCGGTTTAATGGTCAACCCGACCCATGAACTGGGCCTAGCCTTGGGTTGACTCACAAGTCAGGTTTTAAAACTATAATAATAATTACTTTTATCCTTACTTTGACATGAGTTAATGGTAAACTCGACTCATGACCCGGGCCTTACTCTAGGTAGACCTTCGAGTCGAGTTTTAAAACTATAATAATAATCATATTTTTCCTTACTTGACCCGGGTCAATTGTTAACCCGAGCTTGAGCCGGGGTTGACTCCCTAGTTGAATTTTAAAACTATGATCATTATCGCTTTTATCTTTCTGTTGACTTGGGTCAATGGTCAACCAAACCCATACCCGAGTTGAATTTTCATACTAGCATCTTTAGCTTTGTATTTTTTTACTAAAGTTTCTCATAGTACTTTGCACTCTTGATTTAATTATACACATCATATAATATATTGTCCAATTTGTTTTAACTCGATTCCCCTGTTTTGATCAAATTTTAAAAAAGATATGAGAGTTTATCATAAATGCATCTTTAACACAATTTGGTCAATTTTTTGCTATTTAGTAAATTTCAAAGTTTTTTTTTCTTATTGTATGCAAATTGAAGATTTTCAAAATAAAAAACATTTCTAAAAATTCATAAGAAAATCAATGAAAAATTTTAGTTAGCATAATGATAATTAAAGAAGTAGTGAAGGATTTATATGAAAGTTTCTAACCCTTTCTCTCAAACAACTTAAAACCAGGAGAGAAAATTGGTTTTTGGAGAGAAAATCAAAAAGGAAAATTGTAGAAAGATAAAAGGGAGAGAGAGAGAAAGAAAGAAAAGTTCAAAGAAGAAGCAAAGATAAAAGGGATAATAAAAATATATGAGAAAGAAGAAAAAGAAGTGTGTAGAGAAATAATCACTCTCCTCTTTTATTGCACCTCTAACCATCTATTCCTCTCTTTGTCCTTTGCTTTCATCCAATCTACCTTCCACTTGCCATTCATGGAAAAGAAGCAAAGATAAAAGGGATAATAAAAATAAATAAAGATACACTCCTCTCTACCATCATCCCTGTTGTGGCAAAAATAAGCACAACACTCATCAATATCAATAAATAAAATTTGAAAAACAACTGCTAGGAAAAAATTGTCAATGCTAATTGTATGTGTGGCTCCAATTGTACATTTAATAATTGTCAATATTAAAAAGCTAGGAAAACAAAATATTTGATTAAATGTCTCTTCTTGAATCGATCTGATAGAGAAATAGAAAAACAAAATTGAATAGACTATTCACATTCTTCAATTTTAAACCCATCACTTTAATCCACTTTCATTTCTGCTTTTAACGATTTTTCCTGATTTAATTTTGGGTTCTCCTCATTAATGAATTCACAACCTCTTTATTTTAAACCACCAACTTTTTTAGTAACTCATTTCCTTGCTCGGTAAAACCTTATTATTCTTTATCTTTACCAATAATTGACAAAGGTTAAAAAATAGGTTCTTTCTAAGCTTTAATTTGGGGGGGGTTTTTTATTGAAGTCATAATCAATCTAGGATTTTGATTGAAACAAAAAAGAGATGAGAGAAAAAAGGAAACAGAAAGTAAAGGATGGAAGAAAGAAGGGGAAGAGATTCAAAAAGATATTCGTGTGTGTGTGTGTGTGAGAGGATAATTTAGTCATTTTATTTTGTTTAATTTGAAAATTTTCATTGACTAAGGATATAAGTGTAATTTCTTAATCAACGAAGACAAAGTAAAAAAAAATGATTGAACTATAAGAGGCTCGATGAAACTTTTTCAAGATAAAATTCCAAAACTAAAAAGGAAGAAATAAAAATAAATAAAGAAAATATTTATTTTTCCATAAAGCTTCTACACTAGTCTCTCTAGGTTGGAAGGAACTCGTTCTTGAGTTTATACCTCAATTAGAAACATTCTCTATCACAAATATTCTTGTGTGTAGAT
Organism: Populus x sibirica; assembly: GCA_019202695.1. Classification (NCBI taxonomy): domain Eukaryota; kingdom Viridiplantae; phylum Streptophyta; class Magnoliopsida; order Malpighiales; family Salicaceae; genus Populus; species Populus x sibirica. The sequence continues at coordinate 847,031 of JAGMVL010002405.1, read as the reverse complement.
CACTCCATCTTAAATTCGTAACACTTTTGTGCGAGTCTTTCCATTACAGGTTCTTAATACAATATTTTTGTGCAGATCACTCCATAATGAATCCCTAACACAATATCTTTGTATAGGTAATCTGATCGTGAATTTCACCACCAGGATTTCCAATAGCAGCAATTGACATAGACAAAAACAACATATTGATTCTTTGATGTCTTTTTCTCGAGGGAGAACTACTCCATCCCCTCCTACATAAACATATCATATTTTGCGATCTTTTTCAACTATAATTATTTAACAACATATAGCAATTAACCACTCAAAATTATTGAGCTTTGATATCAACTAACTCAAACAGGAGCAAAAGATAACGTAGATTATTACAAGTCAAAACCTTAAAGACAAAAAAAATGCCATGCTATAAGGAGGGTCTTAAACACTTAATTTTTATTCATCTTAGTCTCACTTGCTAAAATGTTATTAGAACCTTTTATATATTAAAAAAAAACTAGAAAATCCAATTAATACTAGATAGGAAAATAGAAAAATTATTCCCTTTAAATAAAAAAACTAGAAAAGCATATTACTATAATATTAAATAAAAAAATAAAAAAATAAAATAAAATTCCTAATCTGAAAAGAAAAAAGAAAAATAATTAAAAAAATATTTATGTTTAAAAAAAAATCATTCTAAGTTTAACCACCGATTAGAAACTGCTCTCTATCACAACTATATGAACCATCCGATCATGGGTTTATAATATATTTTTTGTGCAAGCTTTCCCCATGTGTCAGCTTGACCAACAATGGATGTCTTATATAATATTTTTATATAAATTATTATAGATTCCTTTGACAATATCTCTATTTTTAATAACAACAGACACAAATGCTTATCATGAGAGAGAGAGAGTAGAAGGACACCAAAGCACGAAACTAGTGTTCATTCCAAGAAACACAGCGACATGGAGAGAAATAACGCCAATCCCCAAGATTTGCCCATGGCTGTAGAGGCAAATCAAGAAGGGTTGCAGTCAAATGAGGATCTCCATCTAGTCCTCGTGCTTCGTCTCCCATCATTCAACTTGCCACTGAATGACATCCTACGGCCTCACTTCCACCTCCTTGATCCAGCTGATTCACCTGAACCTGCTTGCTCCTTCCTGTCCAATCATGCACAATCTGTTAGAGCTCTCATCTGTGTGGGCTATGCTCCCGTCACCGCAGAAACTCTCAATCTCCTTCCTTCATTGGAGCTCATAGTGGCGTCTAGTGCTGGCGTTGACCACATTGATATACAGGAATGTCGCCGTCGTGGAATTATTATGACGAATGCTAGTACAGCATTCGCGGAAGATGCTGCAGACTATGCGGTGGCATTGTTGATTGATGTTTGGCGTAGAATATCAGCTGCAGACCGATTCCTTCATGCCGGCTTGTGGCCTGTTAAGGGAGATTATCCACTAGCTTCCAAGGTTCTTTCTTTCTTATTTCTCTATCTAGTTTGCTTTAATTCATTTTTTTGATTGAAATTATACATATTCTTTTAGCTTGAAGCTGATTGTAAAACGTAGCCTGACCAGAATGCTAAATTTAATTAAACCAACAGGTGGGTATTATAGTGATGATAGTTTGAAATATTCTTATTCTGAGAGAAATCATGAATGATGGTGTGTCAAATCTTGATTTTTTCTGCTGATATTAATTGGTAATATTTGTCAAAGAAATATAACTGAATCTTTTGCTACAGAGATAATAGATAGATTGACTCTGATATTGGCCTGAAAAGAAAAGCAATGCTCAAAACTATAGATACAGTATAATTTTATTTTATTTTCAAAAAGGAATTCGGAATGAATCAAATCTCTCCAAGTAGGATGCGAACCTACGACCAGTCAGTTAACAGCCGACCGCTCTACCACTGAGCTACTGAGGAACAACGGCAGATTAGATCTCATAGAGTTCTGCTCTGATGCTTTGTTTACGCCTATGTAGTTGAAATACCAAGGAGATTTTGATTTCAATCCTCGGCACAGCAAGACTAGCCTACCTAGCACTGCACACAAACTTTTCGATTATTTGCCCCAATGGCCCTATTTTGCACTAGCCTTTTGCTCTTCCATCCTGTACATCACTTTCGCACCTCCACCGCTCCTCGTCTTCTTCAGCCACCCATAACCTCTCCCCCTAATCTAACCACCTCTTCCTTGTGTGCTCCCAAGCCCAATCTTATCTTTGTATGTTGAAAACTTCCCTAATGACGTCCAACCTCGTCAATTCTGATATGTTTTTTCTCCCTTTAGCTGTCTGGTTGATGCCTTTATGCCTAAGAAGCTCAACAGAAGTGGCCGTAGATATGGTTTTGTGGTATTCATGAGAAAGAATATGAGCATAACTTCCTCAAGTGCTTTCAAAATATATGGATTGATTCTTTCAAGGTCGACAAAGGAAAGACAGAGCCTCACTGTTGCAAGATTTATCAAAGAGTCCAGCAAGGAGACAACTCATATTCATACTACTGCTATCACCAGACGATTCAGCACTAGAGTTTGGCAATTCGCGTTATCAGGTCCTAAGGTTTTTCTATGATATTTTCAGAAAAATAAGTTAGATATCTTTATCTATATTAGTTCTAAGCCTAAAATTCTTATTGGAAAAGATTCCTTGTTAAAAGTTACAAGGCTAATAAACCCAACTACTATTAGAATACCTAAACTAAACAAATCCTTTTAAATCTTAACAATTAAATTAATATTATAATAAAATTAATTATGCCATAAAATTAAAAAATAATGTTGCGTGTCAGTCCTCTCTACTTGTAAAAAACTTGCTCTCGAGTTAATGTCAGAAATAGAACTCAATTACTTCAAAGGAATACATACTTTAAATATAACCTTGTTACCAATTAATTTATGCATGAGATAGCTTGCTCCAAATATCTTATATCCAATTTCATATGGAGTTTATGAACCTAGGCAAAACTTTTCATGACCCAAAAAATCAAGGTCATATGAAACCATCTTTTGAGATAATGGAAACTTTAGATGACGTGTTTGATCATCCTTAACAATAGTGTCTTGACCACTGACTATACTGGTAATTTTAGGAGATAGATTTGATATGGTTTTGTTTGGTTTGGATGATAGATCCATACTGAAGTAATCTTTGATATCAACTTCAACCTCCTAAGCAATTCCAATAACTTGTTCTACTCATCATTAGTTGGTTTAAACTCAACATATTCACCGACTTCAAATGGTCTTTTGAATTTCACCTCTATTTCATGTTCCTCAAACTTTTTAACATGTTTAGTGACTTTAGGTTATTCCTTCAAGAATAACATTAATTATGACTCTTTTGCTTCATTGGAAACAAGCTCTATAATTGGAGCAATTGATTCACCACTAAGAATATTAGACACTAGAGCAGAATACCAGGTGTTTGTGATTCGAGAATGGGAATTTTTCCCAACTCTTTTTTTTATCATCAACTCGAATAATTATGCCTCAAGTTGCTTATGATTTAACTTAGAAGTTGGGTTTGGGTTCCCTTTTTAGTGGTATAAGTGTATAATTCACACTATCCTTATTAATTCTATATAAGTTATTTCTACCCAAGTGTATAGCATCTACATTATATTGCCAATGCTTACCAAATATTAAAACTACATGCATTCATTTCTACCATATCACAATAAATCTCATCCATATACATTTCAATGGAAAAAGGTACTTACAACGTTGAGTTATCCTTATCTCTTCTATTGTCTTAATCCACCCTATTTTATATGGTTCAGGATATGGTTCTAATGGAAATTTCAACTTATCAATAATATGTTTATCAATAATATTTTCACAGCTAACGCTATTAAGGATCAAATCAAACAAGTTATTATTTATGGCACATCGAGTACAAAATAACTTATTTTGCTGTGAATCTCTAGCAACATTTGGTGCTAGCAGCATCTTCCTAACCACGTAGGTCTACCCCTCGTCATAACCATCATATTTATATAAGTATTCTTTGTCATCTCTACCAGGTTTGCATAGCTTGCCCTTGTTTTTTAAGGGTTCTTGCTCACATTGCCATGCAATCATGTTGATCAATTTTTGTCTCCTACAATCACTAGGACGGTATCCTACCTCTTCGTATTTAAAACACTTGCCCACCATTAGCTTGGAATAGGGTTTGCTTGGTTTGTTCGTATCAACTTGCATTCTCGGAGCTTTGTTAGGTTTTGCAGCATCATGTCTCATAAAAGGTTGCTTTGATGTATGGACTGCCTTTCCCTTGTCAAGGGTAATGAATTTGCTAGCCTGATTGTATAGCCTTCTAGAAGGATCAAATTTGCTATTGCTACCAGCCATCTTCTTCATTAACATCTCAGCCTTTAAAGCTATATTTCTTGCCTCAGCAAGTGTAAACAACATATGTACTCTAATATTATCTCGGATTGTTGGCTTTAGCACCCTAATAAATCTCACCACCTACCGATTCTTCATCTCTTGAAGTCGATTATGTTTTGTTAGCCTTTGAAATTTAACAATATATTCATTGACAAATTTATTTTCTTACGAACAATCTTGATATCTTTGAAACAAATATTTCTTGTAATCATGATTGGAGAACCTTTCATTCATCATTTTTCTCATATACATCCATAATGTAATAGGTTGTCGCCTCTTTTTTAATTGTGTAATTGTTTGATGTTTTCACTAGGAAGAAGCTATGCCCTTTAGGTTATAGGCTGCTAGTTTCACCATCTTCTCTTCTTTGATACCCACGCATTCCATAACCTTGTCAAATTTTGTGATCCAATCAAGAAACTCTTTTATATCCAGATCTCAATTAAAGGGGGGTAGTTTTACTTTTATCTAGAATTTGTTTGCTTGTTATCTCTCGGGTTGTGGTGGTCTGTCTTGGCTTGCTAAAGATTTATGAACCCCATAAAATTCATCTTCACCAACACCCTTCATATAGATAATTGATTGTCTAGGTGTATCTTCAGAAATAGGTATAGGATTAGGCTTGCCCCGAGATAAGTCTCCAAGCACGTTCATCTTCTCTGCACAATTTTTATTCGTGCCTCCCATTAGCCAAACTAGATGTTCCAAGCTATTTGACATTGTTGTTATTGTTTGCTCCAAATGATCTAGCTTCCACAATGCTCTGATGGCCTTCACTCCTGCATTGTGGGGTAGGTTGTTGCTACTGTCTACATCTATCAAAGAGAGCAACCTGCTCTGATATTAATTGATGCAATGTAAATATAAATAAAAATTAGAGTTCTCAAGCCCTAAGATTACAACTAAAACTGTAGAGAAATAGAGAGAGAACTCTGATATTTTCTGCAAAGTTTGTAATTCAATAATCTTTAATGAAAAATAAGCTATTATCCCTATTTATATTAGTTTTAGACCTAAAATCCTTATTGGAAAAAGATTCCTTGTGAAAAATTACATGGCTAATGGAATCCAACTAACATTAGAACTAAACAAATCTTTGTAAATCTTAACAATTAAATAAATATTTAATAAAAGTAATTGTGCTATAAAATTAAAAAAAAATAGGTGTTCATGTCATAAAGGGTTAAAACTGTACAAAAGCTCTCAAGATTGCAGTAACAACAGTGTCTTAGGAAATCAGATTGATCTCTCTTTGGAACCGAGTTTAGTGTTTGATGTGGAAGACAATGACATTAAATGGCTAAGGAGGAGAGGCTTTTGGTTATGCTCACCCCTAAATCATCCCATCAGCTCACGATCAGCACATGATCACAGGTTCAACTCATTTAAGCTAACCCTATCAGGTGGCAATATGATGCTATTGTCTTTCCCTTCAAGTGAAGAAATGTTGTGTGTGATTGAGAATCAGAATTTATTCACCGAATGTTTTTATAGTGTTGAGCCTTAGGATTCATGTGCCAAAAGTGGTGAACGCTTTGTTTGGCCAAGATGTCAAGGTATACCCCCTCCATGTGTGGAATGCAAAGTTCTTCTCTACCTTAGCCAACTTGTTTTGAAGATTTATAAGCCTCAATGAGTATACATTGAAGAAGCAGAGACTTGATGTGGGCTCTCATCAGTTCATGTGATCATGATTTCATTGAGCAAGCTATAACAATGATGTTAATGGAGAGGTCCATGAAGTAAGCTTTAGGGAAGAGCCTTGTGATAAGATGCTTGTCAATTGGTTTTCCAAAAACAAAGTTTTTGATAGGAAATCCTTATCTCCACAAGCAGAGCACTTGTGACAATTTTGGTAGTTTGGTTGCCCGAACTTGGGGGGGTTGACATTGATATAGCAGCTCACGAGAATGATTTTCAAGGATCTATTGAAGTGGCATCTCATCCATCTCCTCATGTTGAGCTGCATGAAGCTTCTTTATCAATATCTTCCCCATGTGCTACGGACTTACTGAGTTGAGTATGCTAACCGTCATCATCCAACTCCCTTATGGAAAACTCAAGGTGTTCCATTCATAGTAATGGTAAATCTCTTAGCTCTGACCATATAGTTGATATGATTCTCTCAGATTTCATTCTTAGGCGAAAACAACGGGAAAAATAGAGCTAAGGCTAGGAAGATTTGTAGGTCTATTTCTCAAGAAACCGATTAATCAGGTTGAAAAAGAAGGAAGATCAAGAAACCGATTAATAGAGATGTTATTGCTGAAGCCGAATTGAACCCTATAGATCCTGTCCAAACTCTTGGTCCAAAAATTGTTCCAAATGCTCTCAGAGATGAAGCTGGACTCTCTTGGAAGGTTGGTTGCCTTTCAGGTTGTGGTCCAGGACCTCCAGGTGGTGGACCAAACAATGGGGATGATGCTATAATTGACTTTCTTATAGGCTGAATTGAGAAAGAGACTAAAGAGGATTCTGAAGCTCAACTGCGTCCCAATGTTGAGGGTTGATGAGTTCTAAAAGTTGCAGGAGGCTTGTTTATTGTTTTGTTGCCTGTATTTTTGCTGGATTTCTCTTGACCATTTTGGTTGTTTGCCTTCCACCCCCCCCCCCCCCCCCCCACTGTCATGCTTTTGTTTTGTGCATACTCTGCTTTAGGCTGCTGGTACCTTCTGCCCTTCTTCTTGTTATTTTGGTCTCTTTGTTAGCTTCGTTTGGTCTCCGCAGTTGTGCTTTGTGATGGTGGTTTGTTTTGTCTCCTGTTGTTAGTCTGAGTTATTTTCTTCAAGGTTTCTTGTCTGCTTCCGGATTCCTCCCCTTTTTTCCCTTGTCTGCTGTAAATTTTCTTTCTCCTTGTTTGCTTGCCTTTTGCTTGATGAATTTTCATTGGCTTATAAAAAAAACAAAGAAAAAGATGCAGGGTTTAGCTTATAATATTTGTTATGCAGGAAATTACATTATTTATTATATGACATTTAAGACAAGATCAGGTATCACTACCTTTGTTGAGCGTTGCTTCATTTTCTTTGTTGTATGACTTTTGGATGTTGATAGAGCACATTGTTAGCAAATTGGTTCTTAAGTAACATAAAATGTAATGCAATTGCAGTTAAGAGGAAAACGAGTTGGGATAGTTGGACTTGGAAGTATTGGATTTGAAGTATCAAAAAGACTGGAGGCGTTTGGTTGTAGCATTGCTTACAATTCGCGAATGGAGAAGCCATCTGTTCCATTTCCTTACTATGCTAATGTCCTTGACCTTGCAGCACACAGTGATGCTCTCGTTCTTTGTTGTTCACTGACAGAACAAACTCGCCATATAATTAACAAGGATGTGATGACAGCATTGGGAAAGAAAGGGGTGATCATTAACGTTGGACGTGGTGGTCTTATTGATGAAAAAGAATTAGTGCAGTTTTTGTTGAGAGGAGATATTGGTGGTGCAGGTCTAGATGTGTTTGAGAATGAGCCTGATGTGCCTAGAGAGCTATTTGAACTGGACAACGTAGTGTTGTCTCCACACAGAGCTATTGCTACCCCAGAATCATTTGAAGCAGTATTTCAGCTAATTTTCACAAACTTGAAGGCATTCTTTTCTAATAAACCTTTGCAATCAGTCTATCAGATTGAATGATAGGATATGCAGTTATGTCCTGTAATTGTTTCGCATACTGACATCTATTAAGATAAAACTGAACTATTTATCGTGTTTGTAATGATCTTGAATCATACAAAACCCCCCGAAGTATCTATGTTCTTAAATCTTAATGCCGTTCTTGTAAATGGCATTAATGAGGTTAGTGGGTGGTTTTATCTCAACTTTTGATTTGTTCTTTCTCTTTTTATGGATTACCTCTGTATAACTTTTTTTTTTTTTTTTATGGATTCTATCTTCGCACTACAGTTTAGTTTTATTTCTTTCTCTTTTGTTCTTCTACCCAATTCTGTTACATTGGGTATCATGTTTTGAAAATATGTACATCCGACTATAAGAAAATCGTACGTGGAATTAAAAAATGATAAAAAAAAAAAGCAAAAATCCTAATTTAAGAGGGGATTTTATTTTTAGTTTGATTTTGTGTTTTTAAACCAATTTAAAAATGTTTTTAGTTGATTTATTTATATTATAAGGAATTGAAAATAAATTGAAAAATAATTTTTTTATATAAAAATCTTTCCAACTAATTTTTGTATCACCTCTCTTATGGTTAGAAATTGAGTGAGTATACCGTGCGTTGTTTTTCTTTATTTTTTTTATAAACAAAGAAAAAGATAGGTCCTCTAGAAAAATTATAAAAAATAAAAATAAAAGACAGACACGTGGGCATGGCTTTTTAGACCACTGATCTTCTTCTTTTTAATATGTCAGACGCACTAGGCTAATAGGCCCAATTACCTGACTTTTTTTTCTTTATTTTTTTCTTTTTCTTTTTAATTTGAATTAATTAAAATAGATTATTGCATAACAAGTGGGATGACCAATTTAACGAGTAGTCAATTTTAATTGAGATTGATTAAAATAAATAAATTGAAAAAAACATTATGGATTTTTTTAATAAAGTGTAATTTAATTTTTATTTTATTTTTAAATAAAATTATAATATTTTTTTTCTAATAATAAGCTTTCATTTTTTACTGCCCTTCATGATATTTTTTCTTTGAATTTTACTCAATATCTTTTATGTGTGTTTATGTTTATTATCAAAGTTATTAAACACAATATAACTTATTATCAGTGTTGTAAAATCAAGTATCTTGATTTGCATATAACTTGATTTACATATATCTCATGATTTTTTAGTTTAGTCTTTAAATAATATTAATAATTATTTTTGTATTTATTGATATATATATATATAATTCTAAATATATTTACTTAGATGTATAATTAAACCTTTTGATTTACAACTATTTTTTTCATTAGAAAAACATGTTAAAAATAACTGGCGTCACCTAACTTGTGGTTGGCATGCATAGTTAATTTAGTACAAAACCAAATTTTTAATTTAATTTCAAGCAGGATACACTTTTTTGCTACGTGCCAATATAAAATGGTAACGTGTCAATTAATAGCAGGCATATTAGGTGACGGAATGAATTCAAATAGAAGAAAAAAAATAATCACTCAAAATATGTAAAATAAAAGTTTTTTCCTAATTTTGAGCGAGACTTATTTTTACAAAACGGCCACGTATCAGTTGATAGCGACCACGTCAACATTCAACAATTTGAAATGATAGAATGCACTCAAATAAAAATAAAATAAAAGATTAATCATTCAGATAATTAAAATTAAAAATTAAACTCTCAAACAGAATTTAAAAAAAAAATGGTCTAGTTTTCTACTTTCACATCATAGACCCACTAGATTATCCCCTAGTCCCAACTCACTCAAAAGGCACCCTCTATACAAGCCAGGCGTGCAGGCCCACGTACATACTCAGCATGTTTTTTTTTTCTTACATTATTTTAGACTTTGACTTGTTCAAAGATTTTAACAATGAATTATATAATTTTCTTTATGTAATATTGAGATAGGAAAACATATAATCTACCTAGGTTAACATGGGTTGACATGTGAAATTCACGGAGATAATCTTAAAATTAAAAATTAAAAAGCTCAGTATTGAATTAATTTAATGTTGAAAGATAAAATTGGTAAAAGAAAATAGCATTTACTTAAAAAAAAAGTTTAAGTGAATTCTAGTTAACAAAGCAAACTCGCAACGCAAGTTATGTATGTCATCATATTCAATGATTTTTTTCAGAGATTTTTTTTTCATTTAATTATTTGACAAAAGATCACATGATAATTTTTTGTATCAAATATTTATTTTAAAATAAAAAAAATCATGATAGGAACATGGTGCTGAAATAGTATAAGTACATCATTGATAACAAATGATGAAATTGTATCAATTTTTTTAAAATGGAAGGTGTAAGCCTCGAGATAAATAAATAAAATAATATAATATAAATTAAGATAGAATAAAAAATAAGAAGAGTTAAGAAGATAAAAGAAGAAAGGTTTATGGCCGAGTATAAAAATTGTTCCAGGACTACAAATAGTCTAGCCACTTTAAGAAATGACTAGATCAATTTAATAAAATACTCAAATCATTTATCAAAATAGTTAGACCGTTTTGGCTACTGGATCTCTTAAAGCCGACAATGTACAATCAATAAAAAAATGAGCATTTTTATTTCTTCTTCTTTCTTTTCACCTTGAAGGGCTAGAGAATGATGTTTAGAAGTGAAAAGATAGTGTTATAAGAGAGAAGAACCCATCCACACTAGAAATTAAAAAAGATCAAAGAGAGAAAAGATTGTCTTAGAGAGAAAAGGTGAAGAAAAGAGAGGAAAAGAAATGAGGCTTGAGAAAATTTTAACTGGTTGGCATTCGAAACACAAATTGTAATAAGGTAAGGTGTCTAGAACCCATATATGTCAATTTGAATAAGAATTACTTGATTTCCATCAAAATAATAGCAAAAATAATTAGGGTTCTAAAGTAAAATTTGAAGGACAGTTAAATTTCCTTGAAATTGAACTCCTAGGATCATTGTAAATTGAGAAATGAGTGAATTTGTGAAATAATAATGAAGAAATTTTGGTGGGCTAAAGAAGCCCTATGTGGTCGGCCATTGATAAAGATATTTGGTAGTGATGTATCCCTGATATCTCTTACAAATTGTGTTATTAATGATATGAATAATGATTGTAGATGATTGACATTATTTTTAGATAACAATGATGAATTTTTAATGACTTGGGAATTTAATTCGATTGGAGAAAATTGTTGGATGAAAGATAGGATTTGATTGTGTTACGTGCATAACATCCTCGTATGAAGATGTGTTTCAAAACTGAAATGGAACATTAAAAATGGATGTTATGGAGGAAAAGTTATTATATTGGAACGTAAAGGTGATTTAATCAATGGGTAAATTGATTTGCAGGGGATACTTTAGCGGTTAGACCACTCACTCGAGTTGAAGTGAGGACTTCGAACATATCAAATAGATCAAATAGGTGTTTGACACCTATAAAATTGTTAAATTAGGGCATTGTTAACATTATTGGAATTTATTTCTTCGTCTTTGGTATTGTTGTGTGAAATAAGTGAATAAATAAATAATGAAGGGAAAGAAAGACTATGGACAAAAACCTGATTAGTTGCTCCTGAATGGAGGCTAATGATGTCAAGGGACTCTTGACATCGACATTAACGAATGAAAAATCAAAGTATCTAAAATAATTTGATTAGCTATTCCGGGTTTGGATAACTAATGACGGGTTATATTGATATTGATATTATTTTTAAAATGTGATTAGTTGATCCCTGATAAGAAAGACTAATGATGTCAGTGGGTTTAGTATCATCGACATAACTATTCCTGATAATTAGAGAAAACTAATAATATCTAGGAGATGTCTTAATATCAACATATTGTTAAGATTTAGATTATATATCTAAGGAATCATAACAAATGATATCAGTGATTTAGCATTAACATACCCTTGATAAATCCTTCTTGATATGAAGGGAAATGTTACTCATTAATGATTGATGATGTTGTTTTCAGTATTAGATTGATATTGTTCCAATGTAATAATTGTTTTATAGTTGATTAATTTATTGTAATGTTTTTATTACACTTTTTAGGGTCATCTTAGTTATATCAGGAGTAGTCTTTACCATATTTTATTTTTGTTATTATAGATTAGGAATGAAATGTATAATTTTGGATACCGACTATAATTTACTTAATTATATAATAACATTAAATCTCTACTTTTGATGCATGGACACAAATGAGTTCCATTATTATGATATTTTTATAACTTTCTATGGATATGCTTTAATTTTTATTTTATTTAGGATGCATAACTATATATGAGCATATTCATGTGGACATTGGTGAAATAATGACTACTATCGATATGGTTTGAGTTTCAAGATGATTGGATCATGAATGGAAAATGTGAATAGAAGTTTAATACGTTACAATCGATAACTTGGACATCTCGGTATAGGGGAGATGCTGCTAAAATTCTAACAAATTATAAAAAAAAACATGTATTATAACAAACATGATTTTGTGTTTGTCTTGGTAATTGGGACTGTTATAGAAGTCTAGTAAAAGCGTTAAACTGAAAAAAAGAAAAACAAATAATTTTCTGAACGCAATGAATTAACTTGTCAAACATGCGACCTGACTCATGGACTTAAATGGGTTCAACAATTTTTGTATCAATTTTTTTTAACCCAAATATAAAATGGCTAAAAAAAACCCAATAGGAGCCCAAGCGAGTGGGTCTGGGCATTTAAATAGCCCAAGCTCGTGGACCTTCCAAACTAACTCGCGCACCTAGGCCTATCTTTATTTTTTAAATGGGAGAACAACCGCCCTATTTAAAAAAAAAAATAGAGTAGACGATGTGTCGTCCGCTTTTGCAAAATCCAACGACTTCCGGTTGCCAAAAAAATGGTGCTTCGGTTTTTTTGGCCTAAAAACTCATTTTTAACCTATTTTGACTTAAAACACCTTGATAAATCTATCCATGACCTCAAAAAAACCAAAATCAACTTGAAATCAAAAATATTCTCGCGGTCAGATCTGCCTCCTCGGGCAAAGAGAAGGAAAAAAACACTTAGGTAAAACTTCACTCATAAAATGGAACCAATTGACGCTGATTTCAACCTTTATGGTGGCCGGAATCATCGTCAACGATGACTTTATCTTTTTAAGCTGAAATCTGACGTCTTCTTTCTCTCTCCTCCGAAAAAGATTGAAAAATAAGAGAAATAAATTTTTGTATCATAATTAAATTTTTGACAACTAAAAGGAACGTTCACCTATAAATATAAAAAGATGGGGGAAGAAAACAAATTTTTTTGTATGAAATTCGAGGTCATCATCTATTTTACCCATCATTTTCACTTTGATCCTCTGATTTTCAATCCAACCCTTCCTTTAAAAAAAATGCAATTGGGTACTAATTTAGGCTCAAAAGAGCTAAATTGTGCAAAAAAAAACTTGAGGATCAAATTATTTTTTAAAAAAATTTGACTATTACAATTCATAGTAATTTGTGAAATGGTGAACAATGTTGGCAGCTACCGTGTTTTCCCGCATAAATTAATTTATGTTAATATTGAGTAATAAATTTTTAAATTAAATTCTATTGGACATAAGTTAGTTGTGCTTGTCCTTTGTTTTTTTTCTTCGAGTAGCATATTGTCTTTTTCATTTTGCAGACTGCCCATCATTTTCTTCGAGTAGCATATTGATTCTTCGAGTAGCATATTGTCTTTTTCCATTTTCTTCGAGTAGCATATTGATTCATATTGATTCTTCGAGTAGCATATTGTCTTTTTCCATTTTCTTCGAGTAGCATATTGCTTCTTCGAGTAGCATATATACTGAAGAGTTCCTCTATTATTTTATGGTGGGAGGTTATTTTTGGACTATATGTTAACCGATGCCAACACATTTTTCCGGTGATAAAATTGGTGACCCTATTTATTGGAACTGAAGATTCATAATCCTCTTTGTCACGACCCTTTCCTTGAAAAAGAGATCAAATCCTCAATCATTGAGGACATGGCCCCAAATCAGTATCTAAGACCAAAATAAATCTAAAAGAGTTTAATCTAAAAGAGAAGAGAGCTTTGGTAGAAAGAAGTCATAGCTTTATATACATTTCATTGGCTCATTTCTAATATTTACGTTATCTAACCTAACTATTAAGAATATTAAGAATTGGATTGGGTAGTAAAAATCCCACCGAGTCTATCCACAACCACCCCTATTTTGTATATATATTCGATAAGAAGAGGAGTAGTTGCCCTGTTGCAAGGAAACAAAGTTTGTAATTCTCGCATAACTAGAAAACTCAAAGAAGCTGTACTCGTCAGTCAATGTAATCTAATGTTAAGTAAATGCTTCTACAGACAGACCTTATATTTAAGATTTATATATTCCATCAACAGTTGACCTTGCAATAAGGAGAAAAGTCGGCCTCTATTATTCAATCAAATTAAAGCAGGTACATAATATAGCAACCAATTAAAAACGGAGGACAGACACATATCCACGGTCTTAAACCTGCCACATACATTAATAGAGAACAAATCACAATACCAACTTGAAATAACATAAGACATAATAGGCGTCGTCATAATGAACCTTCTTTCTTCTTTCTTCTTCTTGTTTTTTGTTTCTTAATAGTCTCATATGAACCAGGGCAGCATGCACAATAGCTTGAAGAGCAGGGATGTACTTCCATTAATCAGCTTTTGGGGGGGGTGAGAGAATCTTGGGTCTTCCTGAAAAGCTTATGCGCAAGATGCTGTGCAAAGGTGCGTGGAGGGAACAATGGAGGCTCAGCCTCAGTCACAATTTCTGTCAGTGGCTTGAGGATGATTTTCTCCTTCGGCGGCTCGCAAAAAACTGCCCATGAAATCCTTACCTTCTCCTTGTTAACAAGTCCCCTATGAAGAATACTCTTGTATTTCCCATTGCTCAAGATCTCAACAGTGTCGCCAATGTGCATGATGATTGAGTTGGGGACGCATTTGGCTGTTACCCACTTGCCTTCATAGAAGAGTTGCAGGCCCGGCACCATGTTGTGGAGTATAAAAGTGAGTGCACTTATATCTGTGTGAGCTTCAACCCCTAGAGCTAGTTCTGGTTGAGGGCATCTGGGGTAGTAGTTGATCTTCATTTGGAGTAGTAACTCTTCCATGCCACCAACCTCCTTTTCTAGCCTTCCTTCTTCCAATCCCAGGCCAAGTGATAGTGCTGACAGAATTTTGCTCGCTAAACTTCTCAGCAGCCTTGCATATTCACTAGTGACTTTACTGCAAAGTTGTCAATTTTATGATTTATATTGTAAGTTCGGAGATGAGATTGAATAAACTGCAAGAATTTGACTTGACTATCACAGACTGTGTTTCTTCCATCCTTCAATTTTCCTTATATGACAAATCTTAATAAAATATAGAAAGAATAGCCAGGTCCGACATGGGTACGAGACTACAAGTTTCGGACATGAACCCATGTAGGATATGGATCTGGAGTCTGAGCAACGTAGAATTAACTAAAAAGGAAGAAGTCTCAAAAAAGAAAGAAAGCTTACCAATAATCACTAGGTGTCTTAGGCCATACGGAGATGTCACGCTTATCCTCAGGAAAAATGAGATGGAAAAAATAGTCCTCCCACTCAAGCTGCCCACTGGCATTGTTAGCTAGCTTGCTTCCATACCCTTGAACATTTCCTGAAGCCTGATCATTAGCATACTTCTCTTTTTCCTCAATTGGAAGATCAAAGAAAGCCTGGCCAGCTTTCCTGACACGATCGATTAAATCATCAGGAATTCCATGGTTGACAAGGTGCATAACACCCCACTCTTTAGCTGCCTTGACTATTTCTTCCCGGCATTTCTCCCGGACCACTTTGTCCTCAGATTCAATCTCCATCAAATCAATGGTTGGAACTTGAGGCCCTTCATTTTTCTTCACTTCTTCGAAAACATTACCGATGTTATTTAACTCCTCTTGGGGCCGAATATATTCTTTTGGGATTGATTTAATCCCACTGCTTGCCAAACTCTCAACTCGTGGAACTAGCACTGATGAAGTCACCATGACAGCAATAGTACTAATGATGTTTTATGAAACTTGAATTTTGCTTACAAAGCACACAACGAATACAAAATCTTTTAAAAGAATGCTGCGAGGTTTCAGCAAACGCTCGGCACAATTTTATAAGTTTATGGATGGTGTTCATAGAGGCAAACGATTAGAGATAGAGACATGAATTGGGCTGGTTAGTCACGTGATGAAACATTTTACCAGACTCGCACGAACAGTGAAAAAAGGTGACTTTAGCATGCAAGATTGGTTGACTGGAGGGTGAGACACGCGGGGGGGTGAGGCGATGCCTATCGAGTACTCCTACCGGTCCTCTTCTTGTTTACTTCATTAATTTGCCGTAATGTTTGACAACGTTAACTCTCTCAGTTCCTCACGTGCTAATGGACTTTCAGATGATTTTTTTTTGTGTGATTTTACTTCGTGTAGGAAAACTCTCTTCCTCCCCGCCCCCCCGGTTAAAGTTCTGAGTTCCAAAATCTTATTCTATTAGATTTGCAAGATGAATATATATAGATAATTGTTAATGGGATGTTTCGATTTCTTCTCAAAAGTATTGGCTTGTTTCAATTAGTTTCATTGATTTTCATTATAGTTTTTACTGGCTAGTCAGTGTACCGTGCGATGTCGTGGGACAGTACTTTTCATAGATTTTTTATTTAATTTTGTAATAATTAATATAGATATTTATAAGAAAAAAAATATCTTTATGCAATAGTCTGTATTTTATTCATGTATTTTTTTGTTTCAATAACATATATCTTAATTTTTTTTATTAACAATGTGGTTTTTTTAATAAAAACTAAATTAAATTAAAATAAATATTCATAATAAAGAATTCCAATAAAATGTATCTTTTTTTAATTAAACTCTATGATTAAGTAGACAAAATCATGACTCCATGATTTTCTATGAAAAAATATATGAGAATAATTAATTTGAAAAAATTATATAAAAACTAACAATAATAAATAGACAATTTATTATTATTATTATCAAATATTCATGAGAAATTCTTAAAACAATCTACATATTCGGTTCATATATAAAATTATAATATCTAAAGTAATTATTAATATTACCATTAAAAGCTCCAATTTTATTTGAAAACAATGGCTTAATTGGATAATTGTTTTAAAATGATTTTAATGATTTTATTCAAAAAGAATTTTATTCTAAAATAAAAATAAATAAAGAGCTATTTAAAATAAGATCAAACGCACATCGAAGAACTGACTAGCCAATTTAGCCTCAAAGAAAAGAAGCTCAAGTACACCTGATTTTTTTCTTTTACAAAAACAGGGGACCATACATCGTCAGCTAAAAGTTTGTTTAATAGAATTGACAATACATCCTCCATTACAACAAATTCATTTCACCTCAGATCGATGACCAAATAACTGGGGTCCAAGTTTTGGAACCCTTCAAGGCTTGAGTTGATTCAATCAACTCTCTCATAGTCTTGAACTATAAAGCAATCAATATTTGCATCAAATTAATTTGGTATGAACCCATCTCGCAATCTTTCATCCATATGCTTCCTAGTGGGTATATAATGAGGAGCAAACATGGAAAGGTAATGAAAATGCCTCTCATACTCTATCACTCATATTCCTTCTTGTTTCAGTGTCAATAACTCTTACTCTTTAATCTTTTGATGATACCTTAAATAAGGTTTGTTCTTAAATTTTGTCTTAAAATCATCCTGGGACAATACATCCGTAGCTCGTCAACTACACAGTCTTCCACCAAGTATACAGAAATTTTAAAAGGGTATTACAAGGTGAAACCTAATTAATTATTGTCGTTGAAGTGTTTAATTGACTACAATTAGGTTGATTCACATGTTGAAATTAATGTATTGTGAAACCTAATTAATTATTGTCGTTGTTAAAGGTGAGAAATTGAAAGAATGGAAATTGGGGAAAGGTTGTTAATTTGTGTTATATGTTATGGTGGGTTGGAAATAGGTGGATTAAATTGATATAATTAGAGGGAAATTTGGGGTCTAAATTGTGAAATTTGATTATGTGTATAACGGACCATGAATGAAGTTTTTTTGAAAGGATTTGAGAATTTGAGAAAAAACAATTATGGTTCGATGAGCAAGCACAAAAGATAGTTGGAAAAAGTTTTAAGATTTTATGGCATCAAAAGAGTTTAAAAGGTGACCATGATATGGGTCACATAACCAAAATATAGAAACACATGGTTCAATGAGCAAGCATACCGATAGATCGCTTTTATTTGTCAACCATGCAAAGCGTTTAATAAAATTTTTAAATTATTTTTTTTATTATTTTTAATTGATTATTTATTTGTTAGATATTTTTACAACTTATTTATTTTACAGGAACAATAGCTTAAGCGCGAGCCTACTCTAATAAAGTTATATAAAAAAACTCATGTAAGAAAGGCAGATAAGAAGAAAAGGAGTGAAGAAGTTTGTAGATAGTTGAGTTGAGGCATTTGTTGTAAGTTTTTTTTTTAATTCTTGCAATCTTTTTAATTCTTTTTTAATTATAATTGACTTGTTTTTTTTTTTGTTCTATAGGAAACATGTTACGCTATAATATTTGAAAAACATGGAGAAGACACTTCCATCTATCCTCCTCGTGATCTTCAATTATTGTTGAAGATTGGAGCAATTGATGAACCCGATAAAAAACTAGTTTATAAAATGCCTATAACATTAGTCAAAGAAATGAGGTCGGGCTATATTGCTTCAACTTTAAACACACAATAATTTGGCCCAAGCCAGTTGACGCTGGAATTTGAAACAAGGGTCCTAGAACAGGTCAAGAAGCAAGTAGTTAGATTAGAGAAGAAATAAAAGCCTGAATAGAAGAAGAAAATAGGCAGAATTGTGAGAAAACGATGAAATAAACGACTTCACATTTTCTTACTTCTCATTTCAGTCTTTTTGGCTCGGGATTTCCCCCCCTCCACCTCTACCTTCAATGTACAACAATGCATTTATTATTGAAAAAATATTTTTTAATGAATATTGAAATTAATAAAAATTTGATAGTCAATAAAATTGATAGTGTTCGGTTTTATTATGATTTTTATTGTTTTTTAAATTAATACCTACATAACTCAAAACAAATACTAAACTTCTAACGGAATCACTAACGAACTTTTTATGTTTGTTGTTGATTCCATCAGAAATATAGGCATCATTTCATCGAAATGTTACCGAATGGTTTAAAAGTTTTAGACCTTTCCTATAGAATTAGCGACGAACATTCCTTTGAAATTAGTTTTTGTTGGTTGAATAGGCGACATGATATTTTATCGGTAATTTATTTATCAATGGAATGAATGATGACAACTGGTCGATGCTTTTTATTTTCTTAGTGTCAATATTCCATTAGAATTATCAATTATCGACGGAAAACCAACGGATATTAAATCCCTGAAAAAACTTTTTTGGTGACATTTTTCTATATGGAAATCTATTGGCGATGTAAATAGCTGATGAAATGATGTTTATTCACTGACGGAATATTTCGGCAGCACTTTTCAATATTCATTTGAATTTTGACTATTGTTTAATTTTCATATTGGCATAAAAAAAATGATATTTTTGTTGTCTGGGAATTGAAGCCGGCAAGTTTAGGGAATTTCTTAAAAAACTAACCCTTTCAAATTTTATCATATTTATTTGACTAAAAAAGATTTATTGATTTTATTTTTATTTTTTTTAATTTGTTTATTTTTTATTAACTTTCTTATGATATTGAGATATTTCATAACTTTCAAAAGATAAAATTAAAAACTTGCATACATTTTCTATTACTATTACTAGTAGAAATGGACGGTGGGGGGAATGAAACTATAAGAAAGTTACAATAGCTGATTGTAAGTAGTCAAATTTTTAAAAGTGACATCAACACACCTTGTAAACTTAGTTTCGATTAAAAAGTATTTTAAAATAAGAATCAACCGAAACTATATTTCTAAAAATAATTTAAAACATTATTTAGTTATTTTAAACTGCTTCGATAATGTTTCTCACTTAATTCCGAAGAATGGTGAACAAGAAGGATACGTAATCAGGGACGGTTACGGTTTGGTACTGTGTTTGGAAATTGTTTCTGAAAAAATTTGAATTTTTTTTTTAAATTAATATATTTTTGATATTTTTAAATTATTTTGATATGCTGATTTTAAAAATTATTTTTTAAAAATAAAAAAATATTATTAACATATTTTTTTAAATAAAAATTATTTTAAAAAACAATCACAGTTATAAACAACATTCTTTAGCGTTCTTTGACTGTTGTGTAAACTACTTTCCTTTTCTTTGACTGTTGTGTTGTGTAAACTTTCCTTGTTATTTCGGTGCGTCAGACATTCAAAAGGAGCAATGAGTAGACGTAATTAATGCGACGTAGATGTTAGATGCTAAATTTTGATATTTTGGATATTAATTGACTCGGGTGGGATAATCACGTGATGAGAGACCATACCACCAGATTCATTAGCAGCGTAAGAAGGGTGGTCTCGGACGCAAGATTGGTTTGACTGGAGAGTTCAAGCACGAGACCTAACTAACGGTTCTTTTCTTGTTCACTCTCTGGAGATGCTCTTTTGACAGCATCACCTCTCTCAACCACTCCCGCTACTGGACTTCCAAGTGATTTTTATTTTTTTTATTAATTTAGAATAGTTTATCTGTAATTTGATTAATCCCACAAACTCTAAAATTAATAATTATATAAATTTTTAATAACCATGAAGGAATTCAAACTCGTGACCATTAAAAAGCAAACTCAAATCCTAAACGGTTAAGCTACCGCTCAAAATTTCAAGTGACTTTAATATCAACTAAGAGTTGTGTCAATTTTTTTAAAATCTTTCTCGCTTTAATCCTCTCGGCTAATCTTAAAGCTCCGAGAGTTTTGAAACCAAATCTCGAAGTTGTCGGTCAGTGGTGTGGTTACTGAGTTTTACGCTCTGGAATCAAACAATTGCCTTTGGTGATCACATTCTTGGCTCAGTCTTGTTCCTTTACAAGATGGCTACAGTCTAAAGATTATCATTAACTATAATTAAAAGGAATCAGTGTTTCACTATAGCGCAGACTATTATTTATTATGAATGGATTTATTATGGATCATACAGTATTGTATTATAGATGCATTGTGAGTGTTTTCACTATAAACTATAAGAGCTTTCACTGTGGGTTACACTGTTGGTGGGAGCTAAGTCTATAGGTGAGAGCTCCTAACACACACGTGGTGCTTGGGCTCTGTTTATGAGTTGGACACTCTCAGCACACACGTGGCGCTTGGGTTGTGTTGGGTTAGGGACAAGTGACGCTTAGGTCATGGCTAAGGACTCAACGAAAATGAGTCTGGCGTCCGGATCCAAGATCAATGGGTCTAGCATAAGGATCCAATTCTATTGGGTCCTTCATCATAACTCAATGTTCATAGGTCTTAGAATTCTAAATATTATTATCTCTTTTAGAAATATTATTATTCTTATTATAATTAATAAAATAATTAATAAAATAATTAATAAATTTAAAAGAAAATATTATTATTTATATTATAATTGTTTATGACATTTTTTATAAAAATAAAGAGTGAGCTCGCGGGTATAGTATTATTAAAAATACTCAATAATTCTAAATATTAATATAAAAAATATTATATTTTACGTTGTCAATATTATTATTTTTGTTAGAATATAAAGTATTAGCTTAGATTATTATATTTTGCGTTGCCAACATTTTGCGTTGTCAATACTTGAACCTTACATGCTACATGACTCAACATAGCCGTGAATTATTAGCTGTATAGTCAATAGTGCTCAAAATGAACTTAAATGCTACCTATATAGGATCCAAATAACCTTGTATCCTACCATCGTAGGACTCAATTTTTTTAAAAATTAAATGATGAGCCTGCGGCATAGCGCGTGACACGTGACTATAATAAATCAAACATCGTAGTTTCTGGATTGTACTAATAAACTGTTGAACTTACAATCAAAGACATGACATCAAGGGGGTTGTTGAAGAATCGTGCTCTCCCAAGTCCCAACTCTCAGTCAGCACTCGGCATGTTCATTGTCTACACCTGCCCCGTTTATGTTCTTTGCTTTCTTTCTTTTACCATAACCCTTTTGTGCTTTGCTTTCAACTATTCTTAATTTGGTCTTTATGTATAGTTGTTTTGGTAATTAGAATATTGGCAAGAGTGATCGAAGCTGAAAGGCGATGTACTTTCTTTATATATTTTTCCCTTAAAAAAACCAGAAAGAATACTTAAAAAACGATGATGCACCAAAATTAACAATATTTTCATCTAAAAGCAACAAAGTACAACCCCAATAGCGAATACACACACCAATGAAAGACGACCAGGATGGAGTTTAATCAACTGGAGTATCCGTTCTATTTATAATTAATACTTAACTTACAGGAAGTTGCCTAATGATAGACAGGGAGGGGTGTAGGACGCTGGTTTTAGACAAAATAATTGGTTTCCAGCTTGGACAACCAATGCTGGTCTAGTTTCTTCGAAGGTTGTCTACTCCTTAGAAATTATAAAGGAAAACAAATTTTACCAGTTGGGGTGATATATATATTACAGCAGGTAACATAGACCGAATACCCTTCCTGACTCTCTTCAAATAACGTTTGTTTTTTAGTTTTAAAAGTCTTTTTAAAAAAACTTAATTTTTTTATTTTAAATTAATTATTTTTTATGTTTTTAGGTGGTGTCAAAAATATCAAAAAAAATACGTTATAATAATATTTTTTATCTTTAAAATTTTATTTTTAATATAAAAATATTAAAATAATCCATAAATATTAAAAAAATTAATTTAAAATAAAAAATTAAAATTCTTAAAAATATTGTTTTTACTAAAAAAAAAACATGTTTAGATAACTTTTTTTTTTTTTGTCTCTCGTCGATCATCGTGTCATAATTATCATCAAAGAAAACTTTATACTCCTCTATGTCTAATCCTCGTCACTCCTCTCTCCCCTCGATCATCGTGTCAAAATTATCGTCATAGAGAACTTCATGAATCTCCTCGAACACTTCACTATTCAACTGAAGAAGACAAAAAATATTAATTAAGGATAAGTTCTATAATAACTGATTAAAAAATATTATGAGAGACCTTCCCCTTGCCATCACAAATGATGATGATTGTATTTGCGGGGATTTTGCAATGTTTTGACATTTTATTTTTATATTAAAACTTTTTATTTTTTTAATATTTTTACATTTTATTATTTTATTTGTATTAAATTATTTTAAATTAAAGTTGTTATATTTTTTCTTTAAAACAGATCCGTGTCTCCCTGGTCATACATTCCCATGTTCCCTCAGCACTGGCTATAAAAAAGCCAGTGAAAATTCGCCTGAAAATTCGCCACAAGAGGAGGAAATAAGAGAGAAGGAAAAGAGATCCTAATATTACTATTGATCCGTGTCTCCTGGTCATAAAAGCCTGAAAATTCGCCACAAGAAGAGGAGGAAATAAGAGAGAATTACTATTGATGTTTTTTTTTAGTTTCTTCACTAGAGTAAGATATTGGTTTTATTTTAAAATAATTTTAAAAAATATCAAAAATATCCTAACAATTAGATCTAATAGTATTTATTAAATCCTTAATTTGATAGGATCTAATAGGGCCTACCACACTGGATTAAAACTCAAATCCATCTCAGCCTTTAAAACAATATGCTATTTGATCATGTCGTGCCGCGTAACCCGGTGTACCAAGCTACTGGTACATCTCAGCACACTGCAACAAAGATCGGTTCACCTCCTCGAAAGAAAAACCCAGGCGTTTTTCATTGCCTTTGACGTCGAATCTGGCCGGCCGAATCTGGCCGGAAAAAGACCGCAACTTCTTCGGCGACCCAAAGCTTCAATCCGTCGATTCTCTCTCATCAACCATCAACGGCCATCGAAACCACCGTCATCAGAATTCTCTCCCCCAGATCTACCAGAATCTACCCTTTTTGGCCTGGAATCTCGCTGAAGAATTTCACCCCTCTAACAGTGGCCACGCGTGAGATACACGGGCCACTAGAGGTATTTTCATAATTTTCTGGGAAGTTCAAGGGTATTTCAGTCTTTTACCTATACAATGACACTCAGGTAATTTTGGGGATTCCTAGTGGTATTTTATTTATTTTTTATACAAGTATTCTTTGTATTTTGTAAAATACCCGAAATAAATATAAAAAAGAATAACGACGCGGGTCCAACATCCATTTTATCCTGTCATCGTGCGCGGGTCCAAAGCCCAATTCTCAAGTATGGGTTATGCCCATTTTTAGCGAAACCAACATAATTTTTCTTTTTAAGAATGAACATTGTTTATCGACACCTTTTTTTTTTACAAAAAAAAAAAACCGATGTCAAAAGTTTAAAAATAAAATATGGATTATGTTCATTGTTTCTTTTTGGTAACTCAGATGTAGCTTTCCTTTTTAGGGTTAAATATCAATATTTTTTACGAGTCTCCTATTTTTAGGGTTAAACATCAATATTTTTTACGAGGCTCCTATTTTTAGAGAATGATGTTATTTTAGACGTGTCTCCTATTTTTATTTTTAGGGACCGACGTTAATCATCTTTCAAAACAAATTGCAAATAAGTTCAAAATATTATAGCATTTGAATAAAATAAAAAAAAACACAACTAAAGGTAACCTTTCTCTTGAAATGATGTTTTAACGGTGGAGTCTACCTTCCCCTAATCATAACTAAAACAATACCTGAATCTCTGGGACCAGTGTCTAATTTGGGATTTCTAGTTCCCTCAAATTACTAGATGGTGACTACAATTAAATCTTTATTTTCCCCAATTAATCTTTTTGTTAAAAAAAAAGTAGAGCCATTGCATGATGTCGTGTATCGACAAGATGAATGAACGTATATTAAATGCATAGTAAGCATTTGATCTATGATTTGTCAAAGTCTTGAATTGATTGCTAGTAACAACTATTTTGCTTGATTGAATTTAGTATCATCGAGTGCTAATTGCGATTGGACTTTATGTTAGACTTAATTAAAATCAATAAGGGGATTAATTAATTATAACCAAGATACCTAATATTTGCTAAATTTATTTTTTCCTTCACTTGTTTTCAATTCATACCTTTTTTCTTGAATTATTTAGTTTAATTAATTTTCAAACCATAATAATTCAAAATATTGATTTAAATTTTTGTTAATCAATTTGGCTAATTAGGTTAATTTACTATAATAGCAAATCCTTAGGACTATCAGGTGGCTTTAACTTACCATATATGCTATATGTGATGTGTACTTGCGAGCTTTATACATTTAAGATTCGTGTGCCTGATTTGTGAGCATTAATAAACATAAAAAAACAATCACAAAGTCAAGCACCAACTCAATATCAGAATGTTTGTTTGAGAACGTGATAACAATGTAGAAAGTGAAAAACAATAATAAATATTAATTTCAATAAACTCAATGTTGAAGGAAGAAATAAGAAAAAAATATTAACTAGAAAAAAAATAAAAATTTAACTTGCCAAACTCGTGAATTAGGGCAATCTGGGTTAACCTACCAAACCCGTAAACCGGTTAATAGACCCTATAAAGTTTAATAACATGTTTTTTTTCCAAAACTATATTTTTAACTATCCGATAAAAAATAAACGATCACAAAACTTAGTCCAATAAAAAAAAGGTTAACCCACCAAACTTAAAAACTAGGGCAACTCAGGTTTTTCTAGCAAACCCGTAAATTAGCTTATGAACTCCACAAAGTTTAGTAACTTGGTTATTATTTAAAAAAAATGGACGATTACAAAATCAAGCAGTAACCTAATGCATGGACATTTGTTTGACACCCCGATAACCATATAAAAGAAAAACAAAATAAATTGTGAAGTACAATTTTCAATCAACTCAATATTAAAAAGATAAAATAAAAAACAAAATCTAAAAAAAGAAGCTATTAAAAAATTTGGGACTAAATCGAAGAAGTTTTAAAAATCGAGTGACTAAACTGAAAGAAGAAGGGGGAAATGTCGAGTGCATGTTTCACATGCGCCAGGGTGGGAGGAAGTTCACATACTTTGAGTGGCGCGTGAGAATTTATTTGATCACTGATTGGTTACGTGTTTGATGTCATTGAAACTGTCATGGTGTCCACTTCCATACATGACAATGTTTGTTATATTAGGAGGTCTGGTATGGCTCTGGAAACCCATTCTTCTTTCTTTCTTTTTTTTCTCTTATTTTGCCTTAGTTGATGTGACAGCCTATGTCATTCTTGCCTCCAGGTTTCAGTGTTTTTCTAAGCTTCAATTTTAGTCCATTTACTTTCAATCTTTAGAAAAATGAAGAATTCAAATAATATTTTACAAAATTGATCACCAACCCAATATTGGTGCAATTACTTGATACAATAGGGAGCATATAAGACCATATCAAAATAAATTATCAACAAAAAAATCTTAATCAACACAACATTGAAGGGTAAAATTGAAATCCAAACAATTTGATAACTAAAACAAAACATAAAAGATGAAGGATATACTTGAAAGCACCTTTTGTTAAAACAAAAAAAGGATTCTATTTTTTATATTTTTCAGTTTTGGTCCCTTTGCTTTAAATCTCAATAAAACAACAAAATTGAATATTTTTTTTTTGTGAAATCAAGGACTCATCAGATGTTGAATTGTTTTTTTTTATATTGTGATAACCATATAAAAATAAAAATAAATTAAATTATCAACTCAAAATCCCAACAAACACGCATTAAAGGATTAAATTGAAAATAAAAATTTCAATAAACAAAGAAAAAAAGGACTAAAATGAAAAAAAAAACACAAAGCAAAACAAAACATTAGATTACTATTATAATCCACAATGTAATGGGTGCAGGTAAGAAATGTTTTCCTCCACACCATTTAGTTTTTTTCCTAATTAAAACAAACCTAAAAGCCATCAGTGTTTTACCGGGAATTTAACCACATTATATTATTCATTGGAACATTGTAATGATGTTATTGCTTTTCTCATCAAAACTGACAAAGCTTGTAAGTAAGGATAGAATCGTCTTTTCAAAGTAATCCATTTGACATTACAAGATTGATTGGGGATAAATTGTTCTACACATTTTTTTTTTGCACATTTAAATGATTTTGTTACCCTTAAAAGAAGAAAAATGTAAAACTTTGGTTCAAGAGCTTTTATATATATATATATATATATATATATATATATATATATATATATATATATATATATATATATATATATTTTTTTATTATTGTTATTTGCACAGTAAAATTGCGGTGATACTCTTAAGAGAAAAAAACCTTTAAACTTGTACATAGGGTTTTTTTTGTGTTTTTATATTTTTTTAAAGTGAACTTATGAGATTGCCCTTAAAATAAAAAAATATACACATGGTTTCAAGGGTATTTTTGGTTCTTTTATGGTTTTTTATTTTATTTTTTGGTTGATCTTGGGGCTATTTATTAATTGTAAAAAAATAAATATTATTAGAAAAAAATTGTTGACCAATGCAATGCATGCGCCAGCATGTGATGGTCCTCGCACCCTATGAGTAGCGCGTGTGTGACCGTTCAATTATTATATTCAGCCGTTTATGATGGCATTAGGAGCGACACATCATCCTCTTAGTGTTAGTAGGGCGTGTGTACATAACAGAGGTGCAGTTGGGCTCCAATGATCTTTCTTTTCTTCTCTTCTCTTTTTTTTTTCTCCTAGCCTAAAATTCACACTAGCTCTTCTAAAAATTTATTGTGTCCTTTGGTTTCTATTTCTATCAATTTTAGCTCTCATTATTTTGATTGCTATTTTTTTCTTTTAATTTGTTTAAGTTTTTTTTTTTAATTTAATCTCTAGGCATTTTATTTCATTTAATTTATTTTATAAAATTTAGGTCTCGTTCTTTTGATTGTGTTTTTTTTTTTGTGTTTTACCTTTTTATTGATTTATTTTTCAATTTTATCCCTCATCATTTTACTTCATTTAATTTTTTTATCCAATTTTGTTCCTCATTCTTTTATTGCTATTTTCTTATCCTTTTCTTGACTTTTTTTTTATTTTATCCCTTAACATTTTATTTCATTTACATTTCTAATCTAATTTTGGTCCTTATTCTATTGATTGCTATTTTCTTATCCTTTTATTGATTTATTGTTTTTTTTTTAATTTTGTCCCACAACATTTTATTTCATTTAAATTTTTATTCAATTTTATTCCTCATTCTTTTGATTTCTATTTTCTTATCCTTTTCTTGATTTACTTTTTTTAGCCCCCAATTGTTTTCTTTCATTTAGTTTTTATACAAGATTGGTCTTTATTATTTTAATTGGTATTTGTTTTGCTTTTCATTTTTTTTATGATTGAAAATTTTACTTCGTGATTTTTTGTGTCTTCCTTTCTGCAATGTAATCTCGGTCTTATGACCCGCGTCATTAGTTTAGAATATTAGCTTGATTTAATTTTGGTCTTTTTTAGGTTCTTTATTAAAAAATTAATTTGTCGTTTCAATTTCATCATTTGACATTACACTGTTATTAGGCCTTAAACTTTGTTATTTGTCCCACTTGTCTTTTTTATTAGTTTATCCACATCGCATATCATGAGTGGTGGGTTAATTGAGTTAACCTGAGTTTATTCAGGTTTTTCTTCAATGTTTTTTTTTTTTATGAATCTGATTTTTTTTGTTCCATCATTTGACATTAAATTATTGACCCTTGAGCTTTGTAATTTTTTTTTTCCCCGTTGGGTTATTTCAAATACATGTTAGTTAAGTTAACCTGGGTTAACTCAGGTTTTTCTCTAGTGTTTTTTTATTTAACTTACTCCTTTTTTGACAACTTTTTTATTTGTCTTATTTTGTTTTATCCCGATCTCATATCATGGGTTGCAGGTTGGTCAAGTTAGCCCGTGTTTACTTGCGTTTTTTTCTTCAACATCACTTTTTTTTTAAATAGATTTTTTTTCTTATTTCATCATTTGACTTTAGATTTTTGGGTCTTGAGCTTTGTGCTTTTTTTGCTTTTTTGTTTTATGCAGAATTATCTCGATTCTATATCTCAGATCGCGTAATAATCAAGTTAACTCAAATTGGTTTGGGTTATCATCGTCTGAATATTCTTTTTATATTAAAAATATTTAACTCAGCCCGACGCAACCCGGACCACCCATGTAGTAAAGTCTAATAATGGTGGTATAGATAGAACTCTCATTAAGAGGATGATTGTGTTAAGTCTAAATAACGCATCACCCAGGTACAAGAGCATGATGGGCTATATAAATTTTGAGCTCAAATTTGAGGAGCTCAAGAGATGAAACAATTCTAGAGCCCAAAGCACTTAACCCAAACCAAACCAAACGCCCTCAACCCTAGCCTTTTCCGAATCACAGACCGAACCAAAATCAGGTCCACCATTGATTAAAAACACATGTCTAAAACAAAATCCCACTAAAAAAATGAGAAGACAGAGAGAGAGTGGAGCCCATCAGTCCACGTGATGACACGTATAAGAGCAGGTGGTCAGCACCTGCCATCCATGTGTCAGCCCCAAGTAATGACATGGCAGAATTTGGAAGCTCCATTGGCTATAGTAAAACCAACTATTTGATTTTTTGAAAATACCGTTACAATTCCCTCCACACATTTACTCTTTGCCTTATCCCTTGCTACTTCTCTCCCTCCAAAATATCACCAAAAAAAAACAAAGATACGCCCATTAACCAAAATCACCAAATCAACGAAACAAACACTCACCTGAAACCACATTGCAGAGTCCTCATAATACTGTTATGGCTGGCAAGTTAGCATTTACGTTGACATCTCCTCGAGTCCTCATTGCTCCGATTCAAAAACCATTCATCTCCTCATCTTCTTCATTACCACCTCCTTCTTGCTCTAGCAGTACCAGGGTTCATTTCAATGTCAAACAGTTTTCTCTGCGGAGAAGAATGCTTTTACCACCTACCAAGGCCACTGCTGACCAACAAGCTGGTTTGTGTCACCAGCTCTTTTAACCATGCATGTTGCTTTTTAATTTTGTTAATTATATCTGTTGATGACAATGATTTGCTAGCTTCTTCTGTCAGAGATTAATTAATTCCCCATGTTTTTTAATAGTTAAGCCTAGCTTGTATTAGTATAGACCAATATTCTATTTCTATTTAAGCGCCATATTTTCATTGCTTGATTATTACCTGGAGTGGAGTGTATCATGAAAGATAAAAATTGGGTTCGATTCTTGAAATCCATGGTCATATAAATCACAAATTTCTGCTGATTTGGTCATCTTTTGGTAAATGAAATCCAATCCAGTCATCAAAAAATGGAAAAAAGAAAAGCATCTGCTAACTCCAACATTCCTTTTCAGATCAAGCCCAAGAAGATGAGATGGTTGATGGTAAAATCTTGCAATACTGTAGCATAGACAAGAGAGGAAAAAAGTCAATAGGTGAAATGGAGCAAGAGTTTCTACAAGCACTACAAGTGAGTTCCAACAATTAATCAGTGTTTTCATTTCATTACTCTATCCAATGCATAACACTGTATAAAAGAAGAGGTATGATGAAGTACTCCTTTTTTTTTTTTATACATTTTATAGGCATTCTATTATGAGGGAAAAGCTATAATGTCTAATGAGGAATTTGATAATCTCAAGGAAGAACTAATGTGGGAAGGAAGCAGCGTGGTTATGCTGAGTATGAGCTGTTCTTCACAATGAAGTTTCCCTAGGCTATTTGTTTATCCTTTCAATTGGAGAATTTGTCACATTGATGGTTTTTGCTGTATTTCTATGATGTATCTCAGGTTCTGATGAACAGAAGTTTCTTGAGGCCTCAATGGCTTATGTATCAGGGAATCCAATCATGAGTGATAAAGAGTATGATGAGCTGAAAATGAAATTAAAGGTCAGTGCTTGGTTATTTTCACGTCTGTGCATAATTTTCAACTTGCAAGAACATACCCATGCTTTCTTGATATAATTCATATCAGATCAATTTACTACATTTTTCCTATTGCAAAAATGTTTGCAGTATCAGTTGATCATATATATTATTGCTGCTAGCTCTAATTGTTTCATGCCGCCCTAATTATTCTTAATACCATGTATTATTTACCTTAATTATCCTACAGTCTGAAGGCAGCGAAATAGTTGTCGAGGGTCCAAGATGCAGTCTTCGTAGTAGAAAGGTGTGCTGTCTACAATTATCTCCCTGTACTTCTAGTGCTTCTAGTTTTGGGCAATGACCGTGCACTCCTTTGAGTTCTGCTCAAGTAATCTTTGGATATGGTCGAAAAGACATGCAGGATTCAACCTAACAGAAGCTGCTTACTTTCTTCCCACAGGTTTACAGTGACCTGTATGTTGACTATCTGAAGATGTTCCTGCTGAACGTACCAGCAACCGTTATTGCACTAGGCTTGTAAGGGAGACTCTTCAGTGCCATAAATCATTTTCCTGACTTGTCCTTCTATTTGTTTATTTTCTGTAAATGAAGGAGGAGGCTCCTTCCAAATCATGGTTGAAGGTTTTACTTGATGATTTTGATCTAGTTTACCAGGAGCTGGGCGGGTGGAGGGGTCTGATTTTCTTTTGGGTTGTCTTGACAGGTTTTTCTTCTTGGATGATCTCACTGGTTTTGAAATCACTTATCTTTTGGAGGTAAACCGTCACTTCCTCTCAAGACTTTATAATTAAAGCACAGATATATATACACATTCATGATATCATTCAAACCACTGGTGAGACCAGGCTGATTTCAAATCTTCCTCTTTATATTAGAGAGATATTTAATCCTTATAATAGAGGGGGGGGGGGGGAATCAATCATTACTTGGAGCTTTAATTTATATTTTGTATTTATATGTTTTGTAAATTGTTGCGTTGCAGCTCCCAGAGCCATTCAGTTTCCTTTTCACCTGGTTTGCTGCTGTGCCCCTCATTGTTTGGTCAGCTCTGACACTAACAAATGCAATAGTGAAGGACTTTTTGATCTTGAAGGTATAATTTGATCTCGCGACTCTTTTCCAAAACTCTAATGGGAAGCCACATAATGTCATCACGCTGCACATTGCAAAATTACTGATGGATAATGTCATTTTTATAGGGCCCCTGCCCCAACTGTGGCACGGAGAACGGCTCCTTCTTTGGAACCATATTGTCTATTTCAAGTGGTGGAACCACCAACACCCTTAAATGCTCAAAGTAAGTTTAATGCCATTTGCAGACCACATTGCTCAATGGAACTTTTGTTTTTGATTAATGACATTGCTGCAATACTCTGCTTCAGTTGCTCAACCGAGTTAGTTTACAATTCAAAAACACGGTTGATTACACTGCCGGAAGGAAGCGAAGCTTGATACAGGTGAACACCTTATCTATCCTACAGTCTGCTTAAACTCTGAAGTGTTACATGCTTGGTAATTGATATAAATAATCAGTGCTCGAAATCTGATTTCATTCTTCATCATTAAAGGGATAATATCCTGTGGATAGTCATAACAGTCATGGCTACTGAATGAAGCAGAAGTCCATTAAAGGGATATACAGTACAAGTGTTGCTAACTCGTAAGTTTGGAAGCAAAGAGTACGCCTTCTGCAGAAACTTGGCAGAGATTTGTGGCGGAGAGAATTTTCAGATATTGTGTACACTGGATTGTATCTTGATCACTGTGTTAATATAGTATGTACATGTTTATACATCTACCTATCCCAGGGTTGTTAATTAGGAGCTGAGAGCAGTGTGTTGCCATGAAGTTCTATAATCCGCTGTATTTAGTTAGAATGATGAATCGTTACCTTGCTGTTATCATTGGCAAAAGTAACACCACAGTTGCTGATTGGTTGGGTTTCCTGGGGCAGCTAACACGAAATATAACCATGATTTTGTTCACTATCAGGACAGATACGCTCACTCATCTCTTCTGTTGCTAGAATAGAAGATGTTCCCATTCTTCATCAAGATTCTACTGCCCGCAACATTACTCGAATACTTTATTATTCTCGGAGCTCGTAAAATTTCAATCTATTTCAAGTCAAATGACAACCTCCTAGAAATTCTAGTTATGGAGTTACAATTAAAATCAAGGAGTTCTGATACACATATAAATATAGTATACCACCTAATTACTTTATACAATTAAAATTTCCATTGCAAATCCACAATGTTATATGTATGCTACGGTGTTCAAAAATTCAAAGAAATAATTATAAAATTTAACTCTTAATCAATTAAATATGTAAGGATGAAATAAAAAAAATTAAAAAAACAAAAAATTACCTGAGTCAACCTACTAAGCCTTCAACCTGACTCATAAGATCATGATAACTTCACAAAAAGCAAATAAAAAAATTACTAAACCTATTTTCCAACTAATCCAATGTCAAAGGATGAAATGAAAAAAAATCAATTAAAAAAAGAATTAAAAACAACTCAAGTCAACTCTGACTAACCTATTAAACCTACAACCTAGGTCATTAAACCAATATAAGTTTATAAAAAGAAAAGAAAAAAATTTACAAAACTTCATTTCTAATAGATTAAATGTTGAAGGTTGAAATTAAAAAAAAAAACTAAATTCATAAGATTAGGATAACTTCATATAAAATAAATTGAAAAAGATCACGAAACCTAATTATCAAATAACCTAATATTAAAGGTTGAATTTGAAATTAAAAAAAAATAAACGAAAAAGAATATTGAGTTGTTAGAGGGTAAAATTGAAAAAAATATTTAATTAAAAAAAGGATAAAAAATGAATAGAATTAACCTAGTTCAATCTGTCAAACTAGCAACCTGGGTCATGAGATCGAGATAACTTAATACAATGCAAATCATAATAATTTATAAAATTCAATTTCCAACCAATCCAATATTGAAAGATGAAATCGAAAAAGAATCAATCATAAAAAGTAACCTAAAAAAATATCCCAAAAATGAGCCAAGTTAATTTGGGTTAACTTGTTAAACCCGCAACTTAAGTCATGAGATAATTCATAAAAAGCAAATAAAAAAATTATGAAACCCCACCTTTAACTAATATGTTGATAAAGGCTAAAATTGAGAGGAAAAAAAAACTAAATCTATGAGGCCAACATATAACCCAATAGAAAAAAAAATTGAAACATAATTCCCAAATCAATCTAATATTGAAGAAAAAAAACTAAAAAAAAAAAGGATTGAATTATTGAAGGGTGTGATTAAAAAAATAAAGAAAAAAACACTAATTTTGTGAATGTAACAACAATAATTTAGCTATATTATTTAATGTTTTGTTAATAATAATTATAATAATAATAGTCACCATCATAAATACCATTAAGGGAAAAAATAAAGGAAGAAATTAAAAGATAAAAAAATTCCATTCACTGTACGGCTCAACAGATAGCACCCCAGCAACAAGGAGAATAAAACCTGCCTGCACGTCAACAACTAAAAAGAGCTGAAATGAACATTTCTTTTCTCCATATTAAACCAATAATTTTGACTTGAGAGCCACCATCTTCGTGCCGTCACGAAGCCAATTTTTTGGAGAATGGGACATTATATAAGGATGTCAAGTACAACATGGAGGAGCATCACCGTACTTTCTCACAAAGGCCTTCGAGGAGAGGTTAGCAATAGTCAACAGAAAAGCCATGGCTTCCTTTTTTCATTCATGGAGCTTTAGCCTCTTCTTGATAGTGTTGACTTCAGCAATGTTCATCGGCAAATCAATGGCCGTAGGTTATGGTAAAGCACGCGTACCAACAGTGTTCCGGCCGAGCCAATGGTCGCTTGCCCACGCCACCTTTTATGGCGATGAGACCGCTCGCGAGACCATGGGTATGCTACCCTTCTTTTGCTTTCCAATTAATTTCAAGTGCCGCTATAACAAAATGTTCCCTTTTATGTGTTTAATTAGGCACAACATAATTCAATTTACCGTGTACTTACATATAATTAATTAAATAATTATTTGCCTTCTTTTCCCGGGGTTAATTTATTCAGGAGGGGCTTGCGGGTATGGAAATTTGTTCCAAACTGGATACGGAACCGATACAGCTGCATTGAGCACAACATTATTCAACAACGGATATGCCTGTGGGACTTGTTACCAAATAAAATGTACGAATGCTCCTGCATGCTATGGGGTAATTACAACGGTGACTGCTACGAACATCTGCCCTCCGAATTGGTCCAAGGATTCTAACAATGGTGGATGGTGCAACCCTCCTCGAGTTCACTTTGACATGTCCAAGCCTGCATTCATGAAAATTGCTCAATGGAAGGCTGGCATCGTCCCCGTCATGTACCGAAGGTATGCCATCTTTCTTAGCTTTTCAATGCTTTTTAGAAGTCAACTACATGTGGGCCAAACGCCACAAACGTTTTCGAATAAGCTTGATGGTGCCGAACACTTCCTATATATATATAAAGCATTATAAGAGTAGTCTTGGATGCATTTTTCTCATGAATTCTTCACTTCCATCGTGAATTCTCTTTAATTGGATTAGGAAAGTGAATTTGGTTTATGCAAGCTAGCCTGAGGACCCCCAAAAAAAAAAGAAAAAAAAGGAAAAAATAAATTAACAATTTATCAACTTTGGCTCAGAATAAATCATCCTCTAATTAACCTTATCGTGTATTTGTTGTAGAGTACCATGTGCAAGAACTGGCGGGCTTCGATTCAAGCTCCAAGGAAATGGGTACTGGTTGCTGGTGTATGTGATGAATGTAGGAGGAGGTGGTGACATTGCCAGCATGTGGGTGAAGGGAAGCAAAACAGGATGGATAAGAATGAGCCATAACTGGGGAGCTTCATACCAGGCATTTGCTAGCCTTGGAGGCCAAGCTCTATCTTTCAAGATCACTTCTTACACAACCAAGCAGACTGTTATTGCATTGAATGTTGCTCCTCCAAACTGGGGTGTAGGGATGACTTATAAATCAACTGTGAACTTCAGTTAGTACTGATGTCAAGCTCAATACTCCACTTATCCTTCTTTTTTTCTAAAAGCCTCTTCGAGGCCCTGTTTTCCATTTTTTTTTTTAAGAATTTCCTGCGTTGTATGTGAACCAAGAATGGAATTTCACTTGCTGTAATGAGAGATCTAGTGGAAGATATCCAGATTATTTGATCCTTCTTCCTTTCTTGCCTTTTATTCTTTGCTGTGCTTCTTTTATTCAAACTTCAATTAAATCAAAATTCAAATCTATAACTTAATGATTGTTTGGTATTAACCTTAATATTTGAATCTGTAAAATTAAAAAGATAAAGCAAATCTTTTTAACCATCAAATCAACCTCTTAAAATTTAATTTTAGTTGCTAATAGCGAAAAATCTCAAAGCCTAATAACGCCAATTATGTCACTTTGTGTCGAAAGGCACCAATACAACAAGAGGAAAAAAACTTCCAAAGATTTGCAAGAAACAAATTGTTCCTGCTGTACGTAGATTTGCAAAATCAGATTTGTTTTTTTATTTTATTTTTATTTTCATTCATTGGACGCCCACCATCTGGCTTTTTGACCCAACAGAAGGAGAAAAGAATTGGATCGCCATGACTAGCGAAGCTAACATGAGACCCACAAAGTTGTTGAAGTGGGAGACATGTCATCAACACAATTAGAGTATTGAGCCTTGAAGAGGGACTACACCTTCATCTCTTTCCCCGAGCACGCCTTTCCCCTTTTCAATTCCTTTAGGCACCAAGTGTCATCATCAGTCCACGCTCCAAATCATTTCTCCCAGGCCTTCTCCTACCTGATCCTTAACCCACTTTACCCCTTCCAAATTCTACCTTCAAGGGCAGACAAAGAAAATCTTTTCTTGTTGTAAGAAATATTGCAATATTAAACAACAATTACCACATACAGTGTTCCAGATGCAATAATTTACTGGACTGTTCAATTACATTTGGAATTGAGTACGTGGTAAATCAAATTTTCGGCAAATGCAGAAAGGGTTTTGCTTGCAATTTGAACATTCCCATCTATCCTAGTATCCTGTAACGTAACAAGAAGAAGAAATCTTCAGACATGGCATGATAGCAATCACATTTCACGCTAACAGTGACATTTTCTATTACCAGGCACACTGATTGTATGCTATGGGAATTGCCGCCTTGGCATGAACCACTGGCAATCCTTTGTCAAGGCCACCTAACGTATATTCTCTCCAAGTCTCTCTACTATAAAGAAAGCCGAAAAAAACAACTCCCTTCTTTTCCTTTTCACTTTCTTGTTCTTTAATATTCCAAGAGTTCCTTTCATCATAAATTTTCCTAAAAGTTCAAGCTCTCCTCTTTGCAACTTCACTTCTGTTACATCCACAGGTAAAGAAAGTAGCTGATCTAGAAATTGAGCTTTTTTTTTTCTTTTGATGAACAGGTAACAGCCAGGAAAATTACAAGAAAAAACCGTACTGCATTTTGCATATCTGCAACTCCATTTAAACCTAGCTCATAATCCTGGGATGGGTTCTCTCTTCTCCCTCACTTTTATAATTCTTCTTTCACTGGCTTTAGTGAGAACTGAAGCCCAAGGGATCAAATCAGCTCGACTTCTTGACCTTCTCATTAGAGACTACACACTTAAGTCAAGTGGCGTACACTTCAAGACAGGTATGGTGCACACTGTAGATTTACCAGCAAACTTCTCCGGCATCAAAGTCGATACAGTGAGGTTTCGATGCGGCAGTCTACGAAGATATGGTGCTCAAGTTAAGGAGTTTCATCTGGGTATTGGTGTAACTGTGCAGCCATGTGTTGAGAGACTCTTGGTAATTAGACAAAACTTGGATCTTAACTGGTCCTCTATATATTATGCTAACTATGATTTATCAGGGTATCAAATTGTGTCACCCATTTTAGGCCTTTTAGCTTACAATTTCGGCAGTGATGTGAATGTTAGCAACTCTTTTGAGATCGGAATTCATGCCGGAGGAAAACCAATTACTATAGACTTCATCAATGTATCAACTACTGCCAACGTATCGGTAATTAGGCCATTGTGTGCTAGTTTTGAAAATGATGGTAAGGTGACATTAAGAAACCCTACATCGCCATTTGTTTGTGTGGCTACAAGGCATGGGCATTATGGTTTGGTGATCAAGTCACCACCAGCACCACCACCATCAATGCAGATGATGAAAAAGAAGATCAGCCTGTGGAAAGTAGTGGTTGGGAGCTCAGTTGGGACTGCAATTGGTGTGATTTTATTGGGGTTGCTTTTGGTAGCAATGTTTGTTAAGGTAAAGAAGAAAGCAAGAATGGAAGAGATGGAGAGAAGGGCTTATGAAGAGGAAGCTCTCCAAGTATCAATGGTTGGTCATGTCAGGGCTCCTACAGCAACTGTTACTCGGACGGTGCCTATAATTGAGCATGAGTATATACCTTATCCTTCTTAAATTGTTCATTTTCTTTATGATCATTATTCTTTTTTGTAATATTAGATGAAAGGACAAGTAATTTGTATTAAGAAGAAGGGTAGATCAGCCAAATTCTTTTAAGTTCTTTGTATTGATACAGAGACAACTCTGTCTCTTGAGTTCTGTTTCATATTTTTTTTTACCTTCCCTTTACTTCCTTCTCTTCTGTAATTTGCTGTGATGATTTCTGTTCTTAGACTATAAACACTAGATGATTCATATTAGGTAATTAGGACAATAATCTTGTTTTATGACAGGAATTTCTAGATCAAAATAAGAACTAATTCAAAATTTGAATCTTAAAATAATATGAAGGTGCATTCATCATATATGCAGAATTCATCTCTCGTTTCTTTTTCCTGTTAGTTCTCTTATTAATTTCTCACATTCTAATTAAGCATTCAGCAATGAAACCTACTGTTCTCTTTCCCTTTCCCCCCTCCTTTTTGGTCGGGGATAGACAAGTAGGATGGTGAAAAAACAATGCTCCAAAGTAGTAAAGCTGCTAGAGTCCGAGTGCATAGAATGCTGTCATAGGCGTTTGAGAGGAAAAGAAGCTACACGTCCTATGATGCTGTTTTAAGACGATGTCTCCTAATGTCATGGCAGCGTAGGCATGTACCTTTTTAGAATGACCATCAAGAAATGATTTTTGGAATACTTTGTGATATGAGGCAAAGTCAAACCTAATACTTGAACACGGTGGATTATGGAGGAGGGCTTAAGCTTCATTGATGTTCTCTGTCTCACTTGTAAATTTGGTCAAGAGATTGCAACACCAACAAAACCAAAAAAAAAATGTTAAGAGACTCGCATATAGTCTAGATCACTGACAATATACAAGCTAGGCATCGATTCTACCTCTAAAGGTGCGAGGAAGCTTTGCTTTGAAGTGGTTTTATTTTGATTACCCTTGTGAGTTAAGCTTAGGCGTGTCTAGAAAATTGCCAGGCCAGCGAGATTAAAAGGTGCAAATTAACTATGATGAAAACATCACCAAACCTTTGTACCAAAACAACGCTCAAAAGGAAAAAAAACCCAGTGGCGTCTAATTTAAACAAAGAAATAAAATAGCTGGTTTAAACAAAAAAATGAAAGAGTTCATTAGTAGTGTTGTATTGACGATCCATGTATATAGCAATTAGATGGAGTTTGAGTTCAAGATATATAGTAGACCTTGTTACAAGTTTGAAATACAAAATTGCAACCAAGACTTACAATGATCAAGATATTCTAGAGTGATCTTAGGAGTGTTTGCTGTTGACTAATCTTCATGACCTGCATTGACTGAGAACTGCTTGGGGAATGAACATAAGCTTGCCGTGTAGCTATAATTAAGAACTAAGAGGAAGGAAGGTTCTTAGTAAAAATGTCGGTATGCTGATCATGGATAGAAATGTAATGAGCTTGAATGTCCTTGGTAAAATTCTTCTCTCGAATGAAGTGATTATCCACTTCAATATGCTTTATCATTGCATAAAAAACTTGATTGGAATGCAAGGAGAGTGCTCAATGTTATCAACCCATAGACAAGGTGTTGCTCTGAGAGTGATATAAAGTTCTTTAAGAAGCATGCGAATCAAATAAAATCCTGCAACCATGAGTTTCATTGCTCAGTATTATGTCAGTGCTGGAGTGTGCAACAGCAACTTGCTTCTTGCTTGTCTAAGAAACAAGACAGGGGCCGAGATACACGCCATATCCAATGGCCGACTTGCGGTCATTTGGGTTGTCTGCCTAGTTAGAATCACTCTACCCATTCAACTGCAGAGAGCCTTTGGTGTAGTGTAAGCCATAATCAAGAGTGCCCTTTGAATATTGTATGCAATGCCTGATCGAGTTAAAGTACTGCAATAGTGAGCTGAGTTGTCAAGGAGATCACCATTAAATTTTTACATTTTGTTGCCTGCTGCTCAAGGTGTAGAAGTTGGCTTTGCACCTACCATGTAGAATAGGTCTCTGATATATTCTTCTTGGTGAAGACGAAGGCCATGACTATTGCATGACGCCTAGATACCCAAGAAGTATAACTTCTAATTCCTTCCCAAGTTCGTGAATTAATCCAGTGATGGCATTCACATTATTACTTGTAACAACAATATCATCCACGTAGAAAAGCACAAACATGTAATACGAATAAAATGTCAAGTATTTAAATATATATAATTTTAAATTTTAAAATATTTTAAAATAATAAAAAAATAAAACTAAAAAGAACTTAAAATAATTAAACATAAACAAAATACCAAAATATTAAAAAAATAAAAGATTTTAATACAAAAAAACATAAGTCAAACATCATCTCTATCATTAATATAAAAATAAAAATCTTAATCTTGTAGAGGTATACAAAGAAAACCATCAAAAAAAAAAAGAAGAAAACCATCAATTAGACATTTCAATATATGATTATTTATAAATAAATCTCTAAGATAAATGTGACGCAATAATCTTTTGATTTTTCCTTTTAAATTCTTCCAATTGAGTCCACAACCAAATTTAAATAAGCCCTTGATTTCTCCTTTTATTCATAGTTGTTTATGAATATGCACAACTTTTCAATTAGAGCCAAAATTAGTCATAAAATGAGAATTTATCCCATTAGGCCCTTGATCCCATATTTTGCTAATTTGACAATTTCAGTCATTGGGTTGAGAAGCCTATGGTTTGACCCACGCAATCTAATAAGATAAAAAAAAAATTATTATTAGATATATACCTATTTTATTTTTATATTAAATTGTCCAAGATTTTTTTTTTTGATGTTTGTAATGATTTTTTTATTTTTATTAATTGAATAACATAAAACAACAAAAAATATTTTATTTTGTAGAGGTGATATATATTAATAAGAGAAGTAGAGGATATACTAGCAAATTATTTGGTTTCAATTAAATTTAAATTATTACTCTTCTTATATATAAATAAATATTATCATATAAATAAATAAATAAATAAAATTTTAATAAATTATTACAGAATAATATCAAATATTTTGATTTATATTTATTTTTTAAATTCTTAATCTCATATCTAGTTTAAAAATGTTGATATTTATTAACATGTAAAAGTCTCAGTCAATTTTATTAAACATGTAGATTATGAATTTATAATCATAAATTTTCTATAATAATTATGTATTTTTTTGCGAAAAAATATCCAACAGGTAGTTAGTTGCCTTCTAATTTGGACTCCACTTTTTGTCCCATCACTGTCTCACCATCAAGTCAACTCATATTCTTTCTTTAGACCGTTTTGATTGGGCCTTTGCTAATGTGATGTTCAGTGTCTGTGGCCCAGTTAATTCCTCCCATTTAATAATAGAGCTGTAGGAAAGAAATAATCTCCTGTCCAAGTTTC
This sequence comes from Populus x sibirica, assembly GCA_019202695.1. Taxonomy (NCBI): domain Eukaryota; kingdom Viridiplantae; phylum Streptophyta; class Magnoliopsida; order Malpighiales; family Salicaceae; genus Populus; species Populus x sibirica. The sequence goes on along the minus strand of JAGMVL010002405.1, from coordinate 805,179 downwards.
CAAAATAAATCCTCATTATCCTTCCCCGACACCAACACGGATCCATATTCAAAATTCAAAACCGAAAAATACATGAATCCAACGGTCCTATTTCTCTCACTCCAAAACCTCTGTATAAATTATAACACCTAAACAAACACTCATTCGCGTCAAAAAAGAAACAACCATCTGTTACTCTCTTTCTATTATTTCCCGGGAAAATTAACTTCCTTCAACACGTCATCATCATCTTCTCCAATTCCTCTCTATAAATCCTAGGGTTTCTTCTCAATGGCTGATCCCATGACTTCACAATCAGCTCAATCAAAGCTCAACATTGCAGCCTCCACGACGCCACGTCATCAGCATCATCTACATCTTGAAAACCCAACTCCATCACCGTCATCATCAAAGCATGTCAATCGTCTCATTAATTCTAATCATTATATTTCCCCTTCGAGACCAATTTACTCCGATAGGTTCATTCCCTGCAGATCCAGCTCAAATTTCGCTCTTTTCAACATCTTTTTTCCGCAGCCGTCGGCGACGGCGGGGATATCGCCGGGATGTGGAGGGAAGGAGGATAATCCTAGTGCGTATGCGGCGTTGCTTCGGAATGCGCTATTTGGTCCCCAGACTCCGGATAAGAAAGACTGGGGGGCAGGGGCGGTTGGACAGAATATTTTCCGGTACAAGATGGAGACTAGGCAGTCGCTGCACTCGCTTTCCCCTTTCGGTTTTGATGATATGAGTGATCTTGGTGTTAGTAATGTTGCTATTAAGACTCCTAGGAAGGTTTCTAGATCACCTTATAAGGTCGGTGTTTTATTAAATTGGTGTCATATTTTGACTTTCTTGAGATTTGATGAAATGTGGATTTTTATTGGGATTGTTTTATTAATCGATCCTGTTTTTTGTTTTTATGTGTTTTTTGTAGGTATTGGACGCCCCTGCATTGCAAGATGATTTTTATTTGAATCTTGTGGATTGGTCGTCACATAATGTGTTGGCAGTGGGGTTAGGGAATTGTGTGTATTTATGGAATGCTTGTAGCAGCAAGGTGAGTGTTGTGGGTTTTAAAGTGTGTGTGTGTGTGTGTGTGTTTTTTTTTTTTTTTCAGGTTTTGGCTGAAGGGTTGTTATTTTTTACTCTAATGTTGGTCGTGGTGTAATGTAGGTGACAAAGTTGTGTGATTTGGGGAATGATGATGGTGTATGTTCAGTAGGATGGGCTCATCGTGGTACGCATCTTGCTATTGGAACTAGCAATGGAAAAGTTCAGGTTAGTTTTGGTTTGCATTTGTTTTGAACTTCTGATATATGCGTTTGCTGTGTTGATTTCAGTATGGTTTATGTATAGGGAAACACTTCAGGATCATAAAACCAAATGAAAACAATGCCAACTTTATAGAGAGAAATAAAAATATTGAACTTGATATTTCAAAAGAATGCAGTGTTCAAGGATTATTGTGTTGGCAAGATTAAGCGAGAGGTAAATAAATAGTCAGAGATATGGGTGTCGATCATGTTAGTGATAAAGTTTAGAGTTTAGGTTTTATTTAACTGTGCTTGTTATTCTTCTCTCTTGAAGGAATGCCTTATATAGGCAAACATATATATATGGCGGTTTACAGGTTTCCTGTTTTACAAGGAATATGTTTCCTGTTCTGAAAGGAATACATTAATGTGTATCCTTTCAGAACTCTTATGGAATATCTGCTAGAACTCTTATTCTCTAATTCGGCTAATTACATGTTAACACTTCCCCTCAAGTTGGTGCGAAGATATCTTCTAAGCCTAACTTGTCTAGAACCTTATGAAGAGCTATCGCAGGGACTGCATGGGTTAGAATATCTGCTAGCTGCTCACTTGATTGAACGAAAGGGATGTCCACTAACTTCAGAAGTAACTTTTCCTTGATGAAGTGTCGATCTATCTCAATGTGTTAAGTTCGATCATGCTGGACCGGATTATTAGCTATCTCTCGTGCTGCCTGATTGTCGCAGTATAGTAACATAGGTTCCTTTGGTTCAAAACCTACTTCGGTGAGTAGAGTCCTAAGCCATAACAGTTCACATATTCGATGTACCATCCCTCTATATTCTGCTTCTGCCGAGGATCTTGCTGTCATGTTTTGTTTTTTACTTCGCCATGTGACAAGGTTTCCTTCAACAAATGTAAAATAGCCAGAGGTGGACCTCCTATTAGTGAGATTTCTTGCCCAATCTGCATCAATAAATCCCTTCACTTCCATATGTCCATATCTCTTAAATGTCAGTCCTTTTCCTGAGGCCCCTTTTAGGTAACTCAGAATCCTCATTACGGCTGTCATATGGTCTTCACTTGGAGCATGCATAAACTGACCTACCACACTAACAGCATAGGCAATGTCGGGGTGTGTGTGAGACAAATAAATTAATCTCCCTACCAATCGCTGGTATCTTTCCTTGTTTGTTGGTACCTGATCTGGGTAAATGGCCAAATGATGATTCTGAACAATAGGAAGACTCTACTGGTTTGCATTCTAGCATACTAGTTTCAGATAATAGATCCAGTATATACTTTTGTTGTGACATGTATATACCATTTTTGGTCCTTGCAACTTCAATCCCTAAAAAATATTTCAGTCCTCCTAAATCTTTCATTTCGAATTCAGTGGACAATTCTTGTAGCCTTTTTATTTTGTCTGCGTCATCACCAGTTACAATCATATCATCCACATAAATAATGAGCAGTGTAACTCTCTCATTCTTGCATTTGATGAATAAAGTGTGATCAGAGTTACCTTGGTGATAACCAATTCGTTTCATAGCTTCTGTGAACCTTCCAAACCATGCTCTTGGCGATTGTTTCAGCCATACAATGCTTTTCGTAATCTACACACTTTTCCGCTAGATTGTGGACATTTAAACCCAGGTGGAAGCTGCATATAAACTTCTTCTTCCAAATCCCCATGGAGGAATGCGTTCTTCACATCAAATTGCTTCAAGGGCCAACCGAAATTTGCTGCTAAAGATAACAAGACTCTGATGGTGTTCATCTTTGCAATTGGGGCAAAAGTTTCTTGATAGTCGATGCCGAATGATTATGTGTATCCCTTTGCTACTAGCCTTGCTTTGTACCGATCAATTGTTCCATCTGCTCTGTGTTTGAGGTTGAATATCCATTTGCAACCTACTGGTTTTTTTCCCGAAAGAAGTGATACAATGCTCCATGTACCGTTTCTTTGTAGTGCATCCATTCCAGCCTCCATTGCTTCTGCCCATTTCAGGTTCTTTGAGGCTTCCTCAACATTTGTAGGTATTTTTATATTCTTCATCTCATTCACAAAGGCTTGATGTTGTGGTGACAGTCTATGTGTAGAGACATACTGTGTGATGACATATCTTGCTTTGCCATTTGGAGAGTACCTGTCGGGTGGCTTCCCACGGTTCTGTCTAGGAGGTAGAGAATAATTTGGAGCAGATAATGACATGGAACAGGAAGGGCTTGTAGTGTTACTTACCTCATGAATATTCGGCCGATCTTGGACGTGGATTTGTGGAGAGGAAGGGGCTGCTTCAATATGTCTGTCTTGTTGTTCTGGCGTGTTTTTGTCCCTTGCACTCCTAATTGTCTGTGAACTAGACTCCCCTGACTCTATTCCTTCCCCTGAACCAGATCCTTCTTCTTCCCCTGGATCAAACTCCCGTGAACCTGATTCTCCCCGTGGACTAGTCTGTTCAGATTGTTAAGGAAGATCAATCCAGTTATAGGCATCTTGTTGCAGTTGCTCCCCCTGAGGACTAGAGGTGGATTGATCTAAACCGAAAAAATACTTTGTTTCGGAGAAAGTGACATCCATGCTGACATACATGTGGTGAGTTGAAGGATGGTAACAACGGTAGCCCTTTTGGTGAGGATTGAAGCCAAGAAACACGCAGCGCACTGCACATGGATCCAGTTTTGTGCGCTGAGATTTCTGCAGGTGGACATAAGCGACACACCCAAAAACCCGAGGTTCTAGATATAGGAAGGATGGAATCTGAACATGTTGAGTCAGAGTTTGTAGAGGAGTTCTGAAGGAGAGGACTTGTGATGGCATTCGGTTCATGAGGTACACTGCATAGGTCACGGCTTCCACCCAATAATGTTGAGGTATATGGGCACCAATAAGAAGAGCTCTAGTAGTTTCAAGGATATGTCTGTTTTTGCGTTTTGCCACACCATTTTGTTATGAAGTACTTGGACAAGTAGTTTCGTAGAGAATACCATTGTCTTGAAAGAATTTCAAGAGCTCAGAGTTAAGGTATTCTCCGCCATTGTCTGATCGAATAACTTTCACGAGGAGGGAGAACTGAGTGCAGACCATGTGATAAAAAATTGGGAGTATATTGCGCACATCACTCTTGTGCCGCATGGTATATAACCAAGTCATTCTGGTGCAGTCATCGACAAATGTAATAAACCATCGAATCCCAGATTGAGTAGTAATTGGGGCAGGTCCCCAAACATCAGAGTGAATTAATTCAAATGGCTTTGTGCTTTTATTCAGGCTTAACGGATACGAAGTACGGTGGCTTTTGGCCAAGATGCAAACATTACATTTAAGAGAAGAACTAGGATCCGAAATGTCATTAAACAGGGATGGAAATAATTTTTTTAAGTAGCCGAAGGATGCGTGACCCAGCTGATGATGCCACAACCAAATATTCTTGTAGTCATGAACATTGCGACTCTGAACTTGATGGACGTGACCTGACGCAACATCATCCACATAGTAAAGCCCCTTCCTCTTAGTACCACGTCCAATGATCGCTTGAGTTCGGATGTCCTGAAGTAAGCAAAAAGTGGGGATCATGAAGACAATGCAATCCAATTCTTCCGTAATTTGACTAACTGATAATAAGTGATTTGAAAGTGCAAGAACAAGTAGACAATTATGTAATGAAAGGTTAGGAGTGAGAGGAATTGATCCTGCTCCAATAACTGGGGTAGACTCCCCATTGGCTGTCAGGACTTTTTTCTTAGATGGGGAAGTCATGTGCTGAAATAATGATTTATTGTAAGTCATATGGTCTCGTGGCACCCGAGTCAATGATCCAACCCGTATCTTGAACTGTGGATGTAGAAAACATCATTCCAAGTGTTTTCCGAGGTTGGAAGGGAGTCACCGTATTGGCTAAAGAGAGTATTTCACCCGGTTTAATATGGTCTCTTTGACCTGTTACCATAGCAACAACACTAGAAGGAATCTCCACCGTATTGGCTAATTTTGCTTGGCCTGGACGTTTATTGCTGCGTGCTTTACCTTGCTTCCATTTTTCTAAGAACCATTCGGGATAGCCATGAATTTCAAAACAGGTGTCTCTGGTATGGCGACTTCCATTACAATGACTGCAGCGCAATTTATCCTTTTCTGCTTCCTCAACAGCTCTAAGGGTGCGAAAGTTAGAGGAGGCGGTGGATTTGGAAATCATTGCTATGAAAGTACCTTCACCCGTATTCTTTGTGCCAAACATGGTGGCTAGGCGTTGAGCCTCTCGTCGAACAGTATTGAAGCACTCTTCAATACCTGGAACAGATTTCATGCAAAGAAGATCATTGCGTACTGGGTCGAATACCTCATCTAGTCCCGCGAGAAAGTCATAAATCCGATCTTTCTGGATTTCTTCTTGTCTGGTTCTAAGGTCTGCAGTACACATCATCTTAATTGGTCGTCGTTTATCAATTTCTTACCAGACGCTGTTAAGTTCTGCGTAGTATAAGTTAATTGGATGTCCATTTTGTTTTGTTCTTGTTGCCTTGCAGCGTAACTCATAAAATTGAGACTCATCAGCCCCATCATAGAAGGTTTGAGTTACACTGTCCCAGATTTCCTTGGCATGAAAGGTGTATAAATAAGCCAATGAGATGAGGCTCCATGGTTTTCAGCAGCCATCCTCGCACCACTGCATTTTCAATGCACCATCTTGAGTAACCAGGATTTCCTTCTTCCATTCTAGCGTTCTGTCCATTTAAGTAGCCAAGTTTGTTCAATCCAGCAACATCAAGCTCAATCATTCGTGACCAGATTTTGAAGTTTTTCTCATTTAATTTGAATCCAAAGGGTAAGTTGTTTAGGTTGGGTGATTCAACAGAGACTGGAGTATGGTTTATAGGAATTATAGAGGTATTTGTATCATCCATGGTTGGTCCATGAATTATGGATAGGGCTGCAGAGAGAGAAGAATTTTAACTATGCTCTAATACCATGATAAAGTTTAGAGTTTAGGTTTTATTTAACTGTGCTTGTTATTCTTCTCTCTTGGAGGAATGCCTTATATAGGCAAACATATATATATGGCGGTTTACAGGTTTCCTGTTTTACAAGGAATATATTTCCTGTTTTGAAAGGAATACATTAATGTGTATCCTTTCAGAACTCTTATGGAATATCTGCTAGAACTCTTATTCTCTAATTCGGCTAACTACATGTTAACAGTTAGGGCTGACAAATTTCAACTAGGTAGGTGGCTGGGAGAAACTGTTTTGTCCCACCAGAGTTGATTCACCAGACTTTGAAGGTTTTTATTCACATTGTTTAATTGCCACAGGCTGGCTAAAACTGTAAGGGGTTTCTGAACAAGGTGTTTAGAGAACATATGGTTTATTGGAAGGATGAGGTGTTTTATGCCCGTATATCATACATACTCTTGGCTGTACTTGAACCTAGTCATGCAAAGTCTCTTACAAGTTCGAAAAGTTTTAGGGCATAGTCTCTTAGCATGCCAAGATCTAAAGTACCATCACCAGAATAGCTTGGAAATTTATCATGAAACCAAATATTTACATCTGTTCATCATTGCAGGATTCACCTGATGGTTTTCTAGAGATAACATTAAGGAGAAATAATGATTTTCAAAAGCCAAACATTGCTACCTAGCTATTGTTTTTTACTGCAGCCAAAAAATTTTCTATTAAACTTTAGGCCTTAACTACTGACCCAAGATTTTGAAACTAATTCAAGAAAAAAAAAACTCCTTTAGAATCAATAAGTTTGTTTGCCCCTAAGAAAGCATCTTAACATGTTCACAATAAGCTCTCATTTCAATACTTTCCCATTATTATTTTTGGAAGGTGAGATACATGGTTCTATATTATTGGTGTTTTTGGTTTTTCAGCAGTTCCAAGGACAGGTGGTATTTATACAACTGTTTGTCATGGGCAGTTCCTCCCTTGTGTTCATAATAGATTTTAGTATATTGCTTGATCATCCTAACATTATTTTGCTGATATTCTCATCAACTCATATGTAGATTTGGGATGCTTCCCGCTGTAAAAGGATCAGAACCATGGAGGGCCATCGATTGCGTGTTGGGGCCTTGGCCTGGAGTTCATCTATGCTGTCTTCTGGTAGCCGGGATAAGAGCATTCTTCAACGAGATATACGAGCACGGGAAGACTTCGTTAGTAAACTCTCTGGACACAAGTCAGAGGTTGGACTCCCCTACGTTGTGATCACATTGATTGAACTTTTTGGTCAACCATTTTATGCTGTTTACTTTGGAGTTAGAGTTATCATTATGTTTTTGCATGCATCTCAATTTTGTAAATGCTAGTAGTGGGCATTTGTTTACATATTATAAGCTATCTATGCTATTTTTGTTCTGTTCATTGCTTTTATGTTACTCAGCCTAATAATCGATTGATTATGATTTAGGTTTGTGGACTGAAGTGGTCTTATGATAACCGTGAGTTGGCATCAGGTGGAAATGATAATCGAGTGAGTACTTTTTTTTTCTACAACATATCGCTATGATTGCTGGACATGAGTTCATGGTTTCCTGTATAGAATTCTAATTTCTTGTTGTCTATGTGCAGCTCTTTGTTTGGAATCAACATTCAAGCCAACCTGTGCTAAAATACTGTGATCATACAGCGGCTGTAAAAGCAATTGCTTGGTCACCCCATCTTCATGGACTTCTTGCATCTGGGGGTGGGACTGCTGACCGGTGTATACGATTCTGGAATACAACCACAAACTCACATCTCAGCTGCATAGACACTGGCAGTCAGGTAAATATCTGTTTGCAAATCACTGTTATTGTGCTTCTTTATAGATAACATGAAATGTCTGGAGTTAGAAAAACCCTTATTGGCAACTCATATCTGCTTTTTTCTCTTTTTGGTAAGTAAATATGAAATTGTTGAATGATTGATGGAACATGTGGTTACACCATTTAGAACATAAAAAATGTGGGCTTTCCTGGAAGCTCAAGAAAAAGGAACCCACGAAAAACTATCTTTACTCAATCTAACATACCAACCATATTGTACAAGCTATCTCTAATAGGACCCAAAAAATAGACCACAGGTTATGAAACCTCTGGGTGCGATCCATACTGTAAGATGGCAAAGAGCAAGTACACGTACTCATGTAGTCTTGGATTATTTTACTCAACATTTACCTCCGTCTCTCTCTCCCCCCCAAAAAATTTTACACCTACTTCATTTCAGGTGTGCAATCTTGTGTGGTCTAAGAATGTCAATGAACTTGTCAGCACACATGGATACTCCCAAAACCAAATAATATTGTGGAGATATCCCACCATGTCAAAGGTACTGAAGTCAGTGTATTTATGATAATGGTATTATCTCTCATCACTCATCGTATTAAGATTTGTTCCTCCTTTGCAGTTGGCAACTCTGACAGGTCATACATTCAGAGTTCTTTATCTTGCCATCTCACCAGATGGACAGGTAGTTGGTCCTCCATTCTTCATGACTGTACTTTCTCTTCTTACAATAAATTTAGCAGTATTTCTTTTCATTAATGTATCTTTTCCTGGTTGGAATAACTATTATCTGTTTCAGACAATTGTCACCGGAGCTGGAGATGAAACGCTGCGGTTTTGGAGTGTGTTTCCTTCTCCTAAATCTCAAGTAATTGTTTCTTTGAATGATGACAATAATTAATTGAGTCCGTGCTAATATTTAATACGTGATTATTTTTTGGAGAAAAACTCACCAGATGCATCTTCTTTCTAGTAAATGACAATAACATATGTCGCTATTGCCATATCAATAATATGCATTGACAAGATATAAGGATAGGATTGTGTCAAGAGTAGATGTCAATATTTTGGTTTTGTAGTGCTTGCCTTACATAGCAGTACTTACCCAATGTAGCAGAAGACTAACTCAATAAATTTATGGGTTGACTGCTATTACAGAACACTGACAGTGAAATTGGAGCATCCTCTCTCGGTAGAACCACAATTCGGTGACTCCAGTTGTTTGTCGAGAGTTTCTTGGCTCTGAGAAGACTGTCAGTCTAGAGTTTATTGTGCTGTTTTAGCATGGAAGGAAGGTGGTAAATATGTTCATAACCTGGAGATTATGTGTGTGGGAACAAAGTTGGTCAGTTTGGTTTTCTCGAACCAACCCAGGACAATCCATCAGTATGGTTTTCTCAAATCATCCCAGGACCTAATAAATCGAAAAAAGTGGGATTAGAGGTGATGAATTGTCTCATGGCTCTCAGGAAATTACTAGTTTCCTTTCTGTTCCCCCTTTGATTTACTAATGTATAGCATATACCATTTAAATGCTTCTTGCATTGTATATTAACAGACAACAGCATAGGATGCTTTGAGGTGTTGGTTTACCATTTACTCATAGTTTTTGTAAATAATTATTGCTTCCACATTTCTCTATCATTGAAATATATGAAATATTGCTTTGCTGGATCCGAATTCAGCTGGCTCGCTTAAAGATCATACAAACAGGAATCTACCACATCCCAGAATGATCCTTGGTAAGGAGTTTTAGTTTCCTCGTATGACTGCAGCTTGTTTAAATAATATAAATACAATAGATCTTTCACGTCATGCGTTACACATCCGTAGTGTTCTTACAACAATGGCAAGTTTATCAAATATTGAACATATTTACATGTACAGCAGTCTTTATCTTGAAAAAGAGATTTTGGGACAAGTGTTTCAACCCCAAACTCAAAGTATTTTGGGTTGAGGACAAACTCCTAATATTTACATTTCAGACCTACATAAGTTATGTAACATCTTATGTGAAGATAAAACAATCAAAGAGCAGACTGATAGATACTTAGGGCTGTTGAAAGCTCTGTGGGGTGCTTGGATTCTTTTTGTTCTCCAAGGGAACCATTTTAGACCATGGGATCAAGCTCATTGGTGGAAAGCAACAGCTACAATTCTCCTCTTGGCATGGCTCAGGCAAGTCCCAGTTGCTTGATTGGTTTGCTAGCTCCTCGGTCTCATTGGACCCACCAGTTTCAGAAGTAGAAGGCGCAGCAGCATCCTTGAGTGGACCCCAGCACTCTACCTTGCTGAATTCTGGAATGTTTGAATGAAAGTAAACCCAAACTAAAGCCTCCTGTAATTCAGGATAGTTGCTCAACAAACTCCCATCTCCATGAAAAAAGGCCTTCAATACCTAGTCATCCCAATTTTTGTTTTTCCATGTGATTTAAGGGACTGATCATGATCATCAAGATTGAACAAAAAAGTAACAAACAATCATTGTACATACCACAGGGAGTTCTCTGCGGAAGATGAAATATCTGAGTCTACAGCACCAATCTAAAAGAAAATGGCCTCCACTTATATGGCAATGAACATGAAGAGACATATTTCCCTTTACTTTCTTCCACTCTGCCACCACTTCATCTCGGTACAATTTGTTGGACCATCCCTGCAACTGCAAGAAAATCCCAATCCATTCAGTTCATTAATCTAACCTTTTGATCAAGAAAAATATCAACAAAATCAAGCAACTCTCTGTATATACCCTGCTTCCTTCTGTTTATCTTCTGTAAAATTCAGACCCTGATGATTTATACATGAGATTTTGTGCTTCCCCTTATATTTCATCTAACCCCACGATTCAGAGCCCCCCGCCCTTTTTTTTTATCCCCCTTTCTTTCTTGTGCCATGGTATTTAAAAAGAAAAAGAAAAAGACCTTCCCGAGGCTCCCCTGTTTTCTCTATTTTTACACAATTCAAAGATTCCAACTCAAAAGGGAAATATGGTGGAATTAGCAGATTGGTGATCTCTTAACTTAAAAAAGAAACAGGATATTAAAAACAGGATTACCTGAGAATTGTTTATGGTCTGTGAGATGGCTAAAGTAAGTTTAGCTGTCATATCACTGTGTGTTAGAGTATAAGTCCTTGGCAGATTCCCTGGATGCTTCTTCTCATCAACCCCTAAGAACAGCACCTTCAGCTTTGATGCCTCAAAAATAGATGGCCCAAATAATCTTGCCACCTGAAACAATCAAAACAGCACAAAAGTCACAATCAACGAATCAAATAAAGAAGAACAAAAATAAAAACAAGCCAAAAGAAGCAGAACTTACAGGGCTGATAGATTGGTTCTTCCTCTTGAGCTTTGTACTTGAAGAAAAGAGGGAGCTGTTTTGATCAAAGAGAGAGGGTCTTGGCTTTGAAGGAAGAAAGGGAGCAACTGCCAAAGAACCCATCTCTAATTTCTCGATATCCCACTACTCTCAAAGTAAGAGCAGTAGTTAGACCTTATAGCCCGACTTATTGGGCACGCCAGAAGATTGGAAGTGCAGTTTACGAAAATGTTACGAACACTATTAACCAGTAGAGAAAGTTTAGGAGACTTGAAACCAGGGGGAGGTTTTTCGCTTTTGCTTTGCTTGCATGCTTTAACTTTAGAGACTTTGAAGTTTCGAACAGAGAAGCAATGGTAGTCCAAAAAAACAGCCAAAGAAGTAAGAAGCTGGCGTCTTTTGGACATATATGATTTGTTTTCTGAAAATAGTGACTGCGCCATTTTTGGATGAAAAAAATTGTATGATTTGTTTGCTTGCATAGTATTAATCTGAAAAGAACTACAAATAAAGTTGACCCAATTCATTATTCAATGTTTTAATCATCTACTAATCCATTGATGTTGAGATATCAATTTATTGATAGCCAAATCTAAACTGCATGCACCCCTACCACTCCAGATAAATCAACCCAATTCAGCCACGATTCCCGTATTAAAATGTAGTGTATTCTTATCTCAAATCTTGCTGCTGTAGTTGACAAAGCAGTACAACTCTTTACGGTTCTATTAAATTTGTGTATTTTTTTCCCTTTTTCTTTTCTTCTTTTATTTTCCCTATTTCTATTGTTATTGGTATTAGAAGGAGAATTAAGGAAAGGGATATATTTTGATTTTTCCCTCTTTCTTTTCTTTTGTTTTTAAGATTTTTTATCTGACCTTTTGGACGCTAGCTACTAGGGGCCTGATTTCAATTAAAGACAAATTACTTTGATTATTATTGAAATGAACAAAAGCATTAATTAGTTATATGAATTAGATATATAATACAAGTCGACAAATAAATTAAGAAAATCCAGTTTTATACATCTGGAATGGTTTTTTTAGTTCGATAAATTCGTGAACTTCTTGTATCTAATTTCATCTTGTTTAATATGCCTTTTGCTTGTGATTCTAAGGGCAGATGATGGTGCAACAATGTCACAAACTGCCTTTTCCCCGTAAGAATACTCAGTTAGGTCCATCTAAGCTAATGGGACAACAAATTGCTTTCTGGGGATTATGAACAATAAATGATAATTTAATCCTCAAGAAATATGATTCATGAAATATTCCACATTTTGTTGCGTTTAGTTTTATGGGAAAATCCTCAAGAATCTCACATTGTTGTGTTTTGGGAAAAAAAAAATCAATTATGTATGATTTTATATCTTCCAAACCAACTATATTAACTTTCTCTCCATCAAGTCCAATGCCTTTAATGGAAACTTTTTATGGTTTTAATAATGGAATGGTTTCCATGAATTTTTAGTGCAAATAGTAATTTGAAATTATGGGAATGAATTACGGTCAATGATCTAGTGATTCTCATGGCTACATTGAAGCCACTATCTGGATGCTTGGAAGCTTGCTCGCATGACAAGCTTGCTTCGTAACACTGTAATTAGGTTGAAAAATTATCTCAAAATAATGATAAACAAATTAAAAATGGACGAATTAAGATGGGAAAATAAAATATTTATTTACATCAAAACATAAAGGATATCATAGAAAACATGTTTACGTTAAATTAATATATATTTTTTCCATTTTTCTCTAAATGAAAAATAATATAATATGAATATATTTTTCAATTTTTCAAGGTGGAAAAAGACTATGAAACTTTAAGAAATGAATATTTTTCTATACATCAGAAGATAAAGAATATCATAGAATTTATGTTAGACTAGTTAATTAGATTCTTTATTTAACTAGATAATTAGAATTTTTATTAGATTATAATAGATAAAGATGTAATTTCTATAAGGATTACTGTATTCTGAATTTAAAAATATAAATTAATCTATAAATACTTATGAGAAATACCTATGAGGTTTAAATACTTAAACCTCATAAGTTGAAAAGGGAAAAAAAAAAGATATCAAATCAATCAATCAATAAATTCTTTATTTACGTGTATTGTTTTCAATAATAATTGCTATCAAATCTTAGGTTGAAAAGGAGAAAAAAATGAATCATTGCAGCAGGCAACAAAAATGTAAAGATGCACACGTAGTAGCAACGTCTTTGACAGAACTAGACTTGATAGAAGCAGAAGTAGTAGACTTCTCTCTTCGTGTCAAGACATAGCACCAACCTCCTCTTGTAGCTCTTCATACAAGCAGCAGCATCAACATATATAATAGCAGTAGTAGCCTCTCGTTGCAGCAGAAAACAGACGCGGTGCACAAAACATTAATCCAGCACTAGTGTTTAAACAAGTCCAGCAGATCACTTTCCAAATCAGTCCTCCCAGCAACTTCACACATTCCAGCAGAGCGGTAATTAACGGGTCGCGGCAGCAGCAACTTAAAAAAGGAAGCGACAACTTCTTGTTTTGCAGCAACCTTCTTAAACTAGCAGGGGCTTGAAGCAACAACTTCAGACAGGTACAATAACAGCCTCCAAACAGGGACAACAGCAACTTTCATATAGCTAGTAGTAGCTCTCAACAATTTCCAAACATTCCACGTTATAGATCAATAAGGCAGCAGAGAGCAGTAATTTTTTAACGCACCAGCATCAATAAGTTACACGACTAGTAACTAGTCAAGGCAACATCAACCTACAAAAAAGATTAGAGAACAATAGAGGATCAACAAGTAATTAATTATTGGAAACAAAAGGGATCCTTTACGATAATTATAACAATTTTAACAATCATGGCTTCCAATAATTTTGTTCAACAAACCAATTAAAAAAATCATGAAACAGGCAATTTTAACAATCATGAAACTTATTATAACTTAGACACCTCAACAAAATAGTATTTATGAAAGGAAAAATCACACTATTATAGATATGGTGCAAAGTCTTTGATAAAGAGTAGCTTAGGAAGAATTTTTTTGCTAGAAGTAGTAAATTAGAACAATTATGTTTTGAATAAAAGTCTCATACTTGTCATTCAAGATAAACTACAAGAGGAAACTTAAAGTGGACAAAGACTGATGATTGACCAACTCAAAGTTTTTAGATGTATTCCTTATGTCTATATTCCAAATCAAAAGAGAAAAAAACTTGATGGCAAGAGAGAAAATTGTATTTTTCTTGGTATTAGTGATAATTAAAAAGCTTATAAACTATATAATCTTAACACCAAAAAAATTATTATCAGTCATGATGTTATTTTTTATGAAGCTGAAATTTAAACATGAAACAATGATGATTTTAAATAAAATATTCTTGTGGACTTAGATTATGAGAATGATGAAGGAAGAGAAAAGCCCACAAAAAAAGTATCATAACTACTAGATTATTAAATCACATCTAATAGTCAAAGATCACATCATGTTAGAAAAAAAAGCCTATATGGACGAGTGATTATGAGGTAACACCCATTTACTTATTTTTTCTATTCTTATATTGTAACCCTATGACTTTCGGAGATACTATCAAAGAAAAAAAATGAAAAAATGCTATCAATAATGAAATTAATGTCATTAAAAAAATATGATAATTACCAGAATTTTTAAAAAATTAAAATATCATTGGTGTAACTTGGATGTATAAGAAAAATTTATGAAATTTACAAATATAAAACATAATTGGTAGCTAAAGGTTATGAAAAAGAATATGGTGTTGATTTTTTTTTTATTTATTTTTTTGCTGTGGTAGCAAGGTACAGGACAATAAGAGTGATGATTGTTTTGGCAACCTAAAATTCATGATCTATCTTCAAATTATACGTGAAGTCAGCTTTTCTACATAGAAACCCTTTAAGAACAAGAATGTGTTAATCAACTTCTTTGTTACGTGAAATTTGGTTTTGTATGGGTTACATCAAGCTCCAAGAGCATGATGTTTATTTCTTGAAGATAAAGTATTTGTTAATCAACCTCGTTACGTGAAATTTGGTAATGAATATAAAGTGCAAGGAAGGATTTAAAAGATATAATTAATATACTTATTTTTAATTAAAATTAAAGGTGAAGAAAAGATGTTTTTTTGTATGCTTTATATGTAGATGATTTGATTTACTCTCGTAATAATGGAGCCATGTTTGAAAAATGTAATATTGGGTTTCCGAAAAGGATTTGATTTCATTAGAGGAAAACCAAAAATTAATAGGCATAATTTATTTAATTATGTAGTATAAAACCTTACCATTATAAAAAAAAAGCAAATCAAACATGAACTTATCTAAACAAGCTGAGAGATTAAAAAGAAGTTATTCGTACTCAGTTGTACAAATCCAAGAAGAAGAAGAAGAAGAAAGCATACAATTCATCTCGGACCTCTCTGCTTGCTAAATATATAGTTGTGAATAAAAAGAATAGCACTTTCATGGACGGCAACTGTGTAAACTGTGTGTACACAGTAGTAACAAACAAACAAAAATCGCCAACCATCAATTTGACTTATTAGATTTTAATATTCAAATACAGACAAGCCTTGTAGAGTAGGAAATTCTTTCCCAGATATATAACTAGTTTCTTTTCTGGCCACGCGAGCTAGAGTTGGGTCGCCAACTCTCCAGAGTTATGTAGTAGATATTATTTTCGTTTTGTTTTATGATAAGGGAAATTCTTGAATCAATTAAATTAAATTAAATCTATTCAATCCAATGATAAATAATCTATCCATATTAAGATTAGAAGATTTTTGGAAATTTTAATTCTCCCATCTTAGCTTTAGTTTGATTTGTTACTTCTTCTATCAAGCTCAAGCTTGTTTATCAACAAGACAAAATAAAATAAAATAAGTATTTAATATAATAATTCTAAAAAATTAACTCTTTTATATAATTCAATAGCTTAATCTATTAGGTAAAGTTTCAAGAATAATTATATATTACTCTCTAACATACTTTATTAAGTAAAAAGCTTTTTTGATTTGAAACTTTTATAATATAAAAGAAATGATGAGATTTAAACTTGTGACCGTCTAATTAATAAGACTCTGATATATTACTAAAAAAATCTTTAATCTAATATATAACTCAAGTGAGTAGATGAGGTATCAAAATTAGTTTTACATTACTCTAACAATATTAGCATTAGTTTAAATGTTAAAATCATTTAGTATTTCATCTTATATTTATTTTTATAGTTAATTTGCAACCACTTTATAATAAAGATTATATTTTAATAATATTATTATATTTAAATAATTATCTTAAAATATATTTCTTGTTCATGAATATTTCAAGCCACTCCGAGTAGTGAATTGCTCAAGTAACAATCGAGCTTCAACAAATATTTTATTGAAGTGATCTCGAATTGAGTTTGAGTAATTTGGTTTGTTTTACAGCCCTAATCTTAGTATTTAAATAATAAGGATAGTGGATAACGTAAATTCGGGATACCAGAATTATCCTGTTAGCTTGGTAACTATTGATTATTAAAAATTTTGAACTTAGGTCAAGAATATATATATATATATATATATATTTGTAATTAGTTACCCAATCCGAAAAGCTCTATTTTCACCCAAATTACTTATTATATATTTTCAAACAATTGAAAGCATAGTTAAATGACTAATGATCCATTATCTTTTCTTTTTAACAGTAGCGGTCGGTCGATATCATTAAGCCATAGTTTTTTTTATTTATTTATTTTTTAAAAAAGAGGTCGTAGCCCAAAGAAATAATTGCATTTTGGTATTATTTTATATTTTATTTTATTTATTATATAGTTACAAGTCGGTGGTCATCTATATTAAGATTAATACATTGATAAAATAATATTTTCTCGTGATCTTTAATTTCCTAATGTGGGAGGAAATTAACCAATTTAGCAACTAGTAGTCTAAGGTTCCAATAATGGTAAGAGATTTATATGATTACATTTACCACATTAATTCAGTAAAATTACAAATAAATAAAAAAGCGTACAAACATATCACTGAAATCCGAAGTTGTCAAGACATAAGATTTATTTTTCCAAGAATTTTATCGTGGAATCCTCGCCACTCATCGCACAGGTTAAACCAGAGACATTAACGATATTAATCAGCGAAATGGAATGAAAGAAAGAAGTAATATAAATGCTAGCAATATGATAGCATACTGACAAGCCCAAGAAAAAATTGTAGAAGGAAATGCTTTCGTCTTGCAAATTATAGAGGGGGCTAAGCAGTCCGTTAGGGTACAAGTCCTTGGAGGAAGCTCCCCTGCAGCTGGCTGCTTATTTTCAACCTCTAGAAGCAACACCTTTGGCTTTGAAGCCTCAAAAATCGCCGGACCTAGTAGCCTTGCCACCTGATTGATCAATCAAAACCCCATAAATCAAAACCGCTGTTTTTTCCCAATAAAAAAGAAACAAGAAGAAAGAAGAAAAACTTACAGGACCAGTTAGGTTCTTCTTCTTGATCGTCATGGGTTTTCTTCTATAGAAAAAGAAAGAGCTGTTTTGTTCAAAAACAGAGGGACCCTGCTTTGAAGGATGCAGGGGACCACCATTCAATTTAGCCATCTCTGTGTCTCTCTGGCAGTAGTTGTTCTTATGATAAAGCACACTACTTAGATCTCGAAGCTAGCTCCTAGTAATTTTATGGACACTCGAAAATGGAAGAACGACTGTAATATTTTTGGACAGTTTGGAAGCAGAAACTCTATTGCTTTCACTCTGGAGATAATTGTTGTTGGTTTGCTTGGATGCCTAAAGTGTAGGACTTCTTCGAAGTTTGGTGTAGGTCTGGTCTGCGCTCAGAAGACACTTTAGAAGAGAGTATGACCTAGAAATTAGAATAGCAGCGCCATGTAGGTCTGCGCTCAGAAGACATTTGGGCAAATTTTTCCTCCTGCAAGATGGAATCAAAGTATGGTAGTCATAAGAGATAGCAAAATGACATTGACAGAAGCGGCTACAGTGGAGAGAGCATGAAGGGATATGTTTGCAAGAACCTAAACTATATATATATATATATTTTGGTATAAATATAAGTTTTTAAAGTTTAAGGTAATTGATTTGGGCCAACGTGTGATGCAGATGCGTGTAGGCAATTATAGTTTTCCCGTTTTTTTTGTTTATGCCAGTTGTTTGTCGGTTGATACGATCCATAGACATTACGCACACTTTTGTAAATTATATAAAACACCTTTAACTTTACATATTTATAACACTTTAAATGGTGCAAAAAAATATTAACAAAAAAATTCTAATTATTTATTATATTACAATTGTTTTTATTTAATGATTAAAAAATCTCTATGCATAAAAATAACAAATCTTCTCGTTGAAACACACAAATCTTCTCATCATCAAAAAATCTTCATAAACACAACCGACAACTTATACACAATAACTTTCAATGTCTTTTGTCAAATAGGTTATGGAAGAATTTTTCATTATTATAAAATAACTTCTAACATGAAAAAAATATTTTAATATAATTTTAAATAAAAAATAATTTAAAAAACAATTATTATCGTACTTTCCACATTTAAAATACTTCATCAACTTCACCATCTACGTGTACAATCGGACATTGTACGTCGAAATTATTGAAAATTGTTTTACAGACCACGACAGCGTCCTGAAGTCTTGTTCCTGTAGAACCCGTGTAGTGGTCATATTATTTTAATTTTCTGAAACTTCTAGGACATCTAGTTAGGTGTTACGTCCAGTCAATTGGCCCTCTAAAGTCTAAACGTTGTCCATGTTTACTGAATTATAGAGCATCCACATTTCTGGTCAAAAAATTACACAAAGCAAAGCTCCTTGAGATTTTGAGGCCTCTCTTCGGTTTCCTTACGCATTAACTTGTCAGGTATTAATTAATAAAAGTACTTCCGTTTCTCTTGATATTCCTTTAGGGTTGATGGGAAAAAATTACATTGACTACTCCATTGCAATGGCAGATGCATTAATTACATTTAGGCATGTAACTTTTGGGATATTAATGCAAAATTCAGAATTGTAAACAGAAACAAAATTGAATGCATAAAAAATTGGCTGGGTGGAAGTCCAAGAACATGTGTAAGGCCAAACAGGAAGAAGGGTTAGGGATTCGAAATATGCACTCAATGAATAAGGCTTATGTAATGAAGTTAGGATGGGGTATTATCCATGACAACAATAATCTATGGGCAGATGTCCTGAGGAGTAAGTATGTTAAAGACTCAAGATCGTATACCACAAGTCCAAGCTAAAGGGAAGGACTCTCCGTTGTGGAAAACAATCTGTAAAGTTTGGCCTCAGGTTATTGAAGGCCTAGGTTGGTCTGTTGGGAATGGAGTAGAAGTTCGGTTTTGGAAAGACAACTGGCTGGAAGGTATCGGCCCGCTAGTACAGCATGCTTTAGAAGATATTCCAGTGGAAAATTTAAATGTATCAGTAGCAAACATGGAGTCTAATATTCAATGGAGATGGGATTTCTTTGCTCATTTACTCCCCATACAAATAATTATGGTAATGGCTAGTTATCCTCCTTCTAGTACGTACCATCGAGGGAGATTCAAGTTATTGGTGTAAATTTGCAAGTGGTGTGTTTACTGTAAAATCTGCCTGCCACATGAGCATTGCAAGCCAGGTTAGAAACAGGGATCCTATTTGGAGATTGATATGGAGTTGGAAGGGATCGGAGACAATCAGAGCTTTTCTCTGGGGGGTAGCTCATGATAAATTGACGGCGAATGAGAAAAGATGGCGTAGGAGTTTAACTGACGATCCACACTGTCACCATTGTTCTTTGAAAAAGGAACCTATGCTTCATTTGTTAAGGGACTGCAGTTTAGCTCAGGATGTGCGGAAGGTTTTGCTCAATTCGAGGGATAGAAGGAGTTTCTTTGATGATGGGTCGGTCCCTCCGCTGGAATGGTTGACGTTAAATATGGATGGTTGTAGTAAAGGAAATCTAGGATTAGCTGGTACTTGCTCTTATGGCAGAGCAGAATTGTGGGTAGTAGTTTCTGGCCCCAAACTAGCTTTGGTCGTTGGGAATTAAAAGGCTTGTTTTAAAATCGGATTTCTTGCTAATGGTTAATTATTTAGCAAAGGACAATGTGAAAATTGATGCCAAGCAAGTGAATTGCTGGCACGACAGTGGGAGGTTAACTAATTGTTCAACATGTGTTTCAAGAAGCCAATGCAGCAACAGATTTGTTAACTAATTTTGGATTAACTAAAAATCATTTTTATAAAGATCATTGTATCTTCAGGGACCCTCACATAAATTTGTACTTGTTTCTGTATTACAACCTCATTTAATCGACCTTTTCTCATTTAATTTAGTTTTTTAGAGCGTCAAGCCCGATTTCAACCAAAAAAAAAAAAAGCAATTGAATTGCTGGTTAACTGGGGTACTCATCTTTCACATAACTGTTTTAAAAGGGGGGAAAGCAAAGTATAGACAAGTACTGGTATATTTGCCTCCGAATTCGTGGTGGGTTGGATTAATTCTTTTTAAATGTAAAAAATATATATTAAGATTTTTTAAATAATGTTATTAAATCTGAACAAGTGAATTAATTTTGAAACCTCCTAACTCAATTATTTATCTAATTCAAGTTTTTAATTAAACTGTGTGAGAGCTAACTCGATTTAAATCAATCGATTTTATAAGTCTAAATGCAACCTTAATAATTGATAATAACATGATCTAGCTTTTAAAAAAACTTCAAGCTAATAATTTTTAAAAAACTAAGACAATAACAGACTGGATAGACCTTGGCCCCCCGTGACTCGGGTCATGAACTTTATTGGGTTTAATAATTGTTTTTTATAAATGTTTTTTATTTAATTATATAATAAAAATAAATGCTCATAAAATTGAGTGCCAACCTAAAAATAGACATTTATTTGAGATAATTATCCCTAGAAAGCAAACAAAAATCAATAATGCAGTTCATTTACCAACCAATCCAATATTAAATGATAAAATTGAAAAACAATTAAAAGACCAAAAAAAAAAAAATTATCCTATCGGTGGGTAAACTCATCAAACCCGTGAATTGGGTAAGCCGGGCAAGTACGCTAAACCTGTGAACTAGGTTATGGACTCCACTGAAATTATAATTGTTTTTTTCAAAACTATTTTTTATTTAACTATATGATAACAAATATAGATGATTGCGAAATCAAACACCAACCCAATACCGAGATAGTTTTTTTAGATCGCGATAACTTCATAAAAGGCAAAATAAAATCAATTATCAAATTGAATTCTCAATAAACCCGGTATCTAAGGATAAAAAAACCTAATTTAAAAATGTTAAACATGTCAGACCCACGAACCAAGTGAATTAGCCAAACATATGAATAGGTTCATATACTTTATAAAGTTTAATAACATAACTTTTTTGTTTGAAACTATTTTTTTAAAACTATATGAGAAAAAAAAAGAGTCAAGTTCAATTAAAAAAAAAAACACCCCACCAAACTCGTAAACCAGGGCAATCTGAGTTACCCCGACAAACCCGCAAATCATGCTAACCTTAAAAAAAGGTAAAATAAAAAGAAACAAATTATAAAAGCTAAATTCTCAACCATTCCAATAATAAAAAATGAAATCGACAAAAAAACATTTGAAAAGGAAAATCATAACAAAAAGAAAAAAGAAAGAAAGCAAAACACTATAGATTACTATTGTCATTCATAGTGCAATGTTATTTTTGTTACTTTATAAAGTTTAATAATATGACTTTTCTCTAAAACTATTTTTTTTAACTATATGATAAAAAAAATAGACTATAAAAAAAGTCAAGTTCAATTAAAAAAATAAACCAAAATCATAAACCGGGACAATCTAGGTTACGTTACCTTGAAAAAAAACCCATAAAATAAGCTAACCTCATATTTTGGCAAAAAAAATAAAAATAAATTACTATATTAAATTCTCAACAATCTCAATTTTAAAAAATAAAATCGAAAAAAATAAATTTGAGAAAAAAAATCATAACAAAAATTTAAAAACATAAGAAAAAGAAAAGCATAACAAGTGGATTACTATTATAATCCACAATACAATGGGTGTTGGGTAAGCAGTAATTTCCTCCACATTCTTTAATTTTTATTACTTCATAAAGTTTAATAACATGGTTTTTCTCTAAAACTATTTTTTTTTAACAATATGAGAAACAAATAGACTATAAAAAAATTAAGTTCAATTAAATAAAAAACTATCAAATCCATAAACTGGGGCAACCTGTACTAATCTCATAGAAAGACAAAATGAAAAGAAAAAAATTACGAAACTAAATTCTCCACTATTTCAAAATTAAAAAATGAAATTATCAGAAATAATTTTAAAAAAAATCATAAAAAAACAAAGAAAAAAATATGAATAAATATTGTAGCAATCTATAATATTTTATAAGAAAAATTAATGTACTTTCTCCACATGTATTAGCTTTTTTTTATTATAAAGTAGACCAGAATCAATATTGAGCTATATATAACATTACAGTATGTTACATTAATCTTCCTTGACATATTTTGATTCTCATCACCCAATGGTATTGTCCAAGCCCTTTATAGTTGTTATACTTTTGGCAAAATTTATTAGACACAACAGTATTCATAGCTATCAGATGCAAATGATTAAAAAAAAAAACACCATTGACACTTGGGAAGCTGGAACTATATTGCAAATTTGAATCTGCAATTATTTAACTCAAATTAATCAGCTCTTATGGTTTTGTGGGCAGGCCGTGTCTCTGGAGTCTGGCGGACCTATGAACAATTCTGTCTCCACCTCGATGATTTGCCGGTCTTGTAATATGTGTGGCGTCTTGGTTGCTGAGAGGTCCGGTGGTTGCATCCCATACTGCAAAAATAAGTCATCAAACAAAATTATTACCAACAAAATAAATAAATATATATGTCTTCGAATTATTGTCTGAAGGAACGATCTCCGGACAGACAGCGAGCATGGCCACGAGCACCATAAAATCTGAACTGGTCCTACAGCTTGATAGATCTTTTATACAAGTTTGACATTTCTATATTTAATGCTCTCTTTTTTATATATAAAAAAAAAAAAAAAATACTATGAGTGAGAAGCCTAAATTCTTGTGTGCTATGCCACACACAATGGTGACGCATTCCTCAAAAACACAACCAGAGATGATCATGATAATGTATAGGATCTAAAAGTTCAAGCTGGATGGTAATATACCTTCTCCCTCAACTTCGTGTTTTCTTCCATTAGGATTTTCTCCTGAGATACGTCAGTCAAAAGATGATGATAGCAGATCAGGATAATGCTTTCCAAAATCTATACCTAAGAAGTCTTGAACAAGCATGTATTATAAAATAATACGCATGGAACCTGAAAAATTACCTCGCCCTTTAGCTTCTCAATCTGCTCCCTGAACAACTGATTCTGCAAGTGCACAAAGTAAAGACAGTTAAATATTCAGTAAATCTCTCATAATAATAATTTTAGTCCAAAACTTCTTGTTTTCTCTTATAAATCCAAAGGTTGTCCCAAAAGGACACCGCAGTTAAAATTGAAATTTGTTTTCTCTCATAATATTCAATAAATTTTTAATTTAAAAAACCTTTTTACAAAAACTTGAATGGCGCTCATGCAAAACATGGGAAAGATCAAAGAAACGGGGACCAGAAAAGAACAGTAATTTGATAGAAAATATTGATGTTGCATATTCTTGTCATATACTTCCTTCCTACATCTTATTGTGTCTTTTAGCAATAGTATTATTCACATTAATCATGTTTTTTTTTCTCCTTCATCCTCTTTTGTTCAGTGTGGATGCAGATCCAACCATGCTACCTTTTTTCTTTTTTGATGAAACGAGAGATGATTTATTAATAAAAAGGCAAGAGCCAAAGCATACACCTACATTCAAACAACCTCTGTTAAAAGTGGCCTAAGGAATAGGTTCCTGGATAAAAAAACAAAAGAACATGAATGAAAACCATAGCATAAGCGTGTAAGAAATTGTTGCTTGCTCTTCAAATTAATTTTTATATAAAAATATTTAAAAATAATTTATTTATTATTTTTTAAAATTTATTTTTATATCAATACATTAAAATAATTTTAAAACACAAAAAAACAAATTTAAAGTAAAAAAACAAATTCAAATTTTTTACTCTAAGACTTCCACCATCATCTAAAAGTCTAGATATTCCTTGGAAAGCGTGACCGTAATCATAACAAAATGACAGCAGTGCGTGTTCTGTTTCTTAAGAAAAAAAAAATAGCAACACTCTTCAAAAAAAACTTAAAAACAATAGGACATTGGAAGGTAATAATACAACCAAAAAACTTTAAATATTTTTAAATATATTGTTTTTTTAAAATGACCTGCTTCATTTTATTTTTAATAATAATTCATTTAATTTTAATAACTTATTAGGCTACTTAATAATGATAATAATTATCCATTAAAATGATTAGCTGTAATCCATTTAAAATTTAACAGGACTCATAAATAGGTTAATTGTAATCCATTTAACTCTCAATATGATTAATTAATAATTACAGATAAAATCTTGGGAAAATATACATATATATATATAATTATTTTATCTATTTTTCTAATCTGGTTTTAGCTATCAAAACACTTGATTTAATAACGTCATTTTGATTAATAATTGTAAAAAAAAAAACCCCTCTAGCAGTACCCAGAAATTACAGTGCAAGTGTAAGAGCCAAGCTACACGATCATCAAGTGGCAACACCAGACTTGGCCATTGAAACACCGCACAGATTTGACCAAAGGATTATCAATTACAAATCGAAAACGCCAACAATTTATATTTCAATTCCAATAGTGCAAGTAACTAATTCCATACCAAATACCAATAATATGCCATGATAATCATCATCTTCTAGTTGACCCTTTTTTTGGCATGTTCCCTCAATTCCAATAGTGCAAGTAACTAATCACTCCTATACTGTTCACCTAATTTATAATCCTCTTTTTCAATTTCTAATAAACTGTTTGGAAGTATTTATAAATGAATATATTTGAACCGTTTATTAAATAAACATGCTCTGTTTTTAAATAATATTACATAAATTTTGATAATTATAATCAATTTAATTTGTTTAATTTCTTAGCCATATACAACAATTAACTGGACTTAAGCAAATATTAGAGTATAAATTGAATTATCTTTCAAAATCTAAATATACATAACTCTTAAGAATAAATAATCACTACAAAAACTGAACTTTAACATTATATATTATTAACCTTTTTTTATTATACATCACTATTTTCAATTATATGTGACATCATGAGTTTAAATGAACAATACATAAATGAATAAAAAAGAACTTATACAATACTTATTTAATAAATATTGCCTTTATTATAAGTGTTTGTCCAGGAGAGTAAAAACATAAAATAAAAAATAACTCATAAAAAATGAACTGAGGATTCAGCTCAATAATTTTATGATTTCTGATGTAATTCAAATTTTTTTTAATTTTAATACTTTATATTTTTATTGGCTTGTTTCAAGTCTTTTTAGAATTTTAATAGTTAAAATAAAGTACCCCTACGATAATATATAGTTTAAGAATGATTTAAATTGCTTATTTTGTATTATTTTGAATTTTATTTGGTGTATAAATAAGAAAATGGTGGAAATCAAGACAAAAACTACTCTTTCTTTCTACGGTACTGGGAGTCTCTTGAGATTTACCTTAGCTACTGCCTTTGATGGTAGCGTTTTTCCTTCTTTTTTCAATAATCCCATATTGAGGCTTCATGCTTTTAGAATTGATGTTTTTTATTTTATAATATCTAATTTATTTGGTTTTCTTACTCTTTACCTCTTTTTTTTTAAGTTTATATATATATATATATATATATATATATATATTTTACTCTTGTGAATTTTTAAATGGAGGTTCATTCCATAAATGTGGATAGATTGAAGATGCACTACTAGAAAGATTTTCAAATACAAATAAAAATACCAACAGAAAAAATATAATTGGTGAATTATGGTAACATTTACCGATGAAACATAACATTGTTGTTTCCATCGGTACTCACCGACAGAAATTTACCTTCGGTGAATATCATACAGGTGGAAATCAAGGAATGAATAAAAGCTAGGCAGGTATTCCCTTGTTATTTTTGCTCATATATGTAGTTTTTTTGTGTTTACTTGTTTTATAGGTTTTTTCTATAGAAATTTATTGTATAAATACATGATTTGTACATGTTAGATTTTGTTTGAGATTTTGAAAAATTATATTTGTTTATTATTTGATGAAAATGAGTTTGATTTTGTAATTTAGTGTTTTATAATTAAATAAATAATGAGTTATTTAATAGGTACGTTTCATATTTTATCAATTTTATTGTTAAGTTAAAAATTTAGGTGAATTTAGAGGAATTTGGGTTTTTTTTTGGGAGAAAATTGATAATCATTAAATGGTACTATTAAAATAGATTGAATAATTTTGAATTCAACCAATAATAACTAATTAACTGGGTAATGATAATTTGTTTAGTTCACATTAGTATTTAATACATGTTGTCATTGATATTCTATATAGGTTTTATATAAGTAATGGATAGATAATCGTTTTTGTATGTATCAAGTTTCACTCGAAGGGTTATGCATGATGGATTATTGTAATGGGATTGGGGGTTTTATTAATTATGCACTATCTAATCTAAAAAATATTAGTGGAAGCAATATTAGATGTCCATGTAAGAGGTGTAAAAATAAAAAGTTTCTCAATCCAGATATTGTTATAATACATCTTCTACAAAAAGGATTCATGAGAAAATACTTGTGTTGATTTGCTTACGAAGAACCCTATTTTCCTTATGAAACCATGGTAGAAGGGATGGCTATGTAAACTTTTAGTTCTAGCAACGTGCAATGAGTTGTAAATGATAATAATAATCATTATAGGAGTATGATTACAGATGCAATGAGGATGAATCAATGTTATGCAAGTGAATGCTCAATTTCAGATGAAGAACCAAATACAGACGCCACTAGGTTTTTTGAACTTTTAAAAGATTTTAATGAATCATTGTAGGGTAGGTGCACAAATCATAATAAATTATTAGTTATTGCACAAGTATTCGCCTTCAAGTCAAATCATGGGCTTAATGAGGTCGATTAAAACAAAATTGTTGAATAGGCAAAAAGCATTTTACCCGAAGGGAATGGGTTGAAAAGAACTTCTATATTGTTAAATCCATGATGAAACCTTTTGGCCTAGGATACCAGAAAATCGACGTGTGTCTGAACTTTCGCATATTGTACTACAATGAAAATACAGATTTGATCGAGTGTAAAACCTGTGGACATGCTCGGTATGAACTCAGAACCAGCAGGGAAAGGACTCTTGTCGCATATAAAAAAACTAAGATACTTCTCAATTACTCCTAGATTGCAAATGTTATTCATGTCTCTAAAGACTGATGATCACATGATACGACATCATTCATATAATGTGATGGATAGAGTCATGGTGAAACTTTTTGACAATGAAGTCTGGAAACAGTTTAATAGGATGTGTCCTTAATTTTTAATGGAACCACAAAACATAGGTGTTGGGTTATACACAAATGGATTCAATCCATTTGATACTAACGGTTTACAACTTGTTACCGAAGATATGTATAAGATCGGAGTTCATGTTCTTATCTATGGGCATACTTGGTCCTAATAGTCCAAGTTAAAATATAGATGTTTATCTTTGACCGTTGATTAATAAGTTGAATCAGTTATGGTCATTCAGGACTTTAACATATGATGTCTCATGAAAACAAAATTTTCAAATGAAAGCAGCTTTGATGTGGACTATCAATGATTTTCCTGTGTATTTTCTGGTTGGAGCATGCATGAAAATTATTAGCATGCCCATAGTGTATAAAAAATAACAAGATCTTCACCTTGACAAATAGTAGTAAAACAACTTTCTTTCTTTTTTTCATCGTAGGTTTTTTCCAACCGATCATAAGTATAGAAAGAACATATATGACTTCTTTGTAGGTAAAGTTGAAAGGGATGTTGCATTGTTGATATTTTATCAGGTGAAAAATTGTATAACGTTGTCTCGCAAAGACGAGGACATTATGTTTGATTTTCAATCTAGCAAGTAAAAATTTCCTAATTTTTATGTGACCCATAATGAGGTAAAACAAAGTATTTTTTGGGATAAGAAAGGCTAATCTCCTCTACCATAATCTAGATGTCATACATATAAAAAAGAACATGTTTGAAAATATTTTTAATATGGTGATAGACATGAAAGAGAAAACTAAGTACAAGATGAAGGTTAGGATGAATATACCTGTATTTTGCTTCTGTGAGAATATAAAGTTGGTTTATGATAAGTCACAGGTCACAAAGCTCAAAGTCAGTTTCGCCTTAGATAATAATGCATAGTTTGTTGCATTACCTTCTCCCATTTTCTTTAATCAAAGGCTTATCACATTTTTACTTGTCAATCCATTTTGATTGTGCTGTTCGTTAACTTAATTTTTTTTCTCATAGGATTAAGCTCTTAAGAATGTATATAGGTTTTAGCTTAATTATGTTGTTTTAATTCGTCTCAAAATGTTGAGAAGTTGGCTGCATTTCAGAATAGCAAGCGGTATATAGCTAGGTTAACCTAAACACCTAAAGGTTACCATATCAGGCCTAACAACAAGGCCTTTCCAGGCTTAAGGTTCGCACTAAATTTAGTTTTTTTTATTATTATTATTCTGAAAGGTAGAAGATTCCATCTTGAAAGTAGTCGAAACAAACCCAAGAAAGTATAAACGCCGAGGACCAAGCCCAATCAATGCTTAGATGGTCGGACCAATTAAGGACGTTATGTTTTTCTAGCCTCTGAGGCCTTGACCTAGCATAGGCGGGTGGATGCTGGAGTTGGATTGGTTGTCTGGTGCTTTTGAGAGTTCTATTTGGCCTTGAATTTTAGAATGGAGGTAGCAATCATAATTCTTAATGCTCAAATCCTACTTCACTGAGCTAAAAAACAAAAAAATATCAAATATATAAATGTTAGGCTTCTTTGGTTTGTGTAGATCTGTATTCCTACTTTTGGTTTATTTGTCTGAATTACTAACCTACTTCTGTTTTCAGATTAATACTTTTTCAAAAGTGAATTCTATTGTTTAGGAGTGTGGCCGAAACAGAGTTTGTTAAATTTTATTTTTTAAAAAAAATATTTTTTTATATTTTCGAATTATTTTAATGTATGAGTGTTAAAAATAAATTTTAAAAAATAAAAATATATATTATTTTAATTTCTGAATAAAAAATACTTTGAAAAGCATCCACAACTACACTTCAAACACCTCCTAAGAGTAACTACTAATTTCTCAAAAAAATGTAATCAAATTTATATATTTAGAATTTTTTTTTTTTTTTAATGGGATATGGATAGGCGTGAGCTCCACGCCCAGAATTTGGTAACCAAATGGGTGAAACTTCGGCGTTTGGAGCTGAAAAGGTGTACGACTCAAAATCCCAACTGCGACATGAATGCCAAATGAATGGACACTAACTAATTCCAGTAATTACAATTTAAAACACATAATTGATATTGTCTTAATAACTTAAAAGAAATTAAATACGATGTGCTCTAATTAATTAGACATACCTTTCTTGCCCTAATTCTTGTTAAGCTTCGCTCCAATTGATTCTCCAACTGTTGTAGATCATCAATGGAACATGATTCCAACCCATCTCCTAAGAGCTTTCTGCAAATTATCTTAATTTTTAGTTGTTCATTCCAGCACAAAGATTGAAGAATTTAGGTCAATAAGTTTCAAAATGAGCCTCCAACCTCTTAGAGACTTCAAGAAGCTCTATCTTCTTGGCCAACGTAAATGCATCTTCCTTCACAGGCTGCATGCAAAATTAACAACTACGTTTGAAAAACACAACCCATTAGAAAAGAAAAGGATGGAATTGCATTTCTTTTTCCTCTGAAATATCCTATATGCTAATTAATATCATTTTATACTATTGAATATACAGAAAATGATATGCTTTCACATTGAAGCCTTTGGTTTGGTATGGCCAAAGTTTGCCTTATGATCATCAAACACAGTAAAATTCTTTTTCCCTGTGCCAGCATATCTCAGGAAAGAAGGGTGATGGTGTGCTCTTCATATAGAAAATTCATGTTACGTGCGTTACAGCAATGTCTTGGTAGCTATATTAACCTTAACGTACGTCTTGGCTTTAATTTGATTCCTCAGTTCACACAGTTTGAGTAAATGGGAAAGAGTTCATATTACATGTTCTTTTTCAATTTTGTACGAGAGCTAATTGGTTTATACCTGCATATTGTCTTTAACCATTTTGCTGCTTGTTCCAACATCCTTGGCTCTCTTCTGATAGCTTTCTATCGTCCTATTCATACTGGAAAGATCCATAGCAGAACAAGAAGAAAATAAGGGAGCAGATGGAAAATATTTGAACATAGTTCAACAAATATCCGCAAATCATCACTACGAAGAAAACAGGATCATACTCTGGATTCACTTCTAAAAGGAGGTCTCAGGTTATCAAATACCTTTTAATATATGACTATTGATTCAACAGAAAGACACACAAGTCATCACGAAGTTTAGCCGCCTATTTTGAACATTTGAAATAGGGGGATGAGAACATGGTTGTTATCATCCCGAAGAGAACGTTAAAACTAATTCAGGATTCCGACCGAAAAGTCACATATTCAAGTTTAGGGATTGAGAAAGTTGTTCTCGTTATTCAGGATTCCGAAAAAGTCACATTCATGATTTATGAGGTGAGGATCTCTCATTGACATATATTCAATGTCAAATAAGAGTAAACCATTAATTTATGTGGTGAAGATCTCTCATGCACGTGCATTCAATGGATGAAAACATGGTGCATTAGCATAATCATAAATAAGTTCTTAATGATGATAAAATTAAAATATATATAGCAAGCTTAAACTCATGGAAAATGAATCAGATTCAACATGAGGATCTCGAATATATAGTGAACATAATTTCATTAATACATGGATGAAAAAACAATTAATATATAGATGTAGTAGAAAGTGTTAGGCGAGGTTCAACAAAATGACTCGTGTTACTTTTAATTCCAGCACTCCCTTTCAAGTGTTAAACTAGTGAAAGTTGCAAATCCATACCACGAAACTTTTTTTTGAGATTTTTATATAATTTAGATAAAGAATTAAGATCATAGGATTCAAACTCCTCGTCATTTCTTAAACTAAATCAAGAGGCCATTCAACCTAAAATCTCAATGATGCAGAATAAGATGTTGTATGAATTTATTTTTAATTTTATGAATATTCATAACTAGATCATTATTTAAGAGGTTTTATGTTAATTATTTTTCCTTTTATCTTTGTAATTGATTTTCTTATATTTTTTAATAAACTTTTGATGTATGATATAATTAAAAGAGAGAGAGAGAGAGACCTATATATATATTTCCTATTTCAAATAGGAAATATATAAACCTCTTTATTTCCTATTTTAAGGTCTCTCTCTCTCTTTTAACTATATCATACTTATGCATTGTTTTTTAAGTTAGTTTTATGGTTGAATTAAAGAGTAAAGAGTTAATAACCTTCCTTAGGGTACCAATGTGGAGGGGTGCGTCTTTAAAATTATTAAAAAACGAGGATTTAAGTTCAATTGATATGGAGGAGGGTCTTAAAATCATTTGGAAAGAGAATTTAGTCTCAATTGACATAGAAGCTAGTTCTATGATATTTTAATTAATATATAGATCTAATTTCTTTGTGGATTCACAAATATTGTCCTAGTAGATTCTAAGTCTTATCTTCTATATTTTCCTTCAATTTCCTACTCTATCCTACATACTTCACTTAATCTTTAATTGCACCTCAAAGAATGGTACTTATTATATTCTCCAGCATCCACTAAGAACAATATAAATTATTTGAGTTCTACCTAATATCATACAGTAAATTGGTGGCAAAGTACTGCATATTGTAATGAAACCATTTTTCTTCCCTTTATATCCTAGTTAATAAAGCATGAACTTATGGAAGAAAAGCATAAAAGAATTGGTTATTCTGAGACCTGGATCACCATACAACTTGTGTTAAAGGGACAGGATATGATTAGGATTTGGTTGAAGGCTTGGGATTTGTTTAGCTTTGTTGTTGGCTGCCATGGAGTAAGTAAATAGTAAATCATCATATATGGGACAGAAGTAATCGCAGATGTTTTTCCCCTTTTTATTTTATTTTTATTTTTTTGCAATCAAAAGACATTGTAAGAACAGGATAATCATAAAAAATAAAAAATAAAACACTTTGGAAGAAAGGTTGAGGGAAAAAAAAGGGTAATTAGCGCGCGCAGTTATCCAATAGCCATATATCTTGATATTGGATATGAGTTCTTATTTCAGCATATACCCAACCCAAAGGCAGAAACAAAACAAAGCTACATGTGCTTCTTAATTACGCTAGCACCTGACCCAGCAAAGCAGGAGAGACCTTGAATTAGCTTGCAGCAACTATTTCATGCAAGACTGATAAACAGATGGCATATCCACATGATTCCTAGAAAGTTTCTCTTTTGCACAAGCGAAACCAGCAACATTGAAAACCATAGTCTATATTTTAATCAAGTAAAGATTTGATACCTAGAGAAATGAGTGTTCGCTAGGCTTGACCCAGGTTATTGGGAAGTAAGTCTCGTTTGAGTTGATAAATTACCCTTTCATTATTTTAATAGGTCTGGCTATATATGCATGTGGTCACTAATCAAACATTTACACATAAGTACTAAACTAACATCAAGAGCAAGAAAACTTTTACCAATATATTGTGATCACAGTGCTTACCTAGGAGAAAGCAATACGTTTCTTTTCGGAAGCAATGCAAAATAAATACATGGCAGGGCAGGAAATCGTGTAAGGTAAAAAATACAAAGTACACCTCTATCTAAGAGCCCTCAAGCTCCCCCACCCCCCACCTTCCAACAGTCAGCTAGATTCCAAGTTTGTTTTTTATTTTATATATATATATATATATATATATATATATATATTCATTTTACCTGGTTAAAGATGAAATTCCAATTTTTTTTTAGATGGTCTTAGGCATGATATTTATAAATGTATTGTCAGTCTTTATCAGTCATTGACACCTTTAAAGGTCTCCTGTAGCTCAGCTAGAGTTCTTAGACTTCTTAGACTTCTACGAAACAAATCATCTATATGATCTCCATCAATTCTATCATGAAAAAGAAAATATGCTACTGTTCAATGCTAACTGTCACTGACATGATAGGGTACGTAAACTGTTTGTAGTTCTTGATGAAGCAGGAATAGCTTAAGAAGATGTTTAATTTAGAAGTATATATAGCAGAAAATCAAGGAAGAACTCCTAATCATTGTTTCCTTCCAGGTGAATTTGGAAAAGAAGGAATCGATAGATCCAACACATGAACCCTAATGGACAATTTTGTTAAGATCTATCTCTAACCTGTCTTCAAACACAGATTGATGGACCCAAGAGGTAATATATAAAAGCCCAGCACATAAAATATTTAGGAAGCAGAAACCAGAAAGATAATGACAAATCAACATTAAACCCAACAGAATAAAAACATCAGGTTAGATTTTTGATGATCTAAAGAAAAGAATAGGTGAGATCAGGCCCTTTAATTTTGACAGGTAATAAAGCCTGAGCGCTCGTACTCTTATAGTAGTACTTGCTTTGCTTCCTATCTAACATGCTGGTGGACCTTATAAAGATTTAGAATCAAATCTCAATCAATTTTTTCATCAGACAAGTTTATAACTGAGATCAAATTCTTGAGATGGACAATTCAATGCATCATCACATGCTTAAGAAACCGTGAGATAATAATTAGAAAACATATGGTAGTACAAGTATATATGTTCGTGTAAGAAATAAAATAAAAATTAAGCATACTGTACCTAGAGCTGGAAAACTCATAGAGTTTCCCTCTAGTGGAGAAAACAATAAGTGCAACTTCAGCATCACAAAGAACTGATAGCTCAAAGGCCTTTTTAAGCAGTCCATTTCTTCTCTTTGAAAAGGTCACTTGCCTGCTCGATGCATTCTCTATTCTCTTCATCTGAGTCTTTCCTCTCACCATTTTTATGTTACACCTAAAAGAAGAAATAAATCAAAAAAAGAGAAGGAAATAAATGAAAATGGAGAGACCCAGAAATCAAAATGGCAGATTTGGTGTATCTGTGAAGTGAAACTGACTGATTGATACACTCCAACATGAAAGATTGCAAACAACCAGGAAAGACCCACTTAATGTTTCCAAAAGTAGAAAGGGGTTAACCAAATCCGAACAATTAGGAAATGCCTGACAACTAACCTTTATGTGCAGCAGTTAAGAAGAAGAAAAACAAGGAAGATATTGGCTAGTGAAGTTTCAAATCTCAAGAGACCCAGTACAGAGAATTGAAAGATCACAAAAACCCTAGAGAGAATACCATCATAGGAAAGATTAGCTGAAAGATTGATGAGTGACTACCCTAGTTTGTTCTAGCAACATAACCCTAGTGGGTATATAAATCAATAAAAAACAATAAAGAAAGAGCAACATCAAGAACCTGATCTCTTTCTTCTTTTGGTAATTTGAGGAAAAAAACAGACACCTCCCAAAAAAAGAAAAACAGGGAATAATAATGCATTTAAACGCAAAAAATAACAACATGTGATTCCCATTATTACCACCACTCTGTTAAGCAACAAAGTTAGATGCACCAAGAATTTGATAACATGCTGTCATGTGGTGACACCTGGCATAAAGTATGACTGACAACTTCCCATTCCCGGTATCCAATGAAGGGGCAACCCGCAACCCCCCATGTGAATTGCGAGACAGTGAGCATTCCTGTCGGTTGCCAGTTTCTCTCAGACAAGTTCTTAAACGCCTCCAAAGCTGGGTAGCATGTAAAACTTGGGCACCTAATGGGACACCATACCCTCGGTCCGTACAAGGCGAGAGACACGTCAAGTGTTGTTCCGTACAATGACATAAATGCTCAGCCAATCGATTTACCCCAGCACAGCTTGTCACGTGGGTAACCCCACCCTTTTTTTTTTTGTTTTTTTCCAGGTGGTGGGTTACTGTGGGGTTTTGTGCACCACAGAGTGTTTCTGTGTTTCCCTTTTTCTTCCTCTGGGTCTTGTGGGGACCCTTGATATGTCGCTGGGCCTTGACGGGAGGCGGCCTGAGTCGATGAAGGGCAAGTGTGTTTATCATGGATGATTGTGATCTTGGTGATCATCATCACAAGATCAATGATGATCTAAGAGCATATTCAAGGCTAATGAAGTGTTAGTGTGCTAACCTATCCTATAATTGCCTGGGAGAAAAATAACCATCCCTATAATGCATGGTTTAGCCTTTTCCTAACTAGGTCCATCTTTATTAAAGTTATGGAAGGAAGAATGGATGGATAATATCCTCGCACTATTCTCTATCCTTTTGTTTTCTGTTTGATTCATTGGCTTATTTGGGTTGCAACCGCCCCCGTTTCTTGCATGAATTCCCGTTTTGTGGGTTTTCTTGTATATTATTTGCCCTTGCTATCGTGTGTTAGCGATGATCACTCATTATTTATTTAAAAGCAATTAATTAGCTTATCTAATCATGGTTGTCATTAGCAAAAGTTGATTAGATAGTGTCCATCACCACCTATTAATTCTCTGCTTTTTGGGCTTCCATTATGTTCTACAGCCCTCCTTCCCTTAAAATCCCTCTCTCTCGCTTAAGAAAGGAGGGCTCGTGGTGTTTTTTTACTTCTCACTTCATCTTTGTGATTACTTTATTTCAAGATGCATTGAACGGATATCCCTTCAAATATATGTAAATATAAAAGGCGTCTTAGTTAATTTCTTGTTGAATGTATATATAGTTGATCACTTGATCTGTCTGTATACGTGTT
Source organism: Populus x sibirica (assembly GCA_019202695.1). Taxonomy (NCBI): domain Eukaryota; kingdom Viridiplantae; phylum Streptophyta; class Magnoliopsida; order Malpighiales; family Salicaceae; genus Populus; species Populus x sibirica. Next base: position 768,824 of record JAGMVL010002405.1, on the reverse strand, counting down.
TTTGTAATAAATAACCATATCTTAAGATTAGTCAAAATACACTAAGGATCTTAATTTGTACGTAATAGCAAAAGTGACGACTTAATACAAGAAAGAAAGAAAAAAAACAGTAAGAATTTGACAAAATTATAGCAATTCATGACATGTGGTTAACGTTAAACTAGTTCAAAAGCGAAACAATTGTTTTCATTAATGATGTTTGAGTAAAATGTCCTTTTACGGGCATCAAATTTTTCTATATGAAGAGTCAGAAACGGCGCCCATGCACGCAGACCTTTTACGCTTGACGGATTCTTTACGAGTATGAATTTTTAACCACGGTTGGCAGTTGGCACTCTACCAGAAAATCGGACAGAGCCGCCGGAATATTTCGTTGACATTTTAGAGGGTATTATAAATTATTTTATTGATATTTTTAATTTTAATTTTAATTTTTGTTTGTTATAATCTCAAAGTTAATAATTATTCAAAATAAACTCACAATTAATCACAATAAAAAAAATTCTTTCAAAAATTGAATAACCAACAAAGATTCTTTAGACATCTAATTTTAACGTAACTAATATTCTTTGAAAATCTAATATAATTTTACAGTTATTCCTACTACGACTATCCAATCAAACTTCATGTTGAATTTTGCTTGAAATTGAAACAATAAATACAATTCAAAAATTAAAATATACTATCAAATAAAAATTCAATTATTTATTAAAAATAAATCATAATTAACATACTCAAACCAACTAATAACTTAATAACTCATCATTTTTTTAATTTCAAGGTAACTCAATTCTTATAATTTAGAAAAATATAACTCATAACCCAATAATTATCAAACACTTCATAAGTTGAATGATACTTATCTTCTAATTGTTATCAATTTCATACAAATTGAATTTTCTCTAAATTTTCAACATAAAACAATTGGTACCCCACTAAGTACCCATTATTTACTAGATTCAAGAATAAATAAGTTCAATTAATACCCTGATTGTTATCAATTAAACATTAATTTAATTTTTCATGAATTTTCAACAAGACCCATTATTGACTAAAATTAAAAGGGACCCAACTAATTATCTATTATTTCTTTAATTAAAGCTTATTCAACATAAATTAATATCTTTAATTATTATCAATTGTACACAATCAATTTTCTCCAATTTTCTAACTTAACCATAAAATTAACATAAAATAATTGGAATGCATTAAATTACCCACACTACTAGCTAGAAAATTAGAGAATGTTGATGGAATATTCCATAAGCATTTACAGAAAATCCCATTGGTATAACAAATAGTCAATGGAATACCATCATCGAAAAATAGCTCGTCAACTTTTTTAATTCATCAGCAATTCCATCAGTAATTTTTAATACCTACAAAATCATCAATGAAATATTTTATCAACAATATAAATTATTACTGAAATTGCTGATGAAATAAAATTTATAAAAATTAGAATTGTTGATAAAATTTTTGATCAAATTAATATTCTTTCTAATCGCAAGTCTTGTGTAGATGTTCATTTTTTTTTTCTTAAAATGATTTTGAAGAAATTGGCTCGCATATTTCTTGATATGCTACTGCTAATGGATCTGTATTCACTTTGATGGAAAACCCCTAAAACACATCAAACCCATTTTCCAGTATATTCAACTGCTATTCCAATCCTCGAGCATAGAGAGATATATCATATAAATGACAAATATTTCTCAAAAACTTGTTTAATAAACCTGTTTTAAAAAGACAATTTCTCAAAAACTTGATTCTAAAAGTAAAACATATAAAAACTAATATTTTTCCACATTCTATTTAAAAATAATATAATGTCAATTTACTAATTTTTAATTTCCACTATTATTGGGTTATGAAGTTATTGAAGAAAATTCTTCATCAGTAAACCACAATGAAATATATATTTTTATCAATGATTTTGTTATTTTTTCTTGATTTTCTAGTTGTACCATAATTTTTTTAATTCTAACAAACCTAAGTTATTGTATAATATTTTATAAAATACTATTCATTTTAATAGTATTTTTGTTTTTTTGAATTTATAATTTTTTAAAAAAACACTAAAATAGATGGTATTTTTACAATGCAGTTGCTGAAATGACAAACCATCCAATTAGACACACTTTCTCGTCTGAAACTATTTCTCTCTCAAATTGATTTCATGGGTTATTGTTAACCCTAACAACTTTTATTTAGGGCTATTTTGATCTTTGTGGGGGGAGAGAAGGAATGAAGGATTATATGGTGGTCGATTTAGTGAGATCCCGTGGTGTACGCCGTTTGTAGGTTTTGGGTGAAATGGGTCGGTTGTTTAGTTCAGTGTGTAAAAGAGGATGAATTGATTGGGGGTAATTTTTTGGAGAATCAGAGGGTAAAGTACATGCAAAGATTCATTTTTTGTTTTTTTATGCAATTTCAATTTTAGATTTGTCAATTTTGGTTTGTATTTGTTAATTTTTTTTAGTAATATTTTATTTCAACCTAATTATTACACTAATAAATTAAAAAATTTCACCCATGTTCATAAAAATTTTCTTCTGAATTTAATATTTTTTTTTGTTGATAATTACATTACTTAACACGGGGTTTACACTTTTAGTTTTGATACAAAACTTTATCTTATTTATATTTCAATTCTTGAATTTAAAAAAGACAATAGAAAAAGTAGTTAATTGACAATATTTTAGCAATAAAAAAATTGATTTTGTATCAATAGCTTTCATTTGATCAGAGAAGTTCAATTGAGATATTTTTTCATGTTTTATCTCACCAGATAAAATAAACCGAACCTTAAGAATATTTTTTATTCGGGTTGAATTTTCATGTTTTGCATGATTAAAGGCTGATTTGAGATTAAAAATAAGTTTATAGAGATATATATTTAGGATGTTTTTTAGATATTCTCACATAAAAATGCTCATTGAATTGTTTGAATGGTATAAGTTTGATAGAATTAACCGATCTGTTTACTATATATTCACAATTCCTATCTAAATATGTAAGAGATCCTTGCTAAAAAGAGTGGTCTTCAAGGGTAATTATAAGAGGTAGAAGTGTAGATAGATTCACATATATATGTTCATCCTGCTGTTGGTGAGCTATATTTCATGAGACCCCTCAACCATGTAAGAGATCCAACAAGTTTTGATAATCTTAATTAAATTAGTTTTTGAAATTGTTTACCAAACATTTTAATTGGCTTGCCAGGCATTAGGCCTTCTAGGCAATGACAAAGAATTGAATGGATAAAAGCATCTGACGATGTTGTTGCAAGAACTACATCTCCACAATTAAGACAACTTTTTGTTAGTATTATCCTCTAATTGTACAAAGTTGCTGGTCCTAAATATCGTCTTTCAAAATTTACTCAGAGGCGGATGCATGATGATATAACGTACGGCAGACTTGAAAGCATCCTTTTCTATGCCAAACTTGCATTAATTATCTTATTCTAAGCTTCAGAATTATGCTCTATATTAGCTGGAATAACATTTTAATTATTCTTCAAAGTGAACACGGCTAACCGATGCCTGATATTGATAGGCTTATGGTGGAGTTCAAAAACAAGCTCTTGGAGGAAGAGTGTAATTATGGCATTCTCGATCAAATAACGCAACTTTCATCTTCAAAAACAAGTTTATGGTTGTGTTATCGATGTGGTCCTTCAAAAAAAAAATGTCATTTTCTCGTTCATGGGCATGATGGAAAATTAAATAAATAAATTATAGCACACAATCAAAAATAAAATTCATTATGAAGGGCTGGTTTTTGCCTCGTCAAGAATCACATCTCTGTTGCTGCCAACAGGCTAAACTGCCCATTCAAAATTTAAGATTCCTTTGGAAGTCGATCAAGACTCTACACGTACGTGAGATTAAAAAATAAAAATACTCATCCTTCAAGGCTTCTTGAAATGGAAGCACTTCTAGCATGAGATGAAGCCCCTATATATGAACAACAGATGTTGCTTTGAGGCATTTGTTTGAACATCGAGAGATATCATAAGCAATACAAAGCATAACCAACAAGATAGTTCTTTTGGCGAGAGAAGAACTGTTTTGCTCGGCGGTGATTTCTGATAATTAGTATTAATCACCTATAATTGTTCCAGGTGGAAAAGGAGAAGACATCGTTCGAGCCTCTCAATTCTCTGTCTTTATATTGAAAGAAATTATAAGACTTTCAAACACAAATTCAAGCGCTGAACAAAAAAAAGTCACTGCAGGCCTCTGCAACATGGATTCTTCGTGTTGGTGACGGAGAAATATGTTATATCCTAAAGAATTTATTCTGCCAACTACCAATGATCCGGTTTCATTATTGTTTTACCTGTTTATTGGATGTACCAACGACAACCTTGACACCAACTATGTTAGAGAGCTAGCCATTAATTGTAACGCCAAAAGAAGAACACAATTTCATCCTTGATAAGATATCTAGCAAAAAAAATGGATCTATCTAAGCATTGATCCAATATGCACATCGTTTTCTGACAGTGACGATGTAGGTTTATTAGATCCAATATTAATCAATTTGTGTTAATTAAGATAGGAATCCTTAATTATTATGCTACTCTGTGATTTAAATCTATATATCAATATGGCTATGCAATGGTACAAGGCTTATAGCGACTCTATTATCAACAAAGGTTATTGAAGCGCATATATTTACAGGATCTAGTATTGAGAGAAAAGTTTTTAATTATCCCCTAATTATTTTCCCCATCAACGAAAGCAGGTGCCCTTAATTTTACTATTAAACGCATGCAATTTCCTCTATGTTCGTGCTATACGTACCATGATAATTAACAAATATCACGGCCACTCGAAAGTGAGCTAGTATGTAGCTCAAGTGAGGATAGTTAAGGTCTAAGGAGTCAATTAGAAAATGAAGTTGAACTATGAAGAGAAAATATATATATTAAAAGCTTCAATTTATCTATTTGTTATTTCTCAAGTCATTTTCTATTTTCCACATCCTTTTACAATTTTTTTTCTTTATTTTTTACTTTTTCCCCCTTCCTTCTTCTCGGGTCAGCGCAACCCAAGCATCTGCCAGACCTATAGTCTTCTTTGCGTCCGTTTAACAAGGCAATCTCTACAAGATCAGAAATCTTTACTCCTGCAAAAACAAGCTAGCTATCACCGCAATCATCGATCTAAAGCCGGAACGAAAGTGTTTATAAGCAAGCAAATCACATCAAACTTTAACGATCACTATCACCCCGGCCCTTTTCATTCCCCGAATTCATTTTAAGAAAATTTTCGGCTCATTTTAAACAAATGTTTTTGGTTGACATGCAACCTTTGAAAAAGAATAATGGTTGTAGAATTATTTTAATGTATATATAAAGATTGATTAATACTAATCAAAGTTATTCTGTTATTCTCAATTGTTGACAACCATGAATTTAAAGAAAGAAATAAAGAATTCATTGATAATATCATATTTGTTTATTATTATTTTTTTTTTGTTTTTCCAACTAAAGAAAAAAACTTTGGGATGAAAATGATTTTTTTCACATGAAAATAAGGAAAGGCCATTATGTTTTTGTTTTTTATTTGATTCTTCTTCTTTTAATTATTTTTAATATGATAAATTTAAATCTTATTTCATCAAATTGAACTCAAATTTAAATTTGAAAATTCTACCAAAAACATTGAATCTTTAAGAACATGTAAAGAGAAAAAAAATAACAAACATATGAAATGTTATAAATATCACATGAAAAAATAAAATTATAAAATATAAAGTTTAGTGATCAAAATAAAAAAATAAAAAAATCACCAATGTTTATTAAACAGTGACATCCACGACGATATGCAGGGAGAGCATAGTAATGCACAGTTAAAACCTTTTTTTTTTCGGTTTCTCTGTATAATTATCTCAACCAGTTGCATCTACATCAAAAAAAAAAAAAAAAAAAGATTGTTTACCATTTCAGTAAACGCTTGCTTCCTGCAGTGTGTGCTACAGTACTGTTTGTTTTTTTATTTAAAATTATATTTTAGTATGTTTTAAAAATATATTTAATTTAAAAATATTAAAATAATATTTTTTTAATATTTTTTAATATTTTGATATTAAAAATAAAAAAGTAAGGATCGCATTATAAAGTGCGGGGCTGAATACAAATGCTGTTTTATGTTGAAAAGAAAAAATAAGGACAGTGCCAGGTAATATATGGATTTGACATGTCTCCTTACTTTATCAGTGTCGTACAGTAGCCTTCTCTGGTCACCAGGAAAAGTCCTCGTTGTGAAGACGACACTTGTTCATACAACGATCGATTTTCTTTTTATCTATACAGTAAACACGAAACGATTTTCTTTCACGAAGCAAGCTTATCAACTGGCCTTCATCTTTTTTTAATTCAGGACTTTTTGTTTTTATATTTTTTTAAAAAATAATTTTTTTATTTTAAATTAATAATTTTTAATATTTTAGATTATTTTGATATACTAACATCAAAAATAATTTTTAATAAATAAAAAAATATTATTTTAATATATTTTCAAATAAAATAAACTTTAAAAAACAATTCAACTATGCCTCCAAATCTTCAGTACCATCATCAACTGCTTGGTCTCAGCATTTTAAAGCCATCTATTGCTTTCTGTCATCGCCACCCCATTCCATTTAATGCTTAGGTACTCTTTATTTTTCAGCCATGTCAAGAATTTTTTTAAAAAATTAATTTTTTTATTTCATATTAATTTTTTTTATGAGTTTTTAAATTATTTTGATATAATAATAGAAAAATAATAAAAATATTATTTTAATTCATTTTTAAATAAAAAATATTCTAAAAAATAATCATTATCACAGTATCAAATACTATTTGGGCTAATTTATTTTTATTTTTATAGTTGAATTTAGTTTTCAAACTAATTTTTTCTTAAAAATTTATTCAAGTTAATATTTTTTTAAAAATATTTTTTTGATGATTTTAATATATTGATATTAAAAATAAAAAAAAATATGTATTATTTTAATATATTTTTAATTTAAAAATATTTTTATAAAGACATCTTATACTATATCATCAAACATAATAAAAAAATTATATCGGTCCATCTTATTTCAAGCATTCATTGGGCTTGGTTCTTAGCATGACGCGGGTTACCGAATCTACTTAACACATATTTTTAGATTTAAAAATAAACTAAAATATATTATTTGACGGTTGGGCTGGAGTTTCAACCTGAGCCCAACCTTTTTTCTATACGCGAGTGTTTTTCCTTGAGTTTCTTTTTTTTTTTTTTTTAATTTTGAAAATGATCCAAAAATATTTTACCCAGTGGTGTAAAAAATGAGGAAATCTTGATCCGTCACAACGGTACGCATTTATATGGTAATATTTCCATTTTCTTGTGGATTCGCTTTGAACAGTTCCACCTCCTATGCCCAATTTTCGTGCCCCCACGTTGCAGCTTGCAAGTGCTCCGACAAGGATTTACTTTGCTGGTTAAAGATTATTATATAGAACGGCTGATTTAAATGATAAGGAAAAACGTATTCAATTTAAAATTTGAGTTCCACTGTTGACTTTATTTTTATAATGATATGCATTTATTAAAAACTTTAGTTTTAGAAGCATTCTAAACTTCAATTACGATATAAATACAGTGAAATATTTTATAAATGAATATGAATATAAACAATATAATAATTTATATTGTGATCAATTTATATGTAAATTCTTATTTTTAATTAAAAAATAAGAAGATATCCACTTATTTTCAGAATATTTTTTATGTGATAGTCGGTGACCCTGCATAACTGTCAAACTAAGGGCAAGATATATGCTTCATTCTTTGGAATCACAATGCAATAAGCTAAAAAAATGGAAAACAATTAATCAAAAGTCTTTACTTATAATATCTTGTTGTCTTTTTTTTTTTTTTCCTTCTTTAGAATCACAATGAACTGTCCCAATAAAATAATTAACCTAAAACACAAAAAAAAAAAATAGGATTTTTCATGGTAATTTTTTTTATATGAACCGTATAAAATTTTAATATATTTGTTAAATTATTTTATGATAAATCCAAGTTATAGTTTAATCGGTTAATGCGCTTGACAAGTAGAGGCCTTGGGTTCGAGTGCTGGGAAGCGTGTCTAATTTTTAAATTATGGTACATAATTTATCATTTGTTATTATTTTTTTAAAAAAAATACAAGATTGGTGATAATAGGGTCAGACACAGAGGCTTGACTTGATACTTTGTTGACTATTTTCTAAATTATGACACAACTTGTTATTTTTTTCAAAAAAATAAAAGGCAAACAACAATAGGGCTAGATTCACATGCCTAAGCGCACGTAGGCCAGATCCTTTCTTGATTTCTTTTCTTTATTTTTTTTAATACTTCAGAATAAATTTACTAGATTCATTTACTTTTCTAACATATTTTTTAAAAATATTATTATAAAATTTTACTTGATTAATAATTTTTTTCAATGTTTTATCTAAAAATAATAGTATAATAATAAATTATATATGGAAATTTGATTGAAATCAAATATTTATTATTAATATTTTTAAATAAATTTTGAACATAATTTTATTATATTTATGATTTTTTAAGCTTTCACATCATAGAAAATATGGAGATACTATGTTAATATTTTTTAAAAAAAACTTGCTTTAAAATCATATATTTTCTTAAATGAAAACAAAGTTTTCAATTATAAACATTTGTTAGCTAAAATAAACAAAAGATATGAAAAATTATCTTTATAAAAGAAATTTAAAAAAACTGTATATTTAGGTTCAATGATAATACCAAATAATATTTTTAGAGACCTGAAAACAAATTACATTTTAAACCTATTTATTCATAAAAAAAACAAAAAAAACAAAAACACTAACCCTACGTATGGTTTGCCAAATCTGATGAATCTGTGGTACCTTTATCTTTGTATTAATGCCAGGTTTTATTACCTGTATAAATGCTGACCTAATTTTTGTTGTGGTTTTTAAACAGTCAGCTAGGAGATTATAAATGTAATAGTTTGGAGAATTAAAAATAAATAAATAAAGGTGCTTGCTCCTCCCATAATTTTAGGTTTTACTTGAATAAAAAACATAATCTTGCCACCCAGTCAAAGTCTAAGCGGTTAACATTGAGTAGGATAAAATTTCACGAAGTTGCATTACATGAGTGATATTTTTTATTTTTCCTTTTTTTATATTTTGAATAGAGGAGCAAGTCTTGAACTAATAAATCCCTTAATTTCCACGTAGTTAATTTTAAAAAAAAATACCTGGAATCTGAATCAATTGATGTTTAGGCTCCGTTTATTTTTATATTAAAATGTGAGGTGGTCTATATTTTACCTAAGTTATAAATATAAAAGTGTTTGTTCAATCATATCAAAGAACCATCCCAACTTAATAGCTTAAGTTGTTAGGCGAGGCCCCAAGATATGGTTTATATTATTCTCTAACATACCCTCTCAAGTGAAACCTCTTTGAATTTGAAATTTGTACAAGCTCATATTATCTTGTACTTGATTTTTATCAAATAAATAGAAATGGTGAGATTCGAACTCGTGACCGCTTGGTCATTAAGGCTCTGATACCATGTCAAAGAACCATCTCAACCCAATAGTTTTAACTGTTAGGTGAGGCTCCAAAATATGATTTATATCATTCTCTAATAAATCAACATACTGTAATTTTATCTAAAACTCTTTTTTAAGAAGCTAGTTGAAAAAGATTATAATTTATTGATATTTTAAGATATATTTTTTTAAATTTTAAACGCAAAAATTATCACAATATCAAATATAAAAATAGTTAAAGACTAAGTTTGGAATTCTCAATAATGTAATTAATCAAGGTTTATGTTTTTTATTTCAATTTATAGAACAAATTATGAAACGTTGTTGGAGGATGCTTTTTTTTTTAAAAAAAAAAATTCTAATCAAGTTATTTATTTATTACCACAACTTTTTCTTGCTACTCGCAATGGAAAATAACTTGCATATGTTTCCCTAATCAGAATTTTCAATAACAAAAGATGTCATAATGCAACACAATTTCAAAACTTTAATCTTCAAAGGGCATGCCGACAACAATTGTCCACGGCAAAATTTTTTTCTTCTTGGTCGAGTAAAAAATGTCAACGTGGCACTCTATGTCTTAATTTATTAATTATCTCGTATCAGTGCTTTGAATTTCATCATCAACTTTTTAGAAATATAAAATATTTAAGATTTCTTAAAAATCATTATAAAAGAAAAACATGTATTGATTCACTGATGTGTGTTTGTGGCGGTATTTCATGAAATTCTAAATTTGTTTTGTTTTTTTTTAATTTTTTAAAATTATTTTCACATATAGATATTAAAAAATGAAAAATATTTAAAAAACAATTTCTACCGCTTTACGTGACACCCCTGACGCGCATAGAAAAAGACGGTAGAAAAAAAAACCGAAATCAAATATAAAGGGGCAACTTTGGTCTCACCGTCCAAACTAAAAATAAAAAAAATAATTTCTACCAATAATAAACAAACAGTAGTAATGTTAAGAGACTGCCCCGTTAGTTTAACTGCTAAACTTTAGTTTTTTTTTTTACAAGTTATCGGTTTGAATTTCATAAGTTTTAGGATTATTAAAATTTATTAATTTTACAACTTATAAAATTAATTCAGATATGAGATATGCATGACCGAAGATCCACATTAAAAAAAAAAAAACTCCCTCTATCTTTATACCACAGTACAGATTATTGTAAAAACATAAAAAACGAGTCGTCGTTTACACCTCTCTTTCTCGTGATCAAAGTTAAAATTTCACAATCCTCCAGCCTCTTCTTGAATACCAAAAAAAGAAATGGCTTCTTCTCCTCCAAGCGAAGAATCACAAAACCAGAATCAAGATCGACAACAAGTAGCAGCAGTGAAAGAGCAAGAGAAGGAGTGCCTTCACAAAACCAAAACGATAGAGTTCTTAGGCCGTACCACTCCTATCGTTCTCCAAAACGACAATGGACCTTGTCCTCTGCTAGCCATCTGTAATCATTTTCTCTCTCCTTCTTGCTCGTTCGTTCACTTGGTTTTATTTTTTATTTTTACGAAAGTGAAAAGAATGTTTTTAGGTTTCCGAGAAATCAGGGAAGTTCGTTTGCAATCTAATTTGATTATGGAAAATGACCGGGTTAGGCAGTCTTGAAAATTCGTTTCTTGTTTTTCTTAAGAATACAATTTAATTCTTGGATATCTTCTCAATAGTGGTTAATTGATTAACTAGGTGTAATTTGGAGTTGCTAATGATGCAAATTGGAAAATTCGTTAATTTGATCAACTGCTTCTGTGATTTTTAAGGTTCCTTTTAATGTTATTGAAGTTTAATGCAAGGAATAAGCAATTGAAATTGATGTTGTGAAGTAATACTTTTCACTACTGTGGTTGAAAGAACTTAGGCATTTAGTTTAGGTTCTCAATTTTTTAAGGTTTTTTATATTTTGCATGTAATTTTGAGAGAAAACTGAATGTGAAGGGAATTTAGGTAGGTATGGCAAGTGTAATGTTCTAATACTGGTTGATAACCTATGGAGAAACAGAATCTACGATGTGCAATCTTGAAATTGCTTGTGTGGTAAGTTGAGAATTTGACTGCTAGGATTTCAGCTCATTATTAGGGATAGTTGATCGTAAATTCTTACAGAGAACTTCAGTCATGTTTCGTTTACTGCTGGGATTCACTGCTTAGGTGAAAATATGCTTTTCTTTTGTTAAGTTCATTGTTATTTTGGCAACAAGAACTCTTAGGATTGAGTTTTTAGAGAAATATTGTCTTTTCTATTGTTAAGCTAATTGTGGTTCCGGTGCCAAGAAATTCAGCAGTTGACTTCACTGAACCCAAAAAAATTGTGTTAGACATAGTCCCCCTGGCACTCTGATTAATGAAGTTCATCTAGTTTTTTCTTTACACTGCCTTTTCTTAGCTACCATAAAGAGGCTTGGATTTTGTGATTTGTCTCACTAGAATAGTTTCTCGGTGAAATGAAGGGATCAGTTGTTTAAGCATCAAATGCTGCTGTTTTTGGATTACATTATCTTGAAAGATTATTATATTTTTACATTTTCTGCTAATGGATTATTTCATAAAATATATGCAAAGGACCACCTTGTCAAGTTTTGGTGGGAATTACAATCAGAAAGGTGGTTTGATTATGAACATGTGGGCTTGCTATAGGTAATGTTCTTCTGCTAAAGAACAATCTAAATTTGAGCCCAGATAGTGCTGAAGTTTCACAGGAGAAATTGCTATCCCTTGTTGCAGAACGATTGATTGATTCCAACAGTAATGTAAATGTAATAACCATGAACAATTTTTTTTTTTGTTTGCTTCAATATACTTATTCTTTATTGGTTATGTTGTTTAGATTGTTTTTCTCATCATGCAGAACAAAGATGCAGGATATGTTGAAAATCAACAGCAGAATATTGCAGATGCTATTGATTTGCTTCCACGACTTGCAACTGGAATTGATGTAAATCTAAAGTTTAGGAGGTAGGCCTCTTCCCCCCCCCCCCCCCCGCTCTCTCTCACTGCTTTTTCTTATTTATTTAACCAGCTTATATGACCATGCAGGATAGATGATTTTGAGTTTACCCGAGAATGTGCCATATTTGATTTGCTTGACATTCCTTTATACCATGGTTGGATAGTTGATCCCCTGGTATGCACTTCCAAGCTTCACATTTTATATTTCAGTTGAATTAAATTAATCTACTCCAGTTTTGTTTGTTCTTTGAATGCCTTTGATGCCTGGTTGCCTGTATGGAAGTGTTAATGAGAGGGTCTTTTCCTAATTATACTTTATATGCCCTTCAATTTTCAACTTCCATTGATTGCTCCCCTTTTTTCTGATTTTCATTTATACACTTTACACGAACATATGCCTAACAAAATGAATTCTCCACATGTATGTCATTCAAGGTATAAGCTTGGATGCCTCTTCAGGTAATGACCAGCATGTATACTAGGGAAATGACAAAATGAAAACATTGGCATGTCTGTATAGTTGGGCACAAAAAACATGGAGGACACTAAAAATGCCAAGCTCGGTGTTTCTTGTAGATCATTAAGATTAATGTGACTTGTATTTGGTTGGCTAAAGGACTAGGTTTCATGAGAGTGCAAGTTTTTCCACAATGGAAATGCCTAGGAAGATATTCTTGATTGTGGAGATTTGAAATGGTGTGGGGAGGAAGCCTCACACTTTCTAGATTAAGAGAATGTAAACTGGTCATGTATGAATGAGCTAGGACTTGATGGGCTTATAAAATTTTCAAACAGTTGTTTCTCTGCAAACTTGGAAATCTTGTATAACCTCTCTTTTCAAAGTTAGCAGAGAAAAAAAGCACTATCTAGTCTGGTTCTGCTTGTCTTGAAAGGGAAACTAAAAGTTGCAGGTAGGCATACCTGAGGTTAATTCCAATTATTTCACCAACTACATATGTAGGAGAAAGCTTCACTGATAGTGGTTTTTCATGGATGGATGTCATTTGGGAACCAGACTCATTTATGGGAATAATATGTTTTTGTAATCTTGATATTGGAATCTTGCATATTTTGGCATGTCTGTTGACAGGAAATACTTTTGTCCGTTTTCATGCTGACCTTGTTAATTGTTTTCTTAAAATAAAAGGTAGGAAATGAAAATACTTGTGTGAAGCAGTGAGCACTTGTCATGTTAGGTCATTTGCTGTTTACCTTTTGCCGCTAGTGAAAATTGTTTGAAGCCAGAGTAAAACTTGTAAGCACCATATTGAAGATTAGGTAATGCTAGCAAGAATTGGAGGCTTAAAGATTTTTAGAAATTAGTTTTTAGTTTTTCGCTACTTCATTGTGAATCAACTGTTATTGATTTGGTGCATGGTTACCTTTTCAACTGGTATTGATTCGATATCCAGTTGCCTTCAAGTAAAAAATTTTCTGTATATGTTGAGCCAATGGATAATTGTTACTTTGCAATGGGATCTGTTCTTGATCAGATTTATTTGGTGCTAGTTTTTTTTTTAATACTAATACTCCTATTTCAAATTAAAGCCTTAAAATTTGGACATGATTTACCCCTAGACTAAATATAGCTCAGTTAAAACATGTCAGCGGTGCAATGGCATTTGAATTTTCTGTCCTTGTCTTGTTAGATTGTTTTCTAGAAGTTATGCTTTGTTTGTTGCATGATCTCTTGTTCAAAAGAGATCATTTAGACATAGAGCTTCTTTCTTTTTTTCATAAACGAGGCACCACTCAATCAAAGAAGTATAAAACCAAAAAAAAAAAACCCGATAATTACTGGGGATTTTAGGGTCCACTCCATGGAGGTCCAAGATCCTAAATTATGTCATTGAGATCTCATTATTTGCATACTGATTGCGTAATTTTACCTTTTGTGGATGCTTTCTATATTGGCCACTTTTAAAACTTACTTTATTTCCTTTCATCAGATGGAGACCATTTTCTTATATGAATGGTCACAGGTTCTTTCTGTTTTGATAGATCCCATTTGTTATCTTGATGCTTCAAAAAAAATCGATATTTCACAATTTGCATGGGTTTCACTATTACATTTGGATGGGAATTGCTCTTTCCTTTTGCTTTCTTTTATATTTTATTATTTGTAAGTTCCTGATTCTTAAAGTTGTTCAGAATCTTGTAATTGCAAAAGCATATTTTGTTAGTTGCATTATGTTGGGGAAATAAGTAGTTAAAATTATCAGGATGTAAAATTGACAATACCTTCCTCCTTGTTCCTTAAATGGTCCTGCTTTTTATTAGAAAGCCTCCATGGTTGGATGTCGTGATTTGGTTTTAACTTTGGGATGATTGATTTTCTTTAATCATATGCACTAGGACTATGATACTGCTGATGCCATCGGGTCAAAGTCCTATAATACTCTTATGGGGGAGCTTGTTGCTCTGGAAACAAGAAACATGGAAGATGAAAGTAAAAATGTTACCAAGGAAGATTTTAAAAGTAAGACCGAGGAAGACTGCGTTGACTTTGTTGCTGCTACAACTGCAACTTTGGGCGTTCCTTCTCCCTGTCTTTCAAAAGCTAGGTCTTTTGATGATTCTCCACATTCAGCCTCTGATCATCAAAATCTAAGAAAAGGGGATTTAGAAGAAGCAGCAGCACTATTGAGGGTCTTAAAATTTTCGGAGGCTGAGTTGCCATGTTCAGCAGGCGATTCTCTTGTATCTGATGTTAATGGAAGGGTTTTGTTTGTTAGTTCAGATGAAAGTACATCTATGAAGGGGGCTGTGACTGTGACTTCCTTGGATACATCAGAGGGACCTGTTGGTATTGATGGCAGTTTTAATGCATTGAGCAATGATGATAATAATAATCTGACATCCTTGGAAACTACTCTTCCAGGGGAAGTGACGTGCTTTTCCTTAAAGACTGATCTGAATGTTCATTCTGATCATTCAACTTGTACAGAATCTGGAGAACATATCTCTTGTGATGATACCATTAACAATCGTAGTGTTGACACAGGTGTTGAGATTCAAGACGCAGTGTCCCTTTCTTGTGCAAAGAGTACTGCATCTTTGAATGGAGACCGTGTGGATATTTTACATTACAGTCAGAAGGTTGAGAATCAGTGCACTTCTATTACCGAGGTTCATGAACCAGCAGATATTTCAAATGGGCGTGACAAGGAGGATATACCAGGGTCAGCTTCACCAGTTCTAGAGTCAAATTCATCTATTGGCAGAATGCAGAACATAGATGCACCTGATACCTTTACTTCAAGTGTTGATGGCAGTGAGCCAATATACGAGGGAGAAGAATGCATTTTGGATACAGGAACTTCAAATTATGAAGAGCGAGAGCCTATGTATGAAGGTGAAGTGATTCTTGCAGAACAAGCTGATAGAACTGTGAGGTCTCAGGATGGAATCACTCCACAGCAAGGTGAGTGATGATTCATGTTAAAATAGGTTAGTTGTCTTGGATTTTATTCATATCTTTGTTTCTTTTACATCCTAATGTACGATATATTGTGTGGTAAGTTAATATATTGAATATATTTGAAATGTTTTAGGGGAGCTGATAGGGAACTTTTTGAAGAACAATGCTAGTCAGTTGACCTTTTATGGGTATGTTGACCCAGTGCTTGGCTATTGAATCTCCCTGTTCCTTGTAGATTTTTGTTTTTGTGCTGGATCTGGATTAGGTCATCATCTGTTTTCCTTAATATTTTTTGCAGTCTCTTTTGCTTACAGGATGGGCTTAAAGAGCGAGAGTTGTGTGTTTTTTTCCGTAACAATCACTTTAGCACCATGTTTAAGGTTAGTTACAGTTTGGGATGCGCTCTTTTGTGGCTTAGCCTTCTATGCTGTAGCTTCTTATTTCAAATTAGACCTGTTATTAGTAGTGACCCATTTAAAGAAAGACTATTTAGATTCCTGTTTTTCTTTTCCTGGATGTCAATGGTTTATCTACTCCTGTTTAATTTGCAGTATGATGGTGAGCTGTATCTTTTAGCTACAGACCAAGGTTACATTAATCAGCCTGATTTGGTGTGGGAGAAACTAAATGAGGTAAGACTGTGTGCTCAGATATCATCTTTGTTAAGGTATTAGATAAAATATTATACTGAGGTTGGTTCCCAATTCCAGTTCTAGTCAAAACTAGTATGCAAGGACATAATTTTGTTCTACTCTAAAATCTGGATTGAGGTGTGTGTTATTCCACATCTAATCAAAATTAACGTGATTTTGCTGGCAGTCATGCTACATTGGGTGTCTTAATAGAAGTCAATGGTAATAAAGATTTTCCTTTAAACTCCAAACTTTCAAAAGCCCGTGAGTAATAAATTCATTTTCTGACTTTTTTCAATTTTCTTCTGTAACCTCAAAATAAGCTAAAGGTATATATCAGATTTCTGAATTTGCCATACCTTACTGAATAACTTGCTGAATTGTTCTTTTTAGGCATTGTTTGTGGAGTTTGGTATATTGATCTTTTCTTCCCCTGAGAATATGTATCCTAATCTTAACTTCCCATGATTTCAGGTAAATGGAGATACATTGTTTATGACAGGCAACTTCAAGGAATTCAGGGTGGAAAGTCATTCAAATGACCCATGGGATGAGCACAATGCCGTGACCAGTACTGCTGTATGTGCTTTTTGGTCCAAAATATTCTTAGAACTTTTCATCTTTTTATATTTTACTATTAAAACTTATTTTTAACTACATGTCTCAGGATTATCTTGCCAGCATCGATAGTGCTGCACAAGCGGGTTTGGATATAAAGTACTCTTTTTAACTTTTGTTGCTTATGCATCCATTTAATCTTTAGTTGGAATGTGGATATACGACCATTACTAATTTAGTGATCTCTATTTATGAATGTATGTACTAATTGTGCTATTATGGCAGCTCTGATCTGCAACTGGCAATAGCTCTGCAGCAACAGGAGTTTGAGCAGCAGCAGCAGCAGCCGCCGCCGCCGCCGCCCCAACGCCATAACATGCAGCAAGCATCCAGTACTGGTGGTTCGAGGCTAATCACAGGCCCCCAGGTAGATCATTTATAATTTGGATGCTTTGGATATTTTGTTGGCTATAGAAATAAGAAATCATGGTATTAGTTTTTCAGTTGCTATTGTTTATTGGCCTACCTTGGCTGGTCATTGACTTGATTTCTATTAAAAAAAAAAAACCAGCATAAGGATACTTCATTAACGAGGTTTAATGAATAATGTATTTTAATTTAAGGCATGCGACCAATCAATAAATACAAGATGCTTACGATTTAAATGAGTTTCTGGCACTTCTTATATCTAAAGTCTAAACTCTAAACTTAACGTGGAGTTTGTGAATTCCCACTCTTCTCGTGGTCATCTGCCAATTTGACAGTTTGATCTAGGATTTGTCATTCATGGACGTTGACAAGAACCTTCCGTTTAGCAGCATTTTAGGATGGCATAAAGTTAAGGGTTGAGGTAGTGCCCTATATAGAGATGATTTGTTCTGACTGTAGATCCCTTCGTTCTCTTGGAATACTATTTGCGATCACTCAACTTTTGTTTTGATTTCTTTTCTAACGAGGCAGGCGATGGCACTTTTATTTTAAACTTATAACCATATATGACTACTGATTCACAAGATTGATTTCTTTCTTCTTTTTTATTTTCTTGCAGGTGCCAAGGAGCAGTGGGAAAACCACATCATCTTCATCTTCCAGGTTTGATGCAAAGTCAAAAGACAAGTGTAGTCTGATGTGAATTTTGCTGGAGGTGTTGTGGAAGTTTGTTCATTAAATGGCTTGTATTTCGACCCCATGGTATCCTTCATAACAATAAAACAATAAACTGCATTAGGTGTGGTAGCGGTTGTTTTTTAAAGTAATTTTTGCAGAATGCATGAGAATAATGTTTTTTTTTTGTTTTTTTAAAAAATAATTTTAATATCAGCACATCAAAACAATTCAAAATAAAAATAATAATTTCAAGCAATATTTTTGTTTTTTAAATGAAAAAACACATTTTCAACCCACTAAAACAAATGTCCCTAAGTTTCCCCTTGTAAAAAGGCAGTATATAGCCCCGCGCCCTTGCAAAATCCTGTCAAATTATTCTTGTTTTCTTTTTTCTTTTTTTACCCCGGCCCAGCATGTGCTTAGCTTTGAATTTTGTGGAATAGTTGACAGATTGAAAGGGGTCCCTTGTTTCAACATCTGGAAAAATGAGCAACAATGGTTCTAGTTTATTCAAGTGAAATGTCTTTGGAGGTGGCACTGGTAGGTCCATATGGAGGACCCATTTACATTTAGAGCTATGTGGTCTAGCCCATGCAACTTCACCTGGCTGAATTATATCTCGTCAAAGCTAAATGCACTCTTGAAAAGTTATAGGCATGCTATTTTCGAACTACTGGCTGATGTTGATGTGGCGTAACAAATTGACAACAGCATTTAGGAATAAATTTTGGATTTATGTTAGGGTTATTGCTCCTCCAATCAAATCTTTACTATATTAAAAGCTAGTCATATCATGCAATGTCAGCATCGAGTATTGATGGAAGGGACCTCACCTTAAAAAAAAAAATTGAGAATCCTCGGTGCCCAGCTCGAAAGCTCGTTACTTTCGATGATATATTTTGACTACATGCCCGGATGAGTTTTTGGTATTTTTTTACCCAAAAATCAAATTGACAATGGGGACTCCTTGTAGGCTTCTATAGCTGACGTTTCTTTCTTTGTTTTATTTTTTAATCGTCATGTGACCCAAAAAGCAATCAAAACTGGAACACTCGGGTTAACCCTACAACAGCACAGATTCGAATTAGGTCTAGTCAGTTAGGTGTATGACATGCCTGGTAATTGGCGGCTTCCATGGGAGATTGTTCTTATCAATCTGCTGCGGTTTTGTTTTTTTGCATGATAGTTTAGGCTTATTATGATACTTAAGGTTGATACTTGAATGTGTTTGGAAGTGTGGTTGTGATTGTTTTTTAAAGTGATTTTTACTCGGAAATGTATCAAAATAATATTTTTTATTTTTAAAAAATTATTTTTGACATCAGCGTATCAAAATGATCTAAAAACACCAAAAAAATATTAATTTGAAGTAAATAAAACAAAAACGCTTTTGAAACGCAAAAACAAACAGGGCTAGATAGATGACTTGTGTTATGTTGTAGGTTGAGTTAATTTTTTCCTAACATAAAAAAAAAGGCCTAAATGATGATAGTATTTTTTACATGATAGTTTGCTAACAAGTTCATCAACTTTTATTTTTTAGTTATTTTTATATTTGTTAAAAGATTGGATTGCCTCTCATTCAAATTGATTATAACTAAAAAAAAATATGATGAAAATATAAAAAGCCCCTGAATGTTAGTTTTATTTTTATTTTTTACTTTTAAGAAAAATATACTCCTTTCATTGTGCAACCAAAGCATTAAAAGATCGAAAATATCTTGGATCAAAATTTTAATTTAAAGGTATTTAACACATTTCATCATGCATCTAAAATGTAAAAAACTTTTTTGTTCTCAATCAATATGATAATGACAAATGGATCTTATTGAAAAGACTATTTTGCCCATAATAGCTAAATGATTTTGTTTGAAAATGACAAAATGGTTATTTCATTGTTTTAATCCACAGTAATCTATGGCTAGGTGTACAATGAAACACTAAGTTTTTAGTTTTGTTTTGTAACGAGTGGTGTGAAAACCTTTAGTTTTAAGGTGTAATTCGCCTGACTTGGGTTGATGCATCAATAAAAGTATATCTTTACATTAGGAGATGAGTGAGAAAGTGAAGAGAACTTTTCAAGAAAGCTTCATGAAGATGCCATTCATAGACAGAAGTCGTAACAAAAACTTCACAATTGATAATGAGTTGTCTATTACTATCGCAACACCTGTAACATTCTTGTTGGTCCATGACT
Organism: Populus x sibirica; assembly: GCA_019202695.1. Classification (NCBI taxonomy): domain Eukaryota; kingdom Viridiplantae; phylum Streptophyta; class Magnoliopsida; order Malpighiales; family Salicaceae; genus Populus; species Populus x sibirica. The sequence goes on along the minus strand of JAGMVL010002405.1, from coordinate 748,368 downwards.
TTAAACAAAACAACAAGACCACACCATTATATTATGATTAATAATAACAAACTCTAAAACATGTAGGTAAACCACTGTAGCAATCCATATTAAAAAGATGAGTTTGTCATTGTATGGCCTATGTGTACGGCTGTGTGGCGGTTGGGCTTTGGTGGACTTTTTTCTTCTCCTCCCTCCTTTCTCACTTCTCCTTACGAAATTATGAAGGTGTCTTGCCATTTATTTTTTATTTAATTTGGTCTTTATTCTTTTGGTTGCTATTTGTTTAATTTTTTTATCTCCTTTTGATTGATTTTTTCTTCAATTTTGTCCTTATCATTTGATTTAATTTGATTTTTATCAAATTTGTTCCTTATTCTTTTGATTTTTTTAACCTTTTTACTAATTGAATTTTTTTTTCAATTCCATCTCTCAAAATTTGATTTTAATTTATTTTTATGTCAAATTTGGTCTCTATTTATTTTATTGTTGTTTGTTTTGTTTTGAATCTTTTTTTATTGTATTTTTTTTTGTTTTCTGTAGGGTTAGTCTCGGTCTCATGACTAGGGTCATGAGTTTCGAAAGTTAACATAGGTTGACTTTGAGCTTTTTTAAGTCCTTTTATAAAATCAATTTATTTTTAATTTCATTATTCAACATGATTTTTTTGGAATTGGTCTTCGTGCTTCTTCTTTTTTTCACTTTTCTTTATATAAAGTTATCTCAATCTCATGCTCATGTTTGCAGGGTTAGTGGGTTGACTTAGATTTTTTTATTGCCTTTTTTTTTATTTTTTTGTTTCATCGCTCAACATTTTTTATTGAGAATTTTGCTTTATTTTTTTGGGTTTGCCTTCTATGTAGTCAATATCATTCTTATGACCATGGTCATCGGTTTCAAAGGTTAACATGGGCTGACTTTAGTCTTTTTTTAAGGTTCTAAAATTGATTTTTTTTCAATCTCATCCTTCAACATTTAAATTTCTAGAAATTGATGTTCATGTATTTTTCTCACCATTCTTTCTATGGAGCTATCCTAATTTTATGTCCATGATCTTGGGGGTAGTGAGTTAACCTTGGTTGACCCATATCTTTTTTTTTGTTGTTTTTTTAATATATATATATATATATATTCCATTCAACATTGAGTTGTTTGATAGTTGGACAAGTAGTTTAATTCAATTTGCTTTTATTAATGATTTTTTTTTATTTTTTATTGGAACAGATGATCGTTTGAATAAACAAAAAACAATATTATAAGAAACAAAGTTATTAAAAACAACTAAGTACATGATTCATGTTGTGAGATCAAATATCTTAATCTTAGTTATCTCTTGGTCAAATACCGATTTATTTAATTAAATGTGTGTATAAGCATTTCAATTTATGATAAAAAAAAATTTATATCCAAAAACAATTTGGAAAAGCATGTATATTTTTTTTACTAGTACAAAATAAAAGGGTTTGGTGTTTTTTGTCTAATGAACAATAAAATAAATAGTTAACAATAAATATATTGAACATTTCAATGTTTAATTTCTAGTGAACGGTAAAATGACAGTTAATAGTAAACACATGAATGTTTTTTTTGCATGGAGTATTATGCTTCAATCCCTTACTTTTTATAATTTTTGATATTTGATCCTAGTAGTTTTTTTTTTTATGTTCCGGTCCTAAACTTATTTTTCTGTGTTTCAATCCTTATGAGCTAATAGAAGAGTAAGAAAGTTACTGAGAAACAATAGGAGAGAGAAAGCTTTGGATCGACTATATTATGTTCACAAAAAGTATTGATCTTGGTATCAATAAGTTAGAATGTTTCAGTGTTTTATTTTCTAATGAATAGTTAATAGTAAAAACATTGAACTTTTTTTGCATGAAATATTACTCTTCAATTCCTCACTTTTTAGAATTTTTCATATTTAGTCCTGATACGTTTTTTATGTTTTTGTCCTAAACATCATTTTTAATGTATTTTAGTTTATGTGAGTTCTTAGATGATTAAGAAAGTTGTTGAAAAATAGAAGAAGAGAAAGCTTTGGGTCGACTACATTTTGTTCATAAAAAAGACTGATTTTGGCATCAATGAGATTGTCTATAATAGTGAACTTGAATGTAGGTGGTTTTGACCTTTAACCATGCCAAAAAAGTAGATTGAAATCTGGAAAAAAATTACCCGGTTTGATTTTTGATTTTTAGATATATTAGAGGATGTTTTGGGGTTGAAAATAGGGTTGTTTAAGTCCTTATGATGGTTTTTAAATAAAAAAAAATGGTCAAAAGTTGGGTTACAATGGTCTAAAATCTTAGACCTTGTTTTTTTGGTCACTGAGGATGACCAAAATTTAAATTATTCAACGATGTGTTGTCCACTCATTTAAAAAACAATGTGAGCCTATCTGGGCTTTTTTATTTCTTTAAGGCTAGGCTTGTCTTGCCATTTTTAAATGACCCTTCAAATTTTCATTTTTATTTTAGAATAAGATTTCTTTAAATAAAATTATTTAAGTGATTTTTAAAAACTTATCCAATTATATCATAGTTTTCAAATAAGATTAGACCTTTTGATTGTAATGTTAACAATTAATTTTGATATGCAAAAAAATTTCAAAAAAATAAAATAAAATTACTCATGAATATTCTTTAGTAACTTTTCTTATTTTTTTTAATTTTATCAAATTAATTATTCTCTTATTTGTTTTTATATATTTTCTTAAAGATTATCGAGTTATGATTTATTTGTTTTGTGAATGAAACATACTTTTCAAATAATAATATTTTTGTATTTAAGAAATAATGTTTTTGAAAATATTCTCGTTGGAAGAAAAAAAACATGAACAAGGAATGAGAATTTTGATTAAAAAGATACAATTTTCTCCTTAATTAAAATTAAAATTGTTGGAAGTTTTTACTAATATTTTTTTTAATGGATCTAATTTATTTTCTTTTAATTGAATCATTTTTTACTTTTTTATCAATTCTATTCAACATTTGGTTGATTCTGAATAGGTATTTATAATTTATTTCAATTTATTTTCTATAAGGTCATCACAGTTTCAAACAAACATCTCAGTATTTGGTCGGTGTTTAATTTTATGAATGTCTATTTTTTATTATATCATTAAGTAAAAAATATTTTTAAAAAACAAAGTTACTAAGGCCAATGAATTCCATGAATCGAGTTGTAGGCTTGATGGATCAAGTTATGAAGCCCGAGTCCACCTAATATATTATCGTTTCAATATTAAAAAAAAAGATATCATCTTGAATTTTTTTAAAAGTCAAACCACTTTTTTTAAGGGTTATTTGAATTGTCTTTCGATTCGTTAAGTTGATCGAGTCACTTCAAGATAACTTTCACAATTTAATTTGATATTAGAGCTAAACAAGAAGTTGAATTTGGAATTTTAATTAAATTTGATATGTTGCCGAAGTTTTAATATTGTGATTTTTCACAACTTGTTTATTTTTTTAGATTTATTTTTTTTTTATCTAATTCCCAGCGTAAATAATAATAATAGTAATGGAGGCTAAAAAAAGAAATAGTTATCGACTAAAATTCTCATTCATAGACCTACATCCAATAGAAGGAGTGGATAATAACGCATTAGATCAAACTGACTCAGCACAGACAACCTGCCATGTTTCACCCTCCAATAATTAAGCAATTCCCCCCCTTCATTCCTTCGATATTCTGAATTTGGGAAGTGTATCACCCTTGAGTTATTATTGTCCTAAATTGGGCAATTAGGGTTTTAGTAGATAACCAGTGGAGGGTAGCATGATTAGGAAATGGATTGACTTCTGTAAACAAGACGAGTGACTTTTTTTTTTTTTTTTAAAAAGGGAAAGTAAACAGAGAAAGAGAAAAGGAGAGAGAGCGAGGAGAGAGAGAGAGAGAGAGAGAGAGGAGGGGAGGGGCTGATTGAAAGTGACCACACCATCCTTCCTACCTTCTCTTTCTCTCTCCAAGTATTTTGTTTGGGACCACTGTCTGCTTCATGATTCATCACCTCGTTTTTTATTTTTCAATACAATATTTATTTTTCACTTGGAAGAAGAAGAAGAAGAAGATAATAAAAAGAAGAAAAGAAAGAAAGGAAAAGGGACAACAGCAATAGGCTGACTGTCTCAATCTTAGGTTCATGAAAGAGGACAAAAAACTACAGCTGGGAGGCGTGACCCCACTTCTACTTCTCCTTCCTTCCCACCATCTCCCAACCACGACGATGCTTCTCCTTTCCTTGGGAATTACGTTAATCACCATCATATCATTCCATTTCTTCTTCAAAATTACAAAAAAAAAAAAAATTCCATATTCTTAATTCCAAGCTTGGCTTCACTCCCCCTCCTTCCTACCTCCTTGGTTTTTCCTCGGAAACACCTACCGCTTCGCATTCTGTAGGGCAGTGCTAATTAATTGACAAGGTTCTCTCTGGTTTTCCCAGATGCATTTATGTCGTCGATCATCGCCCATGTAATTATTAGACAACTACGAGCGTGCTACTGCGCATGATCCGTGCCTCCTACGTAGTCCATATATGGTCATATTCTCAACCTAGCATGCTTTAACACAACTTTCTCTCCCTTTTCTTTTATCCTTTTTGTATTTAATATGACAAAAGTGATTCGTAATTAAAGTAAGATATTTACGACGAATGATTCTCTTGCAATGGATCGTGGTTGTATGATGTGTTTTGACTGATAAATATGTTAATTTTCTTGCATTATAGATCATAAAAAGTACCTTTCTCAAATAAAATTAACATGTAACAAATCACAAAGATAAAGCATTTGTATGATCATGGAACGCAAATCCAAGCTCCATTTAATTCTTTGTATAGATAATAAATTTGGAGAGAAAAAGAACACTTATCTTTGAATATTGATATCTAAAGAAAATCCAAAATAAATACGAAGAACAAGAAAAAGATATTTATGTGAGAAATACACGCTTAAGGTGGTCCAGATATCACATCATATTTTAAACTAATACCACACACACACAAAATATCTCTGATTAATTTCCCTTGGAACAAATTATTCTTCTTTTTTATTTTAAATGAAATTATCTTATGTTGTTTTGAGTGGTGCACTAGCTAATCCTTTGTATCTGGTTTCAACAGGTATCATACCATCTAGAACGACATTTTTTTCAGGCTTTTTAGCTAATTGATACGACCACGAGACCAGCTTTTGCTATATATATATATATATATATATATTATTTTGAATAAAATTTATGGTGACAATTAAAGGGTTAGACCCACCGGATTCTAGTGATGAATTGGGCATCTCCGTGATAAATAAAAGTATAAAATTTAGATTTAAAAAGTATCAACATTAAATATTACATAAAGTTCTATGTCATTAACATAGAAAATCCTAAAGTTTTGGCATATACTATAAGGATTAATTCTATTTCATAGCAGAACTTCTTGATAGATGATTGCTTATGCACTTAAATATCAATAATAAATATACATTTTATTATTTTTTGGTGCCATTATATACAAGAACATATTAGTTATTCTTACCGTTTAGAGAGGAGATTAAAGGAGAGGCAGTCAAAAGTTTGATCATTCACTGTTATATTGTTTATTAATTATAAGAATATTGCATCTCATAATTAATAAATCGATTTGGTTCTGATTAGAAGCATGAAATACCAGACATTAGCAGCGCTTCTATCATGATCATGATGATGATCACAATATTAATAATAATTAAAGAATTATGTATAAAATAAATAGGTATCATAATATAGAAACAATTATATGTAGAATACCCGTGAAAAACATTGGTGATCAACTATGTAGCTTCTCTTAATTTCCGATTTGTATAAATCCATTTCATCCTCCTAGCTAGAGCCTACAATTTCCATCCTTAAATCCCTCGATTTAGGTTATCTATGCTGCAAATTTTTTATTTTATTATTATTTTAAGAATTAGAAATCTTGTTTTTCCTAACGAGAGAACTTCAACTCGTTTCTCGAAACAAATTATTGACAGAATTGGTAACTGATACCAAATATATATTTGTAGACAAAAAAAGGGTACTGATCATCAGCAGACAAGCCTTGATATGCTTACAGCAACTCCATGTGCCTTCTCCCAAGCAGCTATATTTCAGCACATGTAAGAAATTAATTATCGAACCTTTTTATAATTAATTAATTATTACCATCATAATCACAACATTGTTAATGAAATATATAGCAATATTACGGTATTGGATTTTGACATATCTGCACTGATTGCTTCTTTGGAGCACATGTTTCATTTCATCCTTAATTTCATATCACAGACCAACTTTATTTTGCTGCAATTTCAAAGCACAGTGATTGAAGATGCAGCCCGGCCCTTTAATTGGCTTTTCATGTCCTTTCCTTTCCTTTCAGTGGTGCGAGATTCTACCCATTGATTGCGCTGGAACTTGATTTTCTTTGGTGTTTATGTACACGATCTCTTGATTTTGAAATGCTGATCCACTAGCTACTACAGTACATGCAGTTGCTCTATATATACTAATCATTCTGATTTTTTTTGTTGTTATTATTATTTATCTGTTGTTGCTTGGCAGTATACTGTTCTTGAGCCATTTTTGGCATGCACGTTTTTATTATTGCTACAAACTTGAAAAAAGATTAAATTAGTTAATTTCTTTCTTAATACTCAAGACTAATTAGCCTCTACGTAATATGTGTTAGGTGTTAGTGGATCCTACTGATCAATACTCCTTCAAAGACTAAATTAATTAGTTTGATGGACGTATTATCAATTCATTCATATATATAAACTAATTAAATTAATCACCTCCACTTTTAGCATATATATAATTAATTTGAAATTATAGGCTTAGGGTTTTGTTACCAATTCTTGGCGAAAGAAAACCCTAATAACTAATGGCTCTTAAATTACTTTAGAAGCATAATGCGTGTATTGGTGGCAAATAAAAAGAGTGACCATTACTCCTTCGAGAGAGTTGGTGATTTGATGACTGTATACACCTCTACAATCGTAACGACATTAAATCTTGCAATAGAAGGGAAATTAGAAACGTAGAGGAATTAATACCCAAAATAATAAAATTTGTACAATCATCTGATCAGCCCATGAAGAATTCATGCATAGTTTCCACAAATCAATGGAATTTTTTATCTTATTATTTGAAAAAAACTTGGGTAATTAACATAAATGCTAGCCAGCGTAATTTCTTGTTTCCAACAAATGTATATGTGTGTGTGTGTGTGTGTGTATATATATATATTTATGTTCAACTCCAGCTCACTCCTGCATGTGACATTAGTTCTTTCGTTCTTGTCCTAAAAAATAACCAGGTCCACGATTATTAGAGAACAGGAGGCAAACATTTCTCTTCACATACATATAATAATTATGTAGAAATGAATACAACGTACGTAGCAGCAAGCTAGCAAATACTATGTATAATTAATTATGGTCGGGTAAATTCGGTTCCATATGATTGTATAATAAATGATGTGAATGCTACCAATCGAACGGTTGAAATCATCCCATCAGGGGTCATGATCAAAGTCCCTTGTGCTGTTAACTACTGGGCAATTCACACAACAACCCACACAAGTATTTGGTGGTCGGTCACTTGTGTCTCAATAAATGGGTGTCTTACATTTCTTATCGCCTTCAATTGTCGCAAATTAATATATCAGATTTAACAATAGATGTAGAAAAGAGACCAAAAACTGTTGAGAAAAGAAATGATGCACCAGCAATGGAGGCTGAACGCTGACAGCTCAACCCTCCAGCCGACTTTCTTAAATAACAAAATTAATTTAGTTTTAAAGGTTGGTGCTGGTTAAAGGGATTGGGATGATCGATGCCCCTCTCCCCCTTTATTTTACTTGGCAAGTGGAGCATCCCATTTGGTGAGAAGATTGTCCTTTCCCCTCCACCTTTTTTATTTTATGCCCTACTGTACACTGCTCTCTGTGTGTGTTTATACACACAATCTGGTGAGAGATTATTATTATTAGATTTATATATTATCAAAGCAGATTTGGGATTAATTTGTGATGATCCACTTTTATGGAAAAACTTACGTCAGAGATTAATAATCATCAACCCTTCATGAAATTAATTAATTACTCCGTGAGAGATCAGAAACCAGGAGGCCTGAGAAAAGAAAAACAGAGACTCATGATCAGATTTCATAACTATCGTGGGCTCTGAAGGAGAACGATCGACGTCTGGTGTTTAATTTGTAGAGAGACTGATACATGCTGGGCATCCATAGACGCAGACTTATTACCCCCAAAAGGTAGTTTTGTTCATCCAAATTATTAAGGACATTCGTCTTTCGCAAAAAAAAAGAAAAAAAGAAAGGCTAGCACAACTTTAAACAGTGGCCGTCTCTATAATGAGAAAAGAGAGAAAAGGATTGTGTGTCCAAAGTATCGTGCCTTTAAGCATTTATCAGTTGAGATGATTAAATCCTCAATCTTGTAATTTAGTGGTAATTATATAATTAAGTGTCCATTGAGAATTTCTTGTATGTTTTATTTATATATACATATATATAAAATCATTGTAAAATCAACACAAGCGAACAAGAATCTAAATCTTCTGATATCCCAAGATCATTTAATTGATATTTAATCCAATTCTCTTCTGATAAACCTACAAAGAATATATATATATATATATAGTAGTTAACATATATATACCTAATCAAACCCCACCTTTAATTAATTTATTGTCAAGCTTATACATATGTTAAATTAAGACCCCCCCACCTCAAAAAAAAAAAAAAAAAAACAGAATAAAAGGAAACAAAAAGCAATAAAAAATGTCAGGCCACTGGAAGCAGCTTTATCTGATCTCTCATCCAACCCCCAACTCCTTCCCTTTCATAGAAATGATTCCATAGCTCTTCTCTCTTTTCAATTTCTCAAAGACTCGAAAAAACCAAAATTCAGTCTCTCTTTCTTTCTCTATCACCTGTTTCTATGCTTTTGAGTCTTCATTTATCTTTCTTTGTGTCTGTAAAAATCTCTGCAACATATCAGAATTGGTGCAGAAAGTTTTGTGTCTCAGATCCCAATATACAGGCCCCTTCCTGCCTTCTCTCTCTCTCTCACCTATAACAACAAAACACTGTTTCTCTGATCTCTCTCAGCTCTTTCTTTCTCTCAACTTCCATTAAACACTGTATCAGTCTCGAAGCATAAGAGCCTTGTGGTCCTCAAAACCCTCACTACATAAATCTTTTTTGCTTTCTTTATAACCCCTTTTGTTTTTTTTCTCTGCACTCTCTCTTCAATTACTTTGCTTTCCTATATAGAGAGATTGAATCTTTAGTGCTAATATTTACAAATGCAAGAACCAAACTTGGGCATGATGGGAAGTGGAAGTGGGGGTGCACTTGGTGGTTTAAGCAGTGGAGAGATGTCTGTGTCTTTATCAGGTGATCAGTCTCGCCAACTCAAGGCAGAAATAGCTACACACCCTTTATATGAGCAGCTATTATCAGCTCACGTGTCTTGCCTTCGTGTAGCTACACCAATTGATCAATTACCTCTTATAGATGCTCAGTTATCACAATCTCATCATCTTCTTAGGTCTTATGCTTCACAGCACAACCAACATGGTCATTCTCTTTCTCCCCATGAAAGGCAAGACCTAGACAACTTCCTGGTAGGTTCTTCTTCCCCATAAATTTGTCATTCTCTCTCTCTTTTTTTTATATACGTGTGTTGAGGGTTTGTGAAGACATATATATATATATATATATATACAGTGGTGTTTTGTTTTGCTGTTTGCTTGTTTATGGGATGTGTGTTTCTTTTGCAGGCACAGTATTTGATAATATTGTGTACTTTCAAAGACCAGCTTCAACAACATGTCAGAGTGCACGCCGTTGAAGCTGTTATGGCCTGCCGTGAAATTGAGACCACCTTACAGGCTCTCACTGGTTTGTCCTCCCCCCCTCCCTCCCCTCTTAAATGTCAGCCCTTGATATTTCCTTTTCTTTGGTGAATTAAGGTGTTGTACAATCATAATCAGCTTATATTTTAATCAATCATTTTGTTTTTTTTTTTATCACAAAATACGTGTATGACTTTATGTTTTCTATTAATAATTTTTAGGATTCATACTAATTGAGTTTAAAATTAGTAATTAGCAGCTGGCTTAAGAAATTAATAAGATGCAATCAAAGAAAGCTTTCTTGTCTGTTTTGATTGCTTGGAAATATATACATATAATTTCTGCTCTATACTTGTTTTGATGTTTGATGGGTTTGGTACATAGAAAGATAAGGTTAGCCGTGTAAGTTTCTTGTAAGTTTAAGAATAATCTATACTGGAGGCTGATGCAGTAGGGCCTACTAGTAGAAAAATCATAGTAGTAATTTATACTTGGAGTGATATGCGTTTGTTCCTTGAAGGAGGATACCACCACCAACCTCCAACAAACAATGAGGTTGCATTCGAATATTTGGATTCTAGAATATTTTTGGTTCTGCTGATTTCCTCGAGTGCTTTTAACTTAGTAAGATAATGCATAAGCCTTGTTTTCCTGGTGTCTCCATTTTCACAAGTTTCCTCTTAGGTATATAGTTGATGAAGACAGATCATATGTAAACGGGGAAAGAATTAATACTTGTAAATTAACCACTCATCTTCTCAATAATTACCAAGTGGAGTTATTAGGCCAGTACATGAGATTAGATAGTACTCATTTACTTGTTAATGGTTTAGTCGTTTGGATCAGAAACCTTAATGTATGGTTTGGTAACCTTTGAGCAGTTTATTGCTAATTATGATTGCAATATGCTGCCGGTTATGCTTTTTTTAGAAATTCTCCCTACAATTCTCAGCAGTACTATTGCTTTTCTTTGAGGTCCAGGCAAGATTTAGGAAATTGTACAACTTCAATGCTAGAGCCATTAATTAACTTACAATTTATCTCTATGGAAAGAGAGTACTTTTCAAAGTGAAATAGGTGACTTCTTGAACATTTTGATAAAGTCAACATATTCCTATGAAAAATGTTTGAATAAAATTTAAAATGAGGCCAAACATGTATATTACTTAATGTTTAATTCTTGGACTATTGTTTACAGAATAATGCAGACCAAGCTAAATTTTATATAGATTCTTGCTCGGTATATTAAAATACATGTATGTGTATATGTATGTGCATGTGTGTGTGTGTACATGGTTCCCCTATTGTATTGTATTGATAATTAATGCAACTTGTTTTAGCTTAGCTAGGAAAATGGTGCTTGTAAGGAAATATATTTCAGGATATATTTGCTGAAAGATGAGAATTCTGATACATCAAATAATTACATCAAGTTTATGTACATGTGATCGCAATATTGAATGATTTTGGTTTTTTTAATTGATACGGGTTCACTAGTAATAATATTCGTTGTTTGATATCTCACAAATTCATTGATGGGAACAATTAATTTGCCACAAATGTTATATAAGATATCATGTTTTGAGAAAGATTTTTGGTTAGACCTAGGGTTGAGTGAGCATTGAGCTCTAGGTTGTACATGATCCAAACTAGGGTTATCCATCACTGAAATGTTGGATTCAAGCCTAGTTTATTCATGGAATATAAAGAAAACACCAATTAATTGAGAAGAGTTTTTGAGTTCCAACTTTAGTACTGTTAGTTGTCAATGTAAAGATGATTTAACCTTAAGATCAAAAAAAGATGATTTAACCTTATATAATACCTACGTGCTTTTGATTATGATTAGGTTGACCTTAAACCATGATATTGTTCCATGTGTTTAGATCATGAGTATATATTTTGTAGATTTTCTTTTGACAGATGTCATGGTCTGACCATAGAACTTTCATAGTCTTGGATTTAACTTATTCTTTGCTTGAGATATACTCAAAAGAAATTATGTCCCACTTTCCTCCCTCTGAGATGTGTAGCCACTCCCAAGAATACCGCGAAAAAACAACTTGCACTCGAAAGAAAAGGAAAAAAGAAAAAACTCAATTGATCACCACTCAATAGTTTTCTTGGAAGATTGTTCGCAAAATTCAAATAATGTACTATCTTAATCGTGCCTTGTTCGTATTTCGATTTCTTCTTGGGAAATGAGTTGGGGTTGTAAGAGCTCAAGGAACTTTCCGACAGCATAATTGCAGTGCTTGTCGATCAATAATGATAGGTGATCCCAACATATCATATAATTGAGATATGAGAGAAGATATGTTCCAAGTCATTCTTAAATATCGTCACATGATATATGACTTGATGATTGGTTAGAAACCACCTTAACTTTTATTTTCCATGTATCAAAGAAAAATCCTTTAGCCTGCAGAGATCATAATCCTTTTTTCCCTTTTGAATTATTCTATCCCTCTCCCCAGTACTTGCGTCCCAAGTGTCATGATATGTGGCAAAATGCTTTGTAAAATGGGTAAACTACTTATGCAATCTATTGGAAGCATGTCCTTCTATCATTCAGATGAGTTGCTGCATTCTCTTGTTGAAGTCAGGAAAAATAGCTTACCCAGGTGTTTTTTTTTTCCTTATTGAACTTCAATTTTACAGCATATGGAGTACTGCTAAATTCTAAAAATGAATGGGTGGTCATGAATCCCGACAGTTTTACCTATTTCCTTCTAGTATGCTGTCCTTCAAGATGGATTGATTAGTTACATAAATCTCTTTCAGGTGTGACTCTAGGAGAAGGTACGGGTGCAACCATGTCTGACGATGAGGATGACCTGCAAATGGATTTCTCTTTAGATCAATCAAGTGCTGATGGGCATGACATGATGGGATTTGGCCCTCTGCTTCCTACAGAATCTGAAAGGTCTTTGATGGAGAGAGTTCGGCAGGAACTGAAGATTGAATTAAAGCAGGTGTGTGTATAAAACTGCTATAGAAAAAAATAAAGGTTGAAATTAAGCTGATTTAGCCAGCACAAAAAAGTAGACCTTTTATATGTCAAAACAAAATAAACCTGGACTTTTCTTAATTTGCAGGGCTTCAAATCAAGAATTGAAGATGTCAGGGAGGAGATATTGAGAAAAAGAAGGGCTGGAAAACTACCGGGTGACACTACTTCAGTGCTGAAGAATTGGTGGCAGCAACACTCCAAGTGGCCTTACCCAACTGTAAGCCACTGATCCAACTTCTTCACTGTTCAAAAAATATTTTACCATATCTACATTAATGCCATCCCATATTTGAAAATTTCTTGGCTCTTACCAAAACAGATAATTAGACACACAAACTAATGCTAGAGCTAGTGCATTAGCCCCCTTCTCTTTTCCGGTTAGGGAGATTATCATAAGCTTTGAATTAAAAACTTTATTTTATAAATAATAGCATGTATGCATGATGATTTTCAGGAAGATGACAAAGCAAAACTTGTGGAGGAGACAGGGTTACAGCTAAAGCAGATTAACAATTGGTTCATCAACCAAAGGAAGAGGAACTGGCACAGCAACTCTCAATCGGTGACATCCTTGAAGTCCAAGCGCAAAAGGTAGACAAACCAATCCATCTTATTTGTTTCAACTGAGGGAGGGGACTGCAAAGAGGGGTGTTCTTACTTTATGTTGATATAGCTGTCACTGTATCCTTTGGGTTGCAGTACTTTCTACTTGCTAACAACCAGGTACAGGTCATGTAATAGGTGGAGACCTAATATCTCTTACATTTAAGGTTGTATATTCATGTCATTAACAGGATGAAGATTTTATTCTCTAGATCATCTCTTTCTTGCCATTGTTACCGGCCCATACTCTTTACTTGCAAGGTTGTTTTCACCAAATAATCTGAATTTTCTTGATTATAAGAGCTAGGGGATTGATTAATTAGGAGTGCCAAGCCAATTCAAAGCTTCAAGAGTTAAAAAAAGATTACAGTGCTGATCTTGGGGCACTGCATCAAAACTTGGCAAAAATGCGGCAAGACTGCAAACGTTGACCCCCTCTAAATAGGGGAAAAGAAAGAAGGAAGGAAAGAAAAAGGAGTGATTTACGTAAATCTAATGCCCTCCTCCACACCATGCTATTGATGCTTTTTTTCAATTTTTAGAAAAGGAAAGAACAAGGGATGAATCTCTTTTGTAATAAAAAAACCTTCTTCAACCCTGATAAATTTATAGCACAACTAGCATCCATTATCCATATCGCTCTCTTTAAACAAAAAAGAAATTTAGGTGGAAGCCCTGGGAAGGTCATCTCCGGGTGATTAGTAATTTAAACATTAAAACCCTGAGACCAATTAATGAACGAGTTAAAGCCATTGTTGCTCTTAAGCCTCTTACTGCTCTAAGACCTTTTATGCTATCTTAATAATAGATTTTGCGTTTTAGATTGTTTATCGGCCCGGCAGCCCAGACTAATAGGATATTGGATTCTATCTGCTTTGATCATTTGTTGGGTCAATTTTCCATATTCGCTGTGCGTTTTAGAGGATAAACTATAAAGCCTTTTGCTATTGTATTTTCGGTTTTTCCCCTTCATAACCTCTTGCATGTGGAAATTATTCTTCGAATTCTAATTCTAAGATTTATTAAACTCCAATGTCTGAAAGTTAGGAAGTAAAGAGGCTGAGACCAAGAGTTGCCAACGTTGAAGAATTTGCCTTTGGCGGTCTCGTACTTTGATTTAAGTACTAGAAGATCCCCGAAAAGTAACTTAAAGAGCTTAAACATGTTTAATTATCTATTTCTAAGATTTGAACTCCAATCTCCAACATCAAAACATCGGGGAGTAATTAAAGAGAGAGAATAAACCAATGCAACTGATATAAATATATATCTCTTGGATTAGGGTTTGTTTTTATTTAATAACACGAGAATAAAAATAGGAAAACCAATTGAATAGTTTCATTTTTTTAAAATGAAAAATATAACTGTACAAAAAAGCAATTGCTAATATAATAAAAAAAAAACTATGATCTCAGCTTCAAAAAGTAAAATTCCTAAATAATTTTTAATCTTTAATTTTAATGAATTTAAATTAAAACCCAAAAAAAAAAAGACAAAACAAGTGGGTCTACAAGGCTAAACCCGACCGCCTAACCTTTTATTTGTTTAAAAAAAATTAAAAAAATCAAACAATATGTTGTCTGCTTTTCCAATTTTCAACTATTGCAGAGGTGATAAAAAAAATCAAGCCTCGATTTTTTAAACCTAAAAACTTATTCACATATATTTCACCTAAAACATATATTTTCCTGCAATATAAATATTAAATAACACCTCAATAGAGCTTCTCTTGTCAAGCTCAATCTATATTGTTTACTTATTTAGTAAACAGAGTAGATTCATAAATAATCTAAGTATAGATTATTAGAAGACAATAAAAAAAAAAGTAATTAAATATTTATGTTATAACTTAGACTATGGAGTATATTATATTGGTTACCTAACAATACTCAAAAGATATAGTGATGCTAATTAAATATCTAACACTAAGGATTCAAAATACATAAGTGGTTATGTTTTCACACTTACTGGAGCAGTTATGTCATAGAAATCCTTTTTAAAAAATGCATCATAACATCCACAATAGAATTTAAGTTTATTGCTCTTGATAAAGCTGGAAAGAAAACTGAATGAATTTAAAAAAAAATTAGAAAATATTTCATATTGTCCAAAATCAGTGCTAGTTATTTGTGTCAATTATAATAGTAGGTCGGCAATTTGAAAGACACAAAGTAGTATATGTAATAGTAAGTCTAGATATATACATTATAGATATAATATCGTTAAACTCTTATTCTCAAATGAAATTATTTTTATTGATTATGTAAAGTGGAAGAAAAATATTATGGATTCGCTAACCAAATATTCAGATTTAATTCTTTATTTATCATAACTAATCAAAGGGTAATAATAGTCGGAATTAATCATGATTATTACCTGAATTAATTCATTAATTTTTTAACTTTCAAAATCCACTATAGAAAAAAAAAAGGTGAAGGAAGCTTTTCCTATAATGTTTTTTAAAATTTTACACATTTTTTCTCACCTCATATTTTTATCTTTTCTTCTCTTTTTATGCTTTGTTTTTCCTCTCAAATCTAGATTTTAGGTTCATCTTATTAAAAGATATTTAAATTATATAATCTTTGGTTCGAAAATCTTAGTTTAGAAGTGCATTTAAACCAAAATGGTATTGTTGGAATCTTGATAGGCATATTAAAAACATCCTATTTATATAAGTGAGAAGCAATAAAGTTTTAAGAAAAAATAATTTATTATTGACAACAATAAAAAAAACTCATTACTTTAAGGTGCTTCAATAAGTAAGTACCTTTTTTTTATTTTAACTAAGTATAATTATTTTTATTATTATTATTATGCATATTAGGACTTTAATTTTATATCAATTGCAAGTTTGAGTATATGATTAACATGCATGCTAATATTCTTTTATTACATTTATGTTGAAAACATGTTTTTCTTGAGTTTTATTCTTGCATGTTTATAAATTTATAAATTGTATTTATTTTTATTTATGTTTTGTATGCTCTTATTATGATAAATTAAATATCTTTACTCACTAATCTAATATATTTACTTCTTTGAGAAAACAAGTTGCTATTGACAATGAATTGAAATGTTTGATAAGTTTTTATTTTTAGTTTTTATTTTATTTACAGAAATTGAAGAAAATTAAAAATGTTATGAGAGTTGAGGGGTTAATTGACACAAACTAAAGATTTTGGGTAAAATTAAAACATCTGACAAATTAAAATTTACCTTTACGTTCACAATTCCCATTCTGTAAGAAAGAACATGGTTCTGTCTTCTTCTTTTTTATGTACAAGCAAAATGGTTCTATAAAGAAAAATAGAATAATTTAAGGATTATGTTGTCAATTCAGAACACACTCATTCAACCAGTTCCGTCGCATGCAGCAGGATCTTTAATTCATAATTCATAATTAACTACCTCTGCAGCAGTCAGCAGTCCTCCTAAGCACGTTGCATTAATATTTTAATATTCTATTAATTTTATTATGAGATAAAATTGAAGTGCTGATCATCAAGTGCCCTTTTTCTTGATGATACGTATGATTCTTGAGATCTAGCTAGCATCACACATGTAAATATAAATATTTCTTTTGGGAGCTAAGTTGGCCCAATTCAAGTTAGATTTTCATGATGGTTTACTAATAGTAATCCACTAGTGGCCGCATTGTTGGATCAATTTTTTTTTATTAAAATAAATTAAATAACCAAAAAAATCAAAGATCATGAATTAAAATAATTAAATAAAAATTTAATATGATAACATATACGATCCAGATCAATTATAATTAACTTTTGAAATCTATGATACTTGAGATAGTGATGACCCTTTAAATGCAAATCAAAACCAATTAATCCCACAAAAATCTAAACAAAACATATAAAAAAGACTAATTCAAAATATTTTTAAAAAATATTGAGATAACAATATATTAGATTGAACTTCATTTCTTAGCTTAACTCGCCAAAAAAACTCATAACCTGGAACATGAACTCCGTTAAGTTAAATGATATTGTTTTTTTAATTTATTTTCTACCTAAATACATGATAATAAAAAAGAGAATTTTTTTTCAAAAAATAAAAAGATGAAATTGAAAGAAATAAAATAAATGAAAAAGAAGGAGGATTTTTTTTTAGATATTGTAAAATCAAACCGGGTAAAAAAAATTTATCAGCTTTGATATGCTTTTTCAGATAATATTAAGGTTTAAAACAACTATCATAGGATTTTTTTTGTTGAATGAAACTTAGTGACATCAAAATTAAATTTTTTAGTGCCTAGAATTGATGACTTTATCTCTTTTTACTGGAATTCTACGACATTCTATCTACTTTATAAAACACATGGATTGAGAAATAAAAAAATAAACTTTTAAAGTAAAATTAAAATTTTGAAAATTGTTGGGATTGTGAAGGTTGACAAGTGAAAGTATGAGGATAAAAATGAATTTTGAATCAAAATTTAGATTGGTATTGGAATTCACGTGTGTTTTATACTTTGATCTCTATTTTTTAATTTGCCCCAAACTTGATAAATTATAACAAATTAAACCTCAATTTGAACATAGAAGGACGCAGTTGAAAAAAGAAATCGTGAAGATAATTTTTTGCTATGGTGATTTTCCTAGACATTTTACTGTTATAGTTATAATTATAACACAATGAAAGGTTTATTTTTCTTTGCGAGTATGCCGGGGAAGTAAATTTGAAATTGCAATAATTGACTCTATGCTGCTGTGGGAAAAAGAAAAGAAAAAACTTCATAAATGGCTGCTCGAAAGGCAAAATTCAATGAATAGAACTCCTTCAACAAAACTTAGAACAAAACTAGTTTCATGACCCGCGCGATACCGCGGATTTTTTTTTTTGCATAAAAAATATATATAAAAAAATAAGATTTAAAAGTGTTAGGTTTTTCTGCAAAACTATACCCAAGAGTCTTGGGTTTGGCTGCAACGCCTGACCTAAAAGTAATATTTATAATATTAATAATAACATTAAACTTGCATGATCCAAGTTTAAGTGAGCCTGACTGCAACACCGGACCCAAGAATATTGGACGTGAGTTTGGCTATAAGATCGTGTTATAAAAATGTAATAATTAAATAGATTAATTAAAAAGAAAAAAACCAACAGGAAGAAAAAAACTAATGAAGAAAAAGAAAAAAATCTGAATTAATTGGGTTAACCCTTCAAATCAGGTTAACTCGTAAAATCTGGGATTCATGTCATGAAATTTTGATAACTAAATAGAAAAAAAATTGACAGGTTTACCCAGAATTAACTGGGTTAACCCATCAAACCAAGTTAACTTGTCAAGCCCAGGATACGTGTCATAAAAGTCTGATAATTAAATAGAAAGAAATTTAACATTAACAAACTAAATTAAACGAAAAAATTAATTAAAAAGAAAAAAAATCCAGATTAACTCGTCAAACCAGGTTAACCCATCAAACTCGGGATCCGTATTATAAAAATCTGATAACTAAATAAAAAAATTTAACATTAACAAACTAAATCAAACAAAAAAAATTCATTAAAAAAATAAAATAAAAAACAAAAAAAACAGTTCTATAATATAATATAATATAATAATTATAATAATATAATATATTAATAAGTGAAAGGCGTGGGGAATTAATAAGTGAAAGGCATGGGGAAGCTATAGTAGTTTCCCCACGCCTTTTAGAGTATTACCAGTTACATGACTCGCGTGATGCCGCGGGTCAATTTTTTTGCATAAAAACTATTAAAAAAAGTTAAGATCTAAAAGTGTTAGGTTTTTTTATAAAGCTATACCCAAGAGTATTGGATTTGACTGCAACGCCTGACCCAAGAGTAATATTTATAATATTAATAATAACATTAAACTTGTATGACCCAAGTTTAAGTGGGTCTGGCTGCAATACCAAACTTAATAGTCTTGGATGTGGGTCTGGCTACAAGGTCGTGTTATAAAAGTGTGATAATTAAATAAATTAATTAAAAAAAACAAAGAAAAAAAACTAATGAAAAAAAAATCTGAATTAACTGGGTTAACCCGTCAAATCTGAGATCCGTGTCATGAAAGTTTAATAACTAAATAGAAAAAAATTTAATATCAATAAACTAAAAAAAAAATTAATTAAAAAAAAAACAACAACCTTTTCACTGTGGACTGCACTGTGAAGTCCACAGTGAAATGCATTAAAAGAAAAAAAAAAAACTAAAGGATAAAATTTCGAGTTGACTCATCAAATCAAGTTAACCAGTCAAACTCGAAATCCGTGTCATGAAAGTCTGACAACTAAATAAAAACAAATTTAACATTAACAAACTAAATTAAACAAAAAAAAATTCATTAAAAGAAAAAAGGAAAAAAAAACCCATAAAGGCATAAAAAACAAAAAACAAAAAAAAACAAAAAAAAACAATTTTTTTTTTAAAAAATATAGTTATAATAATAATAATAATAATAATAATAATAATAATAATAATAATTATTATTATTATTATTATAATATATAAGTACAATTAAAAGGCGTGGGGAAAGTTATAGTATTTTCCCACGCCTTTAGGTTAACCCGTCAAATTCAGGATCCGTGTCATGAAAGTCTGATAATTAAATAAAAACAAATTTAACATTAACAAACTAAATTAAACAAATTTTTTTAAAAAAACACAGAAAAAAGCAAAAAAAAAACCTATAAAGGCATAAAAAACAAAAAAATAAATAAATAAAACGAAAAATAATAATATAATATAATAATAATAATAATAATAATATTATTATTATTATATTATTATTATATTATTATTATTATTATTATTATATATAAGTGCAATTAAAAGGCGTGGGGAAAGCTACAGTGCTTCCCCACGCCTTTTAGAGTATTACTTAACTTAATAATTGTGGATTTCCATTGACTCTGTAACGATTCACCGAGCAAGAATCTTAAGACTAATATTAAATTGGCTCCGTTTGTCTAAACCGTAGCGTTTGCGTTTTTTAAAAACACACTGATGCATATGTTTGGTTACGGCATGTTATAAAAATTTAAAACGCGGGTCCCACCAGTAAAATGAGGTAGGACCGTGATTTTAGAGAAGCAGTAAAATACTGCTTTTTTGCAAGTTTAACCACGGGTTCAACTTTTCTGATATAACAGAGATGAGAAATTACCAACTTATCCTCTTCCTGGCTGCCCCCCCTCCAATCCCTCGACTGAACCTTCTGAGGCCGTGACGACTTTCTGCGAGTCTCTTGTCGAAATGAGAAGCTAGCAAAACAGCAGTTTGTGTGCATTCCACTAACGACGCCTCACTCTGTCCCTTGCAGTGAAACATAGATGTAGAAAGTGATGTTTATTGCAGTGACCAATCTTTAGACAAACGGATCTGTATATTTCCTTTAATAAATCAACTTTCCTTTAATAAATCAATTGTTTTTACTCTTGAAAGTTTAAATTGCAATTGCTTCATTCATTTCTCTTTATCAACATAAACGGAATAAGAAGAGCAATCTGTCTGTAATTATTAATACTATGAATGGAGTCCTTTTAAGTAATTGTATCATAATATCAAATTGAACCATCATTTTTAACCAAACACAATAAACTACTTTTTATTCAACCTCAATTTCAACCACAGTTTTAACCAAACATATATTTTTCCAAACCAACCACAACTAAAAACATTTTTTATAAAACTACTTTTTTCAAATCACAACCACAACAGCCACCGCAATACCAAACACACACATAAGATGTCATCCACTCATAAGCTGTCGGGTAAACTTGTGGGAAAGAAATTCTTAATATTTCTGGATACCGCTATATTAAATAAAATAATAATATTTAAAAAACTATCTCTATTAATAAAAGTTTAAGATTAAAGCTTGTAAAGACTTACATGATTGTTAATTTTAAGTCTTGTAAAAATAGTTGAGGTACGTATAAGTTGATTCGAATACCCATATTAATAATAATAAAAACAATACGGGGACAAGTTGGTTCGTATACTTATATTATTAATAATAATAATAAAAAAATAGTATTTAAGGGCGTCTTTGAAGAGATTTTGTTTTAATCCTCTTGTAAGAGGAAAACAAAACGATGAAGCAATATTCCAAGCTATGCAGGCGAGGCGGTCCAAATTGGCCAACTCTTGTAGGTGCATATTTTAATAATTCTTTTTATAGAATAGGCAACTGGACTAGAGAGCCCAGTTATTAAAAAAGCGCTAGACGCCGAACTGTGAATGGAGGAGACAGGTTTCACAGGACTTTCTTTTCTGGCTGCTCAGGGAAGAGCGCAGAGACCCAGGACCTTTGACCAAGTAAACATCTTAAAAATGTTACTGAAAATCACTTTCATGATCGAACCAGTGTACCTTTAAGATCTGGCTCATAATCATTTTTAATTTGAATTCTATATATATTTAAGGATTTTTGTGAATGCTATTGTTTGAAATATGATTGTGATGGAGCAGCGTGATTTATATATATATATATATATATATGTTATTTTTGGGCAAGTTTATTGGTTAAAAAATTTATGAAAGATAGGGTGTAAATTTTCTGTTTTTGAGTTTAGTTATCTAATGAGTTGATGTATATATGAGTTTAACGGGTTATTAAATTAAATATTTATAGATTTAAGTTACACGCTTGGTTTAAATAAATATAAAAAACTTTTTATTTTGTTATAAAAATTTGTTTATATTTGTTTATTTTTTTAATATAAAATGTTAAGGTCAAATATGTTAATCTTTTAACACCCCTAAATATATAAAAAAGTCTTCTAAAACCTACCATGTTTTTATTAGTATTAATGATATGCAAGGGGTAATTATCTCACATTAAATATTATCAGAGTAAAATGATACCCCAACTCTTCTTCTTCGTAAAAGAATAAGATTCGTGGGATATAAATGCTCTGTGAATCCTTTAAACATCAGGTCTATAGTTTATTAATTCTGAGTATTTTATAGTATATATATTTTTAAAACTTTTCTGTTTAAAATATTATTTTATTTTTTTTCTAAAAAATATTTGTTTATGCATAGAAGAAGAGTTTTTAAAACCATTAAATGAGACCTGTTATAGATGTCAATTATTAAAATTAAGAGATTAATTAATTATTTAATATATAAAACTTGCTTCTAAGTTGTTCGGGTATTTTAGATTACCGTGTAATTTTTTATAAATTTAATTTAATTTTAATTAATAAAAAAATATATTTCCTTAAAAAATTAAAACGATTAGTGAACATCATTACATATGGACAACATGACGTATGAGGTTGCGAAATTAGAGAACGTCCCCTTGACGGGAGGTGCGTTGTTTGTACCCGTTTGTTGGAAAAGCAGATGGGTGTGTGCATGAAAGAAAGCCAAGAGGAAAGGTAAGTTTGGATAAGTACAAATAAGCCCTCACCTATACATTGAATCACGAATCAGTCCCCAACCTTTTTCATTACTTGAACACTCTAAAAGAATTGGGATTACTTATAACATTTTGTTGTTTATATAAACACTAAACCAAATTAATATATTTATTTAATCGTTTAAATAACAAATTTATATTGTAGTTCAGTTGATTGGTGCACATGATAGACCAAAGGTTACGAGCTGGAATGATAGCCACGGGGTACAAACAATTTTTTCATGGTAAAATACATCATGTAATCTATTATTTAAAATAAAAAATAAAAGATGAATGATATATCATCGAACCTCTCAATAAAAATAAAAAAATCACGGCCGGCACGCCAACTATTTTCTGTCTTTTTCTTTGATTTTTTTTTGCATTCCTAAAAGAATTCACCAAATTCATTTACTTTTTATTTTTTACATGGTTCTTAAATATTATTATAAATTATTATTTGAGTTTTAATAAAAATAATTTCAATTATTATGTATATAATATAAAAATAATAATACTATTAATAAATTATTCATGAAAATTTGATTTAAATAATTTATTTTTAAGATTTTTAAATATATTTTGAACATGATTTTATTATATTTATGATATTTTAGACCTTCAATCACACATAAAATATAGATATATTTTTTGTTAGCTTGCCGTAATGATGATAATTTTTTTTCCATAAACAATAATTCCAATTAAAAATCTTGATGAAAAATGATTTTTTAAAATGATTATACTTTCAGATTTCACAATAATGTAGAAAATTTTCTAGATATATTTTTTTTTAAAAAATTATAATTATTTATAACATAGCATGGATATACAAACTAGTAGTTATGAAATTTGTTGAGGTAAACAGATTTTATTTCTAAATGGAATGATAACGTAAACATAAAAAAAGTAATTATTTTATTTTAAAACAGTTAAAAAAACAAAAATATTCCTGTGCAGTAGGCATTATATTATTATATTATAGAATTAAATTAGTAATTATACTTTTCCTCGATTAATTATTTTACTCGGGTTGGTTTTTTCTAGCTCAAGCTATTTTTCAGAACCCAACAACTCATTATTTTTCCTCTCTGCTCTATTCTCCTTTTGTTTTTATCAACTATGTCGGCTTTTTTTTTTTTTTTTTGAGCTACCACGTCGAGTTGTATAAACTACAACTTCAACTAGAACTGCTGCCTTTCATGGCGAGACACATGTGACAGACAAGCTATCCTATAACAGATGCTAGCTAGCAATAGAAATTATAGAATTATCTCCTTTCACTTACAATAAGTGGCTCTAGTTTTTTTTCCAATGTAAGGAAGCCATATATTCATAGGTTTAGGAGAGTGAAAAGATTTTTTTTTTTCATATCAACAATACAAAATATATATATATATATATAAAATCAAATAGATATAATGTATTTTATGGTAATGAATTTTCACTTTTTAAGTCATATATATGCTTGAGATAGGAAATTTCTATAACTTTAATTTCATAATAAATAAATTGATAGAAGATGAATTAGCTAGAGCAAAGAAAGTATGGGGAAAAACTAGTAAGATTTCAAGGAGTGGCGGTTAATTTGTAGTCATCTTGTTTCTCAATTCATTTTGTTGAGAGAAAAAGAAAATACCCAGGGCCCCCAAGCACGCGCTCTTGTCGAATTTGAATGCCACCGCAACGGTTGTCAACAATTGTTCATTGATAGCATGTTGTTAACGTATAACTGCCGAAGCCAAAAGAGCCTTTCAAGTTTCAACCTAACTAGTTAGAATCAAAATAAACTGATAGCAAGGACATTTCCAAGCAGCTCAACCATTCAGGGCCGAGAGTCAACGACATCGTCTCAAGGTTCTTACATAATAGTATTCATATCCAGTTTGATTTTTCTGAAGTGGTTTTCATTGTCACAAATACAAGAAATCTATGGATTAAATACAACCTTCTACTAACTTTCTCAATTTCTATATTCTGTGTTCCCATTTTCATGTTCCACAGGTTGCAATCCCACCTTCTTTTACTCGTTCAACTCTCATCTTCTTTCTTCTTTATAATGCTCTCTTTGAACCCCCTCTCTCAGCTGAATTCTCCTTCTTCCTCTGTTTCCTCTCAAAGCCCTTTGGCCCTCATTTCCTTTTCCAGTAATTTCTTGCCCATCTAGAGGTGCACAGATTCATTGTTAGTGATAGTTTATCCTCTGGAGACTAGCAACAACTTGGTATTTGTCCAATCTAATTCATTCCAAGATTCTTTCTTTCTGTTCATTCAATACACAGCCAGGAATTGCCTTCTGGTCCGTATAATTCAACTGTTTTCAGCTAAAGAGAATACCAAGTCCTTTATTATGGCTCAAATTGATCATACATTCTCCTTCGGGGGCTCACACCATAATCAGGGTCAACAAGCAGTGCCATTTCCCACCAATAAAGGGTCTTTGAAAGTCTTGCCCCTGCATGGCAACTTAGAAATACGGGTTAAGGAGGCTAAAAACCTTCCTAACTTAGATGTTTTTCATAAGACTTTAGGGGATATGTTTTCGAAATTCCCTGTGAAGTTCGGCAATAAGATTGAAGGGCATGTAGGTAGTAAGATCACCAGTGATCCATATGTCACTATTTCGGTATCTGGTGCTGTAATTGGGAGGACTTTTGTGATCAAGAATAATGAGAACCCGGTGTGGATGCAGCATTTTGATGTTCCTGTTGCACATAATGCTGCAGAGGTTCATTTTTCTGTCAAAGATGATGATATCGTTGGCTCACAAATTATGGGTGCTGTTGGGATCCCAGTAGAGCAGTTAATCTCAGGCATGAAAATTGAGGGAATTTTCCCGGTTCTTGGTTCTAATGGGAAGCCCTGTAAGGCTGGAGCTGCTTTGAGTTTATCAATTCAGTTTACTCCAGTGGAGAAAATGGCAATTTATCAGCAGGGAGTGCGTTCAGGTCCTGATTATAATGGGGTTCCTGGCACATATTTTCCTATTAGGAGAGGAGGTAAAGTTACTCTCTATCAAGACGCTCATGTTCATGATGGTTGCCTTCCTGATTTGAAGCTTGATGATCATGTTCAGTTTGAGCATAGAAGTTGCTGGGATGACATCTTTAATGCTATCAGCCAGGCTCGGCGATTGATTTACATTACCGGATGGTCTGTCAACTATAAGGTTAAATTGGTACGGGGTGGTAATGACGGCAGAGATTGTACATTAGGAGATCTTCTCAAGACCAAGTCTCAAGAAGGAGTTAGAGTGCTGCTTCTCGTATGGGATGATCCAACCTCCAGGAGTGTTTTGGGATTCAAAACGGTAAGAAAATCAACTCAATTTCATGTATGATGCTGCTTTTGTCATTGTTCAGACCAAATTTCCATATTAATTTCATTTTTCTGGATACCTCTACTTTCCATATCAATTAAATCTTTGTGGATACCAGTTCTGGTAAGTTTGATAATGGTTATTCTTCGCTGTAAGGTCTTTCATGTTTAAAAGTTTCAAGGAATGGCTCACTGTTGGAGAGGCTACGACAATGCTTTTGCTGGTTTGATCTATGCCCTCCCACACCAAAAAAGCAGGGAATAGTATATAGTTTATTGCTATAAGAAAGCTTCTTGGTGCTTCCACAGTAAATAGGCAGTTAAATATGGCAACACTCAAAGTAGAAAACTTACGGCTTTTAGTGAATTTTATTGCTCACTTTACCTTCAAATGTGTGAAGTCTATAGCTGCTGGATATGATGTTTTCAGAGAATCACCTAAATTTCCAATTGCATGATATTTTCTATCAGTAATTTTTTCTTAGGATTAAAAAACGTTTGTAGTTTGCTCATCCACTGTCATTCCAGCATCAATTGCATACTCACAAATTTCTCTCATGCTTAAAAATGGTTGACTGTTTCCTCTTGTATTAGGCATTGATCAAGTTTTGTGGTGTGTAGGAAGGGGTCATGCAAACCAGTGATGAGGAGACTCGCCGTTTTTTCAAGCACTCGTCAGTGCAAGTGCTACTCTGCCCTCGATCTGCTGGAAAGGGACACAGCTTTATCAAAAAGCAGGTTGGATATAAATAGTCACTATCTACTTCTCTATTGTTCAAATGCTACTTGTGTGAGAGCATTATAATAAGCATCTGGCGTTTCTTTGCTTTGATAGCCATTCACCTGCATTGATTTCACTGAAGATTCTAAGATCAATTTATATTTATGAATGTGCATGTAAGTGGATTACGTTGGTACATGATATGTATACCACATGGTCTGAACCTCTTGTTATTTATTTTTTGTTTATCAGGAAACTGAAACCATCTATACACACCACCAGAAAACAGTGATAGTGGATACTGATGCAGGACACTTTAGAAGAAAGATCACAGCATTCGTTGGAGGTCTTGATTTATGCAAGGGTCGATATGATACTCCACAGCATCCTCTTTTTAGGACATTGCAGACAGTGCACAAAGATGACTTTCGTAACCCTAATTTCACGGTAATCTCACAGTTGATGTTCTTGGGTGCTATCAGATATATATCATATAAGTTGCTCCAGAGATGACAATCTCTTAATTATCTAGCGAGGCTTATGCACACGTATATCATTTATCTAGCATATCATTGTGTTGTCAGTTGCAAAATGCTTCATAAATCAGTCACAAAGAGATGCTAACAATGTAATGTTTCGGGGGTCGCTAATCAGGAGCCAGCTGGTGCCGGTTGTCCAAGACAACCATGGCATGATTTGCACTGTCAAATTGATGGTCCAGCAGCCTATGACATCCTCGCCAATTTTGAAGAGCGTTGGTTGAAGGCATCAAAACCCCGTGGGATGCAAAAATTGAAGGCGTCATTCGATGATGCATTACTGAAGCTTGAAAGAATTGATGAAATATTGGGGATAGCAGAACTTCCATCCCTTGCCGAGGATGATCCAGAGGCTTGGAATGTTCAGGTACTCAATGTCAATTACTTCTTTGTCTCCAATCTTGGATTCCTAATCTACTACATATGAAAGCGTGTCCATGTGTCTATCCTCTGACCAAATCTCCTTTAACTGAAGGTTTTCCGTTCTATTGATTCCAATTCTGTGAAAGGCTTTCCAGATGACCCGAGAGATGCAACAAGCATGGTGAGAAAACTTTGACTTGAAGCCCCTTCTTTTCTCCTTCTCATGAACAAATCATGAGCATTATTTTTTCATACAATTCAGTGCAGGTAGTTTGCTAACAGCTATGTTCTATTTTGTAACAGAACTTGGCATGTGGGAAGAATGTAATTATAGACATGAGTATACACACCGCATATGTCAATGCAATCCGTGCTGCCCAACATTTCATCTACATTGAGAACCAGTATTTTCTAGGGTCATCATATAATTGGGATTCTCACAAAGACTTAGGTAAGGAATTCTAAACTTTGAGATAGAGGTAGAAGGAGATATTTCTGTGTTTTTCTTGTTCATTTATCAAGGTTAACTTTTGAGCTCTGGCCCTTCTTTGCATCTTATTTCTGGACTTTTCTTGATGATAAGAAGCAATATTCTAGATGATTCCCATTTCTAGCTAGTTTAATGCTTTATTAAACATGATTAGGGCAAACTCATTGCTGAAAATTCATTGTTCTTGTCAAAGCTTCTAGATGATAATATTAATCATATATTGGACCTAATAGCTTAAGCTTCTTTGACATGGTATCAAACTCTTATTGACTAAGCGGTCATGAGTTTGAATCTCACCACTCCCATTCTATTTGATAAAATTAATAGCACTAGTATCAGCCCCTCAAAAGGCTTTCACTTGTGAGAGATAATATAAATAAATATCTTGGGTCCTCACCTAATAATAACATGTTCTTTCTTATAGAACAGATGTGTCCATAGCAGTGGTGCTAAAGTACAATCTAGAGCGAAGGCTCCATGTAGGATTGTCCATGTTAGGAAGTTATCGAATGAACTAAATAACTGTAGCATAGTTGATGATCTGTAGAAAATTCTAATGGTTATGGACAGAGTAAGATTTAATTTTGGACACCAGATTCTGCTAATTGTAACAGCTTTTGGTTCCAAAAGTGGGAATGTTAAAATTTTGGATTGCAAATTAGTGGCAGTTTGTTACATCCCAAGAATTCTGTTACTTCTCCCAGCATCTTCTCTTCCAACTTGCATCTCTAAAGACAGTTATAATCGTGTGTATCATCTGCAGGAGCAAACAACTTAATACCCATGGAAATTGCCCTTAAAATTGCTGACAAAATAAGAGCACATGAGAGGTTTTCTGCATATATTCTTATCCCAATGTGGCCAGAGGGAGCTCCTACAAGCGCACCTATACAGAGGATTCTCTTTTGGCAGGTAGGCATGATTTGCTATTTGAGAAGAAAGAACTAAATACAGCATGTCATCAGTTACCAAATTAGCATGAGCTTGCATGTGAATTTGAATCAACCACCAGTTCCTCCTGAAATCTCTCATAGAACAAATAACTACGTTGTTGGGTCAATTCTACTTTTGTTCTCATCTCCACGTGATGCATTTTTGAAAATCCTTCAGGGAATTGTTTGATATTTATTTAGAAAAAAATTGCACCTGGATGTAACCCATGAGGTGAATATGACAATTGCTGTGTATTTTTAACTAGTGTTACTGTTATCTGTTGCAGCATAAAACAATGCAAATGATGTATGAAACAATTTACAAGGCCTTGGTGGAGGTTGGACTGGAAAATACACATGAGCCACAGGACTATTTAAATTTCTTCTGCCTTGGCAATCGCGAGGCATTAGATAGGGAGAATGGTGTGCAAAGCTCTACTCCTGGAAACACTCCTCAGGTTTGTCTTTTCGTAACTAGATGTTGACTATTTCGATGAGCTTTCTCTTTGGGAATCATCATGTTCTCAAAATAACATTCAATCGGTGAAACAGGCACGGAGTGAGAAGAGCAGACGCTTTATGATTTACATTCATTCTAAAGGAATTATAGTGGATGATGAATATGTAATATTGGGATCTGCGAACATCAATCAACGGTCCATGGAGGGCACCAGAGATACTGAGATAGCAATGGGAGCATATCAACCCAACCATACCTTGGCAAGGAAAAACTCTCGTTCACATGGGCAGGTAAACTAACTGATTGGACAGATTTTTTGCATTCATCAAACTTCAGGACCAGTACTTAAGTCCAAACGTATATTAACATCAATATACTGATTTGACAACATTTTTCAATTTATTTTCATTCGGAAAGTTTTGAGATTGATGTTTCTTCTATAAACAGAAGCCTGCAAGACCAAAACAAATTTGATTTGAACTTTTCTCGTGTTCCTGAAGTCTTATCATTCCAATAAGTGCAATTTTTTGGTTATTTTCTGTCGAGTGCAGGTCTATGGATATAGAATGTCACTATGGGCAGAGCACATAGGAGGGGTTGAGGAGTGTTTTGAGCAACCAGAGACTATTGAATGTGTGAGACGTGTAAGGTCCCTTGGTGAACAGAACTGGAGACAGTATGTAGCTGATGAGGTAACAGAAATGAAGGGTCACCTTCTGAAGTATCCAGTTGAAGTTGACAGAACAGGCAAGGTCAAGGCTCTCCATGGCAGTGAAAAATTCCCAGACGTTGACGGTAACATTCTAGGGTCTTTCATAGCCATTCAAGAAAATCTCACTATTTGAGCTCTCACTTAAGCATCACCAAGCCATAGTTGTTTTGCTTATTTTCTCAATCAAGATTCTTTTGCATGGAGTCTGATGGAATAGCACCACTTGTTTTGTTTTCATTTTAGGCCAGTGTCTGGCTAGTTTCTTCCCCCCTTCAATTTGTAAAATAGTAACAGCAAGATCCGAGCTTGAGGCCTGCCTCCTCCACTGCTTCTTCTGAACTAAATGTATATCGGCAAATATCGAGTTAGAACTTCTTTCGGAATTTGCTCCGTCCTTCTCGACACCTCGACTTCTTTATATAGTAATTGATGATCGAGTTCGTTGGTTCACTTGTGCTCTTGTTTTTCATATCCACCTCGATAGAGAAATTACTTATGCTCTTGTTTTTCATTTTGATCTTCCACAATATTTTTATTATAAGTTTAACTAAACAATTATTGCTCACTTTTAAACTCCGGAACAAATAAATAACAATCATAACTAAATTGGTTTTTATTAATACAATTTTAATTTTCAGGTTTTTTTTATCTATAATATCGACACCTGCTTAACTTATAATCATAACAAGACTAAACAGAGGTGTCATTGAAAACGTAAATTTTATAAATTTCAACATGACATAGTCAAAATCTAAAGTATGTTAACTCATTCAACATTTCTAATTAAATAAAAGTTAAAATTTACATATTAATAAAGTATATTTATCAGTTATACTTTATAAAATAAAAATTATTCCCGCTTACCTAAAAATTTCAAGTATAAAATAAAGATAGTCAAGGAAATCATTTATTTATCTTTCTTTCTCTCTCTTTCTCACACACATAATTTTTTATATATACTAACTTCGGTATCCGAATCAATTTATGTTCATTTCGACTAATTTTACCGGTCTTGAAGTTAACGACTATACAAGTTTCCAGTGGCCTTAAACTTTGTAGGACTCGAATTAGTGATTTCTAAAAAGCAAATTCAGGAATTAACCAATGGAGAAATATTTTAAAAAATTGCATTTATAATTTTGTTGATTCCAAGATTTAAACTATAAAAAATAACAAATCTCGTTCCTTACCGGACAATCACCAGCAAATATATCTGTAAGCTAATATCTTCACTTCTTTCTTTCTACTTGCATGTTTTTCGTTGCGTAAAAAATGCTATTTGATTAAAATTTGATTTGTTTAAATTATTATTTTTTAATATTTTTAATACTAATATAAAAAATTAATTTTAAAAATAAATAAATATGTTATTTTAGTATATTTCTAAATAAAAATCAAAAATAAATTTTAAAAAATAAACAAATATATTGTTTAAATATATTTCTAAAAAAATAAATTTAAAACACAATTTCTCACACACTCTTGAACAGTAAACATATTATATACCCACACACACTCTTTCTCACGTACACAAATACACACACATTTGTGTAGTATCATCCCCAGATCCAAAATCATTCACGCTTCATCCATCCCTTCCTCTCCTCTCTCAAAAAAATGGGATTCGAATCTTCAAACGGCACCGCATCACCAAAACCGCTCAAATTCCTCATCTACGGACGTACTGGCTGGATCGGTGGACTCTTAGGCAAGCTTTGCCAATCCCAAGGTATCGACTTCACCTATGGTTCCGGTCGCCTTGAAAACCGACCCTCCCTCGAAGCCGACCTGGTTGCCGTTAATCCCACTCATGTTTTCAACGCTGCCGGCGTTACTGGCAGGCCTAACGTCGATTGGTGCGAATCCCATAAAGTCGAGACCATACGAACCAATGTGGTCGGCACACTGACGTTGGCTGACCTTTGCAGGGAGAAAGGTTTGGTCTTGATTAATTATGCTACGGGCTGTATCTTTGAGTATGATTCGAGCCATCCTCTCGGGTCGGGTATTGGGTTCAAGGAGGAGGATACTCCGAACTTTATCGGTTCTTTCTATTCCAAGACTAAGGCCATGGTATGGTAGTACTATATCTTTAAAGTTATGTTTTGTTGTACAATATGATGGTCGTTTTCTCTCTCTCTCTCTCTTTTAATAAGATGTATTTAATTGGTGGCATTTGTAAGACAATGTGTTGGTTCTATGCATTTTGCTTTATGGATCTAATTAAATATATACTTGCTTAGTGGAGTAGGGTGAATCGCAGTTGTGCATGTAATGCGTAGTGTTGGATCCAGTAGAGTAGTGTTAATTATATGCAATATTTGGTTGTTGTTAGAGATGTCATTAATCGGAATAAAATGCAAAATAAACTTAATCGTGTTCTTCTTCCTTTTCAATTTTTATTTGGAGCTAAGGAATTCTTTCGTGCATCTCTTTCGCTTTTTTATTTTCCAGTTTTTGCATTCTTGATTAGATGGAACATAGACAACGATGTTAATGTCTGCAATGTGTTATAGATTTAATAGATTCTGACTTATGCTTCTTTTCTGATATTTGAAAGGTAGAGGATTTGCTCAGGAATTATGAAAATGTTTGTACATTGCGTGTCAGAATGCCCATTTCATCTGATTTAGCCAACCCTCGCAATTTCATCACAAAGATCACTCGATATGAGAAGGTAGTGAACATTCCAAACTCGATGACAATCTTGGATGAACTCCTTCCCATCTCCATCGAGATGGCAAAGAGAAACCTTACTGGGATCTATAACTTTACAAATCCTGGAGTGGTTAGTCACAATGAGATTTTAGAAATGTATCGGGATTACATTGACCCCGATTTCACATGGAAAAACTTCACTCTTGAGGAGCAAGCAAAGGTAATAGTTGCCCCTAGGAGCAACAATGAGCTTGATACTGCCAAATTGAAGCAGGAATTCCCTGAGCTCTTGCCAATAAAAGAGTCCCTTATCAAGTATGTCTTCAAGCCAAATCAGAAGACAGCTGCTGCTTGATGCCACCAAAGGGAAGTCATGGATGAACTGTTGTCCATTAAGAAGTTCTTCGTTATTTATGTGTTCAAGCCGAATGAAAATGTCACAGGTGCTTGAGTTTTTTACGTTTGGATATTTTTGGTGTTTTCCTTGTTTCCATATATTAAACATTGCTCATGTGGGCTGGTTTGATCTTTCCACCTTAGAGGTTCTTCTCAAATGACATGCATATTCCACCATTTGTATCTCTATCTTGTATTTGCAACTTGATGATGAATAAATTGGTTATAGGTGAATTGATTTATCAAGTTATAAATATATTTTTGCAAGTTAATTTGTAATGTATGGCACAAGCTGCTTTGCCTTTAGTCAATTATGTTCTGATACTAGTTTTTGAAACTCTTTATGTGGTTTATCATTTCAACAAAATATTTGATTTTTACTACGAATCTTGATTAGTTGTCTTGTTTTCTCAATGTGAATTGTTAAAATGACTAAAAAGTCCCTTCCATCAAATCTTTTCTCATGGTGGAGCATCTTAGACCCCGTTTCAAACCGTATTTTATTAAAATTATATTTTTTATTTGTTTAAAATTAAAAAAAATTATATATTTTTTGATATTTTAACGATGTTAAAAATAATTTTTAAAAAATAAAAAAAATATTATTTTAATATATTTAAAAAAACACACTTTAAATCATACCCATTGGACCCAAATGTCGTAGCCTACCCTGCTGGCGTGTGAGGAAGGTGGAGGTATCGCAGCCAACATGAGTCAACCACACATTATACTTGATAAAAATTATTCATAAAAGCATTCAAAAGATTCGAGTCAAAGGATACAGCTATATTTCAATCAAGCAGGGGCAGTACAAATTTGAAAAGCTAACTGCAAGGAACACAAACGTCTACATGAAAAATCATCAAAATGGATTTTAGTGTGTTAGTTGCGTCCAAGGATACCCGGTCTTGTACAAACGGAAGGGCCTCCGAATTTGTCTGTCTTCTGTGTCGTCATTGAGGAACGGGGTATTCCGTGCTCATAACCAGGGAGGGTTGCTTACTCTGTTGATCTGATGTTGTTTAAGACTTTTGACTCTTATCTTCATCCCTGATTACTGTTTCCAGTAAGGGGAAACTGAAAGCAAAATCTTTACTGTAAAATGAATCGGCCATTATGGCACCAACACCATTAGCAATTACAACCCCAGAACCAGTCACCAAGGCATCACAGATAACAGTCTTCTGCTCCACTTTATACGAATTCAGAGCTTCAAGAATGCAAGCATCTCCTCCCCAAATTAATCGATATATGGTCCCGTCGAGGTCAAAGTTATTAATGGAGAGTCCTTTCATTATACGTCCAATAAACCATACATTTGGTATCAGTAATAAGATTAGTGAGAATTCTACTGTTAATAACAACTGCAGTACTCATGTGCTCACATTTAAGACTTCTCCGTTGCCAAGAACAACTCGTGCAATAAATTTCCTATCAATGGTGCTGGCAGCTACCGTCAATGTCCATGGTGCATGGTTGGAGAGTGAGTATGGATAGGGTACAGAATTGCCAGCAGAATTTGAGGTCAGTATACCATTTTTCATGGCATGGAAAGATCCAATTGTGATAGGATCTTCCATATATGGTAATGGCCAGTCAGAACCAAGGGACACAGATATAATATTAGCACCATCTGCTATGGCATCATCAAATGTTGCGAGGATATCTGCACTTGAACATCCAAACCTCCAGCAAACTTAGTACATCGCAATTCTTGCATTGGGAACTTCAATTCTTGCAACTCCTTTAGTTGGGACCAAAGTAGCTCGCTCCTTGCACCTCACGGCCTGCTACTGTTGAATAAGTATGGGTTCCATGTCCCTCGGAGTCTATAGGGGATGGGAAGTTCGCTGCAATTTCAAAGGTTCCATTAGTTACAGAGTTAAAGGTGAAGCAGTGGGGATGCAATCAAGATAATGCTTGTTGCAGGTGACCAGGGCCCTTTCCTTTCCATTTAGCAGATGGAGCACTCATTCCTTCATTATTGAAGCTCTCAGCTTCTGACAAGATTGCTACATTGTGAAATCATCAAAAGCTTGTAATTAGCACATGATCTTGAGTTTTAGCCAAAGAGAAACAAATAATATTAAAACGTAAACCTGTGTCAGAAGACCAATAACAACATTTCCTTCTAGGGGTGCTCCAAGTTTGCCTTGAATAACAACATCAAAAGCTTGTAATTAGCACATGATCGTGTAGTTTGAAGCGTTAGAATGTGATTAGAAATGACTGAAACAAAATCTTCCATTTCTGCTGCCAATTTCGATCCTATTCAGCACTGAACAAAGCTAATAAAAACTTGAATCCTAGTACCATTTGTTTGAGTAAAAGTCACCTGATAATTTTTCGAGCTCTTCAGCTGCAAATCCAATGACACTCTTTCCATAACTATATACCAGACTTCTTTTTTTCTGATTCAGTACTGCATTTAGAAAACTTTTCGATGTTTGATCAGGTTATTTAAGATCAAAGCCATGTGGGGCCCTCGAAGGAGCACAGAAGCATATAAACGGGAACAGGAAATATACCTATACTTTTATGTCAACATTTGCAACGCTGAAACGATATATTCTGCTGGAAGTGTTGCAAAGTTCTTTCTGGTTTTATGGAAACAAGTCTTTCTTTCCTTCCTTCTTTTTTTTTTTTGTCTTTTTCAAATGGCTCTGTAAATAATTTGGACCGAACTGTCATCGACCAAAATCAACATACAAGTAGGGAAGATAATGGGTAGCTATGTATAGGATTTATTTTTTATATATTTATATTCTATCTATTATCTGGGTAAAAAATTTATATATTTATAAATTATTTATTGGGTTTTGGGTATTTAGTATTTAATGAGTATTCATTATCTACTATCATTTATTAATCAATAAAAATTAAATTAATATATATATGTGTGTATTAATAAAAAAAAATGATAAATATTATTTTTATATCAATATTAAGTATGTATATCACATTTTATATTAAAAAATCTAAATATTCTACAAATATATTTATATAATATAAATATATATTTCAAGTTAGGTTCGGACGGATTTCGAATCAGATTTGATAATATTTATACCATATTCATTATTCATTAGGGTTCAAAAAATTCTTATTCATTCATATTAGGTTGGGTTAGTATCCATCAGATTTGGATTATATTATCATCCCTACGTATAAGTGTAAAGATAATTAATAGATTTTTTCTGTTAAAGAACTTTTAATATACTTGATTAACTAATTAGGTAGGGAAGCATTCCTACATCAATATTGTTGTGAAAAAGTTTTGAACTTATTTACGTATAGTTCACTTAATTTAAAATTTCAAATGCCTTAGAATAATTACCTGAAAACCTAAATAAATTTGGGACTTTTACTATTCAGCTATTATAGATTAACAATGTTGTTTTCTTTTTAATTTTCATTTTGATCACCGAACTTTTCTTTTTCTCAATTTCATCTTTCTATATGGTGTTGGTAAAATTTTGTCTGTTTAAGTTTTCTTTTCTGTGAATATTTTTGGTAATTAAATGTGTTTGGGAAGATTTCATAATTTGACTAGGGACTAATTTAATAAAATAATATTTCAATTTATAGAATGAAGAATAATTAAAAGAATGACCAAAACAAAATCCAAAAAATAATTATTGGTCTTTTTTGTTCTTATAAGAAAAAAATCATTTTCATCGCAATAGTCATCATTTATACATCTTTGGTCCCTTTTATTTTAGAATTTTATGTTTAGATCCAAAACTTTATTTTTTTTTTCACGTTTCAATGCCTGATTTTCACGTTTCAATGCTTGATTTTCAGGAGATAAGAGAGAAGGTTATTAGGAAATTTGTGAGAGAAAGTGGTTTGCTAGCCATGTTTCGACAATAAAAAAAAACCAATATTTGTGTCAATAAATTTCAATTAACGAGACGAGTATGATTAAGGTGTTTTGGAACTTTTATCTTCAAAAAAAAAGTTGATTGGGTTTAAAGTAAGTTTTATTTTATTTAGTTTAATTTGTGTCTTTGGACCAATTGAACGGTTTTTTAAGGTTGAAAACAAATTTATTGAGATTTTTAGAGTGTTTATTAAGTGTTCTCGGGTGAAAATAGGTTTTTAGGTTAAAAAAACTTAGTACCCAACTTTTTAGCCACTTCTTTGATAATCAAAATCTACATCAGTTTATTTGATTTGTACACATCTCATAGACTCATTCGCTGACCTCTTTCTATAGTTTTTTTTTTCAATTTTTTTTTAGATTTTAATTGTAATGCACTATAAATAAAATATTTAACATGATATTTCATCTCCACCAACCCAAAAATATCTAATTTATAATTATTAGGATCCTCACAACCATCACCCAAATACCTCTTAACCTCATTTATTTTATTTCTACATCATCTTCTTCCTCTAAATGTTTTTCGAATTGATAAGCCAAGCCATCTGACATATCATCTACCACCATCGAATCAACATTAACATCTTCACTTATATCAATGCCTACACTATGGACAACCTCAACATCCTCATCTACATTCATATAATGCTCAAACAACCTTAGCAAAGTATCTCTAACCTTATGTAAAATTTACAGCCTCTTCAATATCATACAATCTTCGAAAACAAAATCTTATTTACTTTAATTTGAAACATGGATCTAACACAATAGTCATATACAACATAAAGTTTTGTGTATCTTGATCTCCCTGATAATTTTTATACTTTGTCATCATATTCTTGACCATTTTATTTACATAAATATCTTCACTTCTACAAAGTTGAGATATATTTGTGTGTATGAAAATTAATTCATGAAAGAAAAAATTAGATGTCACATACAAAGAGCCAGAAAATTTCAATGCAACCATGTAAAATAGTTTTAATAACTTCACAAAAGATCTAGCCTTTTCCCAATCTTCTAAAACAGCAGGACCTAAGGTTTTTTTTTCTCTCATTTGAATCTATAAGAGTAAAAGAATAAGTCTGCATATCTTCAACAATAACTCCCCGTATACTTAGGATAATTGCTTCCTTAACCTCAGGACATTTGTTTCCTTCTCTGTGTATAATTTTTCTTTCCTATTCTGATTGTAACTCTCATTGTAATCACTATATTAAGCATTGTTGTAATACAAGTAAAATCATCTTTTCATAAAACCCTACATGGTATCAGAGCCGCCACGCTCACACGAGCATTCATCACCTATTTTCATGGCAGAAACTCAAGAAAACGCAGCCGCAGCCACTTTTATGACCAACCCTGCTATCACAGCACCACATTCATTGATTGCCATCAATGCTGCAGCACAATTGCCCCTCAAACTCACGCCAATCAACTACCTAACATGGCGTGCTCAGTTCAATGCCCTTCTCATTGGCTATGATCTTCTGCGATATGTAGATGGCTCTTATCAGGAACCACTCAAACGTTTGCATGATGCACCTAATCCTGCTCACATGTTTTGGGTTCGCCAAGATCAGTTATTGCTGCACTCCATCATCGCTTTTGTTTCAGAACATATCATGCCACTCATTGCATCTGCAACAACCTCCCGTATGGCATGGGAGAAACTGAACACTCTCTATGCAAACCGTTCAAGATCACGTGTAATGAGTCTCAAGGAACGACTCACTGCTACCACCCGTGGCTCCAGCTCTGTGGGTGAATTTCTTAATACTATGCGAAGCATATTTGATGAACTATCAATCATTGGTGAGCCTCCCAGTGATATTGATTTGGTAGTTTATGTTCTCAATGGTCTTGGTCCTGCATTCAAAGAAATTGCTGCAGCCATTCGTGCACGTGACAACCCCATCAGCTTTGAAGATCTTCATGATAAACTTATTGAATATGAAATTTTTCTCAAACGTGAAGAGGTGCGCTCTGTATCTCCTCCAATCACAGCTCATGTTACTCAACGATCCGGCCAATCCAAAGACCTCCACTCCTAGGCACTATCACAAC
Organism: Populus x sibirica; assembly: GCA_019202695.1. NCBI lineage: Eukaryota > Viridiplantae > Streptophyta > Magnoliopsida > Malpighiales > Salicaceae > Populus > Populus x sibirica. The sequence goes on along the minus strand of JAGMVL010002405.1, from coordinate 708,932 downwards.
AACAAAGTCTCTTCCCATCATCGTGGATATCAGTCATACTCTAACTCCAATCGTGGCTACCAAGGTGCATATCAGCCTCCACGAAAACATCCAGGCCAAGGGTACAAAGGATTCTGTCAATTATGTGATCAACAAGGACACAGTGCTAAACGTTGTCCTCGAGTTCGCCCTATCACCTCTACAGCTCCTACTGCCAATTACACCACTACTGCCTCTCCGAAGTCACCAAACTGGCTTCTTGATTCTACAGCGTCTCATCATGTCACCGATGATCTCACCAATCTCTCACTCACCTCGGCTTATGAAGGTTCGGATGCTATTGTTATAGGTGACGGCACATGTTTGAAAATTACTCATGCTGGTCATGCAACTCTCCCAACTCCATCCAAAAATTTTGCCTTATCTAATGTTCTGTGTGTTCCTTCCATCAAGAAAAATTTACTTTCAGTTTCCCAATTTTGCAAATCTAATAACACCTCAATTGAATTCTTTCCTGCTTATTTTTCGGTGAAGGATCTTCGCACGGGGGCGACTCTCATTCGAGGCCGGAATAAAAATGATGTGTACGTGTGGCCTGAATCGTTATCTCCTCTGCAATCATTCCATGCTTTTGTTGGTGTTAAAGCCTCACTGATAGACTGGCATCGACGACTTGGCCACCCCTCCTCTCGTATTCTGCAACACCTTATTACCTCCTGCCCTCTTCCTCTATCTACATCCTCTAGTAATATTATTTGTGACTCCTGTCTCTGTCATAAAAGCCAACGGCTTCCTTTTCATGTATCCTCTCTTAAAAGTCGTGGTCCTTTAGATTTAATTTACACTGATGTTTGGGGCCCAGCTCCAATTACTTCCACTGAAGGTTATCGGTTTTATGTCATCTTCGTTGATCATTTTACAAAATATATTTGGTTCTACCCTCTTTATCATAAATCTGATATTTCTCTCATTTTTCCCAAATTCAAAGTCATTGTTGAAAAATATTTTAAAAAATCAATTGTTTCCATATACTCCGATAATGGGGGTGAGTACATCAAACTTAAAAACTATTTTGCTACTCAAGGCATTAATCATCTCACTACTCCTCCCCACACTCCTCAACATAATGGGACTGCTGAACGCCGTCATAGGCACATTGTGGATACAGATCTCACAATGCTCCATCAAGCCTCCCTCCCTCTTTCCTTCTGGACCCATGCCTTTCAAGCTGCTACATTTCTCATTAATCGCTTACCCACTCCCGTTCTTCAGCTTAAATCCCCGTTTGAATCCCTTTTTGGAAATTTGCCAAATTATCTCAAGCTTCGTGTCTTTGGGTGTTTGTGTTACCCATGGCTACGACCATATGCCAAACACAAACTTGACCCTCGCTCGCGTCCTTGTGTCTTCCTCGGATATTCCCTTACTCAAAGTGCCTACAACTGTTTTGATCCCACTACTCAAAGATTATTTATCTCCCGTCATGTTTGTTTTGTTGAAACTGCATTCCCATTCGCTGCCTCCTCTCCTACATGTCCATCTTCCCCTTCTCTGCCCACCTGGGCATTATCATTTGACATTCCTTCCCCGCCTCCAGTTCCTCCCTCCTTCTCCACTCCTCCTCTCCTCCAGTCGGCCATGCCAGTCTCCTCCTCTGCAAAGACTCTCATCTCGTCACCAGCAGGTCACCGTGCACTCATGCCAGCCTTCGCCCCCCTGTGTTGATCCCTCTTCAAGTCCTGCATACCTGTCCTTGCCATCACCATCGCCATCCCCCACTCCAAACCCTCCCTCACCCCTTATACCACATCACCCCATGATCACCCGTTCCAAAAACCATATCTTCAAACCCCGCCAGCTCAACCTCACCACCAAACATCCCTTACCTGTTACTCTTGAACCATCATGTGTGTCTCAAGCCCTTCAACACCCAGAATAGAGAGCTGCCATGTCAGCTGAGTTCTTGCACTAACTAGTAACGGCACCTGGGAACTAGTCCCTCCTTCTCCGCATCGAGAATCTGGTTGGTTGTAAGTGGGTCTTTCAGCTCAAAAGAAAACCAGACGGCTCCATTGACAGGTACAAAGCTCGCCTTGTAGCTAAAGGCTTCCATCAACGTCCTGGTCTCGATTACACTAAGACGTTCAGCCCTGTTGTCAAGCCTACTACCATCCGCATTGTTCTCTGTCTAGCTCTTCAGCATGGTTGGTCTATTACACAACTTGACGTTAACAATGCCTTTCTTCAAGGTTCTCTTTCTGAAGAAGTCTACATGGCTCAACCCCGGGGCTTCATTGATGATCACCGCCACACCATGTTTGTCGTCTCCGTAAGGCAATCTATGGCCTTAAACAAGCTCCCAGAGCTTGGTATAATGAGTTGGCCACGTTTCTCCTCTCACAGAGCTTTGTCAATTCTAAAGCTGATACATCTTTGTTCATCTACAATCATGGTGGAATACTTGCTTACTTCTTGGTCTATGTGGATGACCTTCTTATCACTGGCAACAATGGCAGGTTCTTGTCTTCCTTTATTACTGCATTGTCTTCTCGGTTTTCTGTCAAAGATATGGGTTATCTTCATTACTTCCTTGGGGTTGAAGTATTGCCTACCTCCACTGGCCTCATCCTATCCCAACACAAATACATATATGATTTACTTGTCCACACCAACATGGCTGGTGCTAAGGAGGCAACCACACCACTTTCCACAACTAGCAGTCTTACTATCTCTGACGGTTCTGCCTCCATGGATGCTAGTGAATTTCGCAGTGTTGTTGGGTCTCTCCAGTATCTCTCTCTCACTCGTCCAGACATAGGTTTCACAGTGAATAAGCTCTCTCAGTTCATGCATAAACCTACTCAGCTTCATTGGCAAGCAGTCAAGCGTCTGTTACGCTACCTCAAGGGCACCATTCATCATGGCCTCTCCCTCACCCGCAAAGACCTCCACTACCTTATCTGCTTTCTCTGACTCTGATTGGGCAGGTAATCCTGATGACCGCACGTCCACCACTGCCTATATTTTGTTTTTGGGAGGTAATGTTGTCTCTTGGGCTTCTCGCAAGCAGTGTTCTGTTGCACGCTCTTCTACAGAAGCCGAATATCGGGCGCTTGTTGCTCCTGTGCCGAGTTAGCTTGGGTTCAGCAGCTCTTACGTGACCTGCATGCCTCTCCTCCCCGCTCCACCAACCTGTTTACGTGACAATGTGGGAGCAACTTACCTTTGGCCAATCCCGTCTTCCACTCTCGCATGAAACATATAGCTATTGACTTCCACTTTGTACGTGATCATGTCAGCCAAGGTCTACTTCGGGTCTCTCATGTTTCTATTATAGATCAGCTAGCCGATGCTCTCACCAAGCCTCTCCCTCGCCAACGGTTTACTCTTCTTCGATCCAAGATTGGTGTCTCTGATGGAGGCACCATCTTGCGGGGGCGTATAAGAGTAAAAGAATAAGTCTGCATATCTTCAACAATAACTCCCCGTATACTTACGATAATTGCTTCCTTAACCTCAGGACATTTGTTTCCTTGTCTGTGTATAATTCTTCTTTCCTATTCTGATTGTAACTCTCATTGTAATCACTATATTAAGCATTGTTGTAATACAAGTAAAATCATCTTTTCATAAAACCCTACAGAATCAACATTAAAGTAACTCAACTATCTAGGATCGGTTTCTTCTAACCTCATAAAAACCACATCAAATTTCTCAGTCGCATCTAGCATCATATAGTTAGAGTTCCATCTGATTACAACATCCAATCAAACTGATTATTTACTCCTAATTTTCAACCTCTCCGTACATTGGTTAAAAACAAGTTGTCTAGAAGGAGAAGATCTAACAAACCTTATTGCATTCTGAATCTTGACTATGACATGTGAGCCTATCCTTGCATTTGAAAACCTAGACTTGGGGGGAATACCAAAAAAAATCTAGGAAATACCAAATGACGCGTCATCTAGATTTTGTTTTTCAAAAAATACATGTACGCCCCAATTACATTTTAAAAAAATAGAGCATCATGTTAGCCTACCCTTACAGGCCCATGTGCGAGCCCTTTTCTAATTAGACCATGCCTAGTAACATTTGGCCCTTTTTTTTTTTGTAATTTTGCCTTCTAAATCATGCTTTTTATGTGTATTTTTTTTGAAGATTTTTTTAAATTTATATTTAAATTAGTACACTTTCTCTCTGATTTTCTATTTTTTCTATTTAGTCTTTTTTAAATAGTGATTGTTTTTTAATTATTTTGTATGTATTTAATTTCTTATGAGATTATTCTAATTCATCTTTATCAATAAATAATATTTATTTTTGGATAATATTTCTGTTAAGTGCAAGCTTGTGATATATTTTTTTTCACCTTGATTTTATTCAATCAGTTTTGTGTATGTGTCTATTTCTACTATAATTTTATTAAATAAAAAAATAATTTTAATAAACAGAGTCATTGAACACTATCGGGTAAATAAACTATGTTACAAAATCAAATATCTTGATATACATTCGTCTCTCGACTCTTATTGATACGTATTTAGTTATCGTTAATAATATTTTTTATTTATCATTAACACAAATTATTCTTGATTTATTTAATTAAATTCGTGCATAAACTTTTTAATTTATATGTATAAAAACATGTCAAAAAAAACTTGCATGTTTAATTTTTTTAATGAAAAAATAATCCTCAACACAACAAAAAGAAAAGTTGCTTTTTAAAGTGTTATTTGGTATTGTGGTAACGGTTGATTTTCAAAGTGTTTTTCGCTTATAAATGTATTAAAATAATATTTTTATTATTTTTTAGAATTTATTTTTTATATTAGCACTTCAAAAACAATCTAAAAATACTAAAAACAAATAATTTAAAAAATAATAAAAATTAATGTTTTTCAAAAACAATTTTAAAATATAAAAACAACCAGATAAAAATATCTAACAGTGAAACCAAAAAAAGAAATGCTACGACAACGCCAGGTCAATCAAGCACGAGGCACATTCATCTTCGTGCATCTGTACTGGAGCGTGAGCTAGAAATAGAATGCCAGTTTGTTTGTTTCTGTAGCACACGTTTCTCAAATGCCAAGTGTTATTTCTGATAATCGCTCGACATATTACAAAAGATTGACAAGTCAAGAACCGCACTACTGTTCATGGCTTCTGTATATATAAATAAAGTACAAAAGCAACAAATTCTAAAGAAAATAAAAACACAAATTGCAAATAAACGAAACCCTTGAACTGGAAATTATTTGCAAGTGACAACTTGGTAGTTAAATTCCATCTGTTAGCGCTTACATCAACACTAAATTCCTACGATTTTGATCAGCGTGGTTGATTATTCCCAGGACGCCCCATTAACTGCAACTCTTGCTTATCATATATTTCTAAAGAAAAATCCCTTAACATTTGAGCCTTCCCTCCCTTGCCACTACCACTATTAGAACTCACACTCGGCGCCATGGTCGATTTCTTCGCCACTTTAGCCCCGACCGATGTGCTAGCAACCACCGGTGAAGGTGACCTAAATTCAACCTCGCTAGGTATATTTACCACACTTGCTGCTGCTGCTGCTATATTTACTCCTGTTTCATTCCCACTGTTTGTTGATGCCACAAATGATGATATGGGCCTCGCGGCTGCAACGTTAAAGACAGGGGTTAGCGAAGGCGATAAGGCCCATATTTGTTGATTAGCAGGAGCAACCGTAGCCGCAGCTTGTGGAATCATCCAAAAAGCATTCGCTGGCACCATCATGCCAGTATTTCCCACAGCAAAAACAGGTACCATTCCTTGTGGTGTCGCGGCCGCAGCAAGTGGTGCTGAGGGCTTTACTGGGGCTAAACCAGATGTCTGAGAAGTCGAAACGGGTGCTGCTTCACTAATATCGCAGAACTCAGAATTCGAAGGGCGCTTCCGTTTCTTCGGCGTTTCAGTTAATGAATTACTATTGTTTGAGGTTGTTGTAGGGATTTTGAGAGTCCCACCAACGGAGACCGCGATAGCAGGGACCGTGCCGGTGCCGGTTGCTTCAATAATAGCTTCTTCAGCATGTTCAAGCAGCCATCTAACGGTTTCACCGTCTGATTTATGGCCTAATTCTCGGGTCAATTGGAAGATCCGGGCAGCACAAGTAGCGGGTATTCGGATCCTACGGCCACGGCCCTCCACTTTTGTGTGGCGGTCTTTGGTGGATGCGCGTCTGGTTGTCGCTGTTGTAGTGACAGGCAGAGGCATTGAAATTGGCATTGGCGTCTGCATCTGCATAGCTAGCGGTGCTACACCCATTGGGTTGGTTCTTTGGTCCGGGTCAGAAGACGGGTCGGAGTCAAATGGCTCCTCCTTTAACGGCATGACTTGAAACGCTTCTGTTTCATCAATTGTTGATATCTTTAAGCACCCATTACTGCTGATGCTACTGCTGTTCCTGTTGTCTTCTGGGTCACCAGCGCTCGTGCTAAGATCAGAAGTGCCACCTTCATCATCTGGGTCCATTCCATGCTCTTGAAATGATGCCATTTTTTGAGGGTCCAGTAGGGAAAAAAAGAAGTAGAAACCCAGATGATAATTTAGAGTGTTTGTTTGTTTGTTTGTTTGTTTCTAGGGAAAATGAATGGAAAAGATGGGGTTTTGGTGAAGAGGTTGAAGGAGGAACTATATATAAATATCAGTCGACAAACAGAGAGAGATTTACTTGTGGAAAAGTTAGGGGTTGCAAAAGGGGAAGGGATCAAACCCTAGAATTGTATTTCCATTTGTGGCTCTTATTATCACGATCTTGTTGTTTATAGCTTCATGGAAAAAATGGCAAAAGATTTTGGTGGTGGGGATGGAGAGACTATCAAGCGGTTAGGATAGGATCATGAAAGCTTTGTGAAGAACGAGGGAGTGACACGTGCCAGAGTCTTGTTGGTGACCGTTTTGTGTGTGCAATGTGGGTCCCAATTGAAGTGGACCACAGGGGGGGGGGGGGGGCGTGGTGGTCTCGAGTCTCGACTCTCAAGTCTCAACTCTCGACCAATTGGTTAATAGAGTGGTGACAGAAAACTCTGGAAAAGTTTCGAGTCTTTTGTGGCTTAATTAAATGGATTTTCATCGGTTGACGACACCTTGCTGCTGTGGTGGTCCATCCATCGTCGTCGTCGTCATCATCAGAGAGGAGAGGAGAGGAGAGGAAAAGCTCTCTACTGTTACAATTTTCTATGATTAATAATAGCATTTACAGATCTTGCTGCTTGGAAGCTGGGACTCTCTGCAGTCATGGTTTGCTTTCCTTCTGCTTTGAGCCTCCTTTCTGTATCCTCTGAATTTTAGCAATCTATCAAAATAGTAATCTTTCAAGGAGTTTATACAATTGTTCATTGTTTTCAAAGGTTATTAAGCACCCCTTGTTCTTTTATCATTAAATTAAATAAAAATAAATAAATAAAACTAAACTAAACCCGGTAAATGTTTCGCCGTGGATCCCCTCACCTCACATTTTCACTCACTCTGGAATTTCGCACTTACCTTCCATGAACAAAACTAAATAACTTGGTTTGGGGTAATATTGTCGGCACACAATATTGAAAGGGGTAGATTGATATTTCAACTTTTTTATTCGCATATTGTAATTACTAAATACTCTTAAAAGTAAAACTAAAATAATTGGTAGCCCGGGGTGTGTCGGTGACGGGTTGGAAGTGTGGCTCTAGTAGATTTTTTTTTTCTTTTTCTTTTTAAAATATAAAAATTATCTTTTCATTTTTTTTTTCATGTAAAATTTAATTTTTATTCTTTTAATTGTTATTTTTTTTATTTTTTTTAAAATTAATTTTTTTCTTCAATTTAATCCTTCATTGTTTAATTTCATTTAATTTTTATATAAAATTTGGTCCTTATTCTTTTAATTTTTATTTTTTTTTATTTTTATAATTGAAATTATTTTCAATTTCATCAATTAACATTTGATTTTGATTTATTTTTATGTCAAATTTGATTCCTATTTTTTTACCATGTAACTAACTATTTAACGCGTGCTTTGCTGTAGATCTTTGCTATAGATTATATAATGTTTTTCAATAAAATAAATAAATATACAAGTTTTTTCAATGTGTTTCTTGTTATAAAAAAAACTCTCAATCATAAATTAAAATGCTTATACAGACATCTAATTAATTCAATATATGATCTCACAAATGCACTCAATTGTGTTTAATAATTATATTTCTTAGAATAATTTTCTTATTTAATCAAATGATTATCCTTGTCATTAAAAGTTCAAAAAAATCGTTGTTAACAAAAGTGAATTGAATGAAACTATGAAACTCAACTATAAAACAACTCAAAGTTGAATGGCAAAATTAGAAAAAAAATTAAAATCAATCTAATTTTAAAGGATAAAATCAGAAAAATAATCTCAAATTAAAACAATTGTCAAAGTAAATTCAATAAATAACGACAAATAAAAAAAACCAAGATAACCCTGGTCATTTTTAAAATTAGTAAAAAAATCCTATAAATAACAAATAAATAAAAATAACAGAGTTTAATCTTCAATTGAATAAAGGCTAAAGTTTAGAACTGAAATAACATAAGCTTAAAAAAAAAAACAAGACAACCCGAGTGAACCTCCTAAACCTAGGTTAATCTCTAAAACTTGCAACTCGTAAAATTCTATACCCGTACTTAATCAGGAAGCTCAATTCTAAACTAATTTAATATTGAAAAATGAAATAAAAAATTAATTTGAAAAAATTATCAATATAAAAAAATAGCAATCAAAAGAATGAAGATCAAATTTGATAGGAAAAAAAAACATGAGAATGAATTTGTAAAAAATATGAATTTAAAAAATTATCTCAAATCAAACAAATAACAATCAAAACATTGAGGACAAAATTTGAAAGATGAGAAAATTAAAGGGGGATGAAATTGAAAAATAATTCCAGTTTTATAAATTATTCCAAAAAAAATAAATAGTAATCAAATGAATAAGGATCAAATTTTAAAGAATAACAAATTGAAGAACTTCTTTTAAATTCTAAAGGGGCAGACGTGGAAATTATTGAGGAGAGAGAAAAGAGAAGAAAAGGTCACCGACACCAAATCAAACGCGTCGCCTCATAACAGAAGGGATATTAAGACGATTCAAATGTTGTCGTGTAATGTGGTGTTTGGTCACCGAATGGCTCTGCACGCTTTGCTTAACGGGCATGGGAGCTACCCATGTGTTGGCGTGTGCATTGAACACACTGGCCACTTTTTTTAATAACATTTATATTTGTTAAGTTAAAAAATTGCCCCCTAACCGATCTTAAAAAAAACTGTATGAAAATACAAAAATGTCCTTAGATGTAAGCTAAAGAAAATTATACTTTCAAGGGCATTTAAGTCATTTTATTGTCTTAAAAAATTAAAAATGCAAAAACACCATTGTGCATCAACTTTAAACTTTTTGGATTTATGGGTAGAATAGTCATTTTACTATGCATTTAAAATGTGAAAATATTTAATTGCCCCTTTTAGATTTAGTAATAATCAATAGATCCTTGTAAAATTACAAAACTACCCCAATAGCAAGTTGTTTAACTATGTTTTGGAAGGGCAAAATGAGGTTTTCGCTGTGGATGGCTATGGTGAAAACCCCATGCTTTTTAGATTTTGTCAACTAGATTTTTTGCTCGCGCTAAGCCGCGGGTCATATCATTTTTTTCTAACCTTGAAAAAAAATTGTAAAGACATATATTGGACGAGATATTTTTAAAATATTGAGATGGTGATATATTAAAAAATATTAAGACAACAACATATTAGTTCAACTCAGATCAACTATGGTTAACCCGCGAAACTTGTGATCCAGGATATGAGACCGTGATAATCCTATGAAACCCAAATCAAAACAAAATAGGGAGCCAATTTCTAATCGTTCAAATATTAAAGGCTGAAAATTAAAAAAAAAATCAATTAAAAAAAGAATAAAAAAGTATACTTAAGCAAACAAAAATATCATGAAGTGAGTAACATGCTTATATTTAAGTAATTAATTTAATTTAATTCAAACGAAATTCTCTTTTTTACAAAAATAAATTTAACAAAGAATGATAAATAAAAAAAACTCGAGATAACTCAAGTCATTTTCAAAATTAGTGGAAAATTTTATGGAAAACAAATAAAAAAATAATGCTAAAAGATGAAATTGAAAAAACATGAGTTTTAAAAAAAGATAAAAAAAACAAATGAATTCCCGTGAATCTCTCTAACTTGGGTTAATCTACTAAATTCGTAACTCATTAAATCGTAGACTAAGGTTCAATAAAGAAGTTCAATTCAATGTTGAAGGATGAAATATGAAAATAAACTATTAATTTAAAAAATTTGCTAAAGTAAAAAATATAGCAATAAAAAATGGAGGATGAAATCATAAAAAAGAAATCCATTTTAAAAATGATCTCAAATAAAATAAATAGCAATTAAAAAAATAAGGATCAAATTTGACAAATTAAAAAATTAAAAAAAGATTAAATTAAAAAAAATTCAAATAAAAAACAAAGGCTAAATCCAAAGAAAAAACAATTGAATGGCTACTATGAGATGAGATTTTGTAAGATTAGGTGCAGAAATCGAGAAAAAAGAAAAAAAAAGATGAAACAAATATAATCAGCAACAAACCATAGAATTACATAATATATGCCGCCTAGCAGGTAGGCCCATGTGCCACTTAAATACGATGGGACGACTTACTTTTATTTTTTATTTTTATTAATATACAATATTTACTCTAAAACCATACCATATGATAATCGCACAAAAAAAAAAAAAGAATGAATAAGTCTCCTTAGACAAGATATGGAAGTTTTGGTTTTAAAGACAATAAAATTATTACACCATGCATCGGGAAGGGAACTACACATCACGCACCACCTAGTAAAGGAGGCCCTACCATATAAAGGAGGCCCTACCATGACGAATCAAAACACGCCATGAAAGGTTATTTTTAGCCGTTGCATGCGTTGCTTAAACAAAGCAGGACGGCTTAGTTACTGACACGTTCAACACATGCGCCAACTTTTATTTCTTTTATTTTTTAAAATACTAAATTTCCCCTTAGATCACATAATAATCACACCAAAAATAAAAAGAACCAAAATGAAATTACGAATAAGCCTATAGAGGCCAGGTAAGCGAACTATTTGCTTGCTGATGAACGAACTAAAAGATAACCAACAAAATATACTGAGAACACTTGCTTGCTGATGAACGAACTATTTGCTTTAAAATACAAACTTAAGGAAGCATGAATATTCTTCTTTGGGCTTGATAACAACATCTAAAAGTTAAGAGCCGGATTCCTGGCTTATGACAACTGTAGCTGGTTCACTAGGATCAGTGACCATTGGTGAGCGAACAATTCTCACTAGCACCGTCTATGGGCTTCTTGGCATAAAATCTTCGGTACATGTAGTCGACTTCTGTAAGATAGTATGTTCCTGGAGCCAAAAGACTACAATCCTTGCTTGTCACAAAGTCTTTTGCTCCGTACCTGTGCTCCATTAGGTGCATAGTTTCGACAAATTTCTCGGGAGAAAACTGCACCAGAAGCATAAGTTCAGTGAAATGCATTCAATGACACTGCTCCTTCACAATCTAATTGAGCAGATAAGATATATTCTAACAAGGCCCCTTAACCTTTACTTTTTCTGGATCATTCCAACAATCCTAGTATTTCTTAATCATGATTCCATCAAGACCATAAGAAAGTACACTGCACTTAACATAGGGGGTAATGAAGAGTTCCCAGGTTGCAAATGCCTTTAGATTGCTTATTCAGAAGAGAACAGCTGTCCACAGGGGGGGGGGTGTCAACTGGAAACGGTGATATTAAACTACAAATTCAAATATTGAGCTACGCGGCGGGCAGATGGATTTGTCGGGTTGTAATGACAGTTGAAATTCATGCTCCCAGAGGCATGATCATGCATAAAGGAGAATGATATATAAGGAACCAATCTTTAACCGTTCAAGAAATATATTCAAGATTACCTCGTGCCTTGACTTCAACTTTGTTGGAACATTCATCACAGTGGCAATGTTTGACAAGCTAAACGGTTGTTGACCTTCATGTAGTTGCAATGAGAACATCGTGGCTGTCAAACCACTTCCATATGAGAACAGTATAACCCGCTTGCCTGCCTGCAATAAATCCAAAATATCCTGGTAAGCACTAGCGTCCAATATAAATAAGCTAAGATAGCCATCTTAATGATGAAGTACAAGTGAAGATTTAAAGGTAAGTCTAAAATTAGAAAAGAGAGCAACTACTATTACCAATTCACTATTTTTATTGTGAAGAAGGGATGCAAATGCTGCATAGAGAGATGCGGTATACATGTTGCCAACTTGCTTGGGTATCAAAGTGGTTGGTTGCACCTTTGCTTCAAAAAGAGGCTTTGCAACTTGTTGGGATACCTGTGGATGCATAACATCAAGTGATCAATCAGCAAGATGCTCAAATACCAATAACTAAACAATTCTAAAATGGAATCTTAAGCAATCTTTGCAATTTAGAAGTCTGGAAATGTTCAGCATCATGCATGCTTAGTAATTCAGTAGCTCATCTGTAAGAATTATGCAAGTAAAATCTCCCGCATTTAGCACACTGTTGGCAAAACATCCAAACAAAGATTTGATAAGAATTTGAAAGCAACAGGAGTATCCTTAGAAGTGAGGGCTCAAGAAATTATATGATTTCTTTCTCTTCACTAACTCATTAGTGTCAAAATAGGTACCAGCAACCCTTCTTCTGCAGTGTGGTGGATAAAAAGCAAAAGAAAGAAACGTCTTCACTTTTTTAACAGACAGGGTGGGTTTTAAATGCACCTTCTCAAGATCCCGGCTTTGGTAGCTTTCATCACCAGATAAAGTTGAAAATGGTGCCAGTTTCTCTTTAGCACCCTCATCAATTGAGCTGCAAATAATAGCAAATGAAGGTAAGAACTTAATATATCATGCAAATTTTACCAGTTAAAAACCAAAACATATAAAATTCTTCAGGAGTGAAGAAAAGACAGAACCTGGCTTTCCTCACAGAGTCATTGAACACCAACCGAGCAAAGCTTTTCTGTACAAGCTGCAAAAGTTCAACATTCGGAATTAATACAAATGCTGAAAATGCTGGTGATACCACAAAGAGAGCAATGGCAAAAGCAAAATAATAAATTTACCTTGTTATAAGGAGAATGGAATACAAAATAGGCAGCATCAGAAAGAGAGAATTGTTTGCCTGTTGATTTCTCATACCTACACGGAGCAAGATAGCAAGCCATTTACATCACACACATCACCAGAATCATCAAAAGGTCTACATCATGAAAAAAGCTTTCTGTAGTTAATATATCGTACTTTGCACAGAATGTTTTGTAGCAGGAATCAAGGGCCATGAGGTAGCATGTTTGAGAAAGCTTGCCATCCACAACCTACAATTGCATTTTCCACAGCATGAGGAAAAGGTATCAAGAAACAAGAACAAGCTATAAAGAATTATAGTAGTAAATAGGTTACACAGAAAAGGGAATCAATGTAGAAGGGAAATGGAGTTACCGGATATTCACTAGCAAGGTTGGGCTTATAGAAATCATAGACATGAGACATGTGACTCCCCCTAAATTTGCTTTCAAAAACAATAGGTGCATCTGCACCGATTAACATGGCAATGGCAGCAGCTCCTCCAGTAGGTCGGGCAGGTCCTTCTGCGTAGACCTGATAAAATAGAAAGAGACCTCCAGTAAGAAAAGGAAACCAGTACATGCTCCAAACCAGTGAGATGGAAAATATGAAGTATCTTAGAAATTCAAATAAATGGTCTTGTTTCCAGAAATAAAATTGATTTTAACATCAACAAGTTCAACTAATTATTAAGAAAAAAGGCGATTTTGAAGCAGTCAAAGGATATTATCATACCGCACTGTCAGTACACACAACAAGCCCATAGCGTCCATCCCATGAGCTACTCTCGACCCAATTGACACAGTTGAATAAAGCTGCAGTTCCTCCATAGCATGCATTAGTTGAGTCAACCCCTTCAATGTCGGTATTTCCACATTTCTGCTTGTTTTTCAAGAAAGAGAATCATGTTACAATAGAGCATGTTATTTTTGCTTCATACAGCAGAGCGATTTTAATTAAATCCAGAAATGACCTTGCAAGTTTATCTATTAGACAAGATAGCTAGTAAAAATGAGTTACACAGATAAGGATCAAACTCCAAATATCAAATTTGGACGCAAGCTACTGGCCATTATGTATGAAATGTAAATTCACACTCACAAGATTTAGCTAAAAGGGTAATTTTGTGATGAAGAAATCATGGTATAGCAAAGCATGTTTCAAGATTTCAAGTTAAATAATCCACAGCATGGTTCCACAAAGTAAACATTCCAACTACACCAAACACTTTATCAAAGATTCATTCACAGGTCCACGCGACCATAAGAACATTGCAATTATTTCAAATAATCAAATACCTCAAAGATTTGCATCAAGAAGGTCTTGATGGATTTGCTCTTGTCAATAACGGTCTCACTGCCAACTTCTAGGCGACCAATTTGTTTTGGATCAACATTGTACTTCTCGAGAAGTGAACTAACAACTGTCAAACTGAAAATCTCCCAAAATATGTAAACATCATTATCAGCTGTCAAGTTATAAAGCACAACCACGTCTAATAGAAGTTAAGGGATCCTATATCTTGAAAAATCACAAACCTCATTGAGATAACATCTTCCACTTCTGTACAAAATCCCAAGCAATCTTGTCCAAGTCCAATTGTGTATTTCCCTTTGCTTGCACCATCGTGGGTCTCTAAGGCTTCCTGTTTCACATGTACAACCCAAATCACTATATTGAAAAGCCAGAGCAGATTTGCTCTTGCATGTTGCAGAGATAGACAATTAATGAATCTGACCGCCCCCGCCCCCCCCCCCCTCATAATTAAAAGCTTAATTAAGCCCAGATAATTTTTAATTTAATCTTCCCAAAAACAAATTACACATGAAATTTTAAGAAACAAAATCCAAAACCCCACTATATTTACATTTCCTTATTTTTCTTAGCAACTAAACAGAAACCGATCAAAAACAAACCTCTATTCCAAGTAAAAAAAAAAATGCTATTGAGAAGGAGAATGAGAGATGTAGATAGAGAAATGAAATCTAATCACCTGTTGAACACAGGTAGGAGGGAAGTAGATATCAATAGCGAGAATCCCCACATTCTTTGTCATTCTAGGATTTTCTTTAAATTCCTTAAGGAACAAACAATTCTACAAACCGAGAAACTTCAACCAAAAAAACAAGAACCCAAAACCACCAAAACCTCTCTCTTTCTCGATGTATTGCTAAAAAAAAGAGTCTTGGCTTACTTGTTCTCCTGTAAAATATGCTAAAAATGATTATTTGAGAGCAGGGTGAGGAGACTTGCCACAAGGTTACTGGGTTTATATAGACAGGAAGAGAAAAAAAAAAACATCTGAAGAAAAAAAGCAATTGTGGGGTCAGGATCTTTCCTTAAAGAAACTTTTGAACATTGATTTTGGATAAAATTACCACGTTTGCCATTATTAAATTTTATTTTCTTCTTTTCCTTTCTGGATATCCAGGATTAGTTGTAGATGGTGATTGAAGTTGCGGTATTTTTAAAAATTTGTAATTTTTTTAAATTTTAAATTAATTTTTATTATTATTTAAATATGCTGATATTAAAAATAATATTTTAATATATTTCAAATAAAATATAATTTTAATTACATTCTCAAATATATATTTACATGATATTAATATTAATTCAAAGAGTTATGAGATTATTTATCTAAATTTATACTTTATAATAAATCACCAAACAAAAAAGAGATGGGATAAGAAAGCCTCTATCCAAACAGAAAAGGTAATGAAAGGTGTTATTTCCATTTTCATGATTTAGTTAGTAAGTTCTATTTTGTAAGGAGCTACCAAATTCAGATTCTAATTATTAGATATTAATAATAATAAATTCCCTTTTCGTCAAATCTTAAATATGATTTATATTCGAAATAATAAAAAAATATTACGGACCGGAGCAAAAGTTGTCCTAAATTGATTAGCAAATATATTGGAATTTTTCATGTGAAATTATTTTTTCTTCCAGCCATTTTGAATCCAAGATTAAAGAATAAAAAAAAAACCCTACACCTTAAGGGGTAGCCGACAGCTGAGGATCAATTATGGAATCTTATTTAAGATTTGGAGTTACTAACGGTGGACACTTTCCCAAGTTCTGGGGCCATCACGTGCTTTCTGTCCCTTGTTCTTCGTGTTACACGTTACCTGGCGTGGTTTTTTTTTTTTTTTTGGCTCTTCCTCTGTTTTAATTTTTTAAACTAAAATTTTCATGTTCCCCTCCATTGAGATTTTTATTAAATAAAGAAAAATCATATACATTGTAATCAGATATTATTTACTGTACACGACCAGCACTCACCATAAGAGAAAAATATGTTGGTGTTGTGAATATATTTTAGATATAATGATTTTTTTAATTGAAAACAAAAGCTATTTATGTTTAGTCAAATAATTTAAAAAAATATATAAACAAATAAATTTTAAAAAAAAATTAATGAAGTGAAAAAATAATCTTCCTACTAAAAGTAAGGGATAGATATCTACACAAGTAAATATTTTACTTAAGTGTCTATTTTATTTTAAAAGGTAATTATGGTTGGTAAGAAAAAGTAACTTTTATTTTTATAAATAAAGCTGTCTTAACTCATCTTTTACTTTCAATTTTTTCCATGCATTTAAAAAAATAAAAAAATATAATAATAATAATATATTTTCAATGAAATTCAATAAATTTCCGTCATTTTATGATTTTTTTCTATTTGTATATATGTGTGTGTATTTTTTTTTTTTTGCATGACATGATAGAAAAATAAGAAATTAGAGAGTGGAATGAGAAGCAAGAAAAAAAAGGAGAATGTGATGACCAAAGCCTAAATAATATAAGGGGAGATCAAATTAAATGATGAGAAAATAAAAAGAGAATTATTGTAGAACTATATATTTAAAAGCAAGCAATGTACTAAGTAAAAATAAATAAAATAAATAAGAATAATAGAGATTAGAGAAGCAAATAAAGAGCGAGCATTTATATTTCATATCATATTGTAAATGTAGTTGTACTACATCATCTCAATAATGCTTATATTTATAGTCTAATGTATATTAATACTTGTAAACCTAAAAGTCATAAAAAGATGTAGAGTTTAAATAAACTTAGAGATAATAAATGAATATAAAAATAAAAAGGTGGAAGAATGCAAATAAACATCAACTTACAATATATGATTTCATAACAAGAATCAAGTTAAGATTTGAACAATTATATAAAAGAAAATCATATCAATAAGGAGATGAAGTAAAATATTCAAATATTAGTTTTCATTTTTAGAAAGGAGCCCAAACAATATAATAGGAAAAAACCCAACACATATAAATCGTGTTTGGTTACTATTCCGAGACAGAATAGACAGAAACAATGAAGACAAAACAGAAAAGGGATGGAGATAAAATTATGTTTGGTAGTGATATACAAGATAAAATAATTGTCTCTTTGTATCTTATTTGGTTATAATAGACAAGATAAGATAAATATGAAAAAATATATTTTACTCTTGATATGTATTGTTGTCAAACTTATATATTTTAAAAAATAATTAGATATTATTTTTATACTTTAGTTTATATTAAGTGTTGAAATTAATAATATTATAATATTTTTAGTTATGAAACCATAACTGGCATGACAGGTTGACTATGGAAAAAAAAAACTAAGTTATTAACAAATTTAAGAAATAGAAATTAAATAATAATTCTTGAATAATGAAGAATTAATTAATTAATTTTATTAGACTATCAGGACTGGGTTATAATTAACTCAGTAAAAAAACTTAGTTGACAAAAAAATCTTTAACATGTTAAACAAAAGGCCTAGCATATAACATGTATGATAATATAAAAACAATGAAAAATCACAAAACATACGTGTGTCAGAAATGCAAACCCATTTTCTTTTTTACCAAAGAGTGTCCTCTCAGCAATTAGTTAAAAAACAATTAAATTGTTTCTTAACTTTTAATTTAAAGAAAATTTATAAATATGTTTGATTGAAAGTAATTTTTAATTTGAATTAAAATCTTGATAAAAAAATTAAGTCAAAACTATACTATAACAAACAGTTAAATTTTTTAAATTTTAACTTTTAATTTATAGATTCTAATTTATGCTCTATTTTTTTCAAGAAAAGTTATTTCAAGTCATTTTTATAAAATATACTTCAAATTTAAAATTATTTTTATAAAAAAACTTTTTTTCATGACAAAAAATTAAAAAAAAGATATTTGTTTTCATAAATGAGGTCAAATATAGTATAAATTGTTGGGTGTCCATGCCATAATAGATTATGTGAGCAAATTAATTCCCACGTGTAAATAGTACTGTTACTAAGTGCAATTTCAGGGCACAATCATTATAGGGTTGCTTCTAATAGCAAAATAAATGAGTTGATTAGAACCGATTGAAATGGTGATATTTTTTGTTTTGAATGCTTTTAAAAAGTGTATCTCTCTTAAAAAAATATTAAATTAGTTATTTTTTTAATAATTTTTAATTTTTTTTAAAAGAACATTTTAATATATTTTCAATTAAAAAATATTTTATACCACACTGTCAAATGTTCCTTTAAAAATTTCAATGCCTCATTTGTTGACTGCATACTAGCTAGTTCCCGATGACACAATCTTTTTTTGTTTTGAATGCTTTTAAAAAGTGTATTTGTTTTAAAAAAATATTAAATTAATATTTTATTAGTATTTTTTTTAATAATTTTTAATTTTTTTTAAAAAAAACATTTTAATATATTTTCAATTAAAAAATACTTTATACCACTGTCAAATATTCCTTTAAAAATTTCAATGCCTCATTTGTTGACTGCATACTAGCTAGTTCGCTGATGGCACAACCCCCCTCTCTTTATATATATTTTGAATTATACCATGACTAAAATACATGTTATCAATAAATCAAATAATTTAAATTCTAGAAAAAAATGTAATGCTCTAGTGAAAATTCTCTTTTAAAGGAAATAAAATAAATATTTAAAAGAATTTTAACGATTTAAATTAAGAAGAAAACCTTTAATTAAAACTCTTTTTCCTTATTCATGTATTTCTTTTTTATTTTGATAAAAAAAACATTTTTTTTATTAGAAGCATGGTTTTTAAAATTTTTTTTATCATAATCTATAAGGCACATTTCAATAAAAAAAAAATGCATTTATAAGTTTTTTATTCTCATTGATATTCATAAACAATTTTTATAAAAACTTCAACATATTAAGTTCATATAAAATTATTTATAGAATAATTGTTAATATTACTATAAAAAAATTTAATCTTATTTGAAAATTATAGCATAACCAAAATATTTCTATCTCTTTTGGTGACTTTTTATTTTCTCTTTCAATATCCAAAAACTGAAATATAAGAAAAATAAATATTTCATGATTGAAATGAAAATAATAATAACAATAATATATATACATATATAATAACATGGATATACAATACACTCCACAGTGTTTTTTTTTTTAGGCACATAGGAGATGGCTGTGATAATCTCATGTCACATATCAGCTATATATTGGGAACACACACACATTGAGATTTAGAGCTAGCATTGAAGCCTTAATGGTTTCTCTCCTAACAAGATTTATTAGTCATTATTATATTGATTAAGGAGTAAAGTAAAATTTATTTATCTGGTATTCAATTTTTTTTTTGTTTTTTGATATAATTTTTAGTTATAATCAAGTTGACTAAGAGGAAATTTGATATTTTACTAAATACAAAACATAATTTAAAAATCAAAACTGGTTGACGCGTGCATTGCACACATTAGTGTGTGCATTGTTATACTATATTTAGGTGGTGTGTGCGGGTGATAAAAAAAGGCCTCCTTTGATGTTTTTGGAATCATGACCCGATTTTTTTCCCCCTTCTTTTCTCTCTCCTCCTTATTTTTTCATGCCTAACTTTTCAAATTTTCAAACAGTCCCTCAACATTTTTTTTCTTTAAATTTGCTAATTGTTCTTTTGATTATTATTTTTTTTTACTGAAATAAATTTATAAAATTAGATTTTTTTTTCAATTCAATCCTCATTCAATTTTCTCATCTGTTAGATTTGGTTCCTAGTCTTTTGATTGTAATTTGTTATATTTGAGATAATTTTAAAAATAATTATTTTACAATTTTATCCTTCAATTGTTTTCATGTTAGATTTAGTCTTCATTCTTTTGATTGCTATTTTTTAGGAGATTAACCCATATTTAAGAGATTCGCCCGAATTTGCTTGTTTCTCTCTTTTTATTTTTAGTTTCATCCTTCAATATCTATTTAATTGTATATTAGGCCCTGTTATTTTTTTATTTGCTTTTTATAGAATCTTTCACTAATTTTAAAAATAACTCGAGTTATCTTGGGTTTTTTTATTTTTTTTATTTGTTAAATTTAGTTTTTTAAAAGAAATTTATTTATCATATTATTAAATTAACAAAGATTATTAGATTTAGCAAAGTCAATAGCTCGGGTTTTAGATTTTTCTTGTTTCTTTAAAAATATTACCATTATTTGAGTATTTTTTTTATATAAAAAAAAAATTAGTTCAACTTGCAGCATAGCGCGTGCTACCAATTTAGCAATGTATCTACAAGGCTTTTGATATTAATGAAATATTATTTTTCAATCTTAGAAAAATAAAGATATGTTATTATACACGGAGGAAAATTGTTCGTACAATGTTTTGATCAAGTAAATAAAGCATTCCATCGGTTGTATTATATGGAACAAATTTTATGTGGCTGGAATAAACTAAATTAATTTTCCCTTTGAAATTTGAATTACCTTGGAAATTTACCCTAGCTCTCAGTTGTCTTATTAAAACTCTTCTGTTCTTTGTTTGTTTTTTTATTTAACTGAAATGGTATTCATTTTATTTTTTTGTTTTCAATAGAATATTTAATGAATCTTAAACTATGTAATATAAATATTTTTCCTTTATGTATCTATCTAACTCTTTTCAGAATTAAAATCTAAAATCTTTAACTAAAAATCTCAAAATCTGAAAATATTCAACAATACATTTAAAAGACCCCACGCAATATTTGACTTCTCTACTAATGACAAGACCTTGTTGTTTTTTCCAGGTTGGTTGGGAAATAAACGACGGGAAGTTCGGGCTATGTACCAAATAGGACCATTTCTTATTACCAAAAACAAAGGACCGTTTCCTCACCTAACTTACAAATAAATTCAGATGTTTATTTTGACGGACCTGTCGGCAGCTGACGTGGTTGGTTAAGCACGGAGGGTTGGATTTATTATTACGTCAAATTTTGTTAACCGAATTAAGTTATTGGGACAGCAAGGGTAATTAACTTTGTCGTGTGCACTAATGATCTTTGTTTCTTGATTTGGAGGCTTAATTGATATGATAGGATGTCATATCAGTTGTTTTTTATTTAATGTGTGTTTTTTTTTAAAATACATTAATATAATATATATATTTTTTTCAATATTGATAAATTAAAACAATTTCAAAACATTAAAATAATAATTTTAAATAAAAAAATTAATTTTTTTTATAAACACTTGGCTAGCCAGGCTGCGAAAGGGGTCCTTAAATTACTCACAAGGGATAGCATTCTCTTCTCTTCTGACTGGTCTAATTTCAAACATGACTGCCTCTTGATATTAAACTCCAAATTATTTTATCAATTCAATTAATCATGCACATGCCAGGGCAAAGAATCTTTTAAAAATACTAAAAAAAATTCAAAATTTTTGAGGGATATTATTTAACCGCAGTTCCAAAAACATGGTTACACGGGAGGCTGTGGTGTTCGGTTAACTTGCATCCTCTGTGGACACGACGGAAGAGATCAGTCTAAGCTGTAAGCTAAAGATTAAACCAAATGATGGAATTAGTGTGACAAAAACTTGTTGATGTAAAAAAAACAAGACACAATTTTTTACTAAAATCCAACACGGTAATAAATCGTAGGCTTTATAAATTTCCTACACGCCAGATTTATCACCTATCTCTCTTGCTTTTCTGTCCTTGTCCGAAACGCAATACATAAAATAATAATAATAATATTGATAAATTGGAGAATGAGGATGATCTATATCTGTGCATGTGTGCTTACCTACTCTTATCGCTTTCTATAGATGATGGAACTTTGCCTAAGTTTATATCCACAATTCATTCCCACCTACCCTCATTAATTATTAATGTAAAATAATTGAGGGGAATTCATTGTTTCCTTACTCACGAGTCATTGTTGACTTGTACATTGCTTTTTTTTTTTTCTTATAAGATATATATATTTTTTAATTTCATACTTCAATAATTTTGTTTATTTCGATTTTATTATTCAGATTACAGATTTGAAAAGTTAATTCAGATTTTTATATCATTTTTCTATTTTTTTTTAATCTTATCTTTCAACTTTTGGTTGATTTTAAATCATGCTTCATATTTTTTTTTTATACTTTTTATAGGATTATTTCGGTATCATTATTTATGTTGTTATCAATTTTTGACCCCATAAAAAATTAAGAAAAGAAAATAGAAAAAGAAAATAAAAAAATACAAGAGGATGCACATGAAAAAAGCTTAGAAGATTGCCAAAGTTAGTGATGTAGGACCAAAATGACAAGTTGAAAAGTTGAAGGACTAGAATATACAAGATTGATAAAATTAGCGACCAAATTCTGATTGACAAAAGGACCAATTGATGAGAATATTTTATATGGGGTAAAAAAATACAAATTTGGTTGGGTAAGGACTCAGTAAGGATTTTGAAAGGTTTGATTAATTTTATTGAGAACTTAATTGCAAGAAAAATCAATTTTTGGAAGTCAATTTCGGTGTTTAGAAGAAATTCAAGTTTAAGGACTGGAATTGAACTTTGAAAAGTTTAATTAGTCAAATCAAGGGTTTAATTATGAGCAAATTAAAGTTTGATAGCCAATTAGGGGTTTGATTGGAGAAATTTAAAACTAAGGACCAAATCGTAAAAGATGTGAGACTTTAGAGGCTGAAATTAACCAAATCAGGGGCCAAATTGAAGAAAATTAAAAGTTTGATGGTCAATTGAGGGTTAAATCGCATAAATTATAAGAAACCAAAAATCAAAACGAAGAAGGGCATTTCCTCATTGAACCTTCGGAGATAGGCCACAATACTTTTATCTTTTCGTTGTGTGATGACAAAGAACTTTACGGTGTTTTTTTTTGGATGGAATGCTTGTGCTGAAGTGAGAGATAAATTTGGAGCTAAGATATTGGAAATGGAAAATAAAGCTAGGCTCTAGACCGTGGCACTATACATGTGCAAATCCATGAAGTTTTGTTAGAAGAACATTACACATAGCATCACTATCTTGTGTGACAAGCTTTAGGATGTTTCTCACATTTTATGTGGTTTTTGGGGTTTGTGAATCTTTTATAACTGTCTAAGCTGACCTTCGTGGTGATGTAATCTTTGAAGAGTCAAGTGTGCAATATTTTTTTGATAAAAGTAGGGATTTTTTCATTTGATGACTAGATGTGGGTTGTGTTTTAGCTCACGAGCTTGTAGAGTCATGAAGCTCTTCTCACACCTAAATCTTTTTCTAGTATGTGAATGAGATTCAGATGGAGATCGATGATGATTGGATTGTTTGGTTGATCTTGTATGAGAACAATATGTTTAACTCCTTCTGAGTTTAGGAGTTCAAGAATCACTCGCTTGCATGTCATCTTACTCTATCTCTTTAAAAAACTGGAGTTGCCTAGTGGTGCATACATAAAGGCTTGTTATTGCATAGTTAAAGTAATAAAGGTTACCGTTTGAGCTGAGCCCAAACAACAAATACATTTACACACGTGTGTATCAATATATATCTAAACCATTGACAAAAGCTACTCCCCTCGTGTACAAATAGTTGTTATTTGATAAAAGGGAAAGAAAAAATACAAATATTTTTCCAACCAAGACACAGGGAGCAGCAGCTTTACAGTGGCACACTGGCATTTCATGTCAAAGAGTATGGTACGTTGACCAAAAAAAAGCTTGAATATTTAATGTGATACACATCAATAGCTACGTAACCTTCTGAAGCTCTATCAATATACAATTATGTGCCGAGGGAATAAATATATACAGTAAATGTTTGAAGTATACAGAAAGATAAATAATCTGGTTTCACGCCCCACCTTAAATTGAAAGCCTTTCTTTTGATGCAGAAATCAAAGAAGGACTGACTTCTTTTTAATTATGGTGTACTACTTTGCCTTTAGTCTCAAGCACAAGTGTTCTCTGCTCTTTTCTTTTATTATAAGCTAAGACCAGCTTCTTCCTTAAACCTCAGACAGCTCAAGCCCAATAATAGCCTTCGATCCTCAAGTCAGAGCCTGATTTTATTTGAGCTAATTTGTTGCCCCAAGTCCTTCTAGTTAGGCCCATTTTAAATTGAGTGTACGAAGTAATTTCTTTTTATTGCCGTGGTGAGTTTCCCTGTCAATGCTCATTGCAATGCTGCACCCTGAAATCTGAATCGAGGAAATGCCTTTTTTATCTCTTGCTTTATTTTTCTTCTTCATTAAATATCGTAGTGAGCACTGACAGGGAAACTCACCACAGCAAGAGATAAATGAGTTGCAACTTGCAAGCAAAGATTCCGAATCAAAATGGATGATTTTCTGGAAGTTTTGTAAAGAAGTTGAACTTTTGTTGCAAATCTGTGATAACTTTCCTTTGGCCATCTTAAAACAAGTTTGGTATTCTTTGAGTAGTCTTTGTGGGGCTCCTCTGCCATAAGTGAAGTGTTACATGATCAAATGCATGTTGAAGGAGTGCACTATGCGTTTTTGAGCCAATTCTTTTGGAAGAATCTGCAAAAAAAATAATTGTTTGGTTGTCTTAAAATAAGTTTGATATTCTTTGAATAGTCTTTGTGGGGCTGCTCTGCCATAAATGAAGTGTTAAATGATCAGATGCATTCTTAGAAATATGAGTTCCTCGTCAGCTTTTTCTTGGGGCCAGTAAGAGCTGCTTTATCAACGGGCAGCCTATAAGTTTCCAAACATGGACAGCAAACAAAACTCATAATCCAGTATCATTATATATTAAGCAGTTACTAGGCAGAATCTGGTCTGTAATACTTGTACGTGAAGGCAAATTTGTACACCTGCAAAATGTTTTGGAAACACTTGTTGATACATATTCCAGTATGTTAGATGATGCCATGCAGATCCCAGCCCCTCACTGCAGTCCAATATTGCGAGGAGGGCACCAAATGGTTGCTAATTTATGGAATCATTTACATAAGATTTAAGAACCAGTTTATTGGATGCTGTAGGTCCCAGCAGTGATACATAACACAGTAGTGACTCAAGTAGTCTATTCAGCTGCTGAACCAAAATGGATTCAATATGAATGTTTCTCATATGTCAGTTAAACATATGTCTGAGTGCGTGTGCATGCTACTTATTGTTTCCCTTTTCTGTGATGTAGCGATACATTTAATCAGGATGTCTTTTATTTTACTATAAGCGGTGCAACAAGATGAAGTATTCAATTTATATTACAGTGCTAGGAAGCTTTTCATAGCAATGATTTTATTTTATTAATGTTGAATTTCCATTTCATTTGAAGTTTCCTTTTCTTTTCTGTGACAGTTTCTTTGTTTTTTATTTCATTATCTTTGAGACCACTTTAAGAGATCTAATTTCACCATATTCGAATGTAATGAAGGTGTTCACATGTCTCCGAGGTATACTTTTATTCTGCCACTATATTAACGCAATGTAATAATGTGTTTGTTACATTAAGAATTCAATTACGATAATATTAAAGAATACAACAATAAGTGCAAACTAAACCTCTACTGTCATCTGATTAAGAGCTGTATATCTCCACCTCTCTTTCTGCACAAAGTCTGCATCCAGGAACCGTGAAACAAATGCCCAGAGTTTGTAAACGTCCTCGAAATTTGTCAGGAACCCGAGGGCAGCTGTGACAACAGAAATTCCTGAATAAAGTTTATCTCTCTTCCCATTTAAAACTGTTCCTCCTTCACTTGTTCTTGTCTCTAATATCTGCTCCCTCTCGTGTTCATACTTGTTTGAGAACAAAATGTGGTGCAAAAATCCACAACTTAAAGAAATGTTATTTCGATCAGCAAGCTTCTGTACAATGGCAGGATCTATCTTTTCTCCTTTCCAGTCAAATACGTTGAATGCCACTGCTGGTCCTCGATCAAATTTTACCTTTGGTCCATAGATTCTGACTAGGGGATGCCCATTTTCTGAATGTGGATGTTGAAGACTCGTTAATGCATTTACCAACCAGTTGATGAGGTACCTTGCTCTGGTACTGATTGATATCAGGCCCAACGAATCTGCATGATCCAAGCCTCTACATTCAAGATATGAATACCCACTTGCACTGCTAGCAATGATTTGGGATTGGGAGGATTCAAATGATGCCACTGATACCTCAATTTCTGGTGCTTTGTGTTTTACTGAAACCTCTTTGGTTTCTTGCAGTTCAGAAGTTTTCTCACTTGTCTGCTGCCTGGACATAGGACCTGAGGAGGAGCCTTGCAAACTATCATCATCATGTAACTCTTGTTTCGCTTTTTCTTCAGTTTCTGTGTCGTCATTAGCTGACTCTTCTGAAATTTGAGAAGGTCGCCTAGCTGGGACAAGCCTCACTAAGCCTGTACTAGTTGAATCCTTTATAACTGAAGAACTGGATTTCTTCACAAATAGACAGCCAAAACCAGATGGGTTTTCACCAAAAACCTTGAAAAAAGAGCAGATAAGAAAATCTGGCTTAAAGAGGGAGAGGCCCAGGGTCTCCATATCCTTGGGTCCTAAGCCACAAGCATCAAGCAAGACATGCCATCCATTTTCCCGAGCCATGTTCATCCAGAGGTATGAATACCTAGCTCCTGTCATCCTTGATTGAAGTGGGAAAACAAATAGTCCCCTCCTATTCGTCCTTTTACGTCTTACCTTCTCTAGCAATTTCCCTGAATGTATTCTTAAACTCTTCCATGAGAATTCAGCTGACATGACCCGTGCTCCTCTGTTCTTGGAGCTTTCTATCATGATTTTCACTGCCTCGTTCTCATGGTCGTATACTGTAAGAAGGTTTTGATTTGACTGAAATGGATAAGAGTCTGCAAGAAGTTTGAATGCGGATGACTGGTTGGCAGTGAAAACCATCGTGTAATCATCTTCAGAGAGATTCATTAATGCCATAATTCTTTTCTGTATCTTGCATTCCAGTTCCGATTCTTGGCTACCATACTGTATTTGAGAATGTAAGTTTGCTGCCTTGTAGGAAATGCCAAAGAAGGGCGTTTCTAAACTTGAGGAATATTGCCGTAATGGAAGGGAAGAAGATGATGTTGAGGCAACTGTAGCTTCCTGAGAGTAACTTCGTTGCTGAGAGTATGAGAAGAGGCCATGGCCAATATAATCAAGACAAACATGGTTGGACAGGGAGAGATGGTAGTATTCTTGTTCTCGGATTTTGTCAGCCTGATCAGTCTGAGAATACAGTGGAAATGCTTTGGTGAAATAGGAGAATGATTCTTGCAATGAAGGGAAGGACTCATGATTGGTGAATTGAGAGTTTGGATACATCGATGACGCCATGGCAACTTCAAAATCATGGCGGGATGAAGCAGCAGTGGTTACGGATGTTGAACTCTGGGGCTCAGGAATCCCAAGAAAAGGCAATTGACATAAATTATGGAAGCAGGCTTGTGAGGCCTCTCCAGTGCAAGGTGAATGCATCTCCTTTTCTCCTTCCTTTCCTGTCCACACCAGATTTATTGTTCGTGTTTTTCTCCCTCTATTAACTTCACATTTGATTTTTTCCAATCAAAACACATCATTGAGCATTTTCTGCTGTGTAGGTTGGAAAAGTCAGATAGTGGGTTTCCTGGTCGTTGGGCCAGTCCACCCTGTCTTTCGTTTTGCACGAAATTACCCTTGTTTTTCCTTACTACACTATCAGCTTGCTTTGTTTTTTAGACTTTTCAAGTGCGAAAAAGCTGTAATATAGGACCTTTCGCATGCTCTGTGATTTAAGGCCCTGTCTACTTGAAAAAAAAAAAAAAACACTCCACCAAAAATGAAGTGGTTGTAATACTTTTCGAATGGATAAAAAAGCTACATTTAGTTAACATTTGAAATACTTGTCTTGAAGTTGTGGAGATCCAAAACAAGCAGAAAGGGGCAGGGGAAACTCTTGAAGTGGCCGGCATTATTTATCTAGGTTTCAAGTTTCTTCGGAATGATTATCAGTCTCCAACTTTTCTTATGATCGAGAAACACTAATACCCCTTCCCTTATATTTTTATATGACATTTCAACGCCTTGTCCTGCCATTTTCAATTTCGTAGTTTTTGCCCCACCAACACGAGGTCATTTCTCATAAAGTTATTCCAGAGGACCCCCCTAGCCAAGTCTTCCGAGTCTGAAAGTTTTGGAAGTATATGGGAAGTCTCCCTTTCGATGCTGGTGCGTCAACTTGGCAAACCCGATCGCCCTCTTCAGGGTTGAAAAATGAAAACTCTCCATGGAGTAATTTGATTTTCTGAGAAACCAAAGGGAGAGTTTTCATTCCTCAACCCTGAAGAGTAATGATGGTCATTTTCACCAGTGATTTAGCCTGTGATTGGCGTATTACAAGATTTGCGATTAAGTTGGCTGGTTACTTGGATAATACTAGATCGATTTTTGAGGAAATTCCGAGCTTCGGAGTTGGGACGATTCATTTCTTCTGATTCGAATTTGTTAAACCAACTCGACCTGCTACATCATTGATGGTAGTTCAACAATCAACTCAAACTCCCCTAAATTCTTGTCCCAAGCTAATGCATGAAGCCCGAAGAGACAAGACAATTTGGCTCCTAGCCTCGTGTTGGGGGAATACATCATTATCCGAATAGTAATCTATCGTGGATTTGTGGTCCTTCTAGTTTCCTGAGTCATCATTTGTCCTCTAGGGGGGGAAGGAAAAGCTCATCTCACCATTAATTTGAAACGTATTTGCCACTCCTAAAATCAACAAGTTTTAAAATGAAAAAAATAAAATTGAATGAGCTCACAAATAAAAGTATATGGTGAGGTTCATTTGTTCATGTGAGTTCATGCAGATTCTGTTACTAGTCAAACCTAAAGGGGCTGCATTTTCCAAGCAATGAGCTTGACGCACCAAGAGGGGAAACAACAAAGAAAAGCAGCAACACTAATGTCGCCATCTACCTGAAAATCTGGTCAGAGCCATCATACACTTGAGAAACCGAGAACATCACATGAATCTTCAAACAATCACGATAAATGTTCCAGTTGAGAAGGAGACTATGGGAGGTTCTTGTATCATGTAGTGTTGCGTGATCTCCAGGGTGCAATGAAATTAAGACTGGAGGGGCTTGCACATGGTCTAAATTTGCATCCAATATTTCAAACAAATATAGCCCAGGCAAGATTCTCAAGTACCAGAGAGGCTTAGGATTGATTAAGCAATGGCGTTGCCCCAACGAAGGGATTTCCTTGTGCTGTATTAGTTAGATCAAAAGCTGTGACGAGATTTTTTTTTTCTTTTTAAGGAAAAAGACGGAGAAAAGAGAAGCAAGAAGCCTCACTGAAAAGCCATTAAAGTTAAATTATTAGTCTTTACTTCTGGAAAAAAATAATATCTAAAGAGTCATAAAAGTCGCATAGGAATTGTTATCTAAAAACAGAAAACAAAACTTAATTTGTCAGAAGTGGGATTTGAACCCACGCCCTCTCACGAGGACCAGAACTTGAGTCTGGCGCCTTAGACCACTCGGCCATCCTGACACTGTTGTTCAACCTTCGTGTAAGTAATTATTTATAAATAAGTATTAAAAATATAAGCGAAAAAGGAATAAAAACTAAAAAGATGGTTGAGAGCGGGCTTTCGGACCAGAACCTTATTCTGGGGCCTTACACCATGTCAGCTTTTAGTGTATGCTCGCAGGAAAAAGTTTAATAAATTTCTGGATTTGGGCTTCGGCCTATGAATCCAAGGTAGGCCATGTATTTGATATTCCTTTGTGAAAAGAGGGACTTCGTGGAAAATTGGAGCTGAAATCAGAAAACACTGCTTAAAGGCGCTTGTGGGTACTGAAATTGAAGGTAGAAGACGCACAAACACCGTTGTGTGAAAAATTTTCATAGTTTAAACAAAGAATAATGAGAACTACTTCTTACTGTGTTTTTAAAAAATTAATTTTTTTTTTGTATGTTTTAGATTATTTTGATATATTAATCTAAAAAATAATTTTAAAAAAATAAAAAAATATTATTTTAATACATTCCAGTATAAAAAAACAATCAGAAAAACACACCCACGTATTAATTTTGGAAAAGTCCGGTTAAATAAGCCATATCTTTGCACCGAATAGGTGCAACTGGGGCTTATTTAACGACTATTTGGCCCATTAGCGAGCTTCACAGTGGAAAATTTTAATGATGTGCAAGAGATTTTATTAGTTATTATTTAAAATTAATTTTAAAAAAGGATAAAATTAAAAAGAAAAGAGAAAATAAAATTCAAAATATACCAAAAGTGATAAAATATATTTCAGCCTAGAATTTCTCATTTAAAGAGAATTATTAGTCTTCAAGCAAAAACATGATACATTTTCAAAATGTGAAATTCATATTATCGAGGTTATATGAGAATGTATAATTTTCAAAAACCTTGGCTTTGAAAACAAGAGAAAAACCTACTTAATTATAACAAATATAAAGGACAAATGGCTACTCTGTTACAAGAATTCTAGAGAATCTTACTTTAAAATTTCCTTCTTTGACATTTTTTTGTTAGAGGTAGACATATATCTTAAAGCTTTTTCTAGCAAAAACAGAGCACTAACTCATCACTTTAACAAGATATGTTGTGCTATGTCATTACAATATAAACTACCTTTTGGACCATGAGATAAGAATTAAAAACTATGTTTCTATCGTTATCCCATCGTTTATGAAATTAGTTATTCAAGATTATGAGGGCTAAAAACCCAAGATGGAAACTTATTATTATACCACATGAGAAGTTGAAATAAAGACTAAAAAGGATTAAAATCAGCAATTATAAAAATTTGTTTTTTAAAAAACATATTGAGAAAAGAGAGGCTCTAGCTATAAGTGGAGAGGTGTTGGAGGTTGAAGATGGGGATATGGGTAGAAAGATGAGATGTCACTGTTTTAGGGTTTTGTTGGCTACATTTAGGGGTTCAAAAAAATATAAAGAGAGCAAAGAGGAAAAGATTGAAGATGGAGGGTGGGTTATAGGCGGGGAAGTTCAAAAGAGTATAAAGACAAAAACTAGAGATGAAGGGTGGCCTATGGGTAGGTGGCGCCCAACTACTATTACTATTGATTTACAGTTTGAATAATATTTTTTTTCATTTTACATGTTTTTTATAGTTTTTCAATATTGGTTTAACCAGTTTAGTTGATCAATTTTTTTAGGGTTTTTGTAATAACTTTTTTTGACTATTTGTTTTAGTTTCCTCTGGTTTTTTGTTACTCAATTATTTTAAACACCCCTATTGGTATTGACCTCAAATGTCGTACTCTCTATCAAACCTTCATCAAAATAAATTTGACCAATAATGTTATTATTGGTAAGCCCCTTCTTCATAGTATCTATACAATGATCAATACCAAATACTTGGCTATAAAATTCCTCTTTAAAAGAAGGTGTTCACAGTAAAAGAGAACCATACAACCTTCAAAAGATGCATCTTACTTGCTTCAAGGGTAATAAAGCTTTATTTGTGGACCATACATAGTCATTTAAGGAGAAAAAAAAATACACATTAAAGTTGTAGAATATTTGAAAAAGTTAGTCTTTCTAAATATGATACAAGCTCCATCACCAAGATCAAATCTACTTTGGATCTTGAGTAAGAGAAAATCATCATAGAATTCCTTCACATCTAAAAAGATAATTTTACCTTTGGCCCCTCACACATGTTAGGAATCAACCTAAACGTGTCCTCTTATAAGCTGAATGTTAATCTCTCATTTTCTTATATCCAATTAGAAGAAAAAAAATAAGTAGAATGAAAGATGACATACTATATTTGAGGAAGTAGATAAGTTGTTGAGAGTTGATTTCATTCGAGAAGTGATATACCCTGCTAACTCAAAAATATGGTCAGGTGAAGAAAAATAATGGAAAATAATATATATCTTCACTAACCTCAACAAAGCCTACCCCAAATATATTTTTACCTTATATAATATAAATAAACTAATGGACTTCATAGCCAGACTTGAATTCCTAAGCTCATTGGATACGAACTTGGGTTACCATCAGATCTCTATGCATCCCAATTATAAGAAAAAGACATCATTCAACATGGATAAAAGGGACATTTTATTATAAGACTATGGCCTTCGAGCCAAAATATGATGGGGCTATATATTAAAGGATTGTGAGCAAGGTTTTTAGAAGCTAATTGGATAGGAATATAAAAGCCTATATAAATGATATGCTAATTAAGAGCATGACTTTGAAGTAACATCTCTAGAACATCTGAAAAGTTTTCTTATTTTTATCTCATATTTCAGATGAAACTAAATCTTGTTAAGTGTGCTTTCACTATAAATGAAGGATTCTTAGGGTTCATAGTTACTAGTAAAGGATATAACTCATTCCTAGTCAGTAAAGGATGTTCAAAGATTTATTGAAAGAGTGTGATCTTTAACATGTTCATCTCCTGCCTAAAGGAGTGTTGCTGACCACTCTTCAAAATATTAAAGAACATCTTCAATCTTGAGTGGACTTTAGAGCACTAACAAGCTTTTAAGGAGCTTAAGCACCACTTATCATCTTTAAAGGTCTCGTCACAACCCAAGAAAGCTAAAAATCTCCTTTTCTATTTAAGGTTGGTAGACTTAGACATAAGCACCATTTTAGTTCAAGCAAAAAAAAAGTGCAAAAACCTATATACTACACCAACAATGCTCTTCATGATGTAGAGACCAGGTGCTTAAAGATTAAGAAGATGGCTCTTGCCTTGGTAAGTGTTGCTAGAAAGCTAAAACCTTACTTCTAAATGTACCAAGTTATTGTTTTAACTGACATTCCCCTTAAATAAATTCTCTATAAGTTAGATATGTCTGAACATCTAGTCAAATAGGCCATTTAATTGAGAGAGTTTAGCCTTTAATACCAACCAAGTTTGGCTATAAAAGGTTCATGCCTTAGCTGATTTCATTGTAGAGTGTTTTTTCACTAAATCATCAACGTTCGAACAAAAAATGTCACCTAAACCCATGATAAGCTTGGGGCATATAAAAAATATATATGGACAAGTCCTTTAATATTTATGTATATAGGGTTGGAATTGAGTTAATGAGTGTTGATAAATAAATTTTTGAGTATGAGCTTTATTTTGAGTTCTTCTTCTCCAACAATACAACTAAGTACGAGGCTCTATTAGTCAGCCTTAGCTTGATTAAGGCTTTAAATACATATCATCTCGAAGTTTACAATGACTACCAACTCATTGTTAGCTAATATAAATGTTGATTTGACACTAAAAAGCCATTTAAGGTTAAGTATCAAAATACAATACTAACTCACTTTACTTTCAAAAACAAAGATGGAAATATGATCTCCATTGGTAAGATCCTCTGATTAGAAAAATTGACAAGGTTATTCTATTATCAAAACTAGACAATTTCAGTCTTGCAGAGCTCCTGCTAGATATTTGGATAAGAATACTTGAAAAGCGAATAAAAAAAAGAACTCACATGCATCATCCAAACTTGCATGAAAGTAAAAGACTAGAGTCCTCCACTTAAGCAATACCTTCTCATAGAAGAGCGTTTTCTATATAGAAATGAGATCATTTGTTTAATGAGACAAGCATTGGAATATTACTTCGTGAATGGTGATCAATTAGATATATCATTAACAGTTGTTTTGGTTTGCAATGGTAGAAAATATTTTATTTTATATGTTCGTTTAATTAAATATTATACATTCTTTCTCGCCAAACATAATTGAGATACAAAATGCAAAGATGTATTTTCTACCTTTAATATGTAAAAGTACCAATGTCAATAAAAGCCTCTTTTTTTTTTCTTTCCAATGTTCTATATTGTCTACTATTTAATTTGCCAAATCTTCATTTGCAAGTCTCTCCTTCAAAATATTGACTCCCATGTACCTGCATTAATAAAAAAAAAGTTAACCAAAATCCCATCACATTAGCTCATCAGATATCCATTTTCAGTTTTAACTTCGCCCATAATATTTTTCCACAATTGAAAAGTAGTGTTTTAGAAATACCCTTCCAACTTAGTGCAAATA
This sequence comes from Populus x sibirica, assembly GCA_019202695.1. Lineage (NCBI taxonomy): Eukaryota > Viridiplantae > Streptophyta > Magnoliopsida > Malpighiales > Salicaceae > Populus > Populus x sibirica. Next base: position 674,455 of record JAGMVL010002405.1, on the reverse strand, counting down.
ACCACGCTACAATCTCTGTAGAATTATGAAGAAGAGTTTTTAATTTATTTTATTATTTTCAAATTGCTTGCTTAATTTTCTTCAAAAAGATTAAATAATTAGAGTTTTCAAGATTAAATAATTAGAGTTAATAATTAGATTAAATAATTAGATTAATAAAACAATATTTTATTATTTTATTATTTTCAAATTGCTTGCTTATTCTTGAGTTTTTAAACCTTATTATGAGAATAAAGATTTAAAATCAAGTAACGAAAAAAACCCTCCAAAAAGGAACCATTTTAAGGGGACATGGAGAGTAGTAATAAAAGTCAAAATCACCAAGTAAATAATTAGAGTTAGAGAGATTTGTTTTCTGGAATTAAATTGGTTACCTTCCAAGCATCATGACAGTGGCCTGAGGGTTAGTCCCAGGAGAGACATTGAAGGTGGACCCATCAATAACCCTTAGCGCATCCACACCCATAACCTTGTAATCACGGTCAACAACACTACCAGCTTGGCAACCTCCATGATAATGCCATATGGTCATGACTGTGTCCTTGCAGAAATCTTCTAGTGACTGTGAGGAATTGTAATGTCTAGGCAACAGATTTACTGGGGCACTTGCTGTCATGTTTAGCAGCTGTGGCACTGACAAATAATCAAACCTGAACTTAGAGAAAGGCCTCGAATCGATAACTTTCTCGATAGTTGAAATGCCCTCCACACATCTTTGCAAGTCCTGGGGTTCTTTGAAGTAGTTGAAGGTGACTGATGGATTGTCCTCAGGGTGGCGTGTTCTTAGCTCCAAATGACCGGTGGAAATTGGACCCATAATTTTTTCAAGAATGAATCCACCTTGGAAAGCTTGTTGGTCCAAGTTGTTCATTAGCTCAATAGCCTTGGCTAGGGCTTCTGGGGTCCTCTGTTTTGGTGGCACTGTTGAGAGCTGGCCAATCTGCATATGTCGACAAAACTCGCACCACCAAATTAAGTTCTTGCTCAAATGCCAAATGGTAAAGTTTGAAGCTTTTAGGCTTGAAGGTTATAAGAAATTATTGATTGGGCCCACTGGGCCCAGAGGTACCATGATGGACTCAGAAGGGTAAGAATTCTAGTCAAATTCCTGTGATGTAGCAGCCCAATAAAAAAACCTTACAAAATAGTAGATAGGTTTACCTTAGGAGAGAACATCCCGTAGTCTCTTTGAGGAGAACCACCAAAATTTTCACCGCTTGCAGCTTCAATGTAGCTACCAAATTGAGTGATGCCAACAACTTGAATAAGTGAAACCTCAACTGGGAGAGGAGAAGGGACGAAAATGGCATTCATGGGGTTATCAGACATGAGTTGCCCAACCATGGGCTGATCCAACACAACTGTAATATTGTGGGCCCGAAGTTGCTGTGCAGGGCCCACTCCGCTCAACATCAAGAGCTGTGGGCTTCCTAGGGCACCAGATGATATGATAATTTCGTTTTTTAACCCTCTCTTTAGGTAGGCTCTGTGCTTTGCCCCTGATGCATCTCTGTATACCACTCCATGAGCCACTGGTTTTGGTCTTGCTGTTCAATTACAAAAAAAATAAAAAAAATAAATTATGGCCACTAGTAGTGGCAGAGAAATAGACAACAACAAAAAAAAAAAACAAATGCTTCGAGAAAATGAAAATCATATACCTTTAGTTGCAAACAAGATCTTGTATACAGTAGCATGCAAAAGGACGGTAAGCCCACCAGGATTGGCATACTCCAATAAATCAGCAGCAGTATGTCTATTTCCATCTCGATCAAAGATTGTTCCACCAACTTTAGTCCCCTTAATATGATCGTATGTGAATCCATTGTTTGGCAGCACTCCGGCCTCTAGCAGCCCATCCCTCACAGCCGATTGCCATGGCCCCATTTGCGGCTCGAACGCCACTCTCCGCTCCACCCATTGGTACGACTCATTCGCCAACCGACCGTCCCACCCTGCAGCTCTACACCATCTTAAACTAATTAACTACTCGATTAAGAACTTGGTGCCACGTTAATTTCTTAAACAGATCAGCTGCTAAATACGTATACTAGTTTGAGGAACATATGTAACTTGAGATTGTTTTTTTTTTTTTATTACAATAATTCTCATGCTAAGTTTTAATATGATGTACCTTATATATTCCGGAGAGGCACGGGTATAGAATCCAGCATTTAGGCAGCTCCCACCGCCTAGTACGCGGGCACGAGCATTTATCACGCCATCTTCAGAAATGAAACGTTGAGAGGGGGAGGTAGGAGAGGGATCGGACAGCGCAGCACCAAATTTTGCTAGGTTGGTAATGTTAGGATTGCCATAGGGTGAGCCACCGCGTTCTAGGAGCAAAACGCTAGCGTTTTGTGAGAGCGTGGCAGCTAATGGACAGCCAGCGGTTCCACCACCCACAATTATGTAGTCGTAGTATGATATTGTTGGAGCCGAAGTTGCATTGAGCATGAAAGAGTAATATGGAGCTGGGCCAAAGAGAGTTTAATAAATTACTACTAGTTTTAAGTAATTAGTGCTGTGATTAAATTAATTAAGGTTGTTAATATGCTTAATTTGAGGTTGTCAGTAAAACCTAAACTTAAAACTGAGTATTTGCTAGATGTGCATAAATTAGGTCAACTATATACGTGACAATATTAATGTACGTACATCGATTCGGATGAGAGTCCACATCATGTCAAACATGTATATATAAACATAAATACCATAAGAAAAATCCAAACTATAAAAACGGTGTTAATGAGGCACCTGCACGTAAATGGACCAATACGATGGTTCATGGACAGAAAAAAATAAAATTTAATAATCATACAGTTGTTGAAGTTATTGTGGTTAGGTTAGGTTTCCTGTTTATAAGTTATATATTCAAGCTGGTCGTGGGACTCATTTTCAAGTTGGTCATGAGCAACAAAAACTGAAAAATCAATTAAATTAAAAAAATTAATTAAAAAAATAACAAAAACCGAACTGTAAAAAAACCTAATTAGAATTTTTAAAAAATCGATCGGTTTGGTTTTATAAGTCTGAAACTGTAAAAACCGAACTAAAACCAAACCGGAAAAACCGAGTCAAACCAGAAAAAACCTAGTCAAACCGGAAAAACCGAGTCAAACCGAGAAAACCGGTTTTTTGTTCTAAAAAACCGAACCAAAACTGATCGGTTTAAACTGGTTTCGTTTTTTTAAAAAAAAAAACTGGTTTGACTATTTTTTTTATAAAAACCGAATCGAAAATAATCACCCCAGGTCTTGGACCTTTTATGTATATATATATGCTGCCGGACTGCATATGGTCCTGGCAGAGCAATCGGCTAGTGTAGCCACCGTATTGTCGCTGAAGCCTTTGGATTATAGATCACACATACATGTTATGTCATGGCATGAAAAGAAACTAGCTAGGAAATTAAGCATGCTCTCTTGAAATGGAATTTCTTGGATAAACTATCAACTACGAGCAGCTAGTTGAAGAAAAAGAAAGAAAGTTGGAAGTTTATATCAAATGATATTATGCATGCTCCTGGATCATTGACATGCCATGCACATTAATGTTGGTTCCAATATAGTAATTAAGAGAATAAAGATAACCACAAATTCACTATAATTTTATTCTTAAGTGCAGATTAATGATGGGAATTAGCGGTAATGTGTTAAGTTGAAAGGAAAGAGCTTGAGTGAAGGAGATATTCATACCTCTATCGCAGGCGCAAAAGCCATGAAAGAAGAGAATTCCTATAAAACAAGCACCAAAGAATCTGCACCATCCAAGAGCCATATTCTTTGAATAAACAGGCGCTCAAATGATGGTTGATTTGTTGTACGAAAACAAGCCAGCGGATGTTGTTCTTATATAACTTTAGAAAATCAACAATTTTGACGGCAATAAATTATGTGGGTACAAAGATTTCTTGCAAATTTTGTCGGCGAAGAAAAAACACAGTTTGACAATGGTTAGGCAAACTGTACCCCAGGTTTCAAGAAATGAAGAAAATGTGACTCTACTGCTCCACAGGGACTTTGCTAAGGCTAGCTAGCTAGGTTTTCTGTACAGATGAACTACCTTTTCTATATGAAAACTGGCAGCCCAGTTAATTGGCTTGTTTTGATTTATCCACATGAGAGACAGAGAAATGGTCCCTCGATTTCCTTTTTTCCTTTAGAATGATTAATGCTCCTACCAACAAGTGTTATTAAATGCGACCCTACTCGTATGATCAACTCAGACATGTCTTCTCAGCTCTGGATTAAAACAAAAGTTAAACCAAAATTAAATTGGTAAATCAATTCGTAATATAAACGATTTGATAAGAGCTTGGTTTGATTCTTTAAAAAAATTCTTCATAAAAACATAGTTTTAATAATTTTTTAATATTAAAATAACGCTATTTTAGAATGATCTCAACTAACTCTCCTAGCTCGTCGGATCAGGCTTGAGTTTATTAGCTTTAAAACTCGCTCAAATGACCTTGATTATTTTAGCAGTGGGGTACTGTAGCTAATTGCAAATGCCTTCTTTTCGGGAAATTATCTTGTAGGAGTAATTGCGTTAGTTTTTAGACAACATACATGGGAGCTTTAATTTAAGATTTGTGTGGTGGTTAGTTAGACATCAATATCATTTGCATGCTACATTAATTACTTAATTAGTTTCTTTTTAAGATCCTATTTGGTTTTGTGTTTCAAAAAAGTTTTTAAAAAAATTTAAAGTTTTTTTATTTTTTTATTTTCATCACATTAATATTTTTTGGTATTTTCAGATCATTTTAATACGTTGATTTCAAAAATAATTTTAAAAAATAAAAAATATTATTTTGATATATTTTCAAATAAAAAACACTTTAAAAAACAATCATAACCACACTTCTAAACAGTTTCGGAAAAAAAATTAAAGTTCCAACACATCGTGCACTGCTGTTAATCATTGACGATATGCATGAAATCCAGTACTTGGATTTTATATTTATACCAAGTGATCAGAATAGCAACTGATTGAACGATTTTAGCAAGTTGGTGGCACCAAGATTCAGCACAAGCTATAGATCTTCGAACATTGTCACCATTTCTCATGACTTAATTTCTTTCAAGTTATTAGTTAATGATCCATGCGTAGGTTAGCAATCGGTTCATGTATAATGACTAAGTTAAGTATTAGTACGTAATTGCCCGCTATTAATTAATAATAAGGTTGTAAGATCATAGAAATTAAGAAGGATCACTTCGTGAGGTTGGGAAGGGGAGATTTTAATGAAATCTAACTACTAGTAGCTGTGTGGAGTGGTTGGAGTGTCGTTTCACTTGATGCACAAAATAGTGACTGATCCCAAAAACTTCACTAATTGTGATCTGAATCTCAATTACACCATGCATGTCCCCAGCATTCTCTCCTCATTAATTATTTTCGTTGGCAGCTGGCAATCTGAGTGTAGTTGTCCCAAAAACTTAATTAATTCGTTTGGTGGGTCTGGTGTTTTTTTTTTTTTTTTTTAGAATTGAAAGTTTTTAAATAATCCGGATTATAACAGTGAAATTATGTTAAATAATTGAATTTGCGCTCAAAAGGTAATATAGTCTTTTCTGTATATTACTAGTTATTTTCAGATTGAATAGTGATGAGATGGTCTTTTTATATTTTTCAGTACAATAAAGTAATTTAATTACCTTTAAAAAGTAAAAAATAATAATAAATTAAACTAACATTTAAGGGTCTAATTTTGCTCCTGATGATGAGATGCACTTGGTTGATGAAATATTAGAAATTTAATTGGGCAAATGTGCCTACTATGACAGGAAGATAGGTCACATGTTCTATTTCAGGAGTGTTTTAATTATTTGTTATTGATAATGTTTAGAAACGTCAAAAATCAGTATTGAAAGAATAATGGATGGTTTTTTTTATTAATTTCCTGCAAATAGCGTGAATGATGAGACTAGAAAATCCTTAATAAAAAAATTGATGGTGTTTTTCGTAAGCTGATAAAACTAGGCTCAGAGGACTTTGTAGGCTTAAAAACTCTTGTAAAAAAAACACTTTGAAGGTTAAATCAGTATAATATTTATACTGGTAACGAGGAGAATGAGTATATATTCTCTTGGCTTATATATTCTTTAAACCTTGTTTAAATTTTATATTAGAATAGTATTGTATTTTGTGTTCTCTGAAGAGACGAGCAATCTAACCCTTTTTTTAATGCTACTAGAGAGATGAGTTTATATAGACTTAAATATATATATACACTTTAAATATCTTATAAACATTTAAGTTATAAAATACTTAATATAAATATTTTATAAATATCAAAGATATTTATAAGAATATTTAGAAGATATGTACATTGTATAAAATACAATAGTTTTTTTCATGCATTATCACTCATAGTAACTCATCCTCAAGGATACAACAAAATGTAGTATGTTTAATTTTAGTGTATGTATTTACGGCACTTTTAAGTGATTCGAGACTTTTAGTTGATGTAATTAACTATTGTTTACATAAAGAGAAGTCCAGAAGTAATTCTAGGAATGACCTCATGATATTTTAAGCGTTTCACGAAATCCCTCTTCCTTTTTCTTTTTTTATCCTTCTCTCCTGTTATGTAAAGATTAATTTTGATTCGTGTTTAGAATTCCCTAAAACAAAATATAAAAAAAACCATTAAAGAAACACAAAATTAAAAAAGAAAATAATGAATCACGTGTGAGTTTTATTACGGGCTTGATGTTTAGGCTTGGTTACAAGCTTGATCATTTATTTTTTTAAATAAGTTCATTGTAGAACAAAAAATTCTTTAATATTTAAGTTAATGGGCGAATGAAAAAATAATGTGCAAGAGAATTGAAAGAAAATATATAATAAATTATTGTAGAATGAGAATGAAAAATATTAAATTTAGAATCGTTTTATTTATTTGATTATCCAAGATATTTTTAGATGTTAATCACGTCAAGTAACCTCGTGACGTGGAGATTTAAATAACAATTGATTTGTGTGAATATTGGCATCTCCCATCAGTTGTAATGCCTACCTTTCAATTGGTGAAGAAATGGATGATTATTGACTAAAAACAATTGTTGGTCAAGAAAAAATGTGCATGATTGCATAGAATATAATGCATATTTACACAGCAACCATTAGTTAAAAATATGATGTCAACTCTACATGAAAAAAATAAAAAAACACTGAGTACGTGGACAATGCACAACGCCTCGCGTGTCAGCTGTCAATAGTAAAAAGATTTCATGGTAATAAGTCAGGCCAAATAATTTTTCGAGGTTAAAACAAGGGGGAAAAAAAAAAGAAGGTGCACCATCAGAAAACTAGTCCATGTAATTTTTTTTAATTATTATTCTACCAGATTTTGCAGTTTAAATTTTGAAAAGAAAACGGAAAATACTTGAAACAAGAAAAATAGAACTAACGTCAGCTCTCTGTGTTACTCTGAGAATTTGTTATCTTCAGGGGGGGTTTGAAATTCCTACAAACTGCACACGTTCTCTGCTTAGGCTCAGAGAACGGGTACAACACGGTTCAAAACGGGAAAATAAAATAAAAGAACGATAACAAGAATTTCTGTAGAAATAATTATATGAAATAGCAATTTAAAGCCTGTATAGCAGATGCATAAAACTTTTATTAAAATGGAAATAAAAATGTGAATCAATGAGCTACTTTCTTACAATTTATAGAACTGACATAAAATACAAATATTAACAAAAAGAAGGAAATAAAAATTTGAGATTGAAGGACTATGGTTCTGAACACAGCAGTGATTTACTACAAAATATGGATCAATAGAGAGAGTTGTAAGTAAAGCAGGTGGCAACAATGGAGGCTATGCAAATCACCAGTGAAGGAAGAAGAGTGACATTTAAGAGCTTACTCTCACCCAAGTACCCAGCCAGCGTAATTGTGCCGTCTGCAACTACACGGGCTAATGTCCCAGCTTCTGTTGAGAGGAGTCCACCGTTATAGGTTCCGCGGGAAAGCCTGGATGACATGACTCGAGAGAGCAGTGACAAGTTGACGCCTGGATGAAAAGAAAAATCCACAGAACCCAGTTATTTTTAACCTGCAGACCTTAATTGCTTTTTGTCTGCAATAAAGCAATTCAATCCTAGGTCTTCTTTAAAGCCAATCTCGTCTCTTTATGCATACCATTTATACGTCTCGTCATATTTTACTGTCATCCACAATGGTTAATGGCTAGACTGTAATGTCTTGAACAAAAGGGTACCCCAGTTTGATGCATTAACCACTTCGGTGAGGGGAATAATTAATGTCACTCACTGTTTATTGCAATTCCACAGGTTAATTTTTAACTCCTTTTCTTCTGATTTTTTTTTTTAACGATTTCTTCTGATTGGAGGCCTTAATTATCTGATTGCAGTGAGGGGGAGGGGAGCGAGGTAAATCTTTTTAAAATGCGAGGAATGCCGAGGATGAGCTTATTTAGAGCTGCAACCCGACCCCATCTTTTATGTAATTATATTTTCCACTTCTGGAGGAGACCACTGCTCCCTTCCAAATCCCTCCCTTCTTTACGTTCATTATTACGAGTAAAACATCAGAATTGAATAGTTCCTCACCTTCAAGTACTTCTGCAGAAACAAACAAGATGAGTCCAGAACAGACATACTGTGGCACAGTGTATGGGCTTATTATATGGAAGCTCAGCAGTATTCCTACGCAAACCATAATTTCTGATGCTAATAAAATTTGCCTGAAATCGGATCAACAATGAAGAACTGCATCAGTAGGATATGACAAGGAATTCCAGAGCTTTAGACAAGTAAAGATATAAAACAACAGAATTCTATTTGATTCAAAAGCATGCTTCCTGTATGAAGACTCACCTATCTTCAAACATGTTACTAATGTAGCTTCCAACAACTATGTTCACTGGAAGGACCGTTAGCCCTAGGCACGCAAGAAAAATGGCCACCGAGCTTGTTGACCAACTGAAGTAGTATGTGGTAACAACACTAGATTCTGAGAGTAAAACCTCCATTGCATATTTGAGCATGAAATATATTAACAGCTGAACCTGATGACATTAAAGAACTTAAGTGGACAGTAGCAGAAATGTTATGCTGAGAAGCAGGAATAAATCCCAATCAGGTAAGTGATGCGGCACAACAATGAATTGAAGAGGATAAAGAGAATATAATAAGAGAAGATGAAGCCAAAGAAGAGAAACGTATGTCTGCAATTTCTATAATCAATCATCAAAAAGTATCAATCCTGTAGAAAAATATACTTACATGGTCTAATGCAAACTCTAATCAAAACATTACCAACAATTAAGCTAACAAATAAGATGAAGTCTAAAATAGAATAAATCAAGTTCAATAATGAAACTAAATTAAAGTCCACTAAAATAGACGCAGACATGCTCAATCTCCCAGCTAAAGAGTGATGGGTTGGGCTATCATTTGTTGTCTTCGACCATACATATTTGTGATATGTGACCCGAGGCTGGTGCCCTCACCACCTCTCCTATTATTAGAGAAACTCAACCTCTTGAAATGTGGCTCTTAGTGGCTTTGATAGAACTCATGAATCAGGATTGATTTGCTAAAATGTATTTCTAGTGGTCCAAGTACAATTAGAATCATGTCACCCTACCCAACGAACTAAGAATTGTTGAAAGTCACTATCCATGATAAAAATAGATTGTTCATAAAAACCAGCATTAATTAGTTCCTTTTATGCCAATGAAAAGGGTAATGGGATAGGGGTCTCAAGAGGGTTATTAGAAATGAATTGGGTGAAGGGTTCTCAAGAGAGTAATTTGGGATAAATTGTTGTCTTTAGATGTAACTATCTTTAATATTAAATTAAAAATGGAGCTGATATCAAATTTTGTGGATAGATCAATGACATAAGCATTCAATCCAACCCTTTGTAACACTTTGAATGGTCCAACATTACGTTCTTGCAATTTTTTATTGGTTCTAAAAGGATATCATTCAGGTCTAATCCGTATCATGACATAATCTCCATTATTAAATGTATTATGATGTTTATGTAAATCAACTTGAAGTTTGTGTTGGACATTACTTGCTTCAATTTGTTTTATGATCTCAATATGTAAATGAACTCTGTGTAAAAAACTCAACTAGCTCGGACACCCCATCGTGAGGACATGGAAAGGTCTATAAGCTTCCTAGGTTTGTAACCATAAACAACAAATGGACTCATGCTTATAAACCTATTAACCAAGCTATTATAAACAAACTAGACCATAGGAATAATTAAGTCCCAACTTTTATTATGGACTCGTGCTTATAAACCTATTAACCAGGCTATTGTAGACAAACTAGACCATAGGAATAATTAAGTCCCAAGTTTTATTATGGTCCACCAGAATCATGACACACTATATAGCTTAGGATAGGGAACAAACTTTAGCGTAGGCAAATTACAATATTAGAAGATACTATATTGATACATCTTTCACTATCTATGATGATCTTGCAATTTTTATCCCAACACTTAAAATGTAAGTGTGAAAAATAACAGTTCTTCTCTAATTTTCGGTACAATTGGCTACAAGGTACCAAAACCTTTACATTTAAAACACTAAATCTTGAGCTTATTTTGGATACTTCATTGAGCACTCTTATGCTCTTGTTTTCATTAAAAGGTTGGGTCCTATTAGGATTCTGTATGTGGGGTGTAACACCTAACAAGAAACCATTGTTCTCAAACCAAAACCCCAAAAAAGTGTTGCGGTAGTCATGACATCTAATTCTCTTACTCTTTATAATGGATTCAACTCTCTCATAAATGTTACTCATCTGGGCTTACATAATTTGTAGTTACTCTTGAATAGTTACTCCTAAATAGTTCTAAAGGCATTAATTAGAGTCATGTCTATGGTAGATGTAGACTCCAGGTTGGACACTAGACAACCAATACACAAATGCATACAACACTAGTTTAAAGATGCAATTGAGATCAGAACAATTCTTGCAAGTAAAACTAGTGGGTACACCGAACCCAAGACATTGTTTACGCACTCGTATGATCATAGACGATGGAAGATCGCCTAAACCATTGAGAGATTGAGTTTTATTTTATGTTTTGGATTAATTTATTTGAATTTTTAGTCGAGATTTATTAATTAGGCTTTATTTTTTAGGATTGATTTAATTATTGTTGGGTATTTTATTTAGTCGGCTACAAGCCCAATTACTTATTTCCAGCTAGGGTTTTAGTATTATATCCTACTTTTTTAAATGTTGAGTGATTTACCGACCAATATACTTAAGGTGAATATGAGACCACTTGAATCATAAAATTTGGACTGTTTGTTATTTTTGATGTTGGTGTAGTGGGCTGTTCCATCTTCCTTTGCTTCTGTTGCGAGTACTGCTGGAGTTGCTGTCTTTGATTACACTGCTGCTGACAGTGTTTCGGCGCTGCTGGTGTGCTGTTACTGTTTCCACCACCATTGCCACTGTTTCTGGTGGTGGTGGTGCTTCTGTTGTGGTTTGCGGGCAGTGCTAGAGGCTGTTTTGCTGCTGGACAGTGTGGCGTGTTTGGGTCTGTTTAGGAGCAGTTGAAGGTGGTTGTTTTGGGCAGTTCTGGGGCTGTTGGGGCTGCTGTGGGTGGTTGGATCATTTGATTGTTAGAAACAACCAAAACCTGCTCTAATGCCAATGTTGATACGGGACAACAATGAAGAAGAAGCTGAAGAAAAGAGAGGAGAAAGGTTTTTCTACAGTCTCTTTAATCAATCGTCAACAAGTGTCAATCCCATAGAAAACACACTTAAATAGTCTTATGCAAATCCTAATCAAAACATTGCTAGCAGCCCACTAAAATAAAATGAAGTCCAAAATAGGATAAAACTTAGTCCAATAATAAAACCAAAGAAAAGTATAATAAAATAGACTCAGATAATACTCAATCTCCCATCTGATGAGTGACAAGTTGGGCTATCCACCATAGTCTCTAACCATACACATGTGATTTGTGGTGTAGGTTTGGTGTTTCCACAAGTAAGCCTGTTAGATAACGACCAGTATGTTGAAGAGAAGTTCCATTCCACAAGCTGACTACAAAGTCAGTCGTGCACAAATCTCAGCATAAAGTGCTATATTATCTGATTAAGGGAAAATCTTGATGCATTAGGGATAGAAGGCTGGTAAAGCCAACAAAGAGAATGACGGGAACCTTAGGCATGAATTCCTAGAGTACTTACTAGGCCAAGCAGCCACCTAATACTCAAAACTTGTCATGAAGCCATACTTTTGTCTCCAACAAGCTTTCTGCTGGTCCTAACCAGTGGTTTTCAGAGAAAACAGCCTTTACAAAGCAATAACATCATACCATTGGGAGACATTGCTGGTGACAGAGATGAAATTTTTGCACACCATCACTTCCAGCATAGTTCTAACAAATTATAATTTGTTCCCCTGCCATGTAGTTTCACAGACTAACATCTACACCCACATCTAATGCAATCACTCATGAACTAGATTCCTCCATAGAACCTGATGAAACTATTGAAAGTTAAGAAATTCATATGATATTGTCATACCTTTACAGAGGGTGTAAGTAGCCTATATGCTGATCCAATTGATGTAGCTGGTCCCCGAGCCTCCTCTGGAGCTTCATCACTGCCATCGAATTCTCCATCACCATCTTCAGTCACTCGCTTGTCTTCTGAACTCAATAGCAATGGTTGTTTAAGACCTTTCTCGAGAACATCATTTTCTACTGGTTCTGTCATTCACAAGAATCAAAATCTGGATCATACATTTTTACACATTGGTGGATATGTTCTGATAATATTCGCAGTAAATAATGAATGCAGGGGAATGCAGCATTGGCAAGGTTCAACTGAAAAATTCCAGTCATGCCTCCTAAATCTCACTAACCTTAACTCATGCATTAAGTACAAGCAGTTCTCTCCTAGCTACAGCTCTACAAGTCTAGCTTTAGCCCAAAACTTAGCAAGTTTGGCGACCCAGCATTTCAATTGTTGGGTGACAAATCAAGCATGTGGTAATAGTCAGCCTTAAATAACATGTCGATGCATGACCCCATTAGGCTTTACTTAGTGGATAGAAAGTGCAGTAAGTATTGACCATGTGGCATAGTAAATATACTGACTCTAAATGTCCAATAAACTCATTGCATAGATAAACGATGTCTAAACTGTTTGAAATAAGTTGAATCATTGGTTTAAAGTCTAAGATGCTTTCATCCAACCAAAAACAAGACATGCTTAATTGCTGAATCATTTGTTAAAAGTTAAACATGCTTTCATCAAACCAAAAACAAGACATGCTTGATAGCTGAATCATTGGTTAAGAGTTAAACATGCTTTCATCAGACCAAAAACAAGACATGCTTGATAGCTGAATCATTGGTTAAGAGTTAAACATGCTTTCATCAAACCAAAAACAAGATATGCTTCATGTAGTTTCATTCGCAATCTATCAGAATTTTCGATCCATACAACATAAAGAATAAGAAAACAACTGGAAGTGGCAATCACAATGTGAAACAAGCAGCTTTGATTCCCTCTTATAAATGTTCAAAGATATGAATCAGTATGATTACAGATTGATAAGGTAAATGAGTATATGTGCAAGATCAAACTAAATGAAGTGTGAGAGAAGTTAATATACCAGCAGTGGATTCCTGCGCTGCACTGCTCTCTTCAGTCACATGAGAAGGTTCTTTAAATGAGATCCACAGCCATACTAGATATATAAGCCAGGCCAGAGACATAACCCAGCCTGGCAAAGTGTCTTGATTGAATGTCAGCTTGTAAAGTTTAAAGTTAGTTTGTAGTAAGCCAGCAAGAGCAGGACCACAAGCCATTCCAAGAGCACTGGCACTAACAAAACCTGCTGATGCCTGCATGCGTAGTTTAAGCGGTACACAATCACTGATGTAGCGCCGGTTAACAGCTCTGGCAGAACCCAATCTACAACATAAAGAGTACGGTTAGGTCAACCTGAATAATTAATACTTCAAATTTAATGAAATTTTCACCATGTAGCTATGAATCTATGAAGGAGCTCTAATCATATGGTTATTCTCTTACACTGAACTTTAGGAAGTTCCTATGCATGTATGTGTGCGCGCGCGCGCGTGAGTGAGTGTGTAAAGAGCACTTCATGTCATACAACAAAAGATTCGGTTACTCGAGTCTATCATAATCCAGAACTCAACACTATGCTTTGTGATGATCATTCAAGTCAGTATGAAATTCATGATGATGCCAAATTACTCAAAATGTATCTTATTGTCTCTGCAGCAGATGACTACTCTGCAAACCACCTAGTGAAATTATTCTCATCATGTAATCAGACATTAAAAGACAAGGAAAAGGATGAGGATTACTTACCCACAGAAAACACGGCCAAGTAAGAGAACAGCTATTGAATTAAAGTCATATGCCAATGCATACATTGCATTTCCGATGAAAAGAACAATGCTGCTGAATACAAGAGGTCTGAAGTATGACTTATTTGACCAAGCACTAAAATATACTGAAGAAAACACCTGTGCAACAGCCATTGATCCAATCACAATACCACAAACTGTTGCTGCGGCTCCAAGGCTCATAGAGTAGTCATCTGCTGTAGGTACAATAATATATGTATTGACCATATAAAGAAATGTGTTGACTAAGTTTAAGAGAAGTGATATAAAATGGTATTTTTGATCATCAACAGGTTCCTCAAAAGTCGGTAGCTCTTCTTGCATAATGAGTGCATGTTGTGCCAAGAAGTTGAGGAAGTTTGTTGAGTGGGTTAGCCTGTCAACTGCTGCTTTCATTGAATCAACAACAGGATCCTGCATATTAACACCAGCAAACATCACATGGTGACTTGGTCAGTACAAACCTTATGGCCGCTGCAACACCAAAATATAAAGCTTCAACATGATTTGATGGAACTTTCAAAAAGGAAATGGATTATGGAAACCAAAGGAAACCTGGAAGGGAAGAGCAGGCTGATCATAAATCGATAAGTAGCTTCCCTGATGTTCCTGAAGTTCATGCAGATTGCGTGATATGGCTCCAACAACAGCTCCTAGACCCTGCAATTTTATTGATATTCAGTAGAAACTCATTAACTCAAAATCTATGGTTCTATTTCTGGAAATGAAAGAATATTAACGGAAAAGGTCCAACTAGAAAGTTTTTCAAGCATCAGAATAAGAAGAAAAATAGTGAATGCCACTGACTTAGGCATATTACCACGTGCTTGAACACTTGCTGCAGCTGAGAGTAGGGATGATTGGCACGGGTTTTGACATAGTAATCAGTGAATCTATATCCAAACCGTTTATCAACCTTCTTCAGTATCTTACGAAGACCAATGGCGTTTATCTCAATAAAAAAGAGAAGCTTTAAAAGATCTCGTCCCACTTCTCTATAAGCTTCTCGTAACTGGGATATTTCAAATATATCTGGCTGCTGCTGAAGAGCCTCCTGCTGCTCATTAAGCTCGGCTATCCTGCTTGCAAGCAGCCCTTGTTGTTCCAAGAGAAAAAGAACAATCTTCTCTATCTGAAATTGGTATTGCAAAAACGTGTTACAAAACGTTTTGTTTCAGCCTCGAGTGAGGGACTGAATTTGGAATTGTCCAGAAGACATCAGAAAGCATCATATTGACAAGAGGCTTATGAATTCTGATGTAACATACAGTTGCAACACGCATCATATTGACAAGAGGCTTATGAATTCTGATGTAACATACAGTTGCAACACACTTTGCGCAAAACAAAACACACACATTATACATTAATATGTACATTATAGTACCAAATTATTTCTCTATACCTGATTATCCAACATTCTTGAGAAATCCTTGAGTACATGCCGGCGATCCTGTGTTCCAACTTCAATTTGTTGAGCATGCTGTCTAACTTTCTTCTTCATTAATTTGTAGTTGATATAGTATCTACAAGAAAGCAGATCCATGAACAAATAAAAACACAAACCTTGAGGGAGCATAAAGAGAATGCTTCACAATTATACACTATGGTGCACAAGAACACTGGACTTCATACTGTCAAAACCAGGATGCCGCAACAACATAGTGGTGACATGCTTAATCAAGTGAAACAATTCCCACACCAACTGTACCACCCTCTAAATTTCTCTTCTGCTATCGATCTAATGACCTACATGTAAATGTGTGATTTTAATTTGAAAAATACTGGGAAGAAAGCCCAAAATTTGTTTGGTTTCCTGATTTTATTTAAAAATATAATTATAAATCTTACCAAAGTCGCACTAAAGTAGTAAATTTTACATCCCCGCAGAAGATGGATTAATGACTCCAAATCAAATACATGAAACTTAAGTATCGTTTGCCATCTCCACATAGAATCAACCCAGAAGGGGAAAAAAAGGCAATTAAACCCAACATCATTGAAACTAAAAGATGATGCCAATCAAAGAGGAGGGGTGTTCTTTGCCAATAAAATGAACTGACAGTAGACAATGCTTATCAGAAAGTTCTGATATGTCAAACATACCCTTGCCATTCTTGAATTTGTCTTTCCTTCAGCTTTTTCCCAAAGGCAACCATTTCTTACTGCCAAAAGAGAAAAGGCACACAACTTGAGTGAGAGAAGGGAAAGGCACAAGAATAGTGTTGCAAGAACTTGTAATTAAATAAACCAATGACAATTCTAGTTTTGATCCGGAAGAATAAAAAGGAAAGAAAATGGAAATTAATCAAGCATCGCACTCCACCTTATTTTCACAAGGAATATAGCTCTCTACAAACCTTAAGATGCAGTTTTACAAGGACAGTATTAGACATTTCGAACTGTTGCCAATTTCTTACCATGTCAAAGCATATAGACAAGTAAACTTGTCAAACATAAAAGAAAACAACACAAGTCAGTCCTAAATGCTATTTGAAGCATAGCTGACAATCCTCATTGCATAGCCAAATATCGAGGAAAATGCGGACAATTGAAAATGATCAGACCAGCTTAGTGAGACACGGATGACGTGGGAAATGCAATTTGGATTCATATCACACGAAAGCAACTTGACATGCAATCTTAAAAGGCACGTATGAAAAATGCAGAAACGAATGCCTACTTGGATTGTCAAAATCTCCAAGTTAAACTTAGTATCTGCCATTTCAGGTATTTCAAAGCAAACAAGTGCATGATACACCTCAGAACAGTTAAGGTATATTAGCCAATAAGGAGATGCATTCAATTGATAGCCAAATAAGCCCCATTTTTTCAAATGTCTTCCAATTAATCCATCATTTAAAAAAAAACTACCTTTTTTTAATTAAAAAAATAGAAGGAGAAGGAAATCAAATCTCTCCAGTTGCAAATATTCAGCTTAAAGAACAAAAGGGAATCGGTTCTGTACAAATAATTACTTTTACCAAACATTTGACACTAATTATTGACTTACAAGGATGGAAAAATCAGATTAAACAAGTCAGCAATCATCTTTGACTTGCTAATCGCTGTCTGCTTATCAGTTTCGTATTATCATAAGCCACTTAATTTGACCCCTTCCACACAACTAATCAAAGCAGCAATCAGTTTCCAGTATGACAAAATCAATCACATTACCTCTTCTTCTATTGTTTTATTTTGTTTTTGAAACGTGCTGACATATATAAATTATAATACAGGAGACATTTATTAACTTCAAATAATAATTTTTATTTATTTAAACATCAAATAAACTTAATCATTATCAACAAGTAAATTTTATTTCCTGGCAATAAACTTGACAGCAAGGGGCGAGCTGTCCGACGCTGTTTGGTTACCGAGAAAACGCAAGAACAAAAAAATAAAATTAAACTGAGCTTACTTACGCACTCTCGAACAACGGTGAGCAAACACAGAAAACAGACATCGCTTAACAAGAATTCCATTTCATTTCTTCTTCTTTTTTCTTTTCAATCGGTTTTTATTTTCTTAGTTACCAAACAGAGCTTGTAGAATTGAAAAAAAAAAATATATATATATATATATATATATATATTACCGGATTGAATTTCGAAAGAAATGATCAGGTGTAATATAAAAGGAGATTAGATGACCATCAACGAACGAACGAACGAACGAACACCTAAAACGACAAAGAAACAATCACAAACTCAAATAGAATGTGAATTGTTATAAATAAGCGGTGAATTCGGTTTGAGCCGTAATATTTATTTACCTGAAAAATGGATCCAGAAAGAGAGAGGAGGAAATGAATTCTCTGAGAGAACGGATCTTTATTTTTATTTTATAAATGACTCAGCTCAGCTTACTATGGTAGAAAGAATAGGAATTCAATTCCGTTTTACGATTTCAATGAGATTAGCTGAAAATGAAATCGAAGAAGAAGAGAAGAGAAGAGAAGAGAAGCAGAGTCTGTTTGGGAGTTTTTGGAGGGTGGAATTCTATTTTTTATTTCTCTACTCTGAGAAGCGGCTTTTTATCGAGATTTCGTTGCTGTCTCTCAGCGTCCTTTTCAGCTTCTCTTTTTACGAATATTATAATCTTTTGGGGAGTTCTCTATAAATGTAGAAACGTTCGTGGCTCTTTTTGCAATTTTAAAAACACATTCTTCTTCCGTGGTTAAGAAGGGCGGCATGCCAATGTTTCCCCTTCAATCATTGACGATTTCGAACCCTTTTTTTTTCCATCAACATGAAATTGTCCCTTGATTATGGCCATATACATAGAATTAATTATGTTTTATTACGGAAAAAAGGAATTTATTATTTTGATGTTCTAATATCAAAAATAAATAAAAAAATATTATTTTAATATATTTTCAAGTGAAAAAACTTTAAAAAGTAACCGCTACCACAATATCAAACAGACTCTAAATTTTTATTCTAACATATGTATGGTGAGATTTTATCTCAGCGAGGCAGAGGCAGGACAGGCCCTAAAAAAACAATTAATATAATACTCACATAAAAAAAATTCTAGTCTTGATCCCCTAAAAAAAATTGATATGAAAAACACAATATTATGTAATAAATACGTTGTTTATATTCTTTTACAAAATAATAATAATAATAATAATAAACATACATTCACATTCTAGATTCTGGATTAAAGAAAGAGAAAAATATAGATAAATGATTTATGCAAACATAATATAGATAAATAATTTATATTTGCTTATAAAAAATTATTATAGGATTGTTCTCTTAAGAAAATATAATCTCATCTTTTAACCTTACGGTCATGGTAGGTCTACAATTATAAACTCTTATAATTCAAAAATAAACAGGATCCATTGCTATTGACATGGCATTTATCATGTTCAATACATAGTTTAAGTTTATCTACATTTATTTTTTTATGCTTTAATTATATGTTAAGTTTTTGTTATATTTTTTATTATTAATACGGGTATTCGGGTCAGCTTGTGTGTACCGACTAATCTTACAGGCTCTAAAGTTAATGACCATATAAATTTCAGTGATAAGTATAATAGCAACCACAAGACTCAAACCTGAACTATATAGAGAATAAACTTATTCATCCCAAATTTTTACTACTCTTTACCTGTTAGATAGCTAGTTCCGGTTACTTTTTCATTGTAATGGTTGAGAAGGTTTTTACTTTATTTTATGAATGTTTGCAAGTTCTAAAAAAAACAAAAATGGTAGGTATATAGTACAGCTATTGATTAAATTAATGCCCATATCTTGTTTATTAAATTCGTCACACTTCCCTCTCTGCAAAGGGACAGTACCTCTAATGTCCACACTCTAATGTCGGATTTTGACATTGATAGCACATGCTGTCGTAACTATTTCTGTTGAAGATTATATAATATAACAGCAGCAATGCCAGCAACCCTCAAATATCTGTAAAATAACACTAAAAATCCTATGGCTTTCAACAAGTTGCAGTTTTTTTTTTTAATATAATCATCAAGAGTATATTAAAAAAACTAACAGCTAAAAAAAATACATAGACATGACAAAAAAAAATTGATCTGCTACAGTTGCAGCTTTTGCTTTTAGAAAATGATGAAAAATGTTTTTATTTGAGCTTTACAACCGTATAAAATATAGATTTGATTATATCTGCTGCCAAATTTGGATAAAGATGAAAACAAGATATAAAATAAATAAATAACCCATTTAATTCTTTATGAAAAAAAAAGAAAGAAAGAAAGAAGAACTAGCATTGTAAATATGAAGTTGCGTGTTGGACATGTATAATGATTCGATAAATCTATTGGTTATGCAGATAAATTGTGACATAATACTTTTAAGTGATCTATACATGTGATGGTGCACGTAACCCCCACTTAGTCATCCGCATTACATGTTGTTCAATACTTCTATTCGAGTATATATCTTGATGTATTTTTTTTAGTTTCTAAAAATTAAAATGGATATCCACCATCACTCGGTAATATACACTTCAATACCTTCAAACCATTCTCTAGTGTTCGTGGCACGTATAAATTTTCAGTGCAGAGAGCGAAGCAATCATCTCTCCACCAATAAAAAAACAAACAACAAAGCATATTTAATATCGAGCACCAACCTCTCTACTAGTAGTACTCATTTCTCTCCACTCACAACGAGTTCCCTCGTCATCAATACTTTACTCTCCACGAGGTAAACTAACGTGATCGAGGTCTATAAATACCTCGGCTCACCAAGTAAGTTAACATGAGCAACAACACAAAAATAAATCCTCGCAACTAGTCTTGACACAAAACAAAGCATACCACACAAGGCCACAAAGCACAATGCTACTCCTACGCTCTTGCTACACTGCTTATTGTCTCTATTATTTACTTCCATGTACAACATACTCCTCTCCTCTTGCATTTATTGACTTAAATATTATAGTGTTTCATGTTTTAATAGGGGACTTGTTTTGTAAAAAAAACTCATGAAAGTCACCCATCAACTCACGAGACCAGTGATCAAGCCTAGTCATTCCATCAGTTTAAGATCATAGTCGTGGAAAGCCTAGTCCAATTCTAAAGTTTTCACGACTTCATCAGCATGCTAATGGATTGGGTTTAAAGAAAGAAGTTAATATGACTCTAATGCATATTGAAGAAAACTCGAATAAGATTTTATAAGAGATGAACAAAGAATGCATAATCGAGATATTGAAATGGACATAGAAAGTTAATAGTAACAGTATATTATTATATGCAAAACCTCTAGACTTGCAAATCTAACTATGATGTGCCTCCTCTAAAATTGACCTTTAACAAAACCTAAAAGGTGTGACTAAGTTACTATAATGACACTCACAAAATACTATTCATTGCAATATTGTTTTGCTCTTTTCTTTCTTTCTTTCTTTCTTTCTTTTTTAGTTTTTCTTTTCAATTTCATCCTTCAACAATCCAATAATTTTTTATTTAGTTTTTTTTTCAATTTCATCATTGAATGTTAGGTTGTTTGAGAATTAAACTATATAATTTTTTCAATTTGCTTTATATAAGATTATCTCAATCTCATGGATTTAGTTTTTTTCTCTCGATTTCAACCTTTAACATTGGATCCGGTGGAATTAGGTTTTGTAATTTTACTTGATTTTCATTCTATGAAGTTATCCTAATCTAAGGCTCAAGTTGCATGTTTGACGGGTTAATCAGGATTGACTAAAAGGTTTTTTTTTTTAATTTCATCATTCAATATTATGTTGGCTGGGAATTAAGCTTCATAGTTTTGTTTTGATTTGATTTGCTTTCTATAGGGTTATCATGGTCTCATTACTTAGTTAAAAAGTTTGGGAGGTTAACTCGGGTTGTTTTTTATTCTTTTTTTCTTGAATATTTTTTTAATTTTCATCCTTCAACATTAGGTTTATTCGGAACTGAATTTCATAATTTATTTTGATTTGTTTTTTATGAAATTATTGCTAACCTTTAGGTCACACATTTATGTTTTTATATATTTTAATGATAACAATAATATGTAAATTGAACTAATAATATGTTTGATTGAGAATAAGTTTTAAACATGTTTTATACAAAGATCATATCAAAAAGTATAAAGGATTTAATAAAGAAATCAATCAAGGAATCCAAAAAGAAACAAAGTGAAGACTTAGTTTTAATATTCATTTTAATGTAATAATTTTAAATCTTTATATCTTATCTTGATAGAATAAGTAAAATGAACTCACACACTTCATTATGTATACATTTAAAAAGAATTGATAATTAATCTAAGATAATCTAAAATAGATGATTCAAAAAATTCACCTAGGTTAATATGTCAAAACTTGAATTTTACATGAACTGGTTGACCGTCTAGTATGACCAAATGATTATACTCTAATTGGTGTTATTATACCTTCATAATCTAGCACAATTTATTCAATATCATTCTCATTAGTTTTAAACATCTTCAAATCCTATAAGTGTTATCTTGTGAGATATACAAATATTAGGTCCTTAAATTGTATTATCCACTCTATTAAAAGAGTTAATTATGATAGCAAAATCACTCTTTTAAACTTTTAAGAGTTAGGTAAAAACTATTGGTATTGGTGAGGTAATTTTACCAAGGAAAAATATTGAAGAGGGTACATCTTCAAGTGAAAAAATCTTGGTGTGGATTCATCGAGTGGTGAAAAATCTTGAAGAGAGAATGTCTTCAAGCAGAAAAGTCTTGGTATGGATTCATTAAGAAGTATAAAAATCTTAGCGTGGATTAATCAAGTGGCTATTATACTCTTAAACTTAGACTAATAAATGAATACAATACTTAAGTAAGGTTTGGTACTTAAGGTGTGGATGTAGGCTTATCGAACCATGTTAAAACCGAGTTTGCAAATTCTCTCTCTTATCTCTTTACTTTAAACACTTTAATTATAGTATTGGTTATTGTATTTATTTGAATTAGTTTATATTATTTGCTAATATTAGTGATTCACCTAATTCACCTTCTCTCTTAGGTGTTATAGTTGTTTTTCCTAGAACAATAGTTATTATAGTCTCATAACTCGAGTTATAGATATGACAGGTTAACCTACTAGGGCAACCCATTATGTAGTCATCTTAATATTTTTTCTTTATAAAATATGTTTATCTAATATGTAACAATCTCAATATTTAAAACATATGCCATTCAATATCATTATATTTTGGTTTCATGATCAATTGTTTTTACTAGAAACACATTAGCAATATCTGGACAATTTTTTTTATCTTTCAAAAAACATTGATCCAACTCGTAGCATAAATGTGGGCTAATGATCTAGTTTATACTAATAATTAAGTAATATTATAATGAATACCCAACAAAAAATAGTGAGCTAAATGATAAGTCATCTTTATCATTTTATTTTGTCGAGGCAACTTCTTATCCCTTTAATAAAACAATTTGATTTCTTATATTTTATGTTTATTTTTCAAAGGGAAGCTAAAACTCATTGGTTTTAATTTGTAACTAATATTTGACTTGCACGTTACAACAAATCTAGTTTATAATCATATATGTTTGTTTAGACCTTGTATTTTTTTTTTTACATGTTAAGACTTTATGTTATTTTTATTGCATATGTTAAGATCTTGTTTTATCATCTTAGTTAATTTAATTTATGTTTTACATGATGGATGGACACATAATTTATTACAAATCATTTCTTTAACTTTTAAGTTATCTTTATAAATCAAGATACTAAAATTGTCATTTGTTAATATTACAAACAAATATTTTTCTTGATGTTTGTTTAATGTAAGTGTTATTTTACTTGTTTGGTTAATTTGTTTATGTATATGGACTGAGTTTGATTATTTGATATTTAGTAATATCATTTCAATTTCTAAAGTTATTATTCTGGTTGATAAGTTCTTATTATTGCTAATTTATTTTTCAATTACTACTTTTTATATAAAAAAAACTATAAGAAAAGGTATATCATGTGTTATTTATCTAAAATATATATTTTCATTATATGATATATATTTAAACAAGTTGTTTTTTTCCATTTATTATTAACCTTTGTTTATTTTTCTTTATTCTTCAATTCAATTTAATTTTAATATTTGAATATCAATTAGAATTTCTATTATATTATTATATATGAATATAATATATTCTTAGAAAAACCTACAATTGAATTTGAAACTAAAAATTTCTTTAATTAAGTTTATAAAATCTCAATATTTTTTATGATGCTTACCTTGTATATTGAAGTATTGTGCTTATCTTGCACAAAAATTACTATACATATCATATGTTGATTTGTGCTTACTTATTCTTATCCAATCAATTTAACATGACACATGTCAAATGGCTTAATATGGATAATTTTAAAAATATACATCTCAACAAGATTAAATAACCACATATCTTTTAACTAATGTTGTTAAGACTATATCAAGATGGCTAGTCTAGTCAGAATTATCAATTCAGTTATACTAGAAAGTCAAAATAAATTTAGAACTGGATGAAATGTATAGTCATACCACTAATCATCTGACTTGTAGTTACCTTTTATGATTTAATCATAAAAAACTTTAAGCATAGGGTTGGGAGTAAATAGTTTATTGACTTAAATATTGCACATAATAGGCAATTAAACCTTATTGGGCTATTTATATGTCCTTAACTTGCGTAACACTAAATAAATAATGGAGACTATGTTATTTATACTAAAAACATCTTCTTTTGCATCTCTTATTTTAGCGATATCGGATGAATTTTTTTCTACTTCTCTTTAACATGATAACATCAATGTGATGTGAAACTAGAAATGGAGAACTAGATTAGAGTAAAAGAAGTAGATGTGACCAAATAGGGACACCTTTATTTTTAAACAATAGAATCTATATAGTGTCATTAGTCCTTACCAGGTCATCCAAGAGGAGCACCAAAAGTTAAATTCATGATCGCCTAACATTTTCTAAGCTCTTAACCACATCTTTTAATTACCATTATATGTGCTGGGTTGTTTATTGTTATTCAGAGAAAGTATTTCATGTGATATCCATCTCTAGTAAAAAGTGACATGAACACAAGGAACCCTTACAAGTTTTATCACTTTTATCATGACCACGATCATGACATTAAGGAATGTTATGCCTTAAAATAGAAGATTAAAATATTGATCTTTAGATAATACCATTAATAATTTATGAAGAAGTAAATGTAATCTAAAGAAGTAACGGAAAATCCCTATTATGCACTACTTAAGGTCATATAATTTTCAAAAATTAAATCTCTAATATCTTTTAAACTTTTGAATACAAGCAATAATATTTTTTCATGTCTTCACCAGAAACTATCCATAATAAGGTCTTCATCTCTCCAATAAAATCTTCATATCAAGATCTCCATGTCTTCATTAAATTCTCCAAGTCTTTGTGATAACTTATCTATGAAAGGAACATAAGTCTTGGTGATTACTTCTCTCAAAGCCTCCATAACCACTTATCTTTAAAAAGATCATTGATCCTTCTCTAGGTCTTTATGATGGTTCATAGGATACTTTACTTTAAATACATTCCTAAATGCATACAGAAGCCATATTATTTGACTTTTATATTTATCTTTTTATATTAGACTACCTCTTCTAACAATTCTTATATTTATGACATTTTTCCTGACAGGCTATACAGAAGGGATAAACAAGTCTAAAAACATAACATGTATAAAACAATAAGTGTTTTCTCTTCTTATACTACTAATTAAGTCTTTCAAACATGATATTTTAAAAGACATGGGGGCAAGTGATGGTGCATGAAATTAAAAGAACCTATTTGGACCCAAAACAAAAGGCCCAATTAAGCTTGATTTTGAGCCTGGCTGAGCTTGATTTAAATTGGCCCAATTGAGGCCTGTAAATAAAAAGAAATGAAGGAGAAGAAGATACTCTAAAGTGGGAATAAAGACATAAGAAAAATGAGCATGAAAATTAAGGCGAGAAGAGAGGAAAATATAGAATGAATGAATGAGACACCAAGAAGACACCAAAACTCTGGTCAATACATGTATTTTGCCACTGGAAAGATCTTGATGATAGAATTTTAAAGACACCTTAGAAGCCTATCATTGGAGGTGGGGGTGAACCACACACGCCACCCAAAGATGATGGGTGTGGTTCACATACTGGCGTGTGAGTTGCACGTACTAGCTAATTTCTTGCTCCTTTTCCAGTTCAATCCCTAAACTTTCTTTTCATTTTATTCCCTATAAAAATCCTTCCCTCCC
The DNA here is from genome assembly GCA_019202695.1 of Populus x sibirica. Classification (NCBI taxonomy): domain Eukaryota; kingdom Viridiplantae; phylum Streptophyta; class Magnoliopsida; order Malpighiales; family Salicaceae; genus Populus; species Populus x sibirica. The sequence continues at coordinate 648,284 of JAGMVL010002405.1, read as the reverse complement.
TCCTTAACCCAACCTAATCTTATTCTCCTTATCCCAACCGAATCTTCTCAATCCCAATTGAACCTTTTCCTGGCCAAGACCAACCAAAAATAGGTAAGAAAGGAAAAGAGGAGAAAATCTCAACTTAATTAAACCCTCTCCAACCTTGGCCCAACCACATTTATGTTACCCTTTCTTGCCACTATACAACCCCTCTCAAATTGTCTCAAGCCAATCTTTTCACCAATAACTATCCCAAAGTTTGACTCTACACCAATTATTATAGTCTGACTACTATTTTAACCGATGGTTATCCCAAAGCTTGACTTTGTACCAACTCTCTTAGATTGACTACTCTTTTCACCAATGGTTATCCCTTTCCTAACCATTATTTCCACCAATGGTTTATTCTCAAACACCAACCTACTTATTAATAACAAGTATGACACACCAATCAATGACTCAACTTTATAGAAAAGTAAATATTTCTTATCATTTTTTCTCTCCACTAAGTCACTATATAAGAAAAAAAGCTATGACATGCTTTCTCAAGCTTGCACCTTACTTTACTCTCGTTGCTCCACTTACCCTCTCTTCACACACACATTCTACCTCTTTTACATTTACTAACTGAAGCATTGAGAGTCTCTTATTCTAATAAGGGACTTGTTTTGCAAGCCATAAAAAACCCAAATCTAATATGAATTTTTTCATGACTTAATCAATATATTTATCTCTGCCTCCACAATAAAAGAAACAATAAAATTGTCTCTTTATTAAATTTATTTGCAATTTTATTTATTTACTCAAAGTTCTCAATAATAAAAACACAACACCACACAACATGTATATTGAATTACATATGGTTAAAGACTATACATGGCCTTGCACATGGCTACGTAATAAGTCTAGCTCTATGAAACTAGCACTTAAAAGAAATGATCATGCTGCATAACTATTTGACATTGTTATCAAACCCAACCTAGCGGATCAATCTTGAAACCTCCCAAAGATGACTCCTAGCCCAGCCCATATTTAAAATTAATTTGGGTGAGAGTTTTCTCAATGTGATCCAATCAACTTGATAAGTTTAAAGACAACTCGGATAGCAGGTAAAATACATGGTTTGGCTTTAAAAAAATTCAAGATAATATCTTTTTTTAATATTGAGACGATGACATATTAGATCAGCCTATGCTTTGCAACTTAACTTACCAAACCTGCGATCCAGATCATGAACTTCACTGGGTTTAATAACTTTAATTTTTTTAAACTAATTTTTACTTAATGATATGATAACAAAAACATGAGCTCACAGGATTGAGGATCAACCAAGTGTTAAGACATTTATTTGAAATTATGATAATCTCATTGAAAACAAATTAAAATAAATTATAAAAATCAATCAAATATTGAATGATAAGATTAAAAATTAAATACTGAATGATAAAATTAAAAAGAAAATCCAAAAAAAAAAATCTAAAGAAATGGAGTTAAGAAATAGCTAGGAACTGATAGCCATATGTATTCTTTATTTTTCAATTCTTATAATCATTGAAATGGGATTATATGTTAATGTAAGAATGATCATGTTGCTGAGCCAGCAATTACACGATCATGCAGGATAGTAGATTGATTAGAAGACAGTCAGGACTTAGAAAATGACTACAAAGAAAATCTTGCAGCATGTGCGACGGAGGTGTCTTTGTCGAGTAACATGATATTTATGTATAAATATAAATGCGGATGTCTGCTCATATTATTATCTGAGTTCTTTAAGCATCGATCTATGTATAAATATAAATGCAGGGCTTTGTTAGATATATATATGATTGTTTTCTTAATTTTGTAGCTGTACTGTAATGTAGATGATTGCTCAATCAGTGATGACTGAATGAATTCACCCAGATAGAAAATTAATAGCTTGCATGCCATCCATGCGAATAGGATATATCACTCTTGTCCATGTGGATGATAAATAAGTAGAAGACAAGCCATCAAACCTAACTTTTGTGGGGCTAGTTTCTTCTCTCTCTCTCTCTCTCTCTCTCTCTGTGCGTGGGGCTGCTGAGGGGTTTCAAACCGACCTCCATGAAACCGAAGAGTCAATTATCGCTCGCGTCTTGTGCTGAACCTCCCAAGGGGAGGGGCGGTGGGGCCTGGGACCATGGTGGGGTTGATGAAATGATGTTGATCCAATGCTTGCTGAGTTCCATTAGCAAATGATTGATTGCTAGGGATATGTTAATGTTCCCAGTTGGAATCATGATTAAAAAAAAAGACGAGACGATAAATGGAAAATCATAGAGGTAGAAGAAAAGGATGTTAGAAAAATCGTGACAAAATCAGGATGAAAAGATTTTGCTTTTAAAGTTTCAAATCAGCGGAGCTCAAATGCTTCAGTCAATAAGAACTTGAAAGCAAAATAATGATGGAAATGGAAATTGATCGAGGTGAAGGGTTTACATAAGCAAAAGGCTTTAAAAGCCCCCAGGCCCAAACACAAAAATACTAAAGATTTTAGTGTGAAAGCCCTCGCCCAATTAAAAAACTAAAAGTTTGACAAGAATATACCACTGGCTCGTGCAACCGTGTAACTTACATTGTTTGTGAAGGTAATTTGAAGTTAATTTTTGCCATATAAAAAGTGTTTGGGTTATAAATGTGTTTTTTGGTATTATATTTTTTTTAATTGAGAAAAAAATCTATATTTAATAAAATAAATTGATAAATATAAATTGATAAATAAAAAAAATATTAATGCTAATGAAAAACTAATTCAAGATCAAAATATAGATACATGTACAAATATTTTATTTTAACTATTTTTCATTTTATATTTTATTTATTTATTTATCTTTGAGATTTATTTTGACTGCTACATAATAATAAATGCATAATATAAATACAACTTATCTATCTTCATTATAAAATTATATAAAAACAACTTAAAAGATTAATTACTATTAAAAAAAGTTAAAATTAAATAACTTAAAAATAAAAGAGGATATTAATTAAAATTAAAATTAAAAAATAATAATTTTCTTTTAAAAAAAATATCAATATAAAATTCTATTTTGTAAAATTAAATTTTAATTTAACATCAATATATTTTTCACAGCATATCAAATATACAAGAACAAGAAAATAAAAACAAATCTCAACCATGCTAAATTCAATAACCGCATTAAAGAAAAAATAGATATGAACAATAAGGTGACCAAATAAGGAGAAAAACAAAAAAGGCTTCGCCATTCTAATAAAATCTTCACCAAGATTACATCACTAACGCTACTGCTACTCTCGAAGCCAAACACCCTTTGATGATATGAAGCTTTAAGTATTGTTCATGTAGGTTAGAAATAGAAAAGATTCCCAGATCAAGGCATATTAAAATCCCCCAAAAGTAAAAACACTAAGAAAAAGTTCTTATTTTTTCATCCCCACATGAATTTATGAATACATCACATAAATGAATGCTCCACGCAAGCTTTTCGTTGCTGCTTCCACTAAATCTCCATTGCCGTCATAAAATTTAAGGCAAAAGAGTCAGAGTGGAAGGAGCAAAGAGAAGCTCGGGAAATGGACTGCCCTCCATTTAAGGACAATACTACAAAAAAAGAGGAGGAGGAGGAGGACTTATTCTGTCAAGAAGAAGACTCCTCCTTGTTCATCTAGCTATCTTATCCTGCAGAAAATTCTACTTTTATAGAAAATGTACAACTTTCAAAAGATGCAAATACTACAACCAGTTGATGAACTGCTGCCTTTGTCTGTAGCTGAACTATGTTAGTTATCCAATGGCAAGTCAGTACACCCACTGTTGTCTGTTGCAGAGACCTTAGATGTCAAATATTTTTCACAATACCTTTTGGCCCTTTGAGGAGCAATGATCTCCAGAGCGTTATGGAGACATTTGCGATATGAGAAGTCCTCTATCGTCCCATCTGTTCTAACCAGTGAAAAGCAGCGTGTATCTTGATATTCTGGGTGGTTTATAACCTGTAATAAAGGATGGGAAAGGAAGCACCCTCAAACCTTGTGCACTTATGAAGATTGCTTATATTATTTCAACCACAAGATAGGGACAAACAACCACTTCAACAAACTAACTCATTTCTCTGTACATATCTGTCAACCCAGTATGTAGTTGATGTTATATGTTAATTCAATCAAAACGAAAATAACTTCAACATTGACCAATATTTTATCAAAGGAATATGGAAAACAACGTTTTGAACACTTTCAACAAAAGGAAGACTATTAGTGTGTGTGGGTGTATTTTTTTATTTTTTTTCTTAGAACAAGATACTTTCCAAAAGTAATTTGCAGGGAGAGATCTCATGAAATTGATATAGAAAAGATGGATTAAAAGAACTAATTCCTCTCAGAAATTTGTATAATCCAGAAGCCAAAGAAGTGCCAAACATAGTTTCATGAAGTTACAATAACTCTACTATTGGTTTACGACTTCTTTCATGCCTACCAGATTTTAAATCTCAAGGTCATTACCTCCACAATATAAGCTTTACACTGGAGGGTTTTCTAAGCCATGATACAATCTCATGGTTATCTGCTGTGACTGTTAAGGTTTTCAGTGTGGCATGATTTTTTAACCTTGAGTTTGTGATCATTTTCAACAATCTCAGCTAGTCAGAACCTTCGCAACTCTGGAAATTGCTATGTGAGGTACATGTATATGAAATCTTTATTCAAACATTTATATATTCCCATACCTATTGTTTCTGCATTCTGTAACATTTACACTGATTTTTACTGAAACAAACAAAAAAAAGGGAAAAGTTAAAAGCCAGTGTCGTGTTTGTTCCAATGCAACACTGGCTTTAATTTCCTTTTCTCATTCTTTTATCTTGTTTATAAGATAACTGAATCTGTCTCTAAACTTTAGTCATGCTTTAATACCATAAACAGATGTCCAACGCATAAGAAAACAGTCTAGTTATCCAAAACAACAGCACCATAAAATTAGGCAATGGAAACAGTTCTAATTATTATTATTTTCAAAGAGCTTTTGCATATTTGATATATGAAATCATGACTATCTTTACACAAGTCTCACAGATGTTTGCATACCTTGATGTCTTTGGCTCCAATTCCAATCTTCTCATCTCTTCGAGGATGGAAATATAAAGTCATCATCAAAACAGACTTGTCACTCTCATTTAATTGTTGGTCTACAGAGTACCTACATCCACACCCATTTAAAGATTCATTAGGACCTTCCACTTCACCAATCTCTCTGAAACGGTGAACTACTAGTATCTCTTTCATTCTTTTGCAAAGAAGCAGATCTTATTAAATTGACATGATCTTGAAATAATCAAAACAAGGGGCATGTTGGGAATGAGTAAACACTTTATCTTTATAAGACCCACCAAAAGAACAGAATAATGTTTAGATCATTGACAATACTGTGGCTTTGATACAGTGACAGGATCATGTATATTGATGTCAAGCACCAGCATGAACATAGAAAAACATGTGTGAGTGGAAGAGAAAATGAACAATTCATAAATGGTTGATGGTTGCTGCAACACTATAGATACATCAGTCAAACCAGCTCCACACTCAATAAAAATTCTGTTTCAAGAATATGCAAGAATTACTTCTTATATCATGTTTTTCCTCCGCCATTAACATATGCATTTTACTGCCAAAAAACTGGTGGAATGTTTGTACATTAAATGCACCAGGGAGATGGTTAAAAGGAAAAAAAAAGACCTCTCAACAAAAAAGTAATAAAGATGCAAATAATTTTCTGCAAGGGCAACAACCTTTCCACAAAGTAAGCAACAATCTTGAACTAGCACCACAAACAAGGCCCAGAATCTTGGCAAGATAATCCACATGGTAAGCATCACTCTTGAACTAGTAGAACACAAGTTCTTTCATTTGTGGAAAATGCCACAGAAAATGGAATAATTAAAATTGCATTGAAAAAAAATGTGGCATAAAAAAATCAGAAATGATGACATCAGAAATATAGGTCTATCATGAATTCAACATCACAAGTATTGCATCAAACCAAGACAAAAATAGAAAAAATTCATTTGAGATTTAACTTACTTATTCAAGATTTTTCTCACTGTATAGGACATCCGTTGAATGTCATCATATGTAAGAAGACGTCGTAAGAATGATCTTGGTATACCCTCCTTTACTTTAAATCCTTTAGGGCCACAACCACCAAACTTGTGCAGAAACTGAGCTCCACATTTATCAGATTTATAGATTTGAGCATCCAGTACTCCAAACTCAGTATTCTGCTCAGTAGATATCATTTGGCTTCCCAGAAGGTTATACACATCAACAGGCTTTGAAAACTCTAAACCCTGATGAGTCAAGATGAAGCATAAAAACATAAGGGATTAGACAATTCTAAGAAACGCTGTTGATGCAAGGGAAAGAAACATGAGGACATCATTAATGACAAGGACTACAACTCCTATGTAAAGTTCCAGGATACATGTTTTATGAATGATAACCATTCAAATATTATTCACTTCCTCAAACTCCTGGAATCCCTTTAACACTCAAAATCGTTTCAGCAAAACCCTTATGTTCACTATGTAACTTCTTAAATTTTAGCTTCCCAAGAACTAGGAAAAGATACTTGACATCTAACCTCTTGTTAACTACTGCCTAGAGGAACAATGTAAAATCTACCTTTCCAGAGTATACAATATCAAATTGTCCAGTCCCAATGGCAGGAACCTTTCCCCCATGCCAAAGCATCTATGCTTCCCTGGAGATCATCCACCACTCCAGCCTTAGCAGCCCTGATAAAGCAATCACCAGGATTCTAGAACAAATTTCAGAAACAAAACATGAATTATATTTGATTGAAAATATCAAGAAAATATGAAAGTGCGCAGCACAAAGCAATGAGAACTAACAGAAAAGCATGCTTGCACAAAAGGCGTTGAGACAGAAGCATGCTCTCTTTGTCGTTTCAAGCCTTTTGCATTTAGGCCAACAAACTCCCCAGTAACTGAGAGACAATTTGCAACAAGAAGCAAATGTTCAGGAAGTACTGTCTTGCCAACATCAGACATTGCAGACTGCAAATTCTGTTTTCAAAATTGTGTTAGTAATTAGTCTAAGTGACAATTTCCATGAATGGTCGTTTTAGAAAACAATATGATGAGGTGACAATATATTCTACGTACATTGAGAAAAAATTTCCATCCAGCATCTATGCCATAAGCCAAACAGCATTCATGTATGTTATCTGGATGACTACGAGCCCAGTCAATAAGATCCATTATTGAGAGACAGTCATCCATAAGTTGGTTCCAGAGTCTTGTTTTGTCAGATCCTCTTGACATGTGAACCCTCAAGAAGAGCTCACCACGGAGACGATTATGAGATTTTGGTATCTTGGGCTTATCATTCCACAAAATGTCAACCTTTTGTATCTCCATGAATCCTAACATCAAATCAGAAATGTGGTATGTTATAATATCAACAACTTGTCCACTTACATCTAATCCAAATGATATATTATGTTCATGACCGACCTTTTATAACTGTTTCAAGAAGGAATGGAATCATTAGGTCTTGAATTGTCTCCAATTCTATGAATTCATTCTTGGAAGTTTCAACTATGGTGACAGTTATGCAAAATGTTTCTTTTTTTTCCTTCCAAGTGTCAGCTACAGTGCAGTACCTGGCATTTAATCACCAAGTCAGAAAGAACAACAGATCTCCATGCAGATTTTGAGAGGTTTTGTAAAGAGTCTAGCACCAAAAAAGGGCACAAGTGGTAATGATAACTCATTATCTCATCCAAATGGAATACACTGCAATAATCACTGATAAAGAGTGGGAAAATATGCAAAACTTTGAACCAAAGAACAAAGAAACCATGAAAGGAAAGGGTCAAGAAATGAAAGACAGGGAATGACCAGCAAAATGATTTGTTGATAGCAAATAAGTGGAAATAGGTTGTGGCACCAGGCAGATTTATAAAGTGAGGGGAAACATGAAGGGAATACAAGGCAACAAATTCCAATACAAAGCTTAAGTATATTTAGGCCACAGGTTCATTTGTAAAGCAAATTCAAAAGTGACCAGGAAACCAGAAAGTATGAATCCGGGAATGGGTGGGTTTCACAAATAAACCTCTTATTTTGATATGCATTATTACTCTTAGCAATTAAACCAGGTTAGAGTGAACAAATATGAAGAAAACCACAATCAGACATACGAAGAGGAATAAACTCAAATTCAGGAAAGAAATTGTTCCTGGATATTGAGACAGTCAAGTTTTAATTAAAAAATAAAAATCCATTGCTTAGATGATTACATTATGGAATTTTTAGCAGTTTTACAGCTGTTAGGTCTACAATTCTACTTCAGTTTTAGTGAAATGACAAGAAAAATAGAACAAAATTTTAACAACATAATGCAGATACCATAAATTGTTCTCCAGTCTCTAATATGATGGGTATTTAATAAGAACCATAGAGCATACCTGCTTGTTATTTGCACTTTAGGAAAACGAGTTTTTGATTTACACTGCTTTTCAAGGGCGTCAATTATGTAGTGCACCTTTAGACTTCTCTTCTTTACAATTTCCTGAAAGGAAAAAAAAACTTTATGCAAGATATACCACTTATACATATGTAGTAGAGGTAACCAAAATATTTAGTTTTATTACCTTGTATACATGAAAATGGCAAACCCACGGACTAAAATGCATCCTGCCATCACTTTGAGGGGAAAAGCTAGTGCCCAAATACACATCAATTAGCAAAACAAATAATAAGCATTGTGATAATAATTATAAAAAAAAATGAAATATTTAGAACAGTAAACTAGAAACTGACATTATCCTGACAAAAGAAACAATGTCTGAAAAGAGTAGTCTCTCTAAATGGTTCTGGACTTCTAATGCTGCATACTCAAAACCATGCCTCTGTCTCCCAAGTTTCTCAGACAAAAATAGTGACATAGTTTGGTGAGCACTATTCCTTTTCAGACCACACTCCAATACATTCTGTGCAATTTATCAGATGATGATTAAAAAAAAGTCGGAATATTCAGGGATAATAGTATAATAAATACATTAAGCAAACCATGATACCTCAAAGTGAAAATTGAAAAGGTTCCAAGACTGGGATCAAATAAAAGAAAAGGAAAATACTTCTGTGGCACCAACTATACATGCACTTCTCAATTGATTTCATGAACTATAGCTATTCAGGCTCCATTTCCAAAGATTAAAGAATAAAAAATAAAAACATGCTTCTGTCACTCAAACTATGGATGTATTCCCCACTGACTTCATGAAACTAATTTCCACCATTTTAAGCTCCAATTATGTATAGTCGATGTGTCCTAATTCCATAACCAAGTCATGGAAATACATCTAGTGTCTCCGCATTCTTAGCTTCATTGGGAGTGGGAGGACAAGAACAAGTTCTAAGCACCCCTCTTAATAAAACCTCATTTATCTGTTTATGCTTTTGGGATGTGGCAGGGTCTATTCACTAAATTTTGGACATATTAAAACATCATCATGTAGAAGCCATTCCTGAGCGCAACATCAAAAGATATGCTTGCAGCTGCAAGAGCAATCACTTAATGCAAGCCAAAAAAAAACGAGCTAAAATGCCAAATGGTAACAATTTGTCTCTAAATCACCCCCTCCAGTTCCCAAAATGACAAATTTTTTGTGAGTAAAACGTGGTAATGGACTACATGTACAGAAAGTAAGCTGATGGATGTGTTTACTGTCATTTGCAAGTGACCTTTGTAACTACACTGATAGATGTGTTTACTGTCATTTGCAATTGACCTTTGTAACTTGCAAAGCATAATAAAATGAAGCTTCCACAAACTTGAGAGGGAGAGGGAGAGAGAGAGAGAGAGAACCTTCAGATTCAGCAGAGGTGATTTTTCAAGTAGGCTGATTGGTTGATCCAGGGCACTGTATGCAGCTTCAGAGATGGCACATGCAGCCAATGGACCCACTGGCCGACCAGCTATCCCATCACTGTTATTGATCTCATCAACACTACCAGATGGATCCATGTCATCAACATTGTAAGAGAATTGAACAAGCTGATTCCCGTATGCATTTCTAACTGTTCCATCATATGCACCATGCAAATCACGCATGAAGAACATCATCCTTCGAAACAAAGTCCCAGGAAGATCAGCATTGTCACTGAAAGAGCTATCTCGGCTTGTTACTGAATGAACAAAACACTCAATAGGATTCAAGCCAGATAGAAAAGAACCTTCAACAACAGCATGTGGGATGTAGCGCTTGGCAGATTCAGTAGCATCATCAGCCTTTTGCTTATTCCAACCAGCACATGAGAGCTGATGAGGTATTCTGAAGGACAATGAAGCCAGTGCATGTTGCAAGCCTAGACACATGCTATGCTGCACTAATTTCAGTAGATTACCCTTGCTTCCTGCCTTAAACATAGCCAGAAATGAGTTGTCTTGACTAGCATATCTGTATACTAAACTTTGAATATCCCGAAACACTAGCCTGAAAGCATCAACAGAAGATTGACTGAGTGCAGCAGATCTTTGCTTCTCATAACACAAGCGCTCTCCATCAAAGGCCATAACACAATAATCCTCTTCACTGCATCCAGAAAGGAAACGCAATCGTTCAACATTGCACTGATCCTCTTCATTATTTCCAGTGAGGAAATCCCGACAGGAATCTACCATCAAATGTTTCAAGTTGCATGCATAGTCAGCATCTTGCAATCCATACCAAATTTCATCCATCATGTTTTTCCGTGAGTTAGAATCAGGACAGAGGTACAGATCAGATAGAGAAACACTCAAGCCCCTCATTGATAACCATTCACAAAGAACTCTCTGAGCTGCATACAAGAAATCAAGAACCTGACCATGGCAATGTTTCACAAGGCTTTGGAATAGGTTACCATCAGTGTCCCAAAGCCAAAAGGACCCTTCAGAAGAAACAAGATCACCATCTCGAATGCAAACATTGCATGATGGAAAATCATGATCAAATCCTACAGGTAGGAGCATGCTGATCAACTGCTTTCCAGTCCAAACAAGAGCATTAGCTGAAGGAGCTTTAACTGCTGGCAACAGGAATCGCTCAGGTCGAAACATTTGCAGTTGCTGCAACTCAAAAGAACTTAAGAAAACATCATCCTCCAAAACCAAGTGAGCAGCAGTTAAACTATCTTGACTAAGAGAAAGAAGATTCCTGCCACTCTGCCAATTAGTTAACTGCTTATCCAAGGAAACAAGCTCAGTTAGCTCAACTCTGGTGTCAACCGATTGAGGAACATAGCCGTGCAGACAATCACCATCGAAATCAGCACGGAATGGGGGACAACAGAGGGGATTAATTGCAAGAACCGAAGGCACTGGAAGGACTTTAACAGAGAGAGCAATGAGGGAGTGTTGATGTATGGATGGGGGCCTATTGATCAAGACCGTATCTCCATCATTAAGAGGTCTATAAATGATGTCGCCAAGACGAAGTTCTTTCATGTGACGAACACGAACCAGATTCCCTTCTCTGCGAACATGCATGTCACCCTTCTCAAAACGGCTTTTCTCAAAACAAGCATTCAACTTCTCCCAATTCCAAGCTGTGAGAGATTCTGAAACTTGCAACCTCTCAGCAATATGACAAGGTATGCCAATTTCGTGCAGCTGGAGATTAGGATCCCCTACGATCACCATACGGAATGAATGATCATTCCGTTTACCTAGAACAACATCCTTGATCCATCTCAAACCAGATGCGTTGTTAACATAATCGTTGCTTTTCTTAGGTTGAGCAGTCCAAGGATCAATATTTCCTGACTTGTCTGGGTTTAGCTGTGAATTAGAAGAATAAATTTTAAGAATAAAAGCACAAGATTTTTGCAAATATCAAATTATTCAAATCCAATACATTTTAAGCAAAAATTAATAAAGGAAGCCATGTCTTACTTTAGAAGTTTTCAGACAGTCCATGACGTGAAAACTCAACGTATTTGCTACCCCTCTGAAATCAACCATTTTTTTGTAAGCCCTAGTCCGTTCATCCTACAAGCACAATGGGCACATGAGAACAGCTTTGGAAGTTTTCCAAGCTGCTGTGACATGCAATCCAAGACAACCAAGACAAATGAAGTGGTGGAAGAAACAGTTCTTACAAAGATCAATCGCTGCCCATTAGAAAATGCATGTGTAACTTCTGTCACACGATGAGAATTTGGTGTTACTGGGAAACAATTGAGGAAAATTGTATCTGTCTTCAAAATAGACAGTTTTATGAAATTTGGATCAACATCTTTCAACATATGTCGAACCTGAAACAAGAAAGGTAGTCATCATGAACACGTAAGCTTAGTGCAAGGCATAGATAACATAAACAAGATAGCAGCAATCAATTAAAAAATGCATAAAAAGAAAAATACAAAATGACACAACGACAGCAAGCTATATTTGTAAATCAATGAAAAAGCATTAAACCTGAAGCCACACTAAGTTCCAAATAAAACTCAAAAATATGATGCATATACAAAAAAAAATGAATAAGCAGGAACGTTGTTCATTATTTATGAATGATTTCTGAGGGTATACAAGCATCCAAGGGCATTCTAAAGAATATGTGGACACCAGCTCCAAGAGATTCACGTACTTTAATGGGCAGTGGAATCATAATTAACCTATCATTCAACCCATCTTATGTCCTTCACTCCTTAAACCTGAACACCCAGCTCTTCCTGGAAAGATACAAAAGAGATTAAAGGAAGCCATCGAACACCCCAACACCACCCACATTTCTCCTCCCCATTCTATTCTGTAACAGTGGATTTACAAGGAAAATCTTCATGATGACAACAGTTTTTAGTGGCAGCGTAGCCATTAACAATTTTGGCACCAGCATATAAATCATGACAAGAGGGCCATAACTCATGCAAAGGAAATGGTCTTCTTTCTGATAAACTTGATTTCTTAAAATATGAAATAATTTCTGTCGCCATTTTTTGATCTACTTGGAATAGCCATATGACTCTGCCTATGCTAGACCTCACATTAAGCCGGATCTGCCATAGCATATCAGGACCCAAGATGTAGAAGGTTGTGATAAATTGACAGTCAGCATAAAACTAGCTGTATCATTTTAAAGAGATAGGTCCTAGTGGGAAAACAATTAATGGAAACTATTCAACTAATCCAGGAACAAGTGTTGGTCAGTTATATAACACCATAACTGATTACAATGAAATGCTAGAATTGTCACATTTGTAGATGTTTGGTACACTAATGGATCAGGCAGGAAACATCAAGTCAAGATATTAAATTCATCTCTCTCTGTCCTTGTTTAGAGTTTTCACATATGGTGAAACCATAACATACTAAAAGAAACGGGTCCTAGATAGATTGATGACATTAATTGAAGTGGAAGGTTAAAAAAAAAATTGCATGACATTCAATTAGAAATATCGGGTGACTGAGACATCAAGATACGATAAGGCAATGCTGTGGAACCTGTGAATGTGATAGAACTCTTCTGTTTGGTTTTGCATTGGTTTCTTCCTCTTCTTCTTGTTCATCTTTTGGAAAAATATCCCAATAGTCAGCAGCCAGAATTTTCTTGAATCCTTTCTGGGGTTTTTTTGACAATGTTTCCCTGATCTCTGCTATAATTGCTGTTTTTCTGAAAATTTCTTTGGAGGAGACTTTGAATTTCATTGGTGGATACCAACCTAGTGAATTTCCCTGTTTGTAATACAGTGATTAATATGAAACCACATATAGGCAAAAGAAAGAAGATTGCATCAAGTGCTGGACAGACTTACAGCACAATATTTGCAGCCCTTTCTCTGTGGATTTTCTTTAGTTATCAACTCTGTCGCCTGAATACATGCACAAAATAGAAAAGGAAAAACATCAATAAAAGGAAGACCAGATCACCTGCAGTAGCTCACATACAAAGCACCAAACACTGATGTTATTGTATGGAAGGAAAAGATGATCTATAATCTATCTTCAACCACAAACAAAAACAAATTTCAAGGATCTAGAACAGCAAGGGGAAAGAACCATCCCAATAGAAAAATTAATGCTTTCTCAAAGTTTTCCAAACCAAACCTGGTGATTCATTCAATGAACATGGTAAAACAGAAAGGTTTGTGCTAATTGCCAAATGCCAAGTGATTAGATGCCCTATCCTAAATAAATTGTAAAGAATCTGTGCTAATGAAAAAATGCCAGGTGATTAAATGCCCAATCCTAAATAAATTGTAAAGAACAATATACTTTTTTAGATCAACCCACGACATAATGAAAAGCAAATTCATGTTGTGGATGATTAAGCCTCCCAAGAAAATTCTATTTAACCTGAATAACACCTAAATATTTGTTGTGCTTAACTGCTAAAGTTGTGCCCCACACAATTAAGGTTCTCTACTGATCTACTTCTTTCAAAGCACTTCTACTCTTCAAATATTGTTATATTTGAATAAAAACAAATATAGCTTTGTTTTTTTTATCCAAATCACAAGGGTGAAAGGAAGAAAAAACTCAGCACAGTATAGTCTGTGGAAAGTGGAATACATTACAAACGTGAACCTAGTTAATATACTTAACATGACGCTCATGCAGGTGCTCAAATCCAGATTTAACATATCTACATGAAATGCGTGCTTGTGTTAACATTCATTCTCACATGGATAGTTTTGATTACTAATTAAAGTAAAAGTGAAAATGGAGACAAATCTGGCAACAATCACAAATAAACATAGAAAAGAGTATATATAACTTAGCCATAATACAAAAACTTTAAGTTTATCACAAGAGAAATAGCAAAAAGGAAAAGATTTAAGCACAGGGAACGAGGTACCTGACCTTGGCCAATCGAATAGATTTACATCCTGGGCAAATTTTATTCAGAATCTGTACAACTTCAGACAAAAAGTATGGATGTACTATAGTGTATGGAAAATTAATAACACCAAAATGACCTGAAAGTGATAATAATATATTAGCACAATCTCCAGTCGCTAAAGATGCTAATCTGTCAGCAGAATTTAAGTCGACATCCACAATACCTTCACACGACTTTAAATCCCTAGAGCCACATGTGGAGCACTGTGAAGATGGATTTGGAAGTCCTAGCTTAGGATCAGTGACCTCACTTACAGCATCAATATTTAGAACTGAAAGTTTTTCCTGTCACAATATGACAAGATATGACAAGATGAATCAATTATTTGATATGAAAAGGCACTGCCTCATAAAACTAGAAATATCAATCACCACTTGAACTTATGTAGAAATTGGATGACCATTTTATAAAAAAAAAAGTAGCGTGTCTAAATTTTGAAACCATCAGTATCAATAAATAAGCCAAAACAAGAACTCAGAATTAGCATTGGATGCCAGAAGAGTTTCGAAAACAAACAGAAGCTTGATAGAAGTAAATTTACCAAACTGAAAGAAACGATACACCTTAGGGGATTTGGAGAGTCACTGGGTTTATAGGGAAGAATGAATTCTAGAACCTCACTGAGTGGTTAACACACAGAGATATGAATATAAGATGTTAATGCTGCTATGGTGATCAAAGCTGAAACACCACCGTAAAGAATATTGCTGTGATGGCACAGCAATATTTATAAAAAACAGAACCCAACTAAAAACGCATACCGTTTCTGCCTCAGTTAAAACACCAAAAGCTATCCCAGTTATCAGAGCAGATGGCACTTGCTGCTCTTCAGAAAAATCAATCTCCATTACACCCAGCAAGCTTATCACTTCAAATCAAGCAACCTGCAGGCCCCATGAGATCATAAGTGCGGGGAGGTGGGGGCAAGTGCAACAACCAGAAAAGATTAGAATAAAGTAATAATTCAACAATTTTTATAAAGGGAAGGAAACTTTCCTACGCAAAAAAGTTGATTTCTTTAAACCTGTTAGTGGTGTAGCAAGGAATCCTTGCAAGAGGTTGGGTCAACCTAAAAAAACGGCAGTCTAGGTATTAGGAAAGCCAAGGAAATTGTGTCATCAGCATATCTGAAGCCTTACTGAGAGACCTTACAGCTTATTCACCCTATTACTGTTAAAGAAATGAGCAAGAAGAGAAAAAGGAAAGAAGAGACCAAAAGTTAATACACCATCTATGGCTGATTTTAAAAATCTGAAAATTCAATGAAACAACATAATTCAAACATTTAGTTAAGATTGTTAAGTTTACTCATTTTGCTTGTAAGAAATTCAATTATCTACTATACTGTCTTAAACTAGCAGCAGATGTTTCGCATATATAAATGCATCAACTTCAAATGTTGGCAGTTACTCCCAAGCATGCCAAAGGGGTGATTACATCTAGTTCATTCTTTTTCCTCTTCAGCCAAACTCAACAATGAAATTGCCTCTAGAGGCAAAAGATAGCGGCCGAGATAGCTTCTGGCTTTGTGTTATTCCGTGAAATTTAACTGCCGTGCCTCTGAAATATATTATGACCGCATTCAATGATCACAAGATCAGAGTTCACCAGATTTTCCACCATCAAAGCTGGCACACAAGCCTGGAATAAAACGACACTACAATGCAATCATAGCAAGAAACAGTCACTATGACCAAATTACTCAGTTTATGTTGCATAATGAGTAATCTTATGGCGCTCAACATGTAACTAGAGGCAGCATAACAGTTATGGGTCCATAACATAAATCAAATCACATGACAAACAGCAACCACTTCTGACTCTTTCAGACTGGAGTCTCATACTCTTGCGGCTGAGAGTTGACGTCGCTCTTGCTGCTGAGAGTTGACGTCGTATGGGCCCATGTTGAAACTAGTGTGTTGTCACTAATCACAACTTATACACCATAAAATTTCCATTGCATGGCACATCCAATTAAATGAGACGTACGTGTCACACATGCATCACGTCAATATACTCTGCAGTTTCATCCGTTATCCACACCTTTACCTATGTTTTCTCCTACTATCCAATGATAATAGCAAGTCAATCGATAAGAATATTGGAATCGTCTGAAAAAACAAACAACAAAAATGCCAAACTACCAAATTTACTTCTAGCAGATAAAAACATACTTGATTGGATGCAAACATCCGGCAAGTCAACGAATCATAATCACATACTCAATCATTAATCCCCTGCTTTCTGTAGTTTGGAAATTTTGGGGCACACCAATTAATTAATTATCCACCAAAAGAAAACATATTCCCTCCAAAATCATCATAATTAAACACCTAAATTTATATTTCTTAAGAGAGGAAAAAAATGAGTTTGACAGCAATGATCCACTATATCACCTATTAATCAACTGGATGCACAACAAACACATAAACCCCCCCCCCCTACTTTTGTTGGCTCAATGTTTCAAGTGAAAAGGCATAAAGACCATGGTTTTGTAGCAGACCTAACTCAAAACCAACAAAAACTTGCACTAAACAATCAAGATTCATCAAAATAACAACAATTCACTAACCACATTGTACAGAGTTTCACTTTTAAACCATCCAAACAAGAAATACTAACACATTCACCAAAACCCTTGAATTCCAACAAATCCCCCACAATCAAAACTCGCATGCAAACACACTAAAACCCAAAAAAACAAACCCACATTCGAGAAAATCCAAAAAACAGGATATGATCATATGATCATGGTCACTGATCAAACAACCTAACAAACAAACATGCGGAATAATAATATATGCAATAAAACAAGACCTCAAAAGCTAAAAAAACATGAGAATATACTAACTTTAGTTTGTGTAAAGAGAATGTACTATAATTTCTTTTGGTTCTTGATACAGGGGATTCTTTGCTTTTCCAGTGAAACAGAGGAGAGTAGCAGGGAAACTGCAGGGCGTGACTAATGGTGGCTAACGAATATAGAAGGGAGCAGCAGAGTGGCTGAGCGGTGAATAAAGTGAGTAAGTGAGGGTAAGTGAGGCGGGGAATGGAGGCGCTTCACGCCGCCGATTAAGCAAACGACACGGCTCCGAGTTCAAGGTTTTCTTTTATGCCTTTCTGGGAGCAGACCGAGGTCCTATATCGAAGTGCTTCTTTATCGTTCAGTTAAAGGACTTGCTTTTTGTTTTAATTACGACTCTGTGACTTTTGGCTTTGCAGTGTTTGTTAAAATTATGTGTTTGTGATTATGATTGTATTTTAAAGTGTTTTTGTATTTATAAATATATTAAAATAATATTTTTTTATTTTTTAAAAATTATATTTAATATTAATACATTATAATAATTTAAAAATATCAAAAAAAATTAATTTGAAGAAAATAAAAATATTTAAATTTTTTAAAAAACATTTTTGAAATAAAAAAAATAGGGCTATAATTAAATTGAAAATGTATTAAACTTTTATTTTTTTATGATTTTAATATATTTATATTAAAAAAATTAAAAAATTATCTTGATATATTTTTAAAAAACCTTTTTAAAAATGAAACGCACGACAACTATGTTTTTTTGGTTTTTTCCAACAACGACAGCAAAGAAATTGTTAGGTTTATAAACAGCAATTCTCTTGAGCATCATCCCTATCTGTGCTAGCAAAATTTATCCCTCTAAGTTCCACGTCACCTTTACATGATACCCCCTTGTACAATAAGGTTTTCTCGACTTTTTTTTTTATGAGAGATTAAGATTAGTATTTTTATTTTTAATTTATTCCACTTATTATTAGTTGGTTGAGGTTTTTTTCTCTAAATATTGGGGATTCTCAAATGGGTTTAAATCATTTTCTGCTCAAGCTTCAGGTAGGTCATCTGATAGATTCACAAAATAATTGTTCTTCTGAGGTTTTTATAAAATATAACCTAATTAAATGACAGCACGAGAAACAAAGTCATTTATTATGTGAATCAATACCTCTGGTTGGTTGAGTTAGATTATTTACTATGGATGGTAAGGAGGAGGAGGAGGTAGCAATAAATTTGCTCGGGAAAAAAGTACCCAGTTGTGTAGAAATTAAATGTGGTGAGTAAAATGGTTAGCCGTATTAATGGAGCACGTATTAAGAAATTGCAAGAACAGCTAGGTTCAGGGGATTGTTGGACGAGAGTCACCATTGGTGTGCAGAATCGGGGGCCTGATTTGGCAAGTTCACAATTCTTTTTTGTTTTTCTTTTTTTGTTTTATTAACACGGGTGTTCGAGCCCGCTTACGCACACCTCAACTAATCCCACAAACTCCAAAATTAACGACCATGTAAGCTTTCAGGGACCCTGAAAAGACTAGAACTCGTGATCATTGGGAAGCACAATTTCACAATTCTTAATATGGCTACTTATGTGTCATGGATTTTTTTATTTTAGTTTTTTTTTATGGTGTCATGGATTCTGGATTCCATGGGTACATTATTTGTTTTTCCATGGTAAAATAATTAACGTACAGGCTCTCAAATAATGTGTTTAAAGCTTCCACAACAACGAGCAGGTGGTAGAACAGTTTGTGTGGTTTCATTGTAAGATTTCAATATTCATTGAAGTTGAGAAATTTAGCATGGCAACAATTTCCAAGCACCCATCAGATCCTCGATCCTATTTTTAACACGAATCAAAGAAAAACATGTAACATCTCTTAAAAAATTCTATATCATAAAGAAAATGGAAAAGAATCCCCATGTTTTCATGCAAAGAAGACTTAAAAGTAGAGCAAAGTCCAAAAGAATGTGGGAAAGAAACAAGGCTTTTGAAGACCAACGACTTCGGCTTGGCCAGTGTCCTGGCGCAATAGTCTTGGTTGTACGTTTAAAAAAATATTTTTGAAAAACAGAGGTAAAAAACATGTTTTTAACTTGTTCCTTTCACAGAGAATCCAACCATCCTACTAGCACCTAGACAATATCAATGGCATTGTTTATAATAACATTCACAAACTCTCGATGGCATTGTTTATAATCAGCTCATCAACAAATCAAAATATATTCATTCTAATCTTTATACTGATTCTTTGTTTGAAAAATAACATCTATGATCTCTCGTGTACATTGTCTTCAAACAACTGGTCAATAGAAACAAAGCTAGTTGTATATGATTGCTTTATAATTTTAACTATAAAGAGAACTAGGCCATTAAAATTTCATGTTAAGATTTCAATATGATCCAACGGTCGGATCGAACGTTATGTATATTAATTAATATAAAGTTGTGTGTTATAAAAAAAAAATCTTCATTAGTTGTCAAAGAATCATCTCAATTCAAAAGCTTTGAGTTATTAGTTAAGATCCTAAAATATAATTTATCTTTCTCTCTAACATATTTCTTTAAGTGAAAGTTTTTTAGGCTTGAAACTTGTACAAACTCACACCACCTTGTGCTATTCATTTATTTTAATTAGAAGAGAGAATAGAGATGGTGAGATTCGAACTAATATATTATTTGGTTAGCAAAAATTTAATACTATATCAAAAAATTATCTCAACCTAAAATCTTAAAATATCCTGGAACTACTGTATTATTTTCATCTGCGTCAATTGTTGTCATTTAAAATCATAGTGATGAGACCAATAATGGGGTGGCCCACATGAATATGTTGTGTTAGGAATCCACGATGGGGTATCTTATATAAAGGTGTTGTGTTAGGGACTCATGATGAGGTGACTTGCACGAAGGTGTTAAGAACCCATGATGAGTAGCTTACACACTAAAGGATATTCTTCATGGAGGAAAGTTTCCAGCTAAAGACTAAACTCGAGAATGAGTTCTTTCCATTATAGGAAAACTAATGCAAGAGCTTTTTTATATATATATAAAAAAAAACATATATTTTTCTTAGTTATTTTCATTCCTCCATGTCTCTACTTTACAAAAGACTATCACAATCCCTTTATATAGCAAAAAAAAAAAAGGAGAAAACCCTAATAATACTGAATATAAAAAATAAACTAGGAAAAAAAAATTCTACTCATACAAAAAAAAATCTAGGAAAACATCATAATAAAGAATAAGAAAAATAAAAGTAGGAATAAATAAAATTAACCAGGGAAAATATCTATTTTTCTAAAAAAGCTTATGCATCAGTCTCTTCGAATTTAAAAGAATTTGTCCACGAGCTCAATATTCAGTTAGAAACTGTCCTCCGTAAAAAAAAACATTATTTTGTGAACCACCTCATCCTAGGTCCCTAACAAAACACCTTTGTGCGGGGTCACCTCACCGTGTATTCTTAACACAACATCTTTGTACGGGGTACCCCGTTGTGGGTCCAACCACAAGATCTCAAATGACAACAATTGATATAAACATAAACAACACACTAATTCATGGATGTTTTTTTTTTCTCGAGAGGAAACCTCTTCATCCCTCTCTTGTACAATCATGTCGTGTTCCGAAATCTTTTCCAGCCATGGTTGTTTTACAACACACAACTAAGCAAAATAATCAACACAGATCATTGGGCTCTGATATCAATCAATGCATACAGGGTGAAGGATAAGGGATTTATTATAAGTCAATTTCTCAAAAACCAAAAATATTATAAATATAGGAAAACTCTCAAAATAATTAATTTTATTTCTTAATCTCCTCACTTACCAAAAAGGTTATTACAACTCTTTATATAGAAAAAAACTAGAAAATCATAATAATATTGAATAAAAAACAAACCAGGAAAAAATATTTTTCTCAAATACAAAAAAAAAGAAACACATTGTAATAAAGAATAGAAAATACTTTATGAATAGTTATATATGAACCTAATATGCATATTTTTAAAAAACAAATTATCATGAATATTCAATGAGAATAAAATATCTATATTTTAATTTTTAATTGCAAATTGTTTGCACATTATTTTCAAATTAATTATTCCTTTATTTTCACACACAACCACATAAAAATTATCAAAACATATGTTTTTTTTATTGAAATTTACTTTTCAAACCATAACAATTTATTATTAAAAGAACCATGGTATGAATAAAAAAGATGTGTTATTATATGTAAAAAAAAAAAAAAAACAGAGAGAGAAATGCATAAACAAAGAAAACGAGTTTTAAATAAAGAAAATTTTGGCAAAAATTAATAAGAAGTAAATTGTTTGCCAGACACAATGATGTGTTATTCCCCACATTGTCATGAAAATAATTTGAATTTTATATGTAAATAAAGTAAAACATAATTTAAAATGGTATCATATCTATTACCATGTTCCAGTCTTTCCATTTTTTTTTTGACACATTTCTTGCACGTGTCAAAGTTTTGATTTTGAATAAAAAAAATTAAATTCGAAAAACACCAACATTTTTTTTTTATCTATTCCTTCAACGAATTCATAGACTAAAATAAGGCGCAACTAAACTATTACAACACTAAGCAATTAGAAGCAAAATCTTGCTCACCTTTGATGTTCGGGATTAATTTATCTTTTTATAACCTCAAGTATACTATAAAGCCTTGCTTGGTAGGAAAAGTTCATCCACACCTGTTGAGATTACTATAACTTTATAAAAATCAAATTTAAATAAATTATAAATATTAATTTTTAATTAATTTAATATTAAAAAAATAAAATTATTTAAAGATATTAAATTAAAAAAATAAAAAAACTACCTGAGTTAACTTGTCAAACTAGTAATCCGGGCTATAAAATTGAGATAACTCCATAAAAAAAAAACTTGCAAGACCTAATTTTCAACCATCTTAATGTTGAAGGATAAAAAAATAATTAAAATCAATACAGGCTAACCTGTTAAAAAAAGCACCATTCCCAACATATGCAGCATTGAAGGTTAAAATTAAGAAAAAAAAACTAAATCTACGAGACTGGGATAACTCTATGGAAAACAAATTGAAAAAAAATATCATGAAACCTAATTCTTGAATAACCTAATATTAAAAGATGAATTGGAAAAAAAAATATTCAATAAAAAACCAAAAAAATAAACCAAGTTATTCTGGGCTACCCTACCAAACCAGCAACTCGAGTCATAAGATCGAGATAAATCTATAGAAAGCAAATTATAGAGTCCAATTAAAAAAGACAAAAAAATTCACATAGTCAACTCAGGTCAAGCTGTCATACTTGCGACCCGGGTCATGAGATCCAGATAATTCTATATACAAATATTTTAAAAAAATTACAAAACTCATTTTTCAATTAACTCAATGTTAAATGATGAAATAAAAAATAAAATAAAATAAGTAAACAAAAAAAACTTGAGTCAACACTAATTAACTTATTATGCCCACAATCGGGTCATGAAATCTTGATAAATTCATAAAAAGCAATTGAAAAAAAAAATATAGCCCCTCATTCAACAAATTTAATGTTGAAAGTTGAAATTGA